>VWPU01007958.1:0-662622 GCA_013398955.1 Callaeas wilsoni | reverse complement strand
CAGGGGCGCCATGGCGGCGGCCGCCCGCCAGGGAGCGCTGCCGGCTCGGCGTTGGCGGTGCGGCGCCGCCAGCAGGAACCTCGGGAACGAGGGACAGCAGGCCCGGGCTGGGCGGGCGCTGCACCGGCGTGGCTGGAGGGTGGCTGGCCGTGGGCCTGGCCCTTCCCTCAGCGAGCTGCTGTGGAGCTAATGGGCTCTCCCCCTCTCTTTGCCTCGCCTCGTCTCCGCGTTTCCTAGCAGGAGCGAAGGCCGCGTCGCCAGCGGCACGGGCGGCTTGAACGCTCCGTGTCTCCGAAATAGAGGGGGGAGTGGTGCGACCTCCGGCGTTGAGCTGTGCCTCAAGGACCGGGAAGAAGGCTGGCAACATGTCAGTGTGGCTGCCCCGGCAGCGACAGCGTGGCTTGCGTGGCGAGAGATGCTCCTGAAGCGACTGCAAGGCCTTGTTTTTGCTGTGCCCTGAGCAGAGCCCCCATGTTTACTGGGAGAGGGCGGCTGAGGAACCCACCTGCACTGGCACAACTAATGCTGCCCTCGGAGGGTTTTCTGGCAGTCTCTCCCCCACGTAACACAATTGCTCAGTGTAGGCTGATGCTCTGACAGCATCACAGGGATCCAAGCCCTCTCCTGTTTACGTACAGGAAAGGAGAACCCACAAAATACTACCAGTGAGTGAATGCCAAATCAAATTTTAAGTATTATCTAAAATTGCACTAGTGCGTTTTCTGCTCCAGTCATTATGCTGTGTATTTGCTGTAGAAATAAAGTATAGAAAGATCAAGAAAGGGAACTGTGACAGGAACAGCATATTCACAGGTATGCTTCAAAACACGCCAATGTTGTTCTCCATTGCGGTCGGCATTCCCATTGCAGTGGGAAGAAGTATAACTGTTCTGAACCCTCCAGTCTGAGTATCTATTAGTTTAAGCCTTCTGAATCAAAAATACTTACGGTAGTGAAAAATCTCTGATCTGCTTAAATTCTTCCAAATTTAGGTTTGGCGTTGAGTCATCATTATTCCCTGTCAAATGGTTTTGTGAAGTCACCCAAAATAATGAGATGTCACTTGCCTAGATACATTAATAATTAGAAGGATTTATTGTAGTAGGCATCATGGGAAAGTGTAACTTTCCCATTAGATGTCCTTAATTAGAAAAGAATGTGTCAGATTTCAGATCAACGTAGGGGAGCTACAACTATCCATTAAAGAAAGAAGGACAAATAATGCAAGTGACAGCTCTTGCAGAAGTACAAAGATTTAAATACTTTATAAATTAAGGGGATTGAAGGTGCTTATATTCATCTCTAAAGCTCTGTGACCTGTCTTCATTATCAGAAGGGTGCAGTCTCCAAACTGAATTAAACAACGTAAAGAGCAAGTGCTCTGTATAATTCTGACAATAGAATATGTATGTAATCAACGGTTATTCGTTTTTCTGTCTTTCAGCAATGGCTCCTTAAGGTGGGCCAAACTGCTCTGGAAAGTGCTCAATTATTCTAATATGAAAGTTTTATAGTGACAGTGGCATCTCTTGAACCACAGGAGCCGTAGCTAATACACTTGTTCAGTTGGTGGCAAGATGTGGAATAGAGAAGTGATCTGACTGGCTTTAACATAAAAATTGGAGAGCTGTTAGGTAATTGTAACATGTGGGAGGCATTACTGTAAATCCAAGCAGAGTGAGGTGCCTAACTACTTGGGCATATGCAAAGAGTTAATTTAAGTACCCATCTTGTGTCTTACATTTGGTTCTAGGTAATTCCTCACAGACCCAGGCCAAGGGTTTTACTGGGTGTTGCACAGAAGCTAGAAAGTCTTACAATGCTTGCATTTACTTAGAGTCATGAGTGGAACCAGTTCATACTCATATTTCTGCTCAGTGCTTGGTTAGCATTCAGGCATGTATTTTATTTATGCAGTCTTAAAATCATGCCATGAATGACATCAAAGCAAGGGTAATTTAAGAAAGGGAAGCATGTGTCCACAGTTTGTTTCAGCTTGCAAAGAGATGATGTTCTGAGATGGGGAGACTTAAAATTTTACACCATAAGCAAACTACTCAATCTAGAACATTGGATCTATTAATCCTATGTCAGTTACACATGAAAGTTACTACAAGCTGATTTCTGTGGCCTACAGCTTCTACTACAGCTTTTTCTGCAGCCTCTGTGAAATCAGTAGCACTGGACCAGTGCCCAGCTGACAGGTGGCCACATTACCAAGTTATCAGCTTGTTTCCTGCTCTTGATAAGTGTTTCATTAGGGATGGTTTTGGGAGGACAGGTGAATTTGTTTCTTATGGGGGACGGAAATCTTTTAACAAGGAGGCTGAGCCACGCAAACAGGGTCTTGTAAAATAAGCCTTTCAGTTTTACCATTTTGTGCAGCATTTTGATTGAAAAATAGGTTTCTGTTCTTTTATGAGCTTTTATCTGAAAAATAATTATGATCATTAGGTTTGGATTTAGAAAAAGATATCTCTAGTTTAGCTGGAGGAGATAGGTGCTCAAAACTTCAGTAGTTCTGTGGGATTGAAAATGTGCAGTGTTTAAAACAAAGTTCAGGTAGAATGTTAAAGATGTGACTTACATACTCTCTTGAAGTACTGTGTGAAGCCTTCTCTTTTCTAAATTCAACTTTTATCACATATTAAATCCTAGGAGTGCTAGGGAACACAGGGTGTGTTCCGAAAGGATACATAAAAAGCACGTTACTTCCATAAGTTATTAGCGCCCACCATTTGTGTTTTTAATGAGCTGAAGTGAGAAATCTTGTAAACTAATTTGAACAAACTACAGTGTCTTACTCAGAGCAAGGTGCGTCAAACATCCATCAACTCCTGAAAGTTTGTTTGTGAGATACTTCTCTATGAATCTTTCATCCTAAATATGACACTTGAAAACTCAGCAGTAGATCTTGACAAGATTCACATGTGAATGCCCAAGAGATAAGTGATGCATTGTTTTACTGAGGAAGGTGGTATAAATATTCCACTTCTGAAGGCAGGACTAAAAAAGCTTACCTGCTCATTAAAAGGTACCGAAACCTGACTATTTTACATACTGTTTTGTAAATGAGAGTTCCCGAAACACACTTTTATTTTCAAATCTTCTCTGAAAAACCTCTGGGGATAAGCAAGGTTTGGTATGACAAAGGAAACATTTTATTCAGCTTTAGGAGCTGGAATGTCTGCCTCAGGAGAGTGTTATATAGGATGCCTACACATCATACCATCAGTAGAGCTGGCTATTCTTGTAGTAGTAGTAATATTTTTAGTTTTAAATTAAAATCTGCCTGAAGCCACAGATGAGTCCTCAGTGCACTGCTGTCTGACTAAGGATGCAAATCTAAATTGAAACTTTCCTTGAAAAGCCTCTTTAAAGGTTAGCTGTCCACTTGGACTGAGTGAAGCACCTTTGACTTGAGGAAGACTAAAGTGCTGCAGGTGCTTGCACTTTGAAATGTTGGACAAGTTATGCCAGAGAAGGAGACAAAGAAAGAGATTGAAGCCAGATCACTGCCTGTTTATTTCTTTGGCAAGCAAGAGTCTTCATGTATCTGAATACAATAATATTAGGGCTTTTGCATCTTAAGAATCTCTCTCACATGACTTCAGGTTGATGAATCAGCATACCTGTTCACTTTTCATGTGTTAAAATACATGCCTGACTTAATTTTGCCAGTAAAAGCAATGTATTGAGCAGATTATACAATGAAGTAGTTACCCAAACTAAATGGATGATTGGAAATTTGGTCGTTCAGTCATCTTAAGGTAACCAAATATGCAGACAGATACTTCAGGAGATATGAAGTTTACCTGAGGCCCCTTGAAGTCAAGCCAGTTATGCTGAGTAAATCATGCCTATTTTTGGTGATATACCCTGTACAACAATCGTGAATAATTATATCTGTCATTACTTAATGGGTAGCAATGTATGCTCATAGTCAAAATAAGTGCTTAGATAGCAAACATCTTCCTGTTTACTGGGCTTTCAGGACCTTGTTTAATATGAACAGCTGGAGTGTATAGAGCTCTGCCTAGGGAATGGACTGTGAGCCAGCTGAGAGCTTTTGAGTATCAATTACTGAGTACTGGGTGATGTTGTAGTAGGTGTAAACTACAGCTGGCATAAGCAGAAAGAACAAATGGAAAAGGTCTTCTGTAGACAGAAGATACCTCGTGTTGCAGGCTATGGTTCTCCTGGGGAAACTTCACCCACCTGATACCTTCCAAAGGAGCAATGCAAATGGACATATGCAATCGTGGAGGTTCCTGGACAGTATTTCCAAACCCAAATGATAGAGGATTGAGTGGGGATAGGTGTTCTGCTTGACCTCATAATTACAAATGAGGAAGGTTGAGGATGTGAAAGTTGAAATCAGCCTTGGCTGCAGTAGCCATGAGATAGTGGAGTTCAGAATCCTGAGAAGAGGAAGTAGGGCAAAAAGCAAGATCATGACCCTAGACATCAGGAGAGCAGACTTTGGCCTTGCAGGGATCTGTTCAGGCAAACTCCCGTGGAATAATGCCCTGAATGGAAAAGGAGCCTAAGAACGCTCTTTGATAATCAAGGATTACTTCCTCCAAGGTCAAGAACAGTCCATTGCAATGAGCAGGAAGTCAGGCAAAAATATCAGGATGATTACATGAGTTAATAAGGAATTCCTGGCAAAACTCAAACATAAAAAGGAGAGAACATGCAGAAATGATGTTAGGAAAGCCAAAATTCATCTAAAATTGAATCTAGTGGGTGATGTTAAAGATAGCAAGAAGATTTCTCACAGTACATAATTAGGAAGAAGAAGACTGGGGAAAATGCATGCCTGCTGCTGAATGGGGCAAGAGCCCTGGTGACACGACATGGGAGAGGCTGAGCTCCTGAATGCCATCTTCGCCTCAATCTTTACTGGAAAGACCTACCTTCAGAAATCTGAGGGCTGAGAGACCAAGAGGGAAGGTTGGAGCAAGGAAGTCTTACCTTTGATGGAAGAGGTTCAAATTAGAAAATAATCAATCAAACTGGACATATGTAAGTCCATGGGCTCTGTTGGGATGCACCAATCAGAACTGAGGGAACTGGCATCATCAAAAGGCCACTCTTGATGATCTTTGAATGACATAGTCACTAGAAGTGTCTGAGGACTAGAGGAAAGCTATATTAGTAACCAGAAATTAATGAGTGAGGTGGCTTCTTCAGCTGGTATTCCAAGGGTTTATTGTAGAAACTCCCTTGGAGACCGGAAGCAAAGAGAGCGAAATTGCAGCCTGAGTGGGCTTAAAAGTGGTACAGGGAAGGGGGCGGCAATGACATAGCAATGGCCTATAGGAAGAAGGGAAGGGCGGGACAGATCTGGTTACCTTTCCTTAGGAGATACAAGGGGTGTCTGTCCACTGTCAATCAGACAGACCGAGCCTACATCAGGTCACAGGAATTCAGTGCGAGAAGCCATTCTCACAGAGGGCGTTTTAACCTTTGGAGCCAGCCCACCAAACCTCTTTATCTGGGCTGTGTAGCCCCCCGGGCATTCCTGTGGTTGCTTCAGTCACCACAACAGAAAGCAAGTGTCATTTTGCCTCCAGAAAGGGCAAAGAAGGAGGACCCCAGGAACTCTGGCCAGTTACAGCCTCACTTCCATTCCTTTGAATGTGATGGAGCAGCTAACCCTGGAAACAATTTCCAGGCATATAAAGGACAAGTCATCACCCCAGGGAGTCATGCTTGACCACTTGATAACCTTCTATAATGAAATGACTGCTGTGGTAGATGAGGTAGTGGATATTGTCTGCCTCAGCTTCTGTAAGGCTTTTGCCACGGGCTCCCACAAGATTCTCATGGAGAACATGATGAAGTATAGGTTGGCTGAACAGAAAATGAGCTGGGATGAAAACTGGAGAGAGTCCAGCAAAAGACCACTAAAGTGATTTTGTCAACATATAAAAATATTTGAAAGGAAGGTACAAAGAAGACAGAGCCATGTGGCTGGGGAGTCTCCATCCTTGCAGGTACTCAGCAGTCAAGTTAACGTGGTAGAGAGCAGCTGGTTTTAGATGGCCCTCCTTAAGTAGGGAGATTGAACCAGATGATCTCCAGAGGTCCCTTCCAACCTCAGCCAAGCTGTGACTCAGTGAATTAACCATGCTTTTATTTTGGGGATGAAGACAGACCAAATAAATAAATAAATCTAATCTATATTTGCAACCCAATGCCTGAATCACAAAGTATAAAATGAAAGTTAGGAAAAGAGCTGCAGAAGGTCAAGACACTGCAACAGGTAGGGTTGTACTCTCTGACAAATAAGAAGTAGTTTCATTTCTCTCTTTGGACTCACTTTGGGTAAGTAAAATGTCTGAACAGTATCCAAAATGATGAGGAATTAAATAGCCGCATGAAAGATGTATTCATTTCTCCATTACAGAATGAAAATATGCAAGATGCGTAAGAGAGGCCAGAGAGAAGAGACAATACTTCCTGGGAGGTCTTGGTGTTTCTTCAGGAGTTTTTCCCTGTTCTAGAGAGTTGGCAGAGCCATTGCTGATCTTTTTCTGCTACACCAACAGAGCCACCCTTACTGCTACTGACCCAGGAGCTCCGCACTAGGATTCTGGAGCAATCTGGAGGTAAGGCAGAAATCCATCATGTTCACTCCTTCCATTTAAGTCTAGATACTGCTTGCCAAAGTATTTTACTCTGTGTTTTCACAGTGAGGAAAAGGTCCAGGGACTGTTGCCAGAATAAGATTTGTGTAGCCATGTTGATATAGGAGAACTTGAGTGGCATAAGTTTGCAGTCATCTGCAAAGAAGGTCTCAGACCTTAGGCTAGATGAAGTGGTTAGGGGCAGATGGAGATCAGTCTGAGTCCTGTGAGAAGTGAGTTTAAACATCTGCCTCAATCCTGTAGAGTAGGAAATGTAGAAATGAACGTCCCAAAACATTGTGGAACAAAAGAGGGTCACATGAAAAGGATTTTCCAAGGAGCCTGTCTTCCTTTGCATTGATTTGTGAAGTCAATAGCTCCTTGCTCCTCAATGTGCTGGCCAAAAATGGTCTCTATTTAGAGGTGGGGGAAGTTGATAGAAACAGTTAACATGTGCCCAGGCTCTTTTTATCTGCTTGACTGTAAACATCCGTGGATATTAGCACAGTTTGTGTATATTTTTCCAATTACCATGGAAGTGAGCATTGCTGCAGTGTAAGCATTTTCATCCATTTGTCTTTTGAGTAAACCCAAGAAAAATAACCAATACCAGAACATTGAAAACATTGCAAAATCACTAAGTGTTGCAGCTCATACAGATGTCCACTTTGACCTATTGTAATGCCATAAGTAAAATTCTCAGTATTTTTACAAGCTTCGTTTACCTAGTTTCATTATCTTTTTAATCAAATGAGATTTCAGATGTGGGGTTTTTTTATTTTTTTACATGTGCAATATGAATGTGATTGGAAAGGTTGCAGCTTTCTATCCAGTAAATGTGACTTTATACATGGAACAGCTCAAATATAATTACAAGTATGGACAAAGTCACCAAAGCGTTTTCTATTCCATGTGACCGACAGGGCTGAATTGGCTATCACTGCACTTGATGAGTGGAGCTTCTGCTTTGCATCCCACATCTTTTCAAAGCATAATGCAGTTTCTATTTCCCTGTTGTTATGATTGTATGAGACAATCCCTAGCTTTAGAAAAGGCAGCAGCAAGTCAGGGCATTAAAATTAAAGGGGAAAAAAGTCTACACAAACCACTTAAGCACACTCATTATTATGGCCCTTGCTACCTCAGGCCACTGGAGAACTTATAATTTAGTCAGCATTATGCAGTTTGAAGTGTTTTATGTTCTGCATGGGAGCAGGCTGCAATTCAAATATCAGTGGCCATGAAAAATATGCACATACGTTTAGTATGAAAATCTCCAAGGGCATAACAGAAGAGATGGGCACATGTAGCTGCAGTGTGATAGAGAATTTCTGTGAATTAATCATTTGGACATAGTTTATCACCATTTTATATTTTGCCAGAGATGCTTCCTCGCCATTTGTTGGGAAAACTTATTATACATGCACATCTTAGAAAGATAATAAGGCCAAAGCCTTTGATGCTTAAAGGCAACAGCCTTTGTTAGATTTCGTTATGACACAGACAACTTCTCCACTGACAGAGCCATTCAGATAACAAGAGTAATTGCTTATTTTATCGAGTTTAGGGAATTGTGCTCCATTCTCCCTTCTTGCCTACTACATTAGCTATTATGACCCATCTTCTACCATAATTTAGGGGGAGTGGAGTACGTGCATTTTTAAAGCATTTCTTGAAAGAATAGAGTGCTGTATTTACATACTTCCTTCATTATTCCACAGGGCCAATTCTTTAATATATTCTTTCCAAAGAAGCAGTGGCATGTGTCTGCATGTGTGCATCTCTTTCTTGTGCTTAGGTGTTTGTGTGCAGTTTAGTGTCTGAGTAGGTAAGGGAATGAGAAGGGCTCATTTAGTTGTTTCTTTATACCTTCTTCTGACTGGAGACAATACCATTGTAATTGGTATTAGCAAAACTACAAACAGAGCAATCGCTTCTGACACTTTAAAAGAACTTCATTGACATCTCCAAACACGTGAGGAATTTTAAAGTAGAACTTTTCCATCTGTAAGGCTTGATCTGATCAAAAGCCTGATAGTAGCTCCAGATGTAGCAAATGAGGCTCCAGAACAGATTCCAGCTCCTTTTGGGTAAAAAGGAAAAAAAGAAGGCTTAAGTTGGATTCAGCCTAATCTTGACAAAGCTATCAAAAGATAGCATTGCAAAGAGACAATTAAAAAAAAAAAATAGCTTTCATAATTTATGTGCCATCCAAAGATTTAAAAGGTTCAAACCCAATATTTAAGTGAAAGGTTTAATATCTTAAAATGCCGCTGTGGTTTGCAGTTTTATTACTTAGAAAAACATGTTTTCTCCAGTATGACCATGTCCTGGTTCTGGCCAGGACAAGGTGAATTTTGCACTAGCCAGCAGGGGGCATGGCTAGGATCCAGAGGTAATTCTGTATCTCATTTTGGGGCACAAGGGGAAGGGACTCTCCTTCTGGAAGGAAGGGCTCTCTTGCCATCAGTGTGGCATGGCTGGAATTGTGGGCTCCACAGTCAGCATTTTGGCATGAATCTCTCTTTTGCACACTTTTGTTATTAATATTGTTGCTGTTACTGTTAGTTTTCTTTTCTCGTTGTTGTTTCCAGTAAATTGTTCTTAGCACATTATTTGCTGCCTTTTGTGCCTCCAACTCCCCTCTCAAGTGCCTCACAGGGGAGGGGGCAGTGGCATTGGTTTTGGTGGGAGTACTAAATTGGAGAATACCATTCCTAAACCACAACAGACCACTATAGAAAAGCCATGAAATGGTCAGAATCTGACTTCTGAAACAATACAAACTGATACTGATGCTGACAGAAGGACAACTTTCAAATGGAAGTTGGGAGATAAATGGAACCAAAGTGAATTATACCTCTTCCACTGTATATAAATGAATAATTTTCCAGAAGTGTAACCAAATATTAAGGCCAGTTCTGAGAAAATTCCAGCAACTTTTTATGAAGGAGGAGTTAATGATTTTTCCCCCCAACAGGACACGTGCACTTTCACGCTCCAGAGGCACTTCTTAAGAGGCTGTTACATGTAAGAAAGAATTTTGTGTTCCCTAACTCTTTTTTTTCCTGATTCATGTGAACGCCCTGGTAAAGTATCTGAACTGAGTCATTTGGCATCGCTACTATCAGTGGGTAGACTGGATGCCAGCTTCATTTCCCTGATGCTTGTTCTGCTTTTGTCTCCATGAAAAGGTCTGGTTAATACATCCACCTTTGTGTTTGTCATATTTAAATGTGCAGCCAGATTCTCTGTTTTGCAAGGACTTTTTCTTCATCTTACCAGTCTCATGAAGTCACTCCATGAGACCGGTAACAAATGATAGCTCGCCAGCTACAGAGTGGGTATTAACAATGAATTTTTCATAGCAGACATTCATGCGATTGTCTTGTGGCTTACTGAGAGGACACAAGTGTGTTCTGCATCTCAGTGGAGCAGCTGGCAAGATAAGGAGGGTGTCTGGTTTAATGTACTCTGCTCTGATTAGCTCCATAAAGAGGCAATTGCTCTATGCAGAAGGCTATGCTGGATTAATGAAAGTACACCTTTTTCAGGACTGTCTGTCTGCATAGCACTGGTTCCTATAGATGGACCAACTCATTTGGGACAGCTTATTTATGACTAAACTATCTCCGTTGTGCTTGTTGCCTTGTCATTTTCAACTGCTAGGTCAAGAGTGAGTTAACATTTCCGCAGATTTGATATCCTTGGCAAAACTAAGGAGATCTACCCACCATGTGCTCAAGCAGTTTCATGAAACTGAGAGAAAGAGAGTAGAAATTTGACATTTCCTTTCACAAAGACACCATCCCTATTTTTCTTTATAGGGAAGTCACTTTGTTTTCTGCAATGACACCTGCTACTCTCTGCAGCTCCATGATCATTTTCGCTGCAAGGCTGTTGGATCAGGAGTGTGGTGGGACTCACAGGTAGGTTTGCACTTTCCCCAAAGGGCTGTCCTACAGCTACCCTTAAGTCGGTTGTACCTACAGATGGTGACCCTGCAAATGGACTTCAGTTGCCCAGCACGTTAGCACCTGGATACACAATGCTGGGCACATGCAATGACTCTGACAAGCAGGATGTGCCAGTCTTGCCAAGTGTGCAGGCTCTGTGTGTGCAGCAAATCTGACACACTCTGGACTCACTGAGCTTTCACTGTGTGCCCAGAGTGTCTCCTCTGCACCTGAGTAGTAAGTCCAGGTTGCCATGCATGCACACAGTAGTCATTTATGACTGAGTTCTGGGCATTTGGCAGGTAGTTCAAGCTACTGCCTCTGCTCTCTAGTCTGGGAGAAATGTCCAAATCCCTTGTTTCCTGTGGGACCAGTGGAAACGGCTCCACGTTGAACAAGGCATTGTATCTGGGGTAGATCAGGCATGTGGCATCTACACAGGAGGTTAGCAGATCATTACACAGCAAGAGTGAGTGAGAGCTGCTCTTCAAGAAAGCTGGACATAGCTGTTGATAACACATTGTACTGAGATCAGACTGTGTTTGGTCCAGTTGCTTCTTGACAACACTCTGAAATATTCTCTCTCTGTGGTACATTCTGTATTACATTGCTGTCTCCTATGCTTCATCTCCTAGGGAGTCCAGTCATTCAAGTCCTACATAGAAACAGCACTGGTGCTTTTTAGGTTTGCTAAGAGTTAGTTAGGACTTCTGTATCAGGATGTCCTTTTACAGCAAAGCTACTTCAGGATTGTCTGAAGTGTTGGTAATGCTTTATTGCAGCTACTCTTGAGTTGCCTGAAGTTATCTGGAGCACATGCTTCACTGTTTAAGTTTTCCTCTTTCCCACTTCACACTCCAGTTTGCCTCCCCATCTCTGTTCATGTTGCTTTCAATACATACTGCTTCCTGTTTGTGTTTATGGCTGGTAGTGAGAGTAAATGAGCAGCAGTAAATGAATCTATTCAAGTAGCAAGCAGTGTGTGACTTGCCAGGGCCAACCTTTCCCAGGCTTCCCAGGACAAGGTCAGGGAGAACTGGGCAGAACTTTTGATGGATAATCCAGGAGAGTATTTCCTTTTGCAGTGCTGAGCTGTGTTTCAGGGCACTTGCAGCCCTTGGTCTTTCTCTTACTTTGATGTAGATTTTTCTTTTTAAAAGGAACAACCAGTGAGCGTATTTTGAACAGGAATCTCTGAGAGTTTATTCACTTTTCTGTGTTGGCATATCGTTTCCACTTTGTGTCACTGTAACCTCTTTGTTGGGAATGTATTCTCGCTCTTTCAGGTTGGTTATCTGGTCTTTGCTGCCCAGCTTCTGGCTGTTAATTTGCTCTCTGCTGGTTCAAGCTGGGTTCTAAACATTTTTTTATGCTTCAGAGTTAGTTTGGCATTGTATGCTGCTGTTCCTTCTTCTCTCCAAATTAATTAACTGCAACTTTATATATCCTCTGAAAAATGGAAAATCCACATCACTCTGTAACTTGAGCATAAAGACCGTAGTCTGAGAGAGCACAAGGCCTAATAGAGCAGAAAGCCTGCGGCCTAACTCTATTGCTTAATCGAGGTTATATATATATATATATATATTAATAACAGAAACTGCAAAAGTAGCAGAAATTGCAAGTAGGGACAGGCAAGATCAAAATGGCTCTGGAAAAACTTATTTTAGTAGGATTTTTTTTTATTTATTGCTTGGGACAAAGTATGAGCGCAAGCTAAAATTGCAGCAGCAAATAACCCCAGAGCGTGGCAAGTTATACTTAGCTAGCATTAAGGTAATGTCATGTAGAAGCAGAATATTTGTGGTTAGCTAAAGTGACAAAAATACAGCTGCACTGATATTAATCCTGTATTAATCTTGTAGAGATGGGATTTTAAGAAGTAATGGTCTTTGGAAGGGATCTACCTGCTTGCTCTGCATAGACCAGTTATCTCTTTTTAGGCATTAACTGAGCTTATTATTCTGATTTTATTATTGATAATGCGACCAAGCTTTACTGGTCACTTATATGTGGGTTTTGTAAGTTTATTTAAAATCCTTGTGGATAGCCCTTAAATTCTACCGATCATTAGAAGTTCCATTTTGAGAGATTTAGTGATGTTTTTATAACTGGTCAGTATTTCAAGATGTGTTTGTAAAGATGCAGCCGCTGGCTAAATGCTTTTCAATTACAATGGGAACATCTGAATGGATATTCCATAAAACATGGTCCTCACTTAGGAAAGAATTAAGTGTATGCTTCAAGTTATGTGAGTACTTAGATAACAATTGAATGTTTCTAAATCTCTTGTATATATTTTATTAACATACTCTTTCTTGAAAGACAGAATCCCAGATGGTTTAATTTCATTCTGTAGAGGGCAGTATATACGTATGTGTATCTAATATTGAAATATTTGCATTTGTCTTTTTTAAGTCACTTTCACTTGAAAAAAGCTGATAAATTGTGTAGTAGGCAGCTGTTATTCAATATGGCTACAAAATTTGGGTTATTTGCTGAGATACAGACAGGAAAATGCTAATATTTAAAGTAATTTGCTGTAGAAATAGGCCAATTTTAATCTTTGACAGGCCATGCAATTTATGCAGTGCTGTTACAAGCTATAAAAATTAGATTGGAACTGTAAGGTATTTTCTAGTTTCAACTATTTTGTTGGTATAGGAGAGGTGTAATAATCTAACCTTGAGAAGAGACTTTATGTATTCAAAACAAAAACTCTCATGTTTTTACTCTTTTCTAAGGAGTTAATATGATCCCATTCTGTTGTCCTATCTTATCATTTATTTTCCTTCTTCATTTCCCTGGCAAGTGCTTAGGTGAGAAATGTTGGAAGTGAAATGGAGACAGCTTGGGTAGGTCTAGAAACCCTTGAGCTTACATTGCTGGACATCAACCTTTCTAAGTAAATAACTACTGAGCAACATTTGCACTCAGTGGAATTTTTTCCAATAGTAAAAGGAGAGGAAACATGATCTTGAAGGTGTTTATCGTTTTGGCCTGTGTCCTTTTTCTCTCTTCTAGCTTCTGCTTATGTCGCTGTGCCTTTGGAACCTTTTTCCCCCAGAGAAACACACTTTGCAGTGTTTAAAAACTGTCTGCACCACAGTTCTTTGAAAAACTGGTGTCTGTTTGCTTCAGATCTTTTATTTTTTGTATTATATATTTGAATTCATGGCTATTGTGTTACTGGATTACAAAACCAGACCGGTGATGAATTCTGGGATGTTCATGATTTTTCCCTCCAGGGAAATACAGTGCTAAAATGTGATTTCTCTTTAGCACAGCAAATGTTTCAGGTGTCTGTTGAGTTTTGAAAGGGAAATTCAAAGCAAATTTGGGACTTCACATGCCCACACTGTCATTTTTAAAGCTATCACCTGAAGATCTGGCATGGATGTTCAATTTGTATCTCAGGTATCAGTCCTCGTGGAATTAAAGAATTGCAGAGGGAAGTGCTATTTAATTTGGAGTATGCGTCTTAGATTGTAGTTTAAGTGAGGTAACTGGTGAGAAGATATTGCATAGCCAGCTGTTTCTCATGGCTTTCCCTGCAGCCTCAGCTGCTCTGGGATGACACAGCACTTGAGGTGGGGGATTTTCAAGATTATTCCTGCTTTAGCAGGAAGAGAACATATTTTATACAGATGTACAAACAGAAAAGTTTACAGGATTTTTTAAGCTGTTGAGTGCTGTTTCTGCTACTTTCTGACCAACTACAGATACTGATATTTGCTCAGGTGATGTCTTTCAGGTAGAAATCTAATTGATTTCTGAGTTAGCTTATTGGCTGTTCATTAGCATCCTCCCTTGATTTTCACCTACAACACTGTCTAGCACAATTAATGCATAATCCAGTTTGGTTTTGATTTTTGGTTTACTTCTGTTAAATGATGTGCAAATTCTGGTCAGTACAGTGCTGCAAATCCACCACTTAATTAGGTTTCCTTAAACATGAAGAAAATAAGAAACTGGCTTATTCCAGGTAGCTTGAAAACACATTTTAAACATAGCAGGTATTACAGGAGAAGCAGGGATTCTCTGGTAAAAATGAGCATAGGCAGACAGATATTTGAACTGCTATATTCCTTTTTTTTAATGTAGGTTTTGGCACTTGCCTGCTAGTCCTTTCCTTTCCCACAGGGCAAGGGAGGGCATTTCCCTGTTGTCCATGTTAGCCACAGAGACAGGAGAGGAGGATGGTAAGTGGCTCTAAATTCATCTTGGGAAAAGATAAGTTAAATGGCTTCCTTAACATGAAGCTATTCCTTGTGGACCGGGTGAGAAGGAGTGATACTAAGGATTAGCAGTCAGGTACATCTGCAAATTGACTGAGTCTTCTGGAGGGACCATCCGTTTAGAGTAGGTAAGGAAAAAAATCATGTTCCTTGACCTCCATGTGAATACAAGATGACTGATCAAGTTGTTGCTGGTGTTTGTCTTTCAAAAGAAACACTTATTTGAAAACCAGAGGAAGTGCCTTCATATTTACCTGGTTAGTGATGATAAGATCTTTTTCAACTGTTGGACAGTCTGAGCTAGATTTAAGGTACCCATTTAATGTGTATCAAATAAGGATTTGAAAACCAAGTCTTGATAACAGCAGATATAAGAAATAAAAGGAAAAGAAACCCAGCCCTTTGGTGTTACTTTGCTTTCCTTATAACATGATATCCCAAACTGGTAACAATATGATGTACTACAATGTAGTTGCCACAAGATAGAGTGCCATATTAACATCTTCAAGTTTTCTAGCTGAAACATACTGAGATCACACGGACTGTGTCTTATATTTCATGTTGCAGAGTATTTAGTCATTGGCAAATGTGAAATCAGATAAACTTGCAGAGAAAGTAGGGAGATTATAAATGAATATAGTTAAAAACAAGCTACAGTAAGTAGCTTTAGAGTTGATGTCTGACTTGGAGGTCCCGATTGCACAGTGGTTAAAGTTTTCTTGTTTATGGTAGATTTCTGTTTTTTCTTTAGAGATCCTGATTTGTGCTCTTTATAAAATGCATTATTTTCCAGAGTGATTGACTAGGGAAAGTCTGGTATATTTGTTGTACTAACTGCATGTACTCACGTGCAGTTAGTACAACAAATATATGGAGTCTGGATGCAGAATAGTTTTCTTGCAGCCATCTCATTATTGGAGTTTTTATGTGAGAGTGAGGCAGAACATGCAAGCCAGAAAAATTTCTATATTGGCTTATGCACGGAGAGGTTTGTTGTAGTAAACAGTCAATAAGAAAGAGAGAAGATAACAGAAGGACCTGGGATTGAAAGTTTTACCACAACTTCCCTGACTTACAGAAGTATAAATGGTCCATGCAATGCTGACCTCTCCTTGCATATGATGCATTCAGGTTTGATGTAAAAGCCTTAGCAGGGGAGCCACAGGCCCAATCTCTGTAGCTAAAGAAGATGGTTTTTCAGAGCTGTCAAGCTACTGCTGTTCATAAGCAGTAAATTTATACAAATTAATTATAAGAGATGGAAAAAAGTTGTGTTTTCTCACAGGTAATACATTTGGACTTCAACAACGTGAAAAATTTAAGAGCAAGTGAAAAGAAAGAGAGAGAGAGCAGGCTGTATTTTTTCCTTATATTTAATGAAGCACTATGAATTTCTGGCTCTTTGGGAAAGGTGTATTACTAAGAGTCATTAATGGAACCTAGGCTTAAAATACACTCACTGAATTGCTGACTGAAGAAATGTCTATGTAAAACTTAATGTTTTCCTTTTTGTGAATATTTTAGAATCTTTAAAAAAAATTTTGAAGAAAAAAAAATTGGTGTTACACTTCTTACCATTTGCTTTAAAAAGGATTTTCCACTTGCTCATTTCCAGAAGGTCATCTCTGAGATGTACAAGCTAGCCCTTCATTTAGGTCTCCTTTTACATTCATATTTAACTTTCTTTCATTCTGTGGCCTTTATTAGCTGAGCTCAAGGAGCTTGTAGCACATTTTAAACAGCAACACTGGGAGGATGTAAATGCAGAATAATGTATCAGGACTCAAATTTGCATGGTCAAATGTCAAAAAAATTAGGCCTTCTCCAGAACCATGTCAAGAGAAATAACATAAGTGGCCAGCTCAACAGCAGGCATGCCATTATCAGTTAGTTCAACCTGTCATCACTGACTGGGAGTGGAAGCAGTGGTCATTAGCTTTAACTCTGCTGGGGAAGGTTGTGCTTCTTTTTATTTTATTATATATATTTTACGCCATCTGACAGTATTTCACAGAGCACCACAATGTTATGGTTTCCTCCTTGACAGGGGAAGAAGGGGGAAGTGCAGGTGAGGGAGTAGAAGAGAACACTTGCAATCATCTGTTGTCAGCCGGAGGAGGCAGGAATTGCATTGCCTATCGGATAAATACTCATTTAGAGTAATCACTTTATTTCAGCCCTGTAATGACATTAACAAGCTTGGAATACAGGGAATTACATGAGTCAGAACAAATAATTGAATATTCCACTGCTGGGAAATGCAGCACAAGTCTGACTTAATGTCATGCCATCTCTGAAGCCAGCACTACCATGCAATTAGATGATAAGCTTAAGCAGCATATAATTGGCACTACTAGTATGAAAAACATACTATTAATTGTTAACTTCTTACCTGCTTGTAACTTTCATGAAATAAAAGTATCTTGCATGTCTTCTTTAAACAAAAAGAACCAGAGGAAACACTTCAGTAAGTTTTAGGAAAATAAGAGGGGAAGAACTGGAGTCTAGGATCTAGAAGGAATAACTTCAACATGAAAAAATTCAATACCTTTTTGAGGGAGACAGGGGTCATGATTTAGAAAGCCTTAGATTGAGAAAAGTATGAAAATTATTTAATATATCAAATGTTACCCTATTTCATATGCAAAGGAAAAATTCTTCATTTGTCCTTTCTTGGGAATGGTCCTGTGCAGGGCCAGGAGTTGGACTTGATGATGCTGGTGGATCCCTTCCAACTCAGCTTATTCTGTGATTCTGTGATTTGGTCAGCTCACAGTTTTGTCTCCAGATATTGTTGCCTGACAAACTGTGATCTCACAACTTCGAGCCTTTTTTTCAGTCACTCACTGTTCTTAGTTAATAATGCAGAGGCCTTTTTATAGAAATATGCCAAAGTATCAAAAACTACTCTGGGCTTTGGTAAACAGAGAGTTGGAGGAATCTTAATGTGATTGATTAACACAACCCCTTATAATCTGTTTGTTGTATCAGCAAACTCTAAGTTTAATTTTCGAGGCATTCTTACAACATCCCAAGTCAGTATAATTTGGAAAATTCCATTATTTTAAGCATCAATTAAACTGACTTAATCCTTCAAATTATACACTCTAGGATAGAATATTAAAAGGATTCGGTTGCATATATTGTGTGCATTGAATGATTTGATAGCAGTTACCCAGGCAGCACAATTCCTCAAATATGTGCCAGTTCATGTAAAGATTAATGCTGAACAGATAGAATGCAAATACAAAAGCAGCATCATCTCCATCACCTACCTAGATTACCTCTGAAAATCACAGTCTTATCCAACAGATAGTGCATTAAATTTGCAACACTTGAATTAAACACAGTGGAGAACTTCTCACATTTATTATGAAGATAAAAGATGATGCCATCTTAAAACTAAAATCCTCTTCTGGATCTTTAGCCACTGATTTCAGCAGCATTGGAAATTGCTTATACTTAAACCAATAACTGGTACTGGAGTTGCCATTTGTTTTTCTCACCAGTCTATCTTCAGGCACCTCTGACTCTTTCACTGAGACTTGAACAAAGTATTGTGCTGTAGGAGCATGGCAGGCCTAAGGGACAGCTCTTTTTTTTTTAGAGTTGTTTTGTGTGGAAGCCCAGGCACTGTGTGGCACTCCAGGCTAGCAGGTAGGTTTTTAGTTCAGAAGGAGAGAGGAATCCAAGCTGATGGGGAATTGTGGGTTCTGATAAGTGAAGCTTTGCATGGCTAGCCGAGTCTCAGAGATCTGAGGCTTGTCATGTTGAACACTTACTTCTGTTTTCTTAACAGAAGAGAATGACCCCACCTCTTGCTTTGCTGAAGATAAGGTATTCTGGGTGATCGTACTTCAGATTATTGCTGGCATTTGGAAAATGTGACCCATGTGTTTGACAAGTTGGCTTGAAGAAAAGCTGACTGTGAAGTAGCAAGCACAAGCTTTAGATTAGAAGGTCAGGTGAAATATCTGGTATAAAGGGATGTAGCTGATCCCCGGATGGAATCCAGGTGTGCTGCTCCTGCAGTGGTGTAGCTTTGAAATACTGAAGATTTTCTAAAAGGACATATTTGATGTATTGTTACTAATTAGTAATAACATTTAATTGCATTTACATTATGATTTTTACTCAACAGATGCCATACTCTCAAGTAATTTCATTTATTCTATCAATAAAAATACTTGCAAACCTCTCTTGATTTTAATAATGGAGCTACACTTACAGAATGCATTTGCAATTGACTTGTTTATCAAAATTTATCTTACTAATATTTAAAAACATTGCAATTGCTATCATCAATCAGAACATTTATATTCATCTGCTATCATTTTCTACCTGTATGTATATATATTTTCTACCTTTATGTATTCATTCCAAGAAGACAATACTTTTAGTATTTTAGTATTATCCATGCATATGTCAGAGTTTTATATTACTATAGTGACTCACTTGTTTCACCCTGAAACTGTAGTAGCACTCCTGAAGCAGCAACTAAAAATATTAATTCATGCCAGAGTACTAATTTGTGGATAATATTTCTCAAAACCACAGAAACATTAGGAGGTACCTACTGAAGAAAGGTAAATGAATGCTGCACTGGTTTCCATGTCACTTTCTATGTATTTGTCAGATCTCCAAGTGCGTCTATTCTACTCTGTGGGTTTGGCAGTCTGGGTTTAAGGTCAGTGCAGTAGTGTGGCCTTAGGTCTAACTGCTGCCAAAGAAGACTGAGAAGGAGCTGTGAGAAGTCTTGGTGGGGTCTGTTTCCATTTTGCTTGAGTGCCGTTTTTAAATTCAGACCTTTGCTCTTCGCTGCTACCTGACCTTTATTGCAGCTATGGCCACATATCCCATTGAGCCAGACACTGATTTGTGCATTTAACTCCCTGGTTTGGCTATGGACCTGCCTCAGTATTGGAGACCTGTCCATTAGTTTGAAATCTTGTTGCCACTAGACCTGCTTTTCTGTTCCTTTTTAGGTACTGCAGGTCTGTGCCCTTGCTGTCTGCCTTGCTCTCTGGCTCCCCATCCTTTATGGCGAAACCAGCCTTTACTGCTGCCTGTTGGTCACTTTGGACCTTCTTGAGCCCTAAGTCAAGCACCGTGGAGCCTGGCCTTTGGATTTCAGAAAGGCCATATAGTGCCTTTCTATTCATAGATGAATATGCCTAACTCCTCCCTTACAGATACCCATGGCACATTCTTTGCAAAAGCTTTCATGACTGAGATTCTGCAGCCTCTCCAGTGTGGAACAGTTCTTAAAATTTTGCCTGAAACCTAACTTGAGTCTCTTCTGCTACCTGCAGAGCAACTTTTACATGGGCAAAGGGGGCACCGTATTAAACTAAAATAGGAGAGTCTTTTTAAATTAGATATTAGGAAGAAATTCTTTACTCAGAGAGTGGTGATGCACTGGAACAGGTTGCCCAGAGAGGTGGTGGATGCCTCTATCCCTGGAAATGTTAAAGGCTGGATGGGGCTTAGTGGGTGGTCTAATAGGTGACATCCCTGCCTGTGACTGGGGGATTGGAACAAGATCTCTTTGAGATTACTTCCAGCTTGAGCTGTTCTATGATTCCATGATACCATTGAAGCTGATTACGTTTTGTTTCCCTCTCACTGACTATGAGAGAGTATTGATAAGGTTTTGTTTTACTACAAATCTTAAAATGGTGTTAGAGATTCTCCTCAGTACTTTTTTCCCAAGGTTGAACAATAATTCCTTCCACCTGTCTCCACAGGCCATGTTTCCTAAACCTACCACCATTCTTCTCCTGAGCATTTATCTTATTTCTCTGCTTTCTTGAAGTATGGTTCTGGGAAGTGGCTGCTATGTTCCAGCCAAGCTGACTGAACATGGAGTAGAATGATCTTTATCACTTTGGTCATATATATGACAGTCCTACAGTATGTGGTAAAAAAGATGTTCCTTCCACAACAGCAACATCACCAAGCTGAGTCTGTCAGTTTATGGTCCTCTATGCTCTAGCTATTCATTTATTTATATCCTATTATGCACTTCACTTCTTCAGGCCACAGTTCTTTGCATTTGCCTATGGAATGTCTTCCTGACATATTAGGATCATTTTGATATCACTTCTGTCTCTGGTGTGAGGCCTTCAGATCAGTGACATCTGCAAACTGGTAATCTGGTTTTCTCTGACATTCAAATTTTAAATTATTATGTTGAAAAGAGTTTGCCCAAAGAAAAATTCATACTCTATTCCAGTTGAAATGTGTTCCCAATCTAACTTTTATATTCCTAATATGCACATTTTCCATCAAGTAAGTGCTCACTCTATTTTAAATAAATCTCCACTGCCTTTGCTAGTCCTCTTACACGACTGTCACGAAGGAAAATATCAATTTTTTTAAAAAAAGTAATGTATCACATCTGCTGCTTCTCTCTTTCCACTAAGTCAGTTATGCTGTCAAGGAAGATAAGTAGCTTGAACTATGCTACATGTTCTTGATGTGTTGGCAAATTCTTTGTGTTCTATATGTTTAAATGCTGATTGCTGAATAGGTAGTCCTAGAGTCTTGAAATAAGGCTGTTTGTAGTTCCCTCATCTTCCTTTTCCTTCCTTTTAGGTAGTGTTTCTCTTCTGCTACTCTGCCAATCTCTCCAAGTTCTCAAAAATGAGTGATTTAGAGATCACAGTGACTCCTAAATGTTGCAGGGCACTGATTACTCAACAGAGAAGACAGTTTCTCCCCAGACAGTGAGAGATAACCTGGCAGGGATATTCTGAGGCAGCAAGGATAAGGTACTAATCCCAAGAAACCATTTCCAGCACATTCTTGAGGTAGAGGAAGCATGGCAGCCATATTGAGCCTTAGATACCAAGGAAAAAGAGGCAAGGAGCTCTCTCTGCAAAAGTCCAAAATGATGCTAATTTTCTGAAATATGGCTTCTTGTCTTAGCTGTTTCTGCCAGAGTTTTTTGGTTTTGGTTTTTGTTTGTTTGTTTGGTTTGTTTGTTTGTTTTGGGGGGTTTTTTTGTGTGGTTGTGGTGTTTGGTCTTTGATGAGAATTGTATTTGACTTTTGGAAATGACTGATGTTATGAAGAGGTAAACCATGCTCCCTTTAGGGGAACTGAAAAGAAGATTCCTGGGGAAGGAAAATCCCTCCTTTGGTTTTGATGTTTTTCAGAGGAGAAGCCACCTATGTGTTGAATGTTTTCATTTTCTGCTATTCCTCCACCTCTTTCCTTCAGTAAGCAACCAGAGCAGCTTTGCATCCTGCTTATCCTCTGATAATTCAGCATTCAGTGGACTAATAGCATGGGTATTGAGGAAGCCTGGAACAGAAAGTCTGCTTGCTGACAAAGCATAAATAAGCTTTAGCTGGTACTTACAGACAGATGTATATAGCAGCTGGATCTGAAAGAAGATTTGGAGTGCTCAGCACTTGTTTGAAGGCTGCATCCATATATGGTTTTCATGTCTGGATGAGCAGCACTTTGTGTTGTCAAATACTGCATGGGGGAGAGAGGGAGAAATTCTGGCAGCATTTGGTAGTTAGCTGTGAGCAAGCACTGATGCCAGAAAATATTTCAACATCAAAAATAGCTACGTTTCTGTATAAGCTTGAGTGAGACCCAAGGGTTCAAAACATCAGATTCTTTTTTTCACTCTGCAACTTGTGCAATAGCAGAAAAGGGACATGAACACAGGATAAGAGTAGTTTTAAATTTGTAAATTAAGGTTTCCTTTTACTTGGAGTCACCTATCCTATACGATGTAGTGTTAGGCAAGATTCATTATGAATCTTCTCTGGCTATTCAGCTGTTGGCTGTTATAAATTGCTTCTTAAAGAGCAAGAGCTTTTGCTCTGCAAACTTTGTTTATTGCTAAGGTACCTGTCCCCTCATGAACGCAAGTACCCAGATTGATCTCATGCCACAATGTAAGCAGAGAAATGAGAGATTTTTATTTCATATCTAAAGACAGGACTATTTTTGATGCAGTTGTGGAGTATTCTGTGAGAATGTTGACATTATAAATTGAAAGGCATGTTATCATAGAGTGCTGTTAAAGATGGAAGAGCCAATTCTTCCAGAGTTCTCTTTGCCAGAAAAGGAAGGGACAACAGACTCTTGTTTCTTCTTTCTCCATGATGGGAGTAAAACCACCATTCTTTTTATTTTAAGAGGTTGAGGACAATAATTCCAAAAACTTAAGAAATCTTTAATGAAGAAATTTGAATAATCCCTGAACAAAAAAATAGCTGCCACTGGAAGAAGTGGCAGCTTCTGGGAGCTGCAGCTTCCAGCTCATGGAAGAAGCATGCCTGCTGTGTGTAGTAATGATTCACCCAATTTTTGCCTCTCTTGCTGATAATAATAAAAATTGCTCCCAATAAGAAGTAGTTTCCAGCTGGGAAAGAGGAACAATACTTTCATACATTTCCAGTATGTCAGCAAAGAAGCATATCAAATTACAACAAAAACATAGTCCAGTTCTGTGATACAAACAATATGCCTGTAAAGAGTATGGACCTCTCTGGCCTCACAGAGACTTTGGATACATTTCTGAGGAAGGGCTGGCATTGTCATGGAAATGACAACTTTTCAGTGCCAGACTGGTAAAAGGCTGGTGAGATGAGAAGCCTTCCTGATGTGTTTGTCCAGACAGATGTTTAAGAAGAACACATTTCACAGACATCTGCATCTCCGTGGCATTCTGAGTTTGTGCTGGTTCATGGCTGTTCTGCCTGCTGGTTCAAAGGAGGCTGACAAGACAGATAAGTGCAACATTTGGCTTACTTGCTCTTCTCTTTTTCCTCACCTCAGAATTTTTTTTAAATCTTTCACTGACCTTGAGAAGGCTCAGAACAAGGGCTTTTAAGTCTTGCAGTCTTCATTCTGTTGGCTTAAGTGGCTCAGTGGATATTTCCACAAATGTCTGTGACATGTCATCCTTTAAAAACCTGTATATAAGTATCTTTCATGTCTATACATTAACACAGGTGCTGCTTCTTCCACTTTGCAAATTTATGCAAAAGTATAACGCCAATGTAGTGTAACAAAAAATAAGCCAGCTTTCTTGCTTTCTCTATTCCTCTAAGCAGAATTTTATAAACCATGTCATACTACAATCCCTGCTATTAAGTATATTACCTATAGATTCTGAAGAGATGTGATACTTATGCCCATAATTTCATTAAAGACTTTTCTTCTTCTCTAGTATATATATATATATCTCTGTGAAGCACCAAAACTGCTGATATGTGAGTCATGGCTTGTTTTATTTAAATTATCCCAAGTATTGCAAATTTCATTCTGTGGCAGTGTTTGCTGTCAGTCCAAGGTTTGTACATGATTTGAAGAGTGGCTCTGCATAGGAGCTCCAACACACGTCCATGGAATCAGGGTAAAAGCTGTTCAGAATGTAGTGATTTTAATTAGCCTAAAATCCAGACCCTTATTGAACTTGACTGAGATTCAGCTGCCCATTACTGCTGTTTGGTCCTACTGATTTCAGTGTATTTGCGTAATGATGTGTTCCCCTTGAGATCCCCGTATGTTACCCTAGAAACCATGTTTACAGATTGTAATCTTTTGTACTCTACAGGTTTGAGTAATCAGATTACAATACACCAACTTTAAAGAGATTCCCAGTTTAAAACTGAACAAATGTGAGGAAAGAATTTGGGACCAAATTTGATAGAAATTGTTCTGTTGACTTGTTGAACAGTTGTTATAGACAAGACATTGCTATGGTGGCCACAAGGTGAATAAACCTCGAAGAATTTTGCAGTCTGAAAAGGTTGCCTGTTATAAATACATATTTTTCCATTTGTTCCTCATACACTCTGATGTAGAAGTACTGTTTGGAAAATTATCCAGCAGTCCTTGGAGTTATAGTTTCTGATGGAGGCATAGGTAAATGTACCCAAAAAATAGATCACAATGAGCATCCAACACTGTGAATGTTTAGGTGATGATCTGTTTACTCAGATGTTTATGCTGAGACAAGAGTCTTCCTTCCACTGCCCTTGCAGTTCCAAACAGAAGTAAGACATCCAGAATTTTTAAAACCTTGATAGAACTTGTGTCACACTGTAGGTGAGTTTTAATAATTACGGTAGGGCTGGGGTCCTGGTCCTTTAAGATACGTACTATTTATTTCTGACTGCTGGAAAAAAGAGAAAAAAGAAAAAAAAAAAGAAAGAATACCAAACCCCCAAAATTCTGTTCACATTTGAGAAAGCATGTACAAAAACCACTATTTAGTACTGGTAATTTGAAAGCACATTTTTTTGTTCGGGGTCCATGAGAAACTGAAACTTTGAGTAGGTGGAAATAAAATTTCTACTTAATCTGAAAGCACATAAAACACCTTCCTGCGTTTTTACAGTTCAGAGTTTAATGCTTTGGGGCTACTGCTTTGTACGTAGCCTTTTCAGTTACCTTCACTGCAGTTACAGAGGCTGAAAAATGCCATCTTGCTGTGCTATAGTTCAGTTTTTCTCATTAGAATGTGAGACCTTTTTGGGCCATTATGCTGAAGAAATTTGGGGACTTTTACCCATGAGTAGCTTTAGAGCAATGTTCCATTTTTCAGAAATTAGTTTCTCATCAACTCTATTAAAATTATTAATTATTATATTTTAAAACAGCTGTAGTTTTCTGGGTTAGCATTAAAATGATCCTTACATTGTCTTTCTACAGTTTCGTTCAGCTGATTAACTTGAACTGGTTTATTGCTATGCCATCCATTTAAATTAACAATCTGCAAAGAAAGCCGATTAAATGCTTCACACAGCCCATTACTGTGGTGGTAATAGTTACTCAATTAGGCACAGCTACTTCAGTTTCCAATCTGTTCCTTAAATGATCAACAGAATGCATTAATTTAAAATATTACCAACCAACAAATCTATTTAAAGAGATGCATTTTAGCAGGTAGAAACAACATTAACGGGGAGGAAAATGTTGTTTTACTTATTAAGCATCTGCACTACAACTGCTAACACATCTATGAAGCAGTACGGTGTTACAAACTTTCCACTTGTGACCTCCAGCTGCAAGAGCGTAGCCTGATTGTCCCTTGACTTTCAGAGGTGATGAACTAGGAACATCTCTGAACACTTTTTCCCATCGTGTGGATGGGAGTGTGAATGGGGGGGGGAGGGTTTGAGCATGGGGACATCCTGCTATAAAGTTGATCTAGCATTTGATATGTTTTAGGAACTTCTGTGAAGTAATGGTAATAAATAATCTTTAACAGTTATTTAAGCAGCTGCTGTGTTTGCAATCTGATAACAATATTGATCATAGGAAACATAGTTCAGAACAGGGAGGGTTTAAAGACAGTAAAAAAGACCATTTGATGACATATAGCAAGTCCTGTTTCTAAACATTAACATCTTTTACACACTGGAGAAAAATATAATGGAACGTACTGTAAAAACTCTGACAATCTTTCAGTCTCTGGAGCACTGCTATAGAGCTGCATTTATACTGTAATACACTTCCAGTGTACTCAGTGCCGCATTAGCAAAATGGTAGCTCTGACCTGAAGAAATGTTCTGTCTCTGAAATGCGAAAAGCATGGCTCATTAATAATTTCAACATTCAAAAAGTAGAACTTCACTCCTTTTTTACAACTCTGTCGATGCTGCAAACATAGGAATCAAATATGTTGGTACTTCCTACATATGTGCTACTAGGATTCTGAAGCTGAGTGCTTCTATGAAGATTGATTAAACACCATACTAATTCTGCACATCCAGCATGTTACACAGTTTTTGTAGGTGAGTAAGCCAAAGCATGGAGAATCTGCTTTGCCAGACATTACACAAGTAAGTCGATACCCTTGACAACACCAGAAAAAGAGTAAAGTAAGGAAAAAGCATGTGGAAGTGTGAAATTAAAAAAAAATAAATAATTTTGCCTCAGCAACTGATAACTGTAAAAAAATACTTTGTGGTTTATTGAAACTAAAATATATAATTAAATTTTGCAATGAAATGGAAGGAAAACAATTCAAACTCACTTGAAAAGACGGATATCAAATTTCCTTTTGAACTTATCTCCCTGTTGTATCCTGGCTGATGTATTTTTAAAGTATGTTCTTTTCATCAAACATCCTGTAATACTTAAACTATAAATTGATTGGTAGTATTATTCCTCACAATTTAAACAAAACTGTGCTTGTCAAAATAAAGGAACAAAGTACCCTCTGTGGTGCAGTATCCTTGACTTTTTAAATCCTGTTTGTTTATTTATACACTAATTGCAAAAATTGATAATCCATATGAGGCCACCTAGGTCCATGCAAATGAGTTTTTACTGTAGGTTCTGATATTGTAAATATTTATTTAGCTGCCCAAGTTATTGGAACTAGCCACTACAATTTTCTCTAAAGGAGAGATTTTTCTGTAAGAGCTTCCTGAAGGGGAAAAGACAGTAAAAGAGTTACTGGTAGAAAGCTTCTTTTTAATTTTATTATGCAATATTATGTATATTTTGTATAGTTATATAAATGTATAATGTGATGTACACTATCATCCATGTATATCATGGCATAATATACTATGATATAACCAGTCTTATTTGCTATGTTCAAAGAGTGAACTGACAGTTCCAAACCAAGTTGCAGTCACTTTGAAGTTTGGGGGGAAATATATAAAAATACATTTTAGCATATTTCTACATTTTCCACTGTGTCACTTTTTAGGTGTTAGACAAACATTTTTGCAATGGACTGAAGTAAATGAAATCTCAAACACTGAGGAATATAACCTTTATATCACAAAGTTTCTTCAAATGCCATATATATTTGATGAACAGACACTTGTTATGTCAGATACTATTATTTTTAATAATAAATAATGACTTCCAGAAGTCATTAAGCCTTTGTCATGGTTTTTGGCCACATACATACCTTGACAGTTTGGAGTTCTATAGGAGATTTAGAAATATCAAGACTTCTTTAACCCGTCTGATAATTATCTTTAACATTTCTGTTACCAGTGTACAAGGTGAGTCATGCTATGTGTTTTATATTAAAATGTGTCTATAAATGTCAAATGCTTATTCTCTCTGAAATATTTCAGGCTTCATTATGTGTAACAACGCAGAATTAAGTGGGCTTGGACTTACATTTTTCTCTATATAGACTCATAAATGAATACTGGAAAGAATTACAGTTTTCCTGTTAAAAGGAGGTGTCTGATCTTCTTTTGTTAATGAGAGTTTCAGTCTCTTTTTATTGAATGTCAGATGAAGCTTTAAAAATTAACCAGAAAATAGGCTTGTTTAGTAATTACACTGAATAAAAAGAGGAAATGTAGTTGCTCTGTAGTTCTATCTTAAAATTCAGGATTCTGAAGCTACGTCTTTGTAATAATGTAGACATTAACAATTGTGTGCTTCTGCAAATGAAGGCTGCAAGTATTAACCAGACAAACAACACATAAGAATTTACATATATGGTTTCAAAATCAGTTCTACATGAAAATATTTAAATATATGTATTTTTAAGACTGAGTTTAAATTAATTTTAAAATTAAGTTTATAAAAGGGCCTACACTGCATCTGCCTTAAAATATTACCTCTGTATGTATATATGGGGAATATCTGCATTCATAGACAGCAGTGTTCCCTCATTCTGTAAAGTAACATCTGCAATTTGATACATTTTAAGATCTTCCTTCTAGTGTTAAAGAGACAAAGTGTGTGTAAACTCAGGTTTGCTCGAGGGTAGGCACACAAAGAATGATTAGATCACTATCATTTGTGATTACGTTCCTTAACCTCTGAATAATTGCGGAATTGTTTATGGTTAGTTTTTGGTCTCATTTGTTGATAATGGCCATTCACTTCTTCCCCTTGGCCACTAAAATGTTTTTTTATACCAAACGTGCACTATATTTTCTGTTGTTACAACTTCAGAATGTCAAGTGTAACGTTCTTGACATTTAAATCATGTACTTAATTTGTATTGTTGACACACATTGGATTAAATTGCCTGTCTTTAACAAAAATTACTCCTTTTCTTTCTCTATTTTTTTTTAAAATTTTTTGAAACACAAGTAAATGGGATGCTCTGATCTTTTTTGGAAGTAATTTGCCTGATAAATATTATCTAGTCCCAAAAAGGCATGGAACCTAAACTACCAGAATTGATGTCACACCTCTTCATCTTGAAACCTGATATAAAGCAACACAACTATCATATTTACATTAGTATGAGCTTGAAACACAATCAGAAATGCAGTCCTTCTCAGAGAAGAGCAGGTGGGGCTGAAAAATACATCGAAAAGAAGCTTTCTGCTAAAATCTGCTGGAGAGAAGTATATTAGTACGCTGGCGTGCTGGCCGGGCCAGGAGAGCAGCAGCTTGTCCAGATGTGCCCAACACGAGAGGAGAGCACTCTGTGGCCCTGTGGGTGCCTCGCTAGCCAGCTTCCTCGCCTGCGCGGTGGAAAGCACGCAGCCACGCGCACCTGGGGCTTATAGATAGCCCAAGCGTGACCAGAAACAAATGAGAGAGGCGGTTTCTTCGGCCAGTATTCCAAGGGTTTATTGTAGACACTCCCTCGAAGGGGACTGGAAGCGAAGAGAACGAAGTTGCCGCGCAAGTGGGCTTATAAGGAGTACAGGGAAGGGGGCGGGGATGACATAGCAGTGACCTATAGGAAGAAGGGAAGGGCAGGACAGATCTGGTTACCTTTCCTTAGGAGACACAAGGGGTGTCTGTCCACTGTCAATCAGACAGACCGAGCCTACATCAGGTCACAGGAATTGAATGGGAGAAGCCATTCTCACAGAGGGGGATTTAACCTTTGGAGCCAACCCACCAAACCTCTTTAACTGCGCTATGCTGGGGTAGCCCCCCAAGCATTCCTGTGGTTGCTTCAGTCACCACAACATCGAAGTAAGAGGAAACTAAATGAGTAAATAGGCATCAGTAACTTGATGAGACACTGTTCTTTTGCAGGAGGAGTGAAGTCACCAAATTGCATATTTCTTCTGCTCATTTTGTTGCCCTTGCTGGACAAATTTAAACTTTTTCATCTTGGAGTACCATAGGATGATAGCTCTGAGGATGAGACTGTAGACATTTCTTTTGCCATCTTAGTAATACTGTAGCATCATAGTTTTGGTTTATTTCCTGCTGACACCTCTTGAGCTGAGGTCTGACATTTGTGTTGATTCTGATTCTTGATCTTTAGGTTTCATTCTCTGCTTGACCAGAGGTGAGTTTTGCTGGCTACCCTTACTTCTCATTGTTTCTTTGCAGAGATATCAAGCTCCTTAAGAATAGACTTAGACTCATATGGTGACATTTTCCTCTCTCAAGTCCAGATGCAGCAACAGTTTCCTTTCTGAAGCTCCTGAAGTTAAATTCTTGGAAAGTGATAGTGTGCATAGACTTAAAATCCTCATCTCCACTGTTTCATAGTTTAGCAATGTCTTAGGTCTAACATAATGACTGTTGCTCTTCATGTGTGAAGATCAGAGTTGTTCAGACTAATTTCTAACAGGGAACCTATTACATGAATTCTTATGCAAATTTCAGAGTGCATTTAGCTTGTTTATGGTATGCTTTGTTACATGAACAATTTTGTATGAATAGTCTTGGAGAGTGAACTGTTGAACTGTTTACTTCAGCTGTTCACTCTGTGCTGTTCATTCCTCATGCTGCGTGAGTGGCCACCTCAGCTGCCAAGGACTGAGTTTTCTCCCTGACCGAGCGACTGAAACTTTCAAAATGCAATCAGAAATGAATAATATATGATGACTTCTCATATTTTCACATGAATAGCCTGGTTTGCATGCAAATATTGGAATTCAGATTGCTCTTGGTGTTTTAGGGTAAATCTAGGAACAGCCGAAAAACAGGAACTCTCATGGTGCATTATTCTAAGAATCCACGCCACATCACTGTTAAGTGTAAGTACACTCTCCACTACACCTTTCAAAGTCTTAGAAGTTTTAAGGGACTCTTTGTTGCCACTGGGGATCCATATCCTCCATCTCTCAATCCAGTTAATAAAATTGCCTTCAGTTTTGTTTTGTAAAAGGCGATGGTAGTATTGCTCCATTGCTACTGGAATATAGGCAGACGATGGCAGCACCAAAGATCATGACTCTTTTGACTGGTGAGTTCAAGGTGGTATGTTGTGTTGTCTTCTTTTGCATGACCTTGAGGGAGAAATCTGTATGATAAAAAAGCAGTAATGAATTGAATTTTTCTACATCTTAAAATAGATAAATGTATATATATACAAATACAGAATCAAGTATTCATAAATATATAAACAGATACATAGGCACATACATGCATTTTTCTGTCTGTAGGTGTATCTCATGGTGGAGAAGACCGAGAGGCACCTATTGCCCGGCCTTCATGGGTAGCTGGAAATTCTTTATCTTCTGTGTAAACATCATAATTGCACTCTCTTAGGTACAGTGTTTTCTCCCTGGGTTCATGACAGTCCTCCTAATGGCCTTATGGGGTTATGGTTCCTGGCAAGGAACATAAGGGAAGGTACACAGTGCCTTCCCCAAAATTGCTGCAGTGTGAAGGTGTTCCTTAGGATGATATAGTTCCTGGTGTCTTAAGTATAAACTGGTATTTGGTTGGTCTGAGATGACCTTCGAGAAGCTGTTCTAGAAATGCTTCACCCACTGTAATTTGTAATTGATTTGCTTTGGAATGAGTTCTCCTGGCTCAGTGCTTGGGATTAAATCAGCAGGGGAAGGCTGCAGCAAGTTAGAGAATTTCTCAACAAGTTTTGACCTGAACACTTCTGTATGGTCAGAAATCAAGCTTGAGAAAATGAGAGGAAAATGCATTGTGAGAATTCCTTTTGCAGAGAAGAAGCAGCTGCTAAGTGACATAGATGAGAGAAGAGGTTTCAAAATTCTCGTTTAGTAGTGTGGCCATTGCCTCCAGAAGCTGGATGTAATAATGTATATAGAAACTGCTTCATCTTTTATAAAGGTTTCACCCTCTCAGCTGAAGGAAGTAACTATTCCCTGGATGTTCCACATTTTTCAACATTGAGATGTTTTAAGTTGAAAAAGGTAACTGAGTCTACCCAGAACATCTGCATGCCACATGGGATTCCTGTGGCCTTACTATCTCTCTTTACGAAGAAATCTACATGATGCTTTACATTATACATATTTGTGTATGCATAGTGCCGGATAAAACCTTTAATTATATCAGCATAAAGAGGGATACAACAGCTATCAAACATCAAAAGTTTTTACCATCATGTGCATTCCTATCACAGCTATCTGTTGACTTCTTGGACTGTTTTTACTAAGTACAATATATCTATATTCTGTATGCAAATTCCACTGTGAGTGATTTGCCTGTTTTGTAAGCTAGACTGCACCTGTAACATGTGGGATTGAGTTAAAAATGACAAGCAGACAAGCACAAGGCACATTATCTTGACAAACTCAGCCTCCGAAAATTAGCCTGTGCCTGAATTATTAAAATAACAAGGAGTATTTCACTCAGCTGTGGAGAAATGCTCCTAATTGTCCACTTTAGCCAACTTCTTTCAGACTTCACGATCGGTCAATTTACAGTAGCGGCTTGCAAATTCCTGAACTCCCATTAGAGAAAAGTGCAACAGCAGTCCAACACACCCTCATTTATTTTAATAACCTGCCAAGGAGACATGAAAATGTTAAAGTTGGAAGGCTGTAACATGACAGGAACCTGACTTGTCACAGCCACATTATAATCTAGTTAAACTACTTTCTTTCTGCCTTTCATGTCTTTTCAGGTAAGTGGAAAACTAATTGTCAAATTACTAATTTTGTTGGCATTAATATCAATACTAAGGCTAGAGAAGCATGAACAGATAGGCCTGTGGGTTTTCTTCATATTGTGCTTGAATGCTGGAAAGCATTCTGAAAATACAGAAGGATAAAATTGGAGCCCAGTCTTTTATCAACAATGACCTATTTATTTTAAGAGGCATTGAAGCTCTGTAAACAGGCTAGTTAAAGTCTCTGGGTTCTTTTATTATTATTTAATGCCTGGAAATCTTGTTTACTTCAATCTTGTTTCCTTTGTGCATGATAGTGTACCTGATGTAACAGGGCCAGTATTCACAGCTAAAGTATTAATGGCAGAGTCTGATCATGTAGGAGACTACAAGGAACTGCACTACCGAGAAAAAAGTCTTCAACAATGCCAGGGTCACACTGTCTTTCAAAATGAACTGTAAGTAGGTCATGCTTCAGCTGCAGGCAAGGGTCGAGCACATTACTGCACAAAGTGCTTGGGATGGTTGAGGAGCTTGTTGAGAGAACTGGGGACAGCTCAGGTGACTGGGAGGAGGACCTAATTGCGATGAACATGGAGATGTGAATCCATCTACATGATGAATCCATCTACAGATAACCTGACCCTTTTACAAGGGGTTCCTTGCCCTGCAGGGCATGAAGGTTTCCGGGTGCTTTCTCAAGGCAGGACAGAATCTATTGCTTATGTCTGAAATCTATTTTTCTGTTTGTTGTTTTTGAGGGTGTGGTGAGCATGGGGTGAGGGTGGGTGGTGTTTGCTTGCTTGCTTGCTTATTGTTTTTCTTCCCCATTTCATGATAACCTTTCTGGGGAATTTGATTTGGCTTTATAAGAGTTTGCATACATTTTACTGTCTATCATGGCACTGATAGCTTCCTATGAATAATAAGTCTTCCACAAAAAATACTGAGATGCCTTAATACTAATGTTTCCCAGCAGTACTTGAAAGCTCTTCCTACTAAGTACTTAGCTTTGCCTCTGTTTCATCTGGAATGGGCTCATTATTAGCTGTGGTTTTGCAGGAAGCTGAATGTTCAGATTGTAGAAACATGTTACTATTTCTTGTACAATTTGGGACATAATTTATTTCCCATTGTCTTTTACTTGCTCTTTATTTCTCTGCTGAAAAGAAACATGCAGAAGCCATTCTCACATCAGTTCTGTTCCAGCAGGAACCAGAAAATGTATAATCGGAAAACAAAACTCATGATGTTACTGATGGAATTATCAAGAGTGTGATTGCACTTGAGTGAGTCCTATGGCTTTGTAAATACTGTCTTGTGGAGAACATGAACCTAGGCAAACACATAACAGCACTGAGCACCAGTAGGTCTGAAAAATCAAGCTCTGAAAGATTCTGTATTCCTCTGCTCATTTTCATCCTCTCCTGTCTTCTGACCACTGTCAGCATACTTTGTGCAAAATGGGTTGGCAAGGTTTGGAGTAGAACACAAATATTTGCAAAGTGTCATTATTGCAGTGAGCAGGAAGAGAAGAAAGAAAGGAGGAGCGAAGCAGATCGGCTGGAGCACAAGCAGGGATTGGCAAAGCTAAGAGGTACAATTAGCTTTTCAGTTCCCAGAAGATAATAAGTATCAAGACTTACTGATATGATAAGTATAATGAGCAAACTTGGAATGGTAAATGAGGTAGGTAAGGGTATGAGAGCAGCCAAGCAGCACAGAGGCTGGATGTTACAAATAACTGATTTTCTGGTGTTACTGTCAGAGAAGGCAAAGTTTCTATGTCCCTTGAGAACTGGGTCACCTGAGAACAGCTGCTACAGGGCTTCACTCAGAGTGAAGCTACCTTATGAGGTGTTAAACTCTCTTTTGAGAAAACTCTCTGAGTACCAGAATGACTGATATATTGGGTAGGATGGAATTTTTGCTAAATCATTTCCCTGCCTAATTAAAGCTTTTTGATTCATTAGAAATTAATCAAAATAAAATGATTTTTTTTGTCAGTGACACCGCCTTTATGTGTGACACATGCTCTCCTGTACCTAGTTCTTTCTGTCAGCAATCTACAAAGTACTTGTAAATGTGCTTTTTACTTTTTCCATTGTCTGTTTTAAAAATGTCTCCATTTTGGGAGACAAGAAGACATTCGTGAATGTTTAACTTGCCATTAGCATCTATATTTTATGTTTGAAATGTTTAAAAGCTTCTGTTTTAAATAACGATAAACACATCCCTAAACAGCTGTGCAATGCATGACACAGAACAATTGAGTAAGCATCAAAGTGCTTAATAGATAAAACAGTGCTGGATGTGGTAAAATAAACAGGACTTAATCCCTTTATAACTTGAGTAAATAAATACAGCTTTAATTCAGATACAGTTTTGCCTTTAGGTTGCTCTGTTCTGTTAACACCTATCTGTCAGCAGTAATACCATGTAAATGAGCCACTCTGAGCCTTTCCCCTTGCATCTTGTTTAATCCTCTTCCATTCTTCTAATCATCCTACACACAGAGGCCAATATCTATTTTCATCTGGCAAGATAGGATCTCCTAAGGAATTAAAGACGGTTTCCACTTAGCTCCACAGTAGGCAAAGGCTGGGCTGTGATCTAGGGCTTTAGGGACTTCTCATAATGCGCTGGTGCTCGCTAGATCGAAGAATTGAGTTCTGGCTACTGGATTTTTAATCCTCCTGTGGCTGATGTTGGGCGCTCCAGTGATTTAAGATCTTTGATTGCTCAGAGCTTGGCCCTTTGATTGAGTGAACTTCTGAAGACAGCGTGTGACTGATTTCGAGTTAGTGGTTTTAAGTAACTACTGGAAAAAACAGATAGGAAAAGCCCTGTGATTAAGATGCACCATCTCTCTTTTTAATTGACTTTCTGAAGCTATCTGATGCTTTACTCTCTATACACAAAAGAAAAACTGTATAGATCAGTATTTGTTCTAATGAAGAACTCAAGTGTCACAGTATTTGTCTGTGCTTGTTTGCAGTGACATGTCTGTTAAAATTGTAGACATTAAAGGATATATTTTAGAAACACACTTCTCACAGGTCACGCATTAGAAGTATCAGCAAATAAAGCCTCAATGCACAGGGCTAAGATAAATAGTTAATACCGTTTTGGTTTGTAATATATATTTTCAGATACTGTGTATTTTCCAGCTGAAGAAGAGTACATGCATAAAAGCAGATAGGGGCCGTGGAAATCTATTTATCTTGGCAATTTGAAGTATTAGCAGTTTGTGAAACTTTGAAGTGACCTCACATATTTCTTTAATGATGAAGCTGGGGCTTATAAAGTAAGACAGTGCCTGGGTATTGAACAACTTTTCTAGCTGGGAGCTCAGTTTTCCTACTCCTGTATTACTTGCTGCTTGTCAGGTTCACAAAGCATTGCAGAAGGCTGCTCCTTTGGCTTAGTGAGTCAGACATAGTGTAGTAACCATGTTTCAGGACAACCACGGTAGTTATAGAATCATTCTGATTCACTGAGTACGTAATTTAGTTCTGTTTCTTAGACCTCTCTGCAAAGACAATAGCATCAGGATCTTTGCCTTACTGCAATTCAGACATTTCAGGCATGCACCAAGAACAGCTCGTTGTTTTAAAAAGGGTGACACTGTATCTCTTTACTGACCTCGTAGATAGAGGGGTTTTAGTTTATAGTTACATAGCACATTTGATATGTTTAGTATATGTTTCTATCTATAAACCATGTGTGCACATCTCCTCACTCCCATATAGGTGTTTATATGAATCTGGTAGCTTCAGGAGCTATGAAAATCATTAGCATTTCTCCTTTAGTGAAATAAAGTCTTGCTTGTCTTCTCCAGTGAGTGTTTCTCGTGCTTTCCCTTCACCCAGCTGTCTGTTCAGAACAAAATGTTAGTTTTTCCTCCGTGTTTCACTCCCTCATTGCTTTTGCTTTGTGTAGACTCTCTTAGCTCACTGTTTTGGGTGCCTGTCTCAGATTAGTCTTACATCTTTCCCACAATTGTCTTTCACAAGCTAAGGTTTACAATCTTCCCAGATTTCAGGTTTTGCATTGGAGCTGCACTGACTGAAGAATGGAAGTGTTTGATGCTGATACCCTTTTGTTCTGTATGAACATCCTCTGTAATCTTCTTGAGCTGGCTTTTGGGAATGCACAACTTTGCTTTTGCACTTGAAACTGGGCTTAGTGAATATGCTAATAAACTGTGCATGTGAGTTTGAGAGTCTCATTCATACAGTAGAGCGTTCTACTGCATTTCTGATGGGCACATACTTGGTCATTCGGGCATGCTTGTATGTGTGCATATGATGTGGGAAATCTGCATAACCAAATATTGGGCAGTATAACACTCCCTGTATAATCACACATTAATTTTATTAAAGGTAAGCTGGGACTGGAATGAGGATTAATTATAAAAAGTAAAAAGCATAATTAGTAACATACTTTTCCTCTTACAGCTTTCTTTTTCTCTGAATTCTTTTTCCTGGTGCCCTAATTATTTCCCATCTTTTAAAATTCACTTTAATTTCAATTTAACTCTCCCTGGGCATGCAAACTTGACAAGTACTTTTTTTTTTCTCAAAGATTGATTGACAGCAGTTTCGAAACTGTCACAGTGCTAATTAAAACCTTGAATCTGTGTTTTTATGAAGCCTGAAAGACTGCAGTGCTACAGGATCCAGAATCTTGTGTCCTGAATGAATTTTTTTAACAGCTAATATGGAATCATTATTAGTTGCCTTTCCTCAGGCTTGATATCCAGCTCTCTGTTTATCACTGATTTTAGAGATTATGTTGACAACATGAGAAATAGAAGCCCTCCCAGGCAATGATACCTACTCTGTCTAGCCAATGTCATTTTACACTTTGCCTTTTCTGCTTGGCAGAGCTGGCCCTTACCAAATGGCAGCACAGTTTAACTCATAGTCCTGTGTATTCTGGGGGAATTTATGCTAGGAATACTGTGGTCACATTTTACCGTCTGACTCTACTGAAACTGTGTTGTCAAGAATCTTCTACCTTGTACATGAAAGAAGAATACTGTTAGCATAAGGCATTGAGTGCTGTATGCATCAGAATTGGGTCCTGGTTTCTAGCTTGCAAACTTTCTGGAGGCCAGAGTATTCCCAGAATCTTAAGGTAGGCATGTCTGGAAGCTAAGGTAAGCATCTGCCGCTAAGCCACCATTGTAAAGGCAATGTAGAGTAACAGTCCTTGCATTCTGCTGGTATATGGCTATCTTCCTCTCTCTAACCCCATATTAGTCACTTGTACAGTAGAGAAGAGAAAATTATGTGGAGCACGGGGATTCAGCATTGCTTTCTTTTTGGCACTCAGTTAAAGCTGTGTGAGAAGACATCGTGCAGCAAGCATGTTACCAGTCTTGGTCAGAACATCTAGAACAGGTCTTGCTGCTTTTCCCGGTCACAATAGCACTGTGTTACTTCTTTGTAAGTACAGTTCACTTCATACAATAAATACTTAGTGTGATAATCTTGATTACATGAATAAATCAAATGAAACTGGAGGGACTGCTTCATGTTTTAAGAATCTGCTTAAATATTTGCACATTAGTATAAATAATCTATATTACCAAGTTTTGACCATTTTGGAGGAATGGTTTTTTTGATTGCCCGTCTGACCATGACAGAGGATACATTTAGATTTTCTGCTGTCTTACACAACACTTAAATATGGGCTATTTTCTCTTTCCAATTCTTGTTGACATAAGTGTTCTGAAAGATAGTTGTATTTAAAGATTTTTTTATTGTACTTTTTAATACAGAGTGATCAAAAATGGAAAGTATTACCCTTATTTAATGTAAGTTTTCTTGTACTAAAATGTGTGAAAATAGAAAGTTCAACACTCTTTTTTTGAGTTATGTCCATATTGCTACAGGTAATAATACTTGGAAAAACAAAATCAAAACTTAAACAGTTAGGCTATAAGTTCTTTTCTCTCTGAGACACTCAACTTCTGGTATATTAGCTTTAATATTCTACTAATTGTTAGTTCTCCCAGTCACCATAGGCCCTGATTTTTCTTTTCTAGATATACAGCCTAATCATTAGGATCACCTGCTGAAGAAGGTGCTGCCTTTTCAGCGCCTGAGTCCTTTCTGAACACAATACACTATTAGACTCAACTGCCTCACCTGGGGGCCTGAATACTCAGTGTAAACCTTTTTGTCTGAGTGCTTTTCCTCTCTGTCTGAATAGTTATGTTTTCATCCTCATCATCTTCCTCCACGGAATCAAGGTCAGCAAGACCATCCAGAGGGAGGGACAGAAAAACAGCACAGTGACAAGAGATAGCAGAGCTTGGTATGAATTGATTGGTGAAGTATCATTTTGAAAGATCTCAGCTGCTGTAAAAACAGCCAGTTAAAAAAACCATCTCCAGTTGATAAGGATGATCTGTCTCTTGCCTCTGCATCCCCCACCCTGTGCATACTTGCTGTATGTATTTAGAATGTATGTATTTCTTAAGTCCCTGCCTGCATCACTCCTTTGTCACAGTAATTTTCATGGGAAAAATTGCTATCCATCAATTTCTGAGCTGTTGGACTATTTTGGAATACATCATAAGCATATCAGGGTATAGAGAAGGGAGGTGAAAATGCACTTAGCTATGGAGGGTAAAAAGCAGGTGTCTCTGATACATTTTTCTCTTCCTTATGCAAAAACCTTTCAGGCAAAATTATCATAAGGAGCTAATACAGTTATTCTCAAGGAGCTGCTTTTGCCACATGTATTCAGTCTTGGATAGAGGGACTATTGCTTGCATTTCTGATTTTAATATGAACATCTGCAAAAGAAATTGCATCTGGTGATAGTAACTGCCTGCCATGGCAGTGATTGTGCCTAATTGCAGACAAGAGATATCCATAGATCCATCCTCAAAAATTGCTAATTTAGGTCACTTCTGCTCATAAAGGTGGAAGAGATTGTGTGATTTTGACTCATTTTTACCTCAAAGGAACATTTATCAGTCCCTGAACATCACATTTTCAAACAGAAATATTATAATTAGTTAATTATAAAAATATTAATTTTATTCCCCCCTTATAAATTATTGATAGCACTTACAGTAAAAGTGTTCTGATTAAGAAGTGCTAGGCTCTGTATAACATGTATTATAAATACTCTTGCCTACAAATGCAAAGGTAATTTTATTACAAGCACAATAGACTATAGCCAGCTAAATACAGAATGAGAAGGTGGTAGAACATCATAATGATCTTGTGTTGCATGAAAAGCAATATTTTTAATTGATCATACTCTGAGACAGACTACAGTTTTAAAAAAAGAATGTGTTAAATAAGAAAAAATATGGTAATTTTTTTTTTTTCTGAGCAGGAGTTTCTTATCAGTGTGCAGACATTGGAGCATCCCTTCTCCTCTTGATGAGTATCAGAGTGCAAAAGGTCTAGCTGATAAAATTCTTTAATGATCCAAAGGTAATTTTGGGAAGTAAAAGATATCAGATATTGGAGGCTGAATGAACTCTTGCTCTCTGTATAGCAGCAGGGACTTTCATATAGTGAAAAAAATGAGCAAAATTTGAGGCAGAATGGCTGTCTATTTAGCTTTGTGAATCTGGATCTAAACAACAGGTGGAAAGGAGAGAATAGAGCAGTGGTAACCACTGTGGTTTTCATCTTTCCTCAATGAAATTGTTTCTCATAGTGTTTTTAGACTGAAAAAAAAATCCTGGCATTGTTATTAATCATATTTATTATTACAGTGGTTAAGGGTCAGCCAAGTATTGATCTCCATTTTGCTAAGCCCTGTACAAACACAGAGTTGACAATCTAAATAGACGAGTTGAAAATAATGTAGTGCATAAATGGTGTAAGCTGGTCATAGCAGGTCTTATCTTGTCAGTTCCACAGTTAATTTTAATGGGAGATGAATCATTCAAAAAGAGAAGCAAAGGAAGTTGGTTAGGGAATGATTGAAGGGCAGTAAAAGGAAGAATGTGGAAAAAGGTAAGTATGTGTTGGAGTCATGGAGCTGCTTGTAAATGAAGAACTGTATTGTTATTAAGATACAATTATCCACTATGAAGCCATCGCTCTCCTCCAAAACAGAGTCTTATGACTAACATCAAACCTGTGTTCAGAACTTCAGTTGTGCAACAAATTACTGAAGGCAACATACTTTCTTTTATGTTAGCAGTGGGCAAGTGATTTGTTTTCACCCATTCTTACAGCATCATTTGGTAGCATACAGGAAGTTGAAGGGAACCTAGGGCTGTTTCCAGCTTTCTAGCTCCTCTATACCCTGTTCTTGTTTCCTGCAATAACAACATACACCAGTTTCTAGTATTTCAGATCAATTTTTTGGTATCACTGACACTTATTATACCCCTTCAGATTAGGGCAGGCTCAGCCACCAGTAAAAGTCTTAGGTTCTTGTGTAGCCAGGAATTGCACAGGGCTGCAGAACCTTGTACGCTTCAGTCTTTGTGGAAGTCTCTTCTCCTGTGTGTAGCCCACTTCTTGGGAACTGCTCTTGAGAACTTCTTAGACTGCTCTGTCTAAGCAGTCCTACATGATGTGGAGCCCTGCATCACTTACTGCTGGAAGGAGAGGAGATCCTTAATGTCCCATTGTTTGTCAGACATTTCCCATTGCTTGTAATTTTTCTAGCACCGTTACTGCTTTAGTGCACTGGAACAGTTTGTCTGGACAGGTTGTGAAATGCCCATCCTCTGAGAGCTTCAAAATGTGATTGGACAAGGCCCTAGGCAATCTGATCTAGCTTTGATGTTAAGCATGCCTTGAGCCATATGTTCAACTGAATGGCCTCCCATGACCCCTTCATACCTAAATAACTCTGCAGTGACACAAATTAAACTGCCAGTACATCTGTAAAATCTCTGGGCAAAAATTCTAATCTGATCATCTTTTAAGTGTTTAGGGACGGATGGAAAAGATGAGGCCTGAGTTGCCTCCAAATGAAACCACAGATCTTCCAGAGCTGCATTTGAAGCAACTGCAACTGCTCCAAAAAACTTGTCATTTATGTCAGAGTCTTTTATTGGTTCAGTTTTCTTTTGTGGATTTACTATTTCTTGTTCATAGAGTTTAAAACAGCTGGTTCACGATTCTTCATTAAAGATGATGGTTTCTTTAAGGACTTTGGTGGATTAAGAGTTCTCAGAAGACCTTAAGTTTATGTGGTCTATTTATGGGACCTTTACTGCCACTTCTCTATGCCTCTTTCAGGGTTTCAGGAAAGACTTTTTCTGTTTTAGAGTTCTAAACTTCTAGGTACTAACAAGTAGTCTTTTGGCACAAAACTGACATCATCTGACAATAGATATAATTTTTTTTAAAAATCTCTCTTCATTCTTTCCTCTCCTGAAATAAATCAGAAAAACTTTTGTGGTTTTAACTGAAATAGCTTTAGGTTGATGCTAACTGCAGCAAAATTTGGTTGTTTATTAGTCCCAGCTGTTCAGTGCTTGTAGAACCCATCTAGAGAAAGGCAATGTGATAAACTGGAGTAAGGTGCAGATGGACCAAGGGATAGTTGTACTTCCCTTCCAACTGAACTGTTCTGTTCTATTGTAACGTTCAACATTGGGTGCAGAAGATTGGACTTGAGACCTCTTGAAGTCTCTTCTAACCTGAGTTATCCAAAAGAACCATTGCTCCTATGCTAAGAATCCTTTTCACAGTGGACAATCCCAAATACTCACTAGATGTGCTCCATGTGAATGCTCCTGCTATGTGCATCTTTTCCTCTGAGGAGGATGAAGAGAAAAATAGTGGTTTTTAAAACACCTTCACAGAGGTAAATTTACTATTCTTCCTGTTTGACTCAGTGGGGACCTGTGAAATCTGCAATTTCACTGTCTGGGTGAACTTTGTTTCTTAAGTCCCTCAGTAATGAGTCATGCTACAAATTTTCAAGTGAATTTGCAGTTACAATAAACAAAAAAATTATGAAATACAAAACAGATAATACTTTAGGCTGAACTTGTTAGGCCTATCTGCAAATCCCCTAATTTATACGTACTTACTTGCACCAAGAAAGCTAAAAAAAAAAGTGTAAATTTTGTGTTTCTTTAAAAGCTTTGTAGTATGGAAATATCTATTTGATCTCATTAAAGAGTTTTCTGAAGATGTACTAAAAAAAGAAATCTTGTTTGGGTAAAATCAAATGATATTCTTGAATAATGAACTGAAGGCTCAAACCAATGTGAAGGTGGTTACAAAAATGAGAGAATGCCAACTTAAGCAAATGCTGTCTTTTGCTTCCTATTGAGGAACATCACTTGGTGTCAGCACTGATTGATTGGTCTAACAGCTGAAACTTAGTCTAAGCAAGGATCTTTTGGATTATCAGAGAGGGAGGCAAGTGACACAGGAGGAGTGTACTCTTTTTCAGGATCTTTCACTTTCCTTTAACTTTTTACACAAAATCAGACCACAGATACAGCAAAGTGAGGGACAGAATAATTCTAGTGGCCAGGCTTCAATGAAGAAGGGCAGCATGGAGGATTCGTTTCAGAGGTTTATGAATAGAGGGAAATGGCATGTTGGATTTCTTTCCAGATCTACAGAGTTCCTGGGCTTCTCCTTCTGGAAGGGATACTGAGTTATGCAAAAGGTGTTGTTTAAAAGCGCTGAGAAGTTCCAGATTTTTCATTGTGAAAAATTAACAACAGTAAAACAAGAAGTTTCAGTTAGGTACCTAATTCTTCATTTGACCAGCTAAATGAGTGCAGTTGGTTTCCTTTATGTCACACAAGTAGAACTTTAGAGCAGATTTGAGCTTCAAATGCACTTGTTAAAACAGGTGATTTTATTTCATCTTAGTATACTTGGCACTTGGTGATTATGCATTATTGATCTGTGTAGCCAGTCTTCAAAACTGCTATTAATAATTAGAAGTCTTTGTATGGAAGTATTTTTTGAAGAGACCATAGCTTTATTCTTTTTAGTGAACTAGAAGTAAATTCTGAATTTGCTTTCTTATCATGTCCATACTCTGGCTCTGTAATGGGCTATTATATGTTTCAAGTTCTTAGGGTTTTGGATATGGTAAGAAAAAATGTAAGTGTCACTTCTGGAGTATACAGTAGGTAGTTTACTTTGTAAAAAGCCAATAACTTGGCTTTTTTTCTTCTCCCTCCAAAATATAGGTGACAGGTTATTTTTAAAAACACGTCTTAGGCAAGTACTTCAAACCTCAAATTTCTATAGTCCTTTATGTGTCATTTTTTTTCCTAAAGGCTGTTATCAAAATAATCTAAATCACTTTCTTTCTATTAATCAAAGAATTACAGCACTTAAATTTGTAGTTGTCACTCACATAGTTTGTGCCTAAAGCATTTTGAAATTGTTTTGTGTGGTCTTTTCAATCACTCTGTTTTTTTTTTCTCAAGACATTGTCAACATGCACAAAGAATGGGATCACAATGGTAATGAATTTCATTCCTTTGGGACTTATAAGGTGAGATGTAATCTGATCTCCAAGGGTTTTAACAAAAATAGTCATTGTTTCAGAAATTCTAACATTAAACACAGTCAACAACTACTCAGTCGATGGAATATCTTTCCCAGCAAATTGGAAAACAAAACCAAGAGTTTCCTACTCAGCTCAACAAAACCTAATAAAATCCATAAATTAGCATCTTCAAGAAGTAGTTTCTAGTTTTCATATTAAAAGTTCAGAGATAGGTAATACCTCATCATTGCTTTGGGCATTTTATGTCATAGCAGAATTCCTAAAACAACACCTTATGAGATTAGATTAGATTAGATTAGATTAGATTAGATTAGATCAAATTAGATTGTTATTATTACTAGGAATTATTTGTTCATGTTTTAGAAACTTGGAAAAGCAGACATTGTTGTACTAAAGACTACATGACCTTCTTGAAGTAACAGGTACAGATAAAATGTAATGAAGAATTCAAAGACTGATAGATTAGATCCATTTACATATTGGAGAGTCATGCATAAAATAAATGTGAACATAATATTTCTAATACAGGCCACTGCAAACAGTGTAGTAATTTTAAGCTGATTCATAAATCAGCTGGACATTGTTGAGTCTAATGTATTCTTTGACGATGTATGTTCTTAATTAGCTCAAATTGAACAAACAGAATTTATCTAAAGATTTATGGGATAAATAAACACAAAATTTAGCACAGCATCATAGACTTTCTGGGGTAATATAGACTTTTTTTATTACCTCTAAGTAAATTTGTTAATTAAACTGTAAAGTACAAAAGAAAGGAATATTAAGTATTATTTATTAATTCAATATTATTTTTAAAAGTCTGTTTTACAGTTTCACACTTTGCTTAGCTCACTGTAATTTAAGACACTTAAAAGAAACATAATTCATAATAAAAAAACCCTGTAATTATTAATATTTAACACTTAGTGTGGCACGTTGATGGAGAGAACAATAAATATATGTAAATGATCCATTGAAGCTGGCCACCACTTGTGTAGTCGGGCACATCCAATGTACTTATTAGTGACATATAATCTCCTTAAATGGTATTGAATTCATTTAAAAATTAGGCAATAAAATCGACACTGGTAGAAAAAACCCAAGAATGAATTATGCTTAGAACTGGACAGGCACATTGAAAGAAATAAAAATATAAACAAAGGAAATAAACGTGTTCTTTTTTTCTTGATTTTATTCAAAGAACAGACAGAACTCTTGGGTAATTTTCTCCACCTTTCTGACAGCCCTGACAGAATTGAATGTTGCGGTTTGATGCTTTTTTTTTTAATCAGTAGGACAGCAACTAAGAATTTTACCTGTGACAGCCAAAGAGTCAGAACAAGACAAGAAAGGTAAATTTCCTCTGGTTACTTTTGTAAAGTTACAGGCAACTCTGCAAAGCCCTGAAAGGGTTTTTTTTTTAATTTTATGGTTTTCTGATCGTTTTGTTGATAATGAAAATAAGTTGTAAATTAAAGCAATGAAAAATAAATGTCCTGGATAATTTGCACATTTCTTTTAATTCTGAGAATAAAAGTATATGGAAGCTAATAAATTACTTTATTTAAATGGTTATTTTGGGGAGCATTTGGCATACTAATGAAAGGGGGGCACTTCCACTTCTCAGTTTTGACTGAGGCACATCACAATCAAAATTTTAATAGCATCTTTTAAAAAATATTTTAAATATTTTATTCACTCTTTCTTCTTATTTTAGTAGCCAATTTGAATTTTTTTAACACGGTAATCTTGCTTTTTTTTCTTTGATTTCTCTTTTTTGCTTCTTTAATGATGCCTTTGATATCTCTGGAAATGGGGAGAGAGAAAGTGGGAAAGAGGGAAAACAGGAAGGTGAAAGTATTCATTGAGGAAGAAAACAGAATTTGGTAAACATTTGAATGAACTGTGTTTAGTAGGTGACTTGCATCATGTTACCCTCTTTGAACAGAAAACCCTGGACTGTTCTAATATATTTTAAGGAAGCTATCTGAAATCACACAAAGAATTGAGAGATCAATAGACTAGCTTAGTTGCTCAAGCAGTAAAAATCAATTTTGTGGTCTCTTGTTTTCTAAGCAAAGTTTGTGGAATTGCACTGTAATTACAGACAAAGTATGCAAAAAATTAACTTGCACGAAGGACAGAAAAAATGCAACTGTTTATTTTTTTCTTTATCAAAGAGTACTAAATTCTATTCCTTAATGACATTTTCAAACAAAAAAGGTTATCGCTTAAGTACAGTTATCTATCCAGTAAATAAAATAGTTAAGTTTCTTCTAATATATATTTTCTTTCCATTATTATGTAATCTGTATATAACAATATGTATTCATCTTCATCCTTTAGGTGTAAAACGGAGAAGAAAAAAAAGTTGATTACAGTATTTCCTCTGATTTGAAAGACAGACCTTTCCTATCATGAGTAGAACAGATCTGCTAAGGGGGGTAGTGACCAATTTATTCTGATTTTTTTTTCAGTAAATCAAGACTGCATCCATACCAGCAGCAACAAAAGAGAATGCACTGTCACATGAAAAGTCTGGATCTCAGATTGTTGTGTTCAGTGAGAGGCTATCCAGTGACTAGGATTCAAGGAACAACTGACTACAGTGAGCTCAATTTCTGTATTTCAATTCAATCCACTGTCAAAGAACATATGTAAGGGTTAAACATGCCTCATTCATTTTGGGCAGGCATCATGCCTGTTTGTGCATGTGAGATAGCAGCTGCTAAGTGGCCAGTGTGGGTTTGAAGGATTCTGGATGTTTTCATGGTAAACAGATGTCAAAACTCGCATCACTTTTAGGTTCATTTTGTAGTAGACTACCTAGGAGATACAGGGTCTAGTCCTTAGGTTGCATATAGAAAAGGTCCGCTCAGCATTTTAGAAAGGAGATGATATCCCTCTTCTTAGGATTATTTTACAGAATTGTGACTGGGCTTGCCCAAGCAGAGGAAAGACTGACTATTCTTACCTCTATGAGAGATGAATGCTACATCTGCTAGGTAAAAGTTAGATATTGTATATACAGCACTATCACCATCTTGCCATTATGTTTTGTATGGCTTCTGAGAATATAAAAATAATCAAAGTGGACCCTAGGGATGAGATGGCTGAGATGCACCTAGTTTCAAATTCTGGCTAATGTGTGAGGAGCAGCTGCAAAACTCATGTGTGCCTTCAGAAGATAGGTACCTATGTTCATAGCTGGTAGGAAAGCAATTAAGAGAACAGTATTAGGATCGCTGAAACCCCAAGGGACTTTCAGAATGGTTTGATTTGGACAGGACCCTAAATATCATCCAGTTCCAAACCCCTGCCATGGTAAGGGATGTCACCCACTAGATCAGGTTTCTTAAACCCCCTTCCATCTTGACTTTGGACCCTTTCAGTGGTGCTTATGATGCTTCTGTGTCTTCAGCTTTGACGTTGAAACTTACGGGTAATAGGTAAATTTAATATTAAAATTTTAGAGTGTACAGGCCACCGAGGACATTGAAAACTAACACAAGTCAGATGTCACACTTGCATTACTGCTGCAAGAGAAAAGAAAAAGCTGTGGCCTTGTGTGGGAGATGCAACAAGGAAATGGGGGGTACAAACCCTTGTTCCACTCATCTAGTGTTTCTTTTTAATCTTGAGAAATTTCTGTCCGTGTAACCCGAGGGAAGAAAAAGTGCAGCAGTGGGCAAGATCCATAGTTCAAGGCAAACATTTCACATATTTAAAGAAGTGAACACATTGTAGACATCGTCATGTTTAAAACGTCTTAGTAAGCTCATTGGTGGTGTTTATAGACATTACTTAAACTACAAAGGGATTTTAACAGAATGTAAGATTCGCAAGTAATATTTTCAGCATTTAGTATTAAAGTGGCCTGCTCAAGCCAATGCACTGATGAAAAAGAAAAGCCAATCTTGCCTTTTAGAGTTCTTCAAATAAAAAGACTTACTTTGATTGCAACAAAAACACCCATAAATCTATGCACATATGTATTGATCTTTCTTTACTCTTAAAAATGACTCTGTCCTGGTAAGTTGGCATATTTCATAAACAAACCAACAAATTATTGATCCATCATATACTCTAAAAATCCTGTGAAGAATCTAGGTTGCTTTTAAGTTCATGCTGTACCTAAGGGAATGAGAAACTACAAAATGAAAAATAGGTGTTTAAAAAGAAGTACAAATATTAGAAGATGTATAGCTGCTTTTGCTCCTGCATAACCTTTCATTGTAGTTCTCTCAATGTAGTTCATTAAAAATATTATTTATGAGCTAATAGATTATGTTATTTGGTAATATGATTCTTTGTGGTGACTATTAGTTACTACATTAATTATATGTCCCTGCAGATATCTCTGTTCCTTTTTGGCAAAGGCTGTGACAGCATATATTTTCTTACACAGCAATCATACAAAATTAAGACTGCTTGACATCTTGTTATTGAAAGCAAAGTTATATTCAGCTTGGATTAGAGATGGATTCTGGTCACATGTCCTTTCAAAAAGGAAATAATGAAATAGATTACAGATGCTTATTTGTACTAATTTAATGAACAATGCTGTGAAAAGTGAGAGCCATCTAGATTTTCAGTTATTCAATGTATCTTCCTTACAGCGTTTTGAGCAGCTGACATGACACAGAGTCACCAGGAGCTTAATTGTGAATGACTTCCTAGAGACAGATGGCAGCAAGCTAACATGGTCTTTTGGAAAGGAGTGAGAATTAAGGATATTAGTTAGTGGTAGAATAAACCACTGTTAGTGGCTATTTATTCGATCATTTATCCATTAACCACTAAGATGCAATTATCTTCTAAAGTGTAATGGTGGAGCTGCACAAGCTATGACTGTTTTTGCAAAACACTTGCCTTGAAGTAGCTGAAATTCCTGTACTTATGCAGATACCAGAAAATAAGGCTTGAGTACCTCAGTGTGAAGCTGTGGTCTGAAAAGTGCTTCCCTCTGAGCAGCTAATACTGGTGCTGTTTTCCAGGCAGACCTGAAAGGTCCCAAAACAACTCTTGATACCAACACTAGAAAGATGTTTCCAGCAGTTAAAAAACACCAAAGGAATTAAGTTTCTTTGTAATCATTTAACAGCACACATGAAACACAAATCACAGTTACAGACCAGAGACTGTAATTGTTAGGTCTTTTCTCCCACTCTCTTGCACCATAGCAGGGTAGAGCTGTGCAAGGAAGAAGCCTTTGTGACTAATGGCCATGTGGATATTTACTGTTTGTATAAGTATTTTATGGCAAAGATTGCATGAGTACTATGAGAAGGGAAAAAGTCTCTGACTGCAACTTTAATGGTCAAGGGACTTACTAGAGTTTTCTGAACTCTTATTTGACTTTGCCAGCCTGTATGTTGAAGAACATTTCCAGCTTCACTCTGTTGTACCACTGCTGAGAGGATTGTAGAGAGGAGATTCTGAGCTGTGATGTTGAACTGGGAAAACACGTCATCTTCTTCTGAGCTTACAGTAAGGCCCAGCTGAAATTTTCAGAGAACTGTGGTGGAAAGCTTCCTTCCAGCCAGATGTGGACACATTTATAAGAGGAGAGAAGCATAAAGCTTTCCCTCCCTAGTCTGAGTGACGAGAAAAAAAATCTCAGCACAACAAACAGAGAGATGTATTATTAGTATTCACCCCATCAGAGGGATATCAGAATGACTCATACTGAGCTGCTGCTCTGAAGACTGTTTTATATTCTCAGCCCAGCTGGTCTAAGATCAAGGCTTCTTAAATTGGAGTACTTTACACTCATAGGCTTAACATACTTTATACTTGCACTGACTTTTTACAAAACAGGATCCTAAGATAAAAAAAATAGCGAAGCTATAAACACTATTAGCTTTGACATTCAGAAAGTTACTTTTAAAATGTATTTGTAGAGCAGTTGCTGTGTAGTTAATGTGCTGGGTATCTAAAGATGATTGCATTTTATTTGTTTATATTTGTCATATTGGTTTTATGGGACACGATAATTTGAATGATTAGCTCAGTACACCACATATGATAATGTGGGATAATTGATATGAAGCTGAGCCTAAGTGTTATTTAGGTGCTTTGATTGGTAAATGAGATGAATGTATCATAACTTTGACAGTAAATTTAAAAGAAGTATTGCATCAGTCTTGCTTCAAAAACAAAAGAAGACTTCTTTGAACAAAAATAACTCAAGGGCTACAGATAATCTAAAATACAGGAAGATCAAATATTTCTGATAATTGTTCTGCATGAAATAGTCAGAAAGTATAAACTACTTTTTGCTTGATTTTTTTTTTTGAGGAGAAATGCTGCATTATCCACAAAGATGAACAAAGTATTTTTCATGTCAAAGTTTACAGTGATTGAGTAATAGTTGTTTAGTTCTTCATGAAAGACTGCCAAATGCAGAAAAATAATGTAAACATAAGTAATAAAAGTAATTTTTATATAATTAAAGGACACAATTGTTAAAAATATTTTGCTGCTAAGAAAACCATGAAGATATGCTACCAGAGTCACTCCTATATAGGATTTAAGTATGACTGCAGTTTAATGAGTGCTCTAAACGTATGTTTAAGACAGAGAAAAATCTATATATTGTCAGCAAAATGCTAGTTCCTTTTACAGATGAGAAAACAATAATTAACTTGGTTGAAATCTGAATGCTTCTGTATTGCTGCTAATGCTTCAAAACAATTGAAATGTCTAATGTTTCCAAAAACACATAAGAATAATCCACTTCTTTCCTTTGTTTTTTCTGACAGCAATCAAATTTCATTAGAAATATTTGGTAATGTAATAAGTTTAAGTGAATTAGAGGGGTTTCTTGGCAGCTTTTCATTATTTAGTGCCTACTGTGCTACTGCTAATTTGGGGAGGAAAACAGTTCATGATAAATAATGAAAAAGATTTGCTTCTAGCTAATTACTTAGCTCATATGCTGCATAATGCAACAAAGTATGTGATAGATTAGTCATCATTTGATCATGTAGAAAACAGAAGTTTTCAATTACACTGTATGGCAACAAGTTTTCTAGTTGCTGGAAGCATTTAGTTTTCCTAACTTAAAATATTTGAAAGTGTTGAGCTATATCGCCCTAAGATTAGCTTTATGAGGTTGACAGATTCTTGATTATTTTCCAGCTATTAAAAGTTAGCTCTCAAATGTCAGAAGAAACTAGATTTTTCAATTCTCTGAAGATGGAGAAATGGGAATGTTGGATTCATAGCTAGTGCCTGAATACTAATTATTTTTCCCCGTATGTTAAAAGATGAGTTAGGAAAAGTGTAAAGTGTCTCTATTTAATAATATACAATTGGTCTCAAATATCTGACTCCACTTTTTGATTTGGCAAACAAAGCTATTCTTACCTGTTCCAGTCTCCTTTCATAAAAAAAGTCAAGCGTTCTCAAAGGCTTGGTAATGAAAAGGACGAGGTATAGAGTGCTTGTCAGGAATATTGTAATGAGATGCTTAGTAGAGCATGCATACAGCTGCAGAAGTGTTGTATTAGGAAACAACATTTCAATCTTTAAATCTTGAGTATGTTAATTACTTAAAACCTGAGGAATTTTTGTTCACTTTAATACAACAGTAAGAATAATATTTCCTTGAGTAAACAGGATTGCTACGAATACAGAAATTTGATAAACATGGATTCTGTAGAGACTGTTTAAATTTAAATTTTATTTCACTTGTACATGACAAAAGTTTTACGAATTGATTTACAGTGCCTATTTGCATGGAACTGCATTAAGCAGGTATCGCTTAAACTTTACAGCTACAATACGGAATTGTATGTCTTGAAGTTATGATTTAAACATTATTTGTGCAGTATAAATTAATATACTCTTGTACATATTAGTTGAAAGATGATATTTGGATTTATATGTAGTTAATTTCCAATGAAATTATAATAGCAATTACCCTCCTCATATTCCACAGATAATGGATAGGTATTAATAAAATGAGTAATAATGTTGTTCAGAAGCCTATGCCTCCTTTTGTCACCAGTCTTTGAGTGGGAATCTAGTTGGCCATCTTGCAGTTCTTTCATATATATCAGTGGTGAGTGACAAAAATATCAGCCTGGTTCTTTATTGCCCAGTAAAGAAATAGGACTAAATGCAAAGTGTGAAGTTAGTACTTCAGTAACAACCAATTAGTTTAAGGGGAAAACTATTATATGTAGGTGAGATCCATTTATTTAAGAGATCAAAATAATTCAGCCCTGAAAGAATGGTGGGAAGGCAGCAGAGGGAAGCTGTTCACAAGATTATCCTGTTGGAAAGATTTTCAGTACATGGGATTATCTGTAATGAGATTAACCACTGGGAGATCAAATTCTGAATGGATGCTTCAGGGAGACAAAATGCCCACTAAAACAAAAGAGAAGTGGGACGTGAAGGCTACAGGATTTAAATAAAGTCTGATCCTGAAAGTCCTGTTGTTCTGGCAGCAGTAATGGCAAGAAGACTGGTTGGCAAACAACCAGGAGATAAGTTAAGTGCTCATCAGTAAAAAGACTGTTAGGAAAAGGGGTTTCTAATGAATGGAGCAATGCAGATATATAATAAAAAGTGGCCACTGATTCTTCTGCCGCAATGGGCAGCTGAGAATCCTGTGAGCGGCAAGATGATGCTGAAACAATTGCAATGGGTGTTACATTTTGTGTACAGTTACAGAGATCGGCTTAGACCAGATTTTAAATAAGAGTCTAGAATGGAGTACAAAGCTACAAGATGTGCAAAAAATAGTTATCATTTATGCTTCAAACCATGCAGGAAATTTGAGAGACACATTTAACAAGTGATTAGTATTTCGAGTAAATAGTCAGTAACCAAGTTTTGGAACTTTTTTCCACTGGTACAACATTTAGACAAAACAGAAACTGGTTTTGGGGAGGTAGGTATCAGTATAAACATATGTGGAAAGGAAAATCAAGAAATAAACTTGGGTCAAAATCAAGATACTTTCCAGAAGGTTCAGTCCAACTCAGTGTTTTGGCATTTCCAATTAACATCAGATGCTGCTAGTGGGAAAGGTCATATTTTTGAGGCATAGCCCAAAACAGACGTAGAGATTGCACTTCCATCAGAAATGCAACTGTAGATTTGCCTCTCAAACTTTGGGCATTCTGCATATTTTGTCTTCCTCTTGGGGCAGAAACTCACTTGAGACATATTTGCTCTGCAGTGGCATTAGCATATCTAGTAGAGACATCTGAAGGGTACTTGAAAAAAAAAAACAACATGGAAGACGTTGCTCAGAAAAAGTAGCCTATCTGTAAAGGAGCAATATTTTGTTCACAGACATATTTACAGTTCCACAAGTTGTAAGATATGTGACTTTTGTTTTAGGTAGAAATTATTATATATTACAGCTGGCTAAGAAGCCATGTCTTACCATGCCTGGTGCCATTATCCCTCTCTCACTCTAGTGAGATATGTCAGCACACAGCTCCTCTGTTGAAATTTCTTGAGCTATTCTGCATGCCACATGTACGAAAGGATAGGATGTATCTATTTTTGTGGCCAGGTTTTGGTAGTGCAAGTGGGCTACAGGGGTAGCCTCTGAGAGAAGCATATATTTTACATGTCTCGATGTGTAAATAGCAGTGAAAATACAAGTTTAAAGCTTTGAGCAGTCTGAATCTGCTTTCCTGCACAGCTTATCCAGTTATAATTTTATCTGGGAACTGGAAAGTTAGTCAAATGCCATAAAGCATGTACCAAAGAATAAGGCCAATTTCTGTAAACAGACTTTTAATTATTTTTAATTAGGTGATGTCTTAGATTTTATTGGAATTTAATGGAGCTTGTCAAATACTTGAAAAGAATATTCCTCAAGTAAATTATTCAGCAAATATTGCTATTATACATTAATTAATTTATTCAGTGAATAATATTCAGCCAACACAGTTGGTCAAATGCTGCTAAAAGCTGTTTGCTGAAGAACAGTTTTGATGAGTAACAGCAGCAGTCTTTGAATAATACATTTGGCAACAGCTACCTGACCAGTTCTATTTTTAGAGATTTCGAGATTAGAGATTTTAGAATAGAGATTTTGAAGACTTTCAGCTGACCAGCCATGGAAGCTCTAGTTACACAAGACCAATGTAAAACCCAGTTATTTAGTATGTCTTGCTAATACATTGAATTTGGGAAGAGTGAATATTTTGCAGTGGTTCACATACCATTAATATTTTCTGAAAGCTGAGTTTGCAGGACAGCTGAATCGACAGATAACTTGTTGTTTTGGCTATTTGGTTAATGCTTAGTAAACATTTTGTTCTCCGATCTTTTTTCCTTGGTAACCTGGCTACGTCCTTCAGGAGATTCAGGACTTCTATCATCTATCCAGCAGCTCCAAGAAGACAGTGGAAGTTGTTGTATTCTTAATGACTTTTGAAAACTAAGGGCAGCTCTAGTTGTTCAGATCCAGACTTATCATGGGACCAACTTCCAGCTCTTAAAAAACAGTGTTATGGTTGTGGAAGAGTTAGGTCATGCTGCAAACAGTGAGAAAGCAAGCAAAATAGACCATGGGATTTAGAGGGACTGAAATTGTGTGAATCAGCAGGTTTAGTACTGGCCTTGTTGAGTGGCCTTTGAGCTTCATTCACTCCAAAACATCAGGGCATTAGGTAAATTGCTACTTTCGGAGCAGCAGCAGGTTTAATTAATCCAGGCCGGTTCAGATTGTAATTGCTTGACTATTCAGCCCTGTGCTTTTATTCAATTCAGAAGTCCAAGACTTAATCTTGCACTTCCTACTCTGCAGATTCATCCTGCCCAATACTTGGCAAGGGCCTGACTGTGCATGCAGGTAACTCTGCACAGTCCATTTGAACTACAGTCAAAGGTTGTGAACATGACTGAGGAAACTAAATTTAAAATATAACATAAAATGGACATAATAAAACACATCTGGGAAGTAAGGTACTTGGGCATGGATCTATGCCTTGCTGGGCTCTGTTAGCCCAGGCTGTCCTGTTGTTATGTACCACACTCTACTGCTCCAGCCTTATAAAACTGTATAGTGGAGCTGAAGCATGGCAAGATGATCTGTTCTCAGAAGCTGAGCCTTCAGGCACACCATCACAGGCTATGTCAATATTAACCAGTAAATTAGTCTGGCTTAACAGGAACATCCTTCTAGGGCTAGAGGATCTGACATCCCTGCTGTACATGTTTCCATGGGGTTTACTTTTGCCTGGTTCTGGTATGATTCCACGGTCTGAATGCCCAATTTCATCTGGTATGCATTAGGTGTGCTGCTGGGGAGTGAGGCACTTTCTAGTTTAATTTCATCCAAACAGACTCTCTGAGACTGCTGCACAACACAAATGAAAACACAGTTATTTGGGTGCATTCCTCAGTAGAACAAAACACTAACAGACATGTTCCTTATTGCTCGTGGTAGTAGGTTTGCGGTGTGTTAGATTTTAGGTAATCATGGAACCAAATTGGAGTTTTATTATACTTTCTCATTAAAAAAGGCAGGGAGAAAAGCAGTACATTTTACTGAATTGTACCCTTCCTTAACTGAGCTTGCACTGGTGAGTGGGTTGAGCAGAGAGGTGAAGTGAGGTGTTGAGGATTTGAGAAATATATTTATTCTACAAATTAATTAAATTTGGAATTACAAATGTGTTAGTGTTTGTCAAAGCCCCATGGCATTGCATATAGTGTTAACCATGAAAATATTACAAATCAGTATCTCTTCTAAGCTGCAAAACAATATTGCTAGACTCAGTTACAATGCCAAAATGAATATATAATTTAAATCCTCGTTCTTACATGTTTCGATCTCTGGTTTTTTTATTAACTGAGAAAATACCAAATGATATGACAAGCAAAGACCTTTAAATTTGCACTCTCTCTGGACTATAACAGTTTTACTCTAACTGCATCCATGAATTAGAAATATTATGGGTCAAAGGCAGGCCTAGGAGGCCCTCAAGACTGACCTAATTATCTAAAGTACATTTTCACTTTTCTATATCTGGAGGCCAATTAGTTTTCATGCTATGTACAATGGAGCATATTTTTGTGTCTCTTGTAGCCGCTTGAGCCTTAAGGATACTATAATATTCAATATAATAACAGAACATGATTGAGATTCTGTGATTTAGTAATAGAATAAAGAGCTCAACATCAGAGCTAACTACTATATGACCTACACCAGAAACATGCAACTATATGCCTAACATTTTAGACAGAATTTGGGGTGAGGAATAATAAAGGCCAAGCCTCTTCATCTCAAATGTACTTTTCTCCATTTGGCTGTGTCCTATGTACCATGACAATGGCCATACTGCAATGTACTAACATGATAGCCAATGACTCAATCTAATCTAAATGCCTTAGAAAACCATTAACTGCTTTTTTTTTGTTATTCTGATGTGTAAATTGGAGTAATTTAAACTTTCTGTGCCTTTATTTCTTGGTGATGACATTCAGTTCTGATTTTACACTGCTTTGACATAATGTTATGGTTTCAATGCAGAAGAGCTAAAACTTACTAGTAAATCATCCTAGGTTTTGCTCTCTGTGTTAACCATTAACTGCTCTTCTAACTAAGTGCATTTCCTCTACTATGAAGCTGTTTCCTTTCCGTTGTCTGTGTGTGAGTTGGAGAGGATATACACAGTACTGCTCACCAGGAGTGGGCAGCACCACTTCTGTGTGTGGGGCACGTAAGAGCTGAGAGCCAGAAAAAAATGTGGTACCCAAAAAGTGGTGGAGGTACTCAAAAAATACCCCAAACCAAAACAAAATCCCCACCTCACCAAAAAAACCCCAAACTCAAAACCACAACAAAACAACAAAAAACCACAAGAAAGAATAGGACAACAATAAATTAAGGCATCAATCAGGGCAACCACATTAAAAGAAACAGCTGAAAAAATATGATGACACACAAATAAAAGATACAAGGTGGAATTTCTAAAGCACTGCATATTGGACTGATGTTATTCTATCAATGGATATTTCCCAAAGCCCCATGTAAAGTTTATTCAAGTGTACTTTATAATAGCTGTTGTCTGCCTTGTCTACTGTGGTGACCTAATGCTCTCCAAAGTATAACACAGAGTTTCTTAACATTCAGCCCACAAAGATTGTCTGTACACACACCTTGACCTGGAATTACACTTGCTCACTATTATTTTAGAATTTGGTGAAGAAGAGTGTGATGAATGGTCGAAACATTTCTTTTGGTCACTGAATATACACCGTGAGCTCTGTTCTGTTAACGAGCCTGTGACTGAGAGCCCATTCTGTTCAGGATCAGGAAAGTTCTCTGGACAGAGGGGAGGCTGTGTATCTTCTTGAGAATAATCTTGTTCTGCGTCTGGGAGAGGCATCTGGGCTATGAGGTGATGCAGATTGGGATGGCTGGAGGTGAGGTGCAGTTTAGTAATGTGGGATTTGTGTAAAAGGAGGGTAGAAATGCAGCTGACCTTCAGGTAATGGGGATGATAAGAGATTGCTGTAGAGCTTCAGAGAATACTGTGAGGTTGGTGCATGTTAGGAGTTCAGGGCTAAAGGGAAGGGCATCCCTGCAAGGAAGAGTAGATAAAGGGCTCCACACCTCTAGTTTCAAGCTGCTTTATTCAGCAGTTCTGAGTGTTATGTTAGAGATTTTGCTGTATTAACCCTGCATCTAGAGTGTGGGTTCCTTAACTCTGCATCCTTGCTATGGGGAAGAGGATTGTCTTCTGAGTGCTGCATTGGGTGGTGGTGCAGGCGAGTCTAATTCTGTGTCTGGTTCTTGTGCTGCTTTGTGGCCAGATTACGTGACAGTGTGGGACTTTGTTTAGTAGGGGACAACTTGCTTATTTTAATGCTGACTAGGCTTTTTACTTCTCTTAAACAAAGCTGTTATTGATTCCTTTACCATAGCTATTTCTGTAGCCTTGCTGAAGGAAACAAAATTGTGAGTGGATGTTATTGGGTAAATGCTCTGATGAATTTCTTCTTGCTAGCTCTATAGATACCAATATTATAGAGAGGGATTTTAATGTTTATTTTTCCTTTCAACTTCTGAGTGCCCGTCAGAATAGTCATTGGTAAAGAATTAAAAACTAAACAAATGAGCATATAGAAAATGATACTTTTTTCTATTCAAGGACCTATAATATCCATAGGAGAAAAAAGAATGGACTATTAGAGTCAAAAGCCCCAAAGGAGGTGGCTGCTGAATTGAGGCAAACACCGCCTGGAAAATAGGAGATTAGAAACATGTAGGTGACAGACCTTCACCTAGAAAGCTTTATTTCAGTTGTTCAAATCTAGTGAAAAAACAGTAAAATTGGTGACAGCTGAGAAAATAGTGACCAATGTTGTGCTGTCAGAGATTTGGTGAAATATAAGTAATACTAAGAACCTGGGGACTGAATGTTGTAAGAACTTCAGGATGCCCAGAGCAGTGTATCAGCAGTGCTGCCGAGTCTGAGGTGCTGCATTCCAGGGATGATGGTTCCACCACTTCCTTGGGCAGCCTGTTCCAGAGCTTCCAAATTACCCTTTCCATAAAGAATTTTTTCCTGATATCCAACCTAAACCTCCATGGGTGCAACTTTAGGCCGTTTTCTCTTGTCCTGATAAATGCAAACCTCTAGTCAGACCAGGGCATATCTGAGTAAAATGTAATATTTTGTTAGACTGACCCTTTTTCTAGTTCCTTCTGGCCTTAATATATGTAGATTCTGATCTTTTTGGCTGTACCAGGTGCAGGTGCCCAGATGCTGCAGGGGCCTCTGTAAGGAGTGGCTGGACCCAGCCCATTCCAGCCAGCCCCAGTGGCTCCACCACTGGGCCCTGCAGCCAAGGTGGTGGCACCTTGGGGAAAACCTGGATAAGAAAAGGTGAAAAAATGCCATACAGGCAGATTCCTGAAGAACTGCAGTCCGTGATGGAGCAGTGGAACAGTGTGAGGGGAAAGGGGGGAGCAGAGAAGAACTGTTGTGTACTGAGCACACGCTTCTCCCATTCCCTCCAGTGCCGCTCCAGGGGGGCGGTAGAGGAGTCTGGAGTGCTGGACTTCATGCTGTGCAGGGGAAAGGGGGGAGGACAGATGAAGTCTTTGTTTCTTGCTACCTGAATCTCTTTTTAATTCTCATTATGCAGACAGGGAAATTTCTGATCCTATTTTCTCACCTTGCCCGGCTGGGGAGCAGGTGTGAGTGAGAAGCTGGATGGGTATTTGGCTACTGGGCACATCAGACCCACACACTGACACACAGAAGTGAAGGTCTGAGCATGCTGCATGAATCTAGAGTATACTTCTGCATCACAATATTTTATGGGGTTTGCTGCAAAAACAATGTGCATATAATGTTTCATTTGGTCAGATTTGAAACACTTATATATCATCTACTGAATTAAATAGGGTAAAATGTGATGTTGGAATTTTAGGTTCAAGGAGAAATAATGTTGGTAGAGATCCTAATAGAGGACTTGCATAATTCTGAAGCTAACCCAGAACAGGAAAGATCTGAAGTTTTCCTGTAAGATGATGCCAAAAGAACCATTTCTGTGACTATAATAAAAGTGGTTGGAGAACACGGTATTGCAGGTCAGTGCATGTCTGTTTCTGTGTAGGTAGATGAGTATAACTACAATCTGTAGACAAGTTGGATGAATTTATTTGAGAAATTGGAGTGAAAAATGAGAAACTGTCCTATCTGCACAATGTGGAGACAATGACATAAATTTGAATGTGTGTGGATTTGGTCTCTCCACTGTCTCTTTGGAAGAGGTATAAATACGCATTGCTATTGTTTTACCCAAGTAGAATCAAAACAGTAATGCAACATGGACAATTTAGATAAGGAAACCTAATCAGAACACAGCTTAATTGGTAGTGATCTTACAAACGCTCAACAGAAAACCAGCCCAAAAGATTAAGAAAAGTTTGAATGGGGTTTTTTATTTGGTTAAATTTAAGGTTAAGATTTTTTGGTTAAATTGATATGGCTTTCCTGATAAGTGGCCACAGAAGTGTTTGTGACATGATGTGTTCTGCACTCTGTCCACCTCCTGGGCATTGCAAGCAGCTGAGGAAAACCTTGCCTGGGTATGCCTGGCAGCATATTAACCATACAAAGCTTTCCGGAGTCCTTAGGGAAATAGGCTTCTGCATGTTTTAGAGCATGGCCTTCTGCTTCGCCTAGGGCTTCATGTCTGGGGTTGCTACCTAGATAGATGATGACTGTGGAATAGAGCGGAGAGCTTCTTTCAAATGACAGTCTGCATGTACTTGTGGGCACCAGATTTTCATCTGGCTGGGCTAGACCTGAGAAGTTTGCAGTAGTTTTGAACAATAAGCAATGCTGGGCATGTGACATTAAAGGTTATGGACCTAAAATAGAGCATATTATGTTCCAATCACAGCCATTTATTTTACAGTTTTGACACATGAGGCCGTGTAAGGTGAATGTTGTACTTAGTGGCTATTCTAAAGTTATTTTGAGTTTCCTCCCCCTAAAGGATAACAGTAGTATGTTGGCCATCTGATATACATATGCTGTAGGAGCTGTAGCAAAAGACATTAATAGATATTGGAAAAAGCAGGGAAAACAGAAGATGGGATTCCAGGTGCTGGAAACAATATTAAATATAAAAATATTATTACTGTGGACTTGTGGCAATTTTGCCTCCAGAGATGCATCTATATGGTATGCTTCTAGGGCATATACCTGTCTCCAACTTTCATGAGTCCTAAAATCCAGCAAATTTTTGATATTATCTCTGTCAGACCTTAGTGGTCTTTGAGGAAGAAAATTCTTTTTAGCACTGTAGCTCTTAGAAAAGGGATAAAGAAGATATGTTCAAACACCTTTAAGTACCTGTCTCAAGAGGGTTGAGCTTAAACCATCATTTAATCTCTTCTATGCTGAGACTAGAGGTTTGAGAAAGATTTTTTGTTTAAAGCAAAATCAGTCAATTTGGACTTCTGTTTTCTATGAGGACAAAATTAGTTTATGCTTCCAATGATATTGTGAAAATAACTCACCTATTTTGAGAGCAAAAAAATTCAGTATGTTTGAAATATGAAGATTAGTTGAAATAAAACCAATCTGTTCCTGTAACAATAAAAGGAATAATTTAAAAGGCAGCATCTCAGGATTCAGGCACAAATGCAGTCTTCATGACCCTTGTCTTTGTTAACAAAGATTTCCTCTTCCCTTCTCCTTCAAATATTATATCTTTGTGTCTTACCACTTTCTTGTTTTAATGTACGTGATTTTCAGCGTAGTTGGACCCTGCAATCAGGTATCGTTGAACTAACCTGAGTCCCAAGAAGGTGGGTTTTATCTGCAATACTAACCAGAACCCAGCTTCCTAGGAGCAACTTCTCTGTTGCAACTTCTTCTTTTTTTTTTCCTTGAAGAATTTTTCCAGCTTTCATAAAGTAAGGGAGTTTAGCCATTATTAAATCTCCTTCATATAGGCGCTGCATCAGTGTGCTAAACCCCTTTGATATATAATGGTAATAGATATGTAGATTTCCTGATCTGTACCCAAAGATCACAGGCTGTGCAAATCTCTAGTACTTTGTGGCTGACGAGCTGCTTGGGTGTGTTCTTTAATTACTCAGGCAGAGGAGCAGTAGCAGATAATGTCATGCAGCGAAGCCATTGTCAGGTACTGAATGGCAGTAATGGCACAATAGTGCTTGGTGCTAGAGAAGCTCCACAGCCCTTGTCTGAGGGATGCCTCCCGGCTCACTGTAAACCCGGCTGGTAAAAGCTCGCTCGTGGGAAGGCAGCCAGCTCGCGGTGTGGAAGCAGCGCAAAGGTGGCTCCACTGTCAGTGTGGGTAGGACTAGGAAACATGAGAGTGTGTGTCACAGATGATTGTCAACAGCAGAATACGAAAGGGGCTAAAGATTAAGAGACAGAGGGGGCTGAGAGACTGGCAAGTCATGCAGGACATACACTTGCTGAAGTGCTCCAAATCACAGTTCCCTCCCTGACCATCTGTATGGCCAAGTCAGGTATTTATGGCAGATAATTTGAGGACGTGCATCAAGTTTGGCTCATTTCCTCTGCCTGATTTGTGGGCATCAACTTCTAAAAACGCGGTTGTGGCTAAACAGACTTTAAATCCGTCTGGTGGCAGTGACAGTCTGTCTGCCACAGAGGAGGCTTTTTAAAGCTCTGTTCACACTGTACGCATTGCAGACATGCTGAAATACAGAACGTCGTGCTTTGTGACCCCCTTAGTCTCTGTGTGAACATGGATGCGTGTGTGGTGCAGAATGGCCACAAAACAGTCCAACCAGCTGGACTGTCCTTGTACTCCTCAGGCGCCTTTCTTTTTAACCTGCCTTTAATTTGAAGCTCTTGATGGCTCACTCACCCTCAGTGACCCTCAGTGACCAAGTATGAGAGTTGTCAGAAAACCAGATCCTCGGCAGGATTTTTAAAGCTCTGCAGAGCCTCTGTAGTGTGTGCTGGTGTGTGGACACATCCACCCGTGCTGGCATGCAGTGTGCTAGTCAGTGAACATGTGTTTTAACAAAAACTGAGACAATGTGGTTTACTGTGCTGAGTGTAGCAGCCTCTGAATTGTCAAAATTATTTCTTCTAAAATCAGTCTTTAAAAGCTCTGCTTCTATTTGAAAGAGAGTATGAGTAAAGCACATTCTAGGAAATTCTAATTGTAAGAGGTTATTACTGAACTCTTTGTAACTGAAATATTGAAAACATATTTGGGAAGACTATTTCAGCGAATTTTAGTTGTGAAGCTTTATATTTTGGCTTTTTTTTTTTTTTTTTCTGAAAGTTTTTCAGGCTTTGCTGGTGTATTCTTTTCTTTGATCTTTGTTTGTAATAACATGATTGTCTCACATTTCAATAGAAAAACTGGAACTAAAGTATACATTAAAAAGTCCATAACAGCTCTCTTGCTGTTTATTTCAACAATCTTAATTAAAGAAAAACCTAATCCTACAACAGACTTGTGATTTGCCTTTTCTTTGAAGAGCAATTAGTTTTCATTCATATCCCTTGATGTCAGTGAGGAAAAACTATTGGTGGGCGCATCACTGCTGTTTGGGTTCAATTAATACTTTTTTTTTTTGGCTGAAACGTATGTCACAATAAAACCATGCACACAACACACATGCACACACACACATAGGAAAGTAACCTCTCTATTCATGCTGCCTGCAAAGCCATGTCTCAGTCTCTCTCGGCTGCTAGCCAAAGTCTCTAAAAACCCATTAAGGCTATTACAGAAATTATTTCTCTTCCTTTGTGAGCTGGGTAAATTTCACAGTTATCATTGCAGAAGGAAATGAATTGGGAATATATCTGTCTGGGGATGGTTGGCCCTTCAGTGGGAATTAAGCCAACTCAATGTAGAACAGCAGCTGTGTGTCAGTGCACGTACTTGCAGGAGAGAGTCAGTGGATGGCACTGTAATATAACTGTTGTGCCAGAAATATCTGAAAATTTTAAGTGCTGTCTGGTATTTGTGAATAAATTTATATATTTGGAATTACAGTCTTTATTGGAAATCAGCTTTTGCTTTAAAATTATATGTAAACCAATATTTCCCGTGAGTGTGCTTTCTAGATGCAGGAGAAGTAAGCAATTCATTCCCAAAATGGTGCAGGAGCATCATGTATGGCATTGAATGGTGACCTTGTCGGATCATGCTAACAATGTAAAAGCATACAATACAAATTCAGGGATTTACAAAGATGGAAGGATTTGACCTGTTTACTCTCTTATACTTCACAATATTTGCAGTTGGAATTACCAGTTCAGGGGAGGTTTTTGATCGGCATGGAAGTTGGAAGCAGCAGAATTTCCTTTTGATTTGTGAGCTTAGGTAAGTACAACTTATACAGTCTGCCATTTCAAAGTGCACAGAGAATAGAATTGCTTTACTTTTTTTTAAAAAAAAATTCCACTTTTCCACTACTGTGAAACTTCAAGTTTCTGGAACCCACATATAAAATATATGGTGGAACAAGTACAGTAATACAAGATAAACCTTTAAATTTGCACTCAGCCACATAAAACCTTTTTATTTATTTACTGAAACAAGTGAGATATGTTTCCTAATTTCTTGCTAGTGTTTTTATTAGTGATTTGACAAAGGAACCATATTTCCTTCTCCACATCATATACTCTTTCTGAAAGGGTTTGTCTATTTACCTTTCTTTTAACTCCTTGAAATCTTGGTCTACTTTCCTCATCTCTTTGTCTTCTTAGTTGCTAGCAACTTGCAATGGTCCATGCAGAACTTTTTTTGCTACTTCTTTTATATGCTGCAGGAAACAAAATTATGCTGACCATCTCAAATTATATCCTGTGCTCCCACTAATCCTCTAAGTTTTTCAAACCCTAAGTATGACAATTTCTTAGAGGGACTTCCTTTAAGAAGTTCTCCAAGATTCTCTCACAGACCCTCAACTACACGGGACTCAAAGGAATAGAACAGTGGCAACTGAGCAGAAGTGAAGCCCTCACAATTTACATTTTAAAACATAAATGCACATGGGTCTTTTCAAAGAGTGGATACTGGTATGTGGAGTGGAGACTGGTATGAAACCTCTCTTTTCTTCAAAAGGATAGATATAATAGCTGGAGGAAATGAAATTAAATTAAATGTGTGAGCCACTTAAAAAAAAAAAAAGTAGCCATAGGTATGACGTTTGCAATTGCCAAGGTAAGCCTTGGTATGATATTTGACCTGAATATCTTGTTCTTTTTGCTCTGCCTCTATTTTGTCTGAGCTTTTTCTGTTTGTGTTTAGAGTTCAGTGTTGAACTCATTCAAAAAAAGTTTCTTATATGATTCACATATCCTTTAAAACAGAACATTTGATTATTTACACTTATTTTCTCTCAGTGTTTCACTGATCTATTAAAGCGGAGGCTGTTTTTTGAACCCATAATTTTAGAAGGTGTAGTAAACCAGTAAAATTTTCCAAAGAAGTAAGTGACCATATCCAAATGGGATATATCCAAGAGTTTTGAAGGCATTTTAAGTATGACTCAGCTGAATTTCTAACAAAACCAAGTTGCTTAAAGTGAGCTAACCGATCAGATGATGACAGGGTAGAAATTCTGACCATATCTTTTAAAATGGTTCCAGAGGTGCTCTGTGGGACCACTTGCTGATAAATCTTAGCTGGAGTAACTCTGAAATAGAAAGAAGAATTGGAAGATAATAATCCATAGCTAATCATATAGTTCTGCAAAGCAAACTTTGTCTGGCTACTGTCTTAAAATTCTTTGAGAATGTTAGCAAATGAATAGAGGGGATGTTAAGTGTATCTTTCACAAGACTTCTGACAGGGTGTAAGAAGAGATACTATTCAACATTTCTAGCTCTTAAGGGTTTTTCCTAAGGCCCATATTACCTGATTTTGTTTCTGTAAAATTCTTCATTACAGTAGTCAAGAAATGGGATTAGAAATTTTTGTAAAAAATAATTTTTCTAAAAAATCACAACTTAGAAGGTCAGGAGCTAAAGTTCATGATTGTGAATCAGGGTAGCTCGGAAACCCGACACTGATAGAAACAGAATTGTTATTATGCCTTAATATGTCATGATTTGTAAGCTCTTCTGTGATTTTGAGGCTAGTCATGCATGGTTTTTTGCAGGTTGTGGATTGATACCATCTCCTCTAAAAGAAACCAAGTAGCCGTGAGGCAATGTAATATCATGGATCAAAAAGTAGCTGAGAGGCCGGAGACAAAGCGGAAACAAACGGTCCATTTTCATCATGGCAAAAGGTTAATAGCCACAAGTTTCTGTACTAGGTCTGCCGTTGTGTAATGTATTTATTAGTTATCTGGAAAGAAGAAGGAGAAATGAGGCAGCAACACCACGTTAGTGGTAGATAACCTCTTTGTACGTTACTTGTTAATCGAGTCCAGAGGAGCTTTAAGGAATTTCATGGACTCAGACTTGGCAACTGTGAGGTATATTCCTTTTGAAGGAATACAGAAAAAAAAATTAATGTAATCACATACAAAGTCAGTATATCAGCCAGCAGTGTGGTGTTCTATAAAATTTATTGGGTATTAGAAAGTCCATCCAGGAAAAAAATACTGCAGAATTGGACAGGCCCAGATAAAAGCAGAGAGGAAGGCTAGTGACATAAATGTATCTGAAGTGATTGTTTACTTGAAGACTCGAGAGTGGAAGTGATAAAGTATGTGGTCGAAAGAGAAAAAAAAAGGAAAGAAAGAGGCATGCAGCAAAGAAAAAAGAATATGAGACTACAGTTTCTCCCATCTCTTAAGAATAAAGAAACACTTTCCAAAAGGTTCCAATATAAACTGTAGAACTCACTTACTCTGGATGAAGATTAAATCAAGAATTTTGTAAGCATCAAAGAGGGAAAGGGCATTTGTATGGATAACAAGAATATCCAGAGTTTTGATAGTAATGCTAAAAAAGAGTATTTGAAGGGATAAAAACCCTCATGCATCAGGATTTAAGGGAATCTATAACTAAAGGGATTAGGATGAGACCTTCGAGGGAGACAGATTATCCTGCATGTGTGGGGATCTTGTATCTTTCACCAAAGCATCTGGTGCTGGCTGCTGCTGGAGACACTGTATTAGGCTCAGTGGGTGTCAAGTTTGAGGCAGAATGGCAAGTCATGTGGTCAGATCTGGATTTAGGATTCATTGCCTCTGTCTGGGTCTTATTTCCACTATGGGCTCTGTCTTCTCTTTATCTGCCTCGTGGCTTTGTACTAGGTCCGACTCATGTTTCTGATGGTGCAATGTATGTTTGAAACCATTGCAATGAAGAAGTTGTGTGAGCTAATGGGCACCACGCAGCTTCTGAGGAACCACTACCATGGGACCCAAACAGAGGGGAGTACCTCAGTCTTTTCCTCCATTTCTCCAACTGTAAAATGGAAAACTTAGTTATCTAAGTGATGTCTGTGTCCAGCCCAGGCACTTAGAAGAATTTAGCCTTGAGTTGTTTCCAGTTCTTCCATTTCTTCTCAGTGTCTTAAAGGCAGACAAGTACAACTTCAAAACCCAGTATGAAGAGAGTGTTCTAAAAAATTTCCCATCTATCTTTATACTGGATTAATTTGGTTGTTCTGACTATAGAATATCTCTGTCAGAATTTTGTGTCTATGACCCTAATTCTATCATAAAGTGAATTTAATTTTTATTGCTACTTCATTTGCCAGCGATCTTTTCCTTTTGTGTCTTCTCTCTTTAAGAGTATTTTGCAATAATTCCTGATTAGTTTTTTTTTAATTGACCTTTAAATTTAGTGTTTATTCCTAAATATTAGGACTCCTGTATTTCAAGGGCGTCATTTGGCTCATGTGTCAGTAAGACTGGAGCATGATTTTGGCTACAGAATTACAAGAAATTTTTGAAATTCCACTCAAGAGTTAAACAATGGTCCAACCCTTGTTTTGCATCACATTTTTATTCAATCATATAGCAAAGTAAGTTAGTATTGACCAGGTAAGTTTTCTGTTTCCTGGAATTCATGAGACTTTGGAGTGTTGACATCCACTGTGTGATGTGAATTAATTCTAAAGGTATCACACCTAATGCAGAAGATAATTGTGCTAATTAGGCTTTTCATGAGTGGCAGATAACAATGCATCCTTATGACATAAGATCCTCAGATACTGTAGCATTCTGTATATTCTGGAGTATGTGTACATATCTAAACTGTCTGGGTCTTCAGTCTGCTTCTTTTGTCTCATCTGCTTTAAGATTTTATGGCTCAGAAGCTCAGCATTAACGATTGTTATCTTAGTCCTATTTTATTTTTAATTTTCTTTTTCCCAAAGCCACAATTATTATAGTTTAAACATAAATATGATGCCTTCTTTTAATTTTAATCAAACTGATTAAGGTGCATAATGCATTTTTATCAATTTGCCTAAGTGCTTTTTACAGATGCTATTTGTGAATGAATTTGTATATTAACAAGCCTTTTCTGTTTTAGAGTGGCAGAATTAGTAAAATTGAAATTGGTTTCACTTTTAAATCCATTTTGGCTCAGTGGTAAATTCAGGCATTGCAGTCTGCCTGGCAAAAATTTCTATGTTCACTGTTTTGCTGGGGTATGTGACCTTTAAGCACTATTAAAACTGAGTAGAATACTCAATTAGTAGTTGGTGGTAGGATTTTAGGGTTATGCAGACTGACTTGCAGCCTCATCTGCTATGGCTTAAACAGTAAGTATTATATCATTGATATAAATAGTCTTTGGAAATCACTGCTTTTGAGAAAGCCTGTTCAAACCTGTCTTCTCTTCCTAAGTCTTTCAGCTCTTTGATGAAGCCAGATAACCTGTCAGTAGATTGTGTTGAAAACTGGCGGAATGATTTTACCAAAATAGAAGCAACTTCACAATTTTTACCTTTAACATGATATAAGATAGAGCAACTTTTACCTGATCTTTTTTTCCATTTGTGGAAAGCACTGCATACTGATGAAATAGCCACATCAAAATGATGCAGGCCTAACATGCTTTTTTCTCATCCCTATCTCCTTGCATTGAAATTGATAATATCTATGGTTTAGTCTCTTCCTTTTACTAATCTACAATTAGTAGATTAGTAAAAGAACCTCTTGCAATTTTAGGAAGTTGAAGAATAACAGTTAAGAAAATGAGTAAAACTACCCAATTTTCTTTTTTTAAATTTTATTTTGAATAGGGAAAAAAAGAGGGTGGTAGAAGAATGCCAAACATTTTTTTTCTCCTGTCTGTGACATAATTTCAGTTTGAAGCTTTGTTAACAGCTTATTTAATTTACTGTTTGAAAAGTTGAGACATTTATTGCTCTTGTCAGAATAATAATAATAAAACTATTAAACACTATTTCTGCAGAGAAGTTTTGGAGCCATCCCAACAGTGGGCTTCATTGGATGACAGATATTGTGCAGTAGGTACAGGTATTCCATATTTCCCTTGAACACTCTCAGAGCTATGTGCATTTTCTCTTGTATTGTCCATATGGCAGAGAGTAAATCTCTCATGTAATTCCTCTAAAAATTTCTCCCCTAGCCTCATAGCGTAGTTCTTTGACTGCTAGTCAACACTGCTGTAGTTGAAGTGAAGTTGATTTTGACACCTTCCCTGGAAGCAAATTAAAATAATTTTCTTGCAACATCTTTTCTTAATTTTTTTCATGTATCATTGGAGTAATACCTAAACTCATATCTCTGAGAACCAAAGGGAAAATAATATGGAACCACTTCCCCAAAACCGAAGGTTAGATAAGGATTGACAGCTCTTTTGAACTTAAAATATGTGGGAGGGTGGGGATGTAGAAAGTGACATATGGTGTGTAGATGTTAGATGTTAAAATGTGTCTCTGACACTAAACAGCAGTTAGCTACTGTTTAATGCTACTCATACCCTGGTTTGTAAAGACAGTGTTTGAAGGGACTGAAAGTACCCGGTTTATCATTTTCTTTGCTGGGACCATGCATGTTCTGACTCGTGGAGCAACCTCATGATAACAGGGGCTGGTTTATTTTAATAAAGATGTGCATCTCCGTGTTCCCTCAGAGAGGCCAGCTCACCTGTCGGCTACAATAGCATCAGCTTCACTACACACCAGCTTTGAGCATAGTCCGGCAGCTTAGAAAAAGCACAGCTACTTGGGAAAATGCAGGTCAGAAATGCCCCTCGAGATGCCAATATTGCCAGTTGCTCTTTTGGCAAACACTTGTTTTGAATATAATCTTCCAACAGCTCTGTGATCCTGGCCCTTGTGGAGTCCAGGAGTTCTGGGCACCCTGAAAGAACTGGAAGTCCTTAACCTCACTTCATTGTTCACACTGCTGTTATCATGCCTGGTTTTCCCATGCTGACAGATGATGTTTGTTGGCACGTACAGTAATCCTAACTACTGTTCTACAGTTCAGTCCTGTCCTCATTGCTCCTGATATAAGTGCCAGAATGTCTGTGTGCCACTTTGCTGTTTCTGCCTCAAATTTCCCTCCCCTGATTTTTCTGGATGTGGTGGAAAACAATCCTATATTTCCACTTTCTTCTTCCTTGGGAACCTATGTTATCCTATCTGTGACTAATGAAAAGGAAACATTTTCTCTGTGTGTTCTTTTTAATCAACAGTGCATGTTTAGGTGGACAGTAGTCTAGTTGAAATTTTCCCATTTTGAAATAGCATTAATGACTCACAGCAGAAAGAATAAACACACACTTCAGGCTTCTGGTATTATTAAAAACTAAATCATCTTATTCAGAACAAACCCAGGCTTTTTCTGTATGGGATGAGTAGTCCAGCCTTTGGCCTATCTCTACTTCTCACCTTTCTCAGCTGAGAGCCCCTGTTCATATTTCCTTGCTGCAAGGAGAACCAACTGGTACATCCCACCAGTGAAAGCTAACAAATATAGAGTTCTCCAAAGTCAACATGAAGATTCCAACCTTCTTGGAAAGGTTCAAACTAAGGGAAACTCTATTTTAGATCTGGAGCTATTTTTACTGTGATGAGCACGCTTAAATCATGTCATGCGGCATGGCATGGGTTGCCCATTGCTGGTGTCAAATGAGTTGGCTGCAGATGACCCTGTCAGTAGGACAAAACAGCTTGCACAGAGGCATGCTAATTCTTCTCATATGCTTATGGAGCAGTGCTTCCTTTTATTGCACCAGATGCAAAGAAATTTGGAGCTCGCTCAATGCTCTCTAACACGTTCCCAGTTGTGCTGTGTGGACATGCTTTTTATCACCTTAGAAATGTGAACCTTTTTGAATATGTCCTTTTTTTAATATAAATATATTTTCTGTTACTGCATATTGTCCCTTCTGCTATGTGCAGAATTTCCCTGATTTTCCTGTGAAGTGGAAAAGAACCTGTGATTTTTCTTGAGGGGTGGTGCTTCAATTATAAAACCATAAACTAAATGAGAGCCTTAATTATAATGGAAAACAGATTAGAATATTGTCATCTGCCTTGCTGGGGAGCCAAGGGGAGATTAAAAAGCCAGTGGCCTAAATTTATGTTATTTGTATTTCTGTGAGTCAAACCTCAATCATGTAAAACAGCCAGTAGGCCTGTATTAATGGGAGAGGCCAAGAGAACTGAATCTCAAAGGGCTGTTGCCCTTAGGACATGGTACATTATGATAATGTGATGAAGAATAATTACCAAATGTGAAATATATATTGTCAAACATGAGAGCAAGCTATTCCTAACTGAAAATGAGGATGTGAGAAAGAGTGAATGCCAAGCAGCCGGGGCTTGGTTTCTAAAGCCACCTCCACTAAAGCTGGCTGTTGAGGCATTGAGCTGTCCTTCAGATCCTGCAGGCTGTGGTAGATCAGTGGGATGGAGTAAGTTTGTCTTATTTGTATTGAAGCCAGACCTTAACACGTACTGCAGAAATCATCCTGATGATGACCATTGTTATGAGAAAGCCCACTGAATGGCAGTGATGACAAAAGTGTAAGACTTCGCCAAATGGTATTAAAAGATGGTGCGAAATTGGAATGGAAGAATTTATATATGTATGAGCTATTTATGTTGGTTATTTCTGACAAAATACATCGGTGCTTCCTTTCTCTTCTTTCTAAGTGTGGTAGGATTTTTTTCAACAGCTCTTTTTGTGGCTGTTGTGCGTGATGTTGTCTGCATTACTATTGTGTTTGTCACATTGAGGGTGCGACACAGAGCATCCGCAGTCCTCTGGCTGCTTCTCATTTCATATTCGCATGGTGCCAGGCAGCAGTGTTATATCCATGCCCTCCTTTCCCTGCTGTTTGTCTTCAGGCAAACCATACTGTGTGTACTGAAAGATTTGTTCTTGGCTCTTCAGTCATTAGAGTAACCTTCTCCATGATGCGGTGTAAATGTGTGGAAGCACAGGACAACCTTGCAAATTTGTGACTTCAGGTGACAGGCCATAGGTGCCCACATGGGTGTAAACATGAATACCTAGCCAGCTGGACTGAATTCAGTGACATTATTTTCATGTTTCAAGTTATGCATGAATTGTTTCGCTAGACCAAGCTTCTATTACAAATGTTTTTACAAATTTTGAGTGAAATCTGTCAATAAAAAACTCAGGTAAGATTATAACTCAAAATAGAAACATCTCCAGATAATGAGGCAAAATGAATTTTTAATGAATTTTCTGTCTTGGGAGAAAAGACTGATTTAGCAACTGGATATAATCAACTATAGACCAAAACTGTTAGCAAATTTGTAACATGTACTTTACTTTTTTTTTTCCAAATAACATACTTGTGAAGTTAGTCTTCCCCTTGAGATACTATTTGCTCTAGGTGTTATATTGTTGGTATTTTCACAGCTCTCAAGGCTTCTAGCTGTGTGTCTCATTTTGTATAATATCATGCCTACACACTACTACTGCTTTGTAGGATGGAATTGTCGGCCGATTGTAAAGATGGGGAGCTGGTGTTCAGGTTAGCTTGGTCAAGATCAAATAGGGAATTTCCGAAGAGAAGACTCCTGACTCTATGCTTCAGAATACCACTCAAAGCACTGCTGTTTCTACTTCATTGCTTATCAGGCCAATAAACATCAATAAATCACTGGAAAGAACTTCTTTCTATTGTTAAACTAAATAGCTTCTCATTGCTCCTTATACAAATTTAGCATCTTGTAAGTGTTTTTGCAAGTCACTGAAGGAAGCATTTTAATAGTTTGGGAATCTTACCCTTAAAGAAGAATGCACAAATACGTATCAGTATCTGGTGTTCACTAATCTTGGATTGCCCAAATGTATGGATCACAGGCTAGACATGTAAAATAATGGAACAATCAAAGTAAATGGCCACTTCTGAAAAATACTGCCATTTTTAAAGCAAGAGACAGAAATGTTTGGGGTAAATAAATACAAATAAGCCTTAAATTTGCACTTCATATTTTGTATACTATAGGCAAACCCAACAAACAAATGAGGTTTTTAAAGACTGTATCAATTATATGTCTTTTGCCTCCACTTGTAGCTAAAAGGTTAAACAGTAAATAGTGAAAGATTTTTCCTCTGTTTCTCTTGAATTTTGTAATGGTTTAAAGATGAGGGAGGGGTAAATCATTGTCTACATCCAGTCTTCACTTACTTCTGGGATATAGATCAATTCCTAGAGTCATATTTTAGAGATGGTATTAGTTTTGTTTTTCCTGAGTTGGATGGGAAATAGAGCTTTTCTGTTTCAAAGTCTTCCAAACATTACCATACAGCTGAGAGAGGTAGATGTTGAATAAAAATATCAGGACTCAAGGAATTCTGTCCACAAACCTCTGTAAGGAAGTGTGGTAAAGCAACAGTTGTAGTATATGCTTTGGTCTGAAACGGTCTCCCTCTCTCAGTTTGCCCTTAGGCCAATGTTAATTGCTGAAAAGCCAAATGGTATGAACAGGTTTTCAGAGTACAGAACTGCTGAAAAATAAATGCAATAAGAAAACAAGATAAATACCCAGTGCTAAGAAATGATGGTTCTCTAGATTTCCTCAGTCAAGCAATATTTATCAGGTGCATTGATTTAACTAGCGGCTATTGGCAGTTACAAATGGATGATGACAGGAAACAAAAAACCACCTTCATTTGCCATAAGGGGGCTTTTCATTTTAATGTAATGCCTCTTGGAATTACCAGTGTCCCGACTACATTTCAAAGATTAATGAACATCATCCTGTCAGGTTTAATATATCATACCTCTCTAGTACGCTTGGACAAGAGACTGTTCTCAGATTCCCAGAGTTTTCAGTGACACTTAGGAGTTGTTTTTTTAAGACATAAGTTCTGAAAGGAACTAAATATTTAGATTTTTTTAAAAGAGCTTTCATTCCAACCTGGATACATAATAAATACTATAAAATTAATTTATGTCTGTTTCATTCCAACCTGGATACATAATAAATACTATAAAATTAATTTATGTCTGTTTCATTCCAACCTGGATACATAATAAATACTATAAAATTAATTTATGTCTGTGGAAAACAAAAGTGACTTAAAACGTTGTGGGATCATGCAGAAAGTTTCATAGAGCTATGTCCTATTATCCTGGAAGTAGTATTATATCGTGTAAATGTAAGGAAGAAAAAAATTACTCTTAGACACCAGGAATCATTTAACAACCTCATTTAGTCTCATGGGTCTCTTACAAAAGTGGGACTGAATGAGGAAAACGTGTTCTTCATTTTTTGTGATTTGAAGAATACAGTACAGTAGATTAAAAAAAATTGATAGTAAAAATGACATTAATAAACAAATCAAGTTGAAAGTTAGTAATCAAAAGTTACAATGACTTAGGCTTAAATTTATTTTGTTTCAATGAGTTTACATCATTAAGCTCAGAAAATACACAATCACATTTTTTTTGATATAAACCACACTGTGCTGTTATGATGAAATAACATAAAAAAAGAATAATTTTCTCTTTCTTGAAAAAACTTTGAATTGTAGTCTAGATGCCATTAACTGTTACTTATTTTTTGATATACGTGAAACATATTCCAAAATTAGAAAAATGAAATAATTTTATGTATTATATATTTGATCCATTATTCATTATATATTATACTCCACCAGCAAACTTTCTTTCTTCTTTTACAGTGGGGAAGATCTTCATTTCTGAGGTAAAGTGAGATTTTCCTGACTTGCTACGTATCATGGGATTCATTCATTAGTTGTTTTACCAGTGGAGTACCTCACAGTATAATTTGATCTTAGAAAAACATTTTCCAGTGGATGGATAGCTTTCCATAATTATTATAATAAATATAAAGTTGGTTGTGTTATATATGGGTTAATTTAATTCATGTGTGATTTATCTATTTCATATAGAATGTCCCATTGGCTTCCTGTAACCCATAAACAAAATAACCTGTGGAAAACAGGAAAGACATATGCTACTTAACATTAAAATTAGTCTTCACATCAATGTTAAGATTTTGTTTCAAGTGCATTTGCATGTCAAAGATGCACAGAGTACCTTTGATGCTGTCCTCTTTTGATTTGTATAAATATATTCCTACTGGTCTTTTAAAATTCTTAGACAAAATCTTAACAAATTCCAAAAGGTAGAACAGTGCATATAAGTAAGGGCAGCAATGAAAACTACATACGTAGTTTTAGTAAAATGAAACACCAGCAAATACCAATAACTGTGGTTGAATATTTGTCACTAGGTTTTTAGATTAAGGTCAGATATTTTGCTAAAAACAGCTTTCATTTAACCACAAGTTACCAGTCTTGCCTGAGAAATGATTCTGTGACATTATACAGCTTCTCTTACGCAGGAAGTTGAAATACAGGGTCATTGTGACTCCTAATTTTAAATCTCTGAATAATTCCTTTACTACGATTAGCAGAATATAAATGTCCAGATGAACTGACAGTTTTAACTAGCCTCTCTACTTTTTTATGGTAGTCTTGAGACGGTTGCAAGATAGTGACATACTTAGGCTGATTCTTTAATTTTGGCATCTAAAATTTTTTGTGCAAAGTAAGTTGGAAAACCTCTTTATGGGCAGGAGATTTTTGTTTTTAAAGAGTAAATGTGGGTTTGTTTTTGTTGTAGTTATTATTGTCATAAGTAAACATAGGTAAACAAAAATGTTCTGTGATCAGAATGTATAATGCAGCTAAAACTAAACAGTCTGCTGTGTTTCACTTCAAAACTTTTGAAATTGCAACTTTGCTCTGGACTTCTGAAATTGCTAAGGAAATGCTACGGTTAACAAAAATGCCTGACAAAGAATTCTCAGCCTGAACAAGGTGTTTTGTGACCTGTATGAGAAACAAACTTTGTGTCCTTTGGCTACAACACCTTGCCTTAAATAAGCAGCAGTACAAAGTGAAGTAAGGTGGAACAGAGCTGTGCAGTGTGGGAAGCACACAGCAATACTCACCTTTTTGGGTGGAAAACTACTTGGTCATTATTCCTTTTTACATGCACTGATTTTTAAGAAGACTCCTTAGAATTTTCACACTGAATTCCACTGGCACATTAGCTGTTGGAAATGTAATGGGTTAAATGAATGAGAAAGAGGAATCTGATAGTGACTACTCATAAATCTGATTTCTTTAGATTAGGAGAAATCCTAATGCATCAAAATGGATTTTCATTTTTGCAGTAAATTTTGTAAAACAGCCCATGCCTTTGTAGTAGCACAGCTTTTAATTAGACATATTGTGATATCTGGGATCGTCTTTTGTGTGTCTCAGAATTCATAAATTCTTGGAAATAGCTCTTCAATGTCATTTATTACTTCTGCTGTGTAAGGCTTGCTTTGCAAGGTGGAAATATCAATTATTTATTCCATTCCATAGTTGTCCAGGAGATTTCCCCCAATCACCTCTGGCCTTCATCCTTAGCCATACCTCATTCACCCCTAGTTTGCACATGTAGTGTTACTAGCTGTGATATCAGCGAGGAGCCCTTTTCCTACGCTGCGACACTGTGGCGTTTCTCAGGCTTGCGTTACTTATCATCCCAGCTGCAGAAATCTGTGCCTGCTGTGACTGGGTAATATTGCCTCTGGGAGGTTTAAGTCCTGCTCTCAGTCCTTCCTTAGTTTTCCTTTATTTGCCACAGGCAAATCTTGATCTGGTCCCTCTAAGGTGTAAAAAAGGGGTTAAACTTTGGATGTATATCAACTCATAAACATAATGAAGCAGAAAGAGGCAATTGAGTCTTACACTTGTTCCACCATTTCCTTCTCTCTTGCTAGAAAGTATTTGTTCCTTTTACCCAGAAAACTGAGGTTATCTGCTCATGTTTCTCAACTAAATTGTTAAAAATCTCCTGTGTAGGTAAATGACTGTTTCTAAATTTTGTGCCTTGAGCTAGTGTGCTGTAAATTCTTCTGGTGTCTTATCGAGCCCATTACAGCTTTAGTCATTATTGTCAACCCTCTCAGTGGTGTGCTGAGATGCTGAAGACCTAATTTTGTCAAACTGATTTTATCAGACTTCATTAAGTCTTATTAAAGAAACAAATCTTGAAAAAATATTAGACTACAACTCTGTTTTGTTTCCTGAACTGATTTTGAAGCTATCATTCTCTTCTGCAGAGTTCTTTGAGATTTAAAATTTGGCCTACAGTAAAACATTCTGGTAGTTTTATGTATGGCTTTTTAAAGCTGAGAGATTTTTTTGAATGCTGGTAGAGCCAATAGAGTGGTCCAGAGGAGGCCCATTTTCAAATATTTTTCTTGATATTGCCATTCTTAGCTGCGGTAATATCAATTACCTATTTGGGTGATGTGTTTGTTAGAACAGTTGCACTCTGTCTATGCCATTAAACAGTGTTTAGGACTTTCATTGGAAGATCAATGGGAGGCATGGTGAGAAGACAAGAGGCAACAAGCCCAAGCTGAAACATGAGAGAGTGCAAGCATGTATAAGGACAATCTTTTTTCCCCAGTAGTTCAGTCAGGCATGGGAACAGGTTGCTTAGGGAGGGTGAATAAACTCTATACTTGGCATTTCCAAAATTGAGCTGTATGATGTCCTGAGTAACCTGTTCTGACCTCAGAGCTGACCCTGCTTTGAGCAGAAGATTGAGCTGTAGACCTTAAGTTCCTTTCGGATATCGGATAAGCAGTTTTTCAGTCCATTTATACATACCTTTCTTACAGAAGCAGGAACTGTTAACAGTTCTCTAAGTTTTCACTCTAAAGTTTCATCATCTAGTTACTAATTTAAACATTTAACTTACTCACTTAGAATTTCTATAGAGTTTTGAAAAAATTCTAAGCAAAATGCCTTTTCCTTTGCACCCCTTTTACACAGAAAGCTGTATTAAAAACCAAACCAGAACTACACATATCAGGAAATACTTTGTTTGTGGTCCTGGCCCCTATTAAGCCAAACAAAATGTTCCCAGATTTAGCTCAGAATGGAGAAGAATATATTTGTGCAAGCTCAGACACTGCAGTAAATAATCTGTGTTGAAGAGGTAAGTATCTCAATTGCTTATATCTATACTGTGTACATCTCTGTGAGCCTAATATTAATAGTGATTGGAGTGAATACACGTGTATATGCAAGTATTCCTAATTAATTTAGAATATGTGTCTGTATCACTGCACTAAGGTGGTGCATTTGGTTGCTATATGATTGTTCAGTGAGCAGCCTCATTTGCTTATGGAATTGACATTGTAGCATTCTGCTTTCAAATGCATTATCCATCCTGAGCACAACACAAACAACATAAAAAACCTAAGAAAATGATTCGTCCCTGAAAGATAATGCCACATAATTGACTCTCTGTATAGGTTGTTTGGAGACAGTAAGAAAGAAATGTAAAACAGGATCCCTGAAACTGGTACAGCTTGTAAAATCTTGTTAAGCCATGTTAAAAAAAATACATTAATGCCCCCATTAGAAGCTGCAGTTTATTTATTGCATCCTATTCTTTAGCTCTGGTAGACATAGGCTTTTTTTTAATCTTCCATCCGTCCTTCCCCCTCCCCTTTGAAAAGTGCACTCATTGAACTCTTGGCAATTAGTGTAATTGAAATTTATTGACAATGCGGCCGTCTGCTGAAGCTTCATTGTTCCGAGTGCTTAGTGCACAGCGCTATTGAGCAATGCCATGGCAGTGTCAGACAGCTCATACCTTGCTCAATTATATCAATGGACCAGTGACTGCCAAAGGTTCCTTTGGGGGTACGAATGTTACTTAGTGATAAGAGCCTTTCGAAACAGAATCCCTGGGCCCCATCTCTAGTGGGAGATGGAAATGAAATATGTATTTCTCTGCTGTGGAAAATTAATGTAATTGGCTCCCTTAAAAAGCTTTGACAAGTTGACCTGTTTGAAATCTGAGGAGGGCTTATACTGCAGTATCATATTATCTCCAACATAAAACCCCTCCTTTGGTGGCAGTGACAGTGGGATAAAACAGAATTTGGATAGTAATATTAAACTTCAGCTCTATTGAAGATGTTCATATGTTTTTCCATTTATAGCTGCAAGATGGGGTCTTATAGAAATCCTACCTTTTTTATATTGCCATCTAATCTTTTTTTGTTTTGTTTTGATTTATACTAGTGCTGGAGAGAAAACAGAGTGTGTGAGTAAGATCTCTGTATTTAGGTTTTCTTCTAATATGTCTATTGGTGGAAATTTAAATAATATGTCAAAAGAGAATATTTGATTCAGGGTAATTCTTAAATCAGATTTAAGCTCTCAGATAAAAAATAATCAATATATTCCTTTCATGCATAAAGGTTTATACACAAAAAATAAATAAGAGGTTTGCACAGAAGTCAAAGAACAAAGCTGAATATCCAAATATGCCTTTTATCTTATGTTTGAATATAGATGCGTACAACCGTTTTGTCTTTTATTGGAAATAAATGATCATGATGGAACAGGAGACATTTGCAATGGACCGTATTCTGCTCAGGCTTAAGCATCATGCATTTCTACTAAATTCACTGTAAAAGTGTGTTTGAAAATTAGTCAAAGTTCAACTAATTGTTTTGTTTTAATTTTTTTTCCCCAGATAATATACTGACTTGACATTTTATTTAAAAGAATATGAAAAAAATTTGAAATGGAAACCTCCACATTTAAGTACAAAATTTTATTTAATACTTATTTATTTTCCTTATTTTCAAAACCAGAGCAAAATCTATTTTTGGTAAGAGATGAGGGAGTAATTATTCACATTGTAAATTTTTGCATTACAGTTGTCTTTACCCTTCAGCACACAGATGAAGATCTCTTACTCATGAGAGCTCAGGGAATATAGAATTCTGGTTCTTATATTTAGGGGTTTTGGGCTGTAAAATCCTCTTTTGTCACCTAAAAAGATTCTCCAGTAATGAGAAGAGGCATTTCTGGAAGACACTTGAAGCAGCAGTCTTGGATGAGAAAAACGTAAGACAGAAGGAAAGCAAGAATTTAATTGAGATAAAGAAAAACTGCAGCAGAGATAATGAGGTAAATTATTTGTTATTGCTCTTTAAAAAAAGAAGAAAAGACACCCCAACAAGGAAAAGTCAGATTACTAAAAAGATTGAACAAGTCTTCTTTGATTTTTGTGGAGACAGAACTTGGTGCTTACCTTGTGATTTGAAACGTTTCATCTGACTATATCCCTGCATCTTTGCTAGTCCTTGCTTCCCACATTGGAAGAGCACTTCCCTGGTTTCAGTTTGGATGCTTGAAGGGATCTTTCAAGATGTAGAGTACTGTTAAATCAGGATTAAAACCTCTATCCAGGATTTGATCTCAGACTTGGGAGAATTCTACTTTTCTTCCAAAATTACTATTTCTCAGATTGTAGCTCTTCAGCACCTATTAAGACTTGAACTCCCTGATACATTTCTCCTAGTGTTAAAAGCTTTAGAAAGAACTCTAGAGCTAAGTAACATAAAATTTGTCCCACCAGGTATAAAATATTTCAACATACTTCAACAGTGCCCGTAGTCAGACAATACTTCAGTCAGTCCAATACTTCAACAATGTCCAGAGTCGATTATCTCTTATTTCTGGAAAAAATTATGGGGAAGGAATGCAAGAGTTTAAAAATTAATGTATCAATATTTGAATGCAAATACTTTAAGTGAATTTGTTTAAATAAGGCAATAATTACTTTAATATTTTAAAATTATTATTATTTAGTACTACCAGTATTATTAGGATTTAGTATTATCAGAGAATACATTTGTATTTAGTTAACTGGAAGTCTACCTTGATAAACTAGAGTTTTGTATGGAGTGTATCTTATACTGAGTGGTTTGTTTATGTAGTTATCACCCCTTGATTGCTGGATGGTAAACTAGTTTGTAAAAGACTAATCCTTTATATCTCAGACAAAGATGACACAATGAAAGTTCAATCATCAAACCCATCCTACAGATCTTCCAACCGTGATCATCTTTCTTCTGTTTCTCTGGAAGAGAATCATGCAGAAGATAAATATATACAATACTGTATTCTTTATATAATTTTAAATAATTTCTTTTAATCGCATTAAACTTCAGTGAATGTTGTACATGTGATGAATTTAAAGTTTTCATCCTAACTTCATAAAAGTTCTTTCAGATCCTGTACTAGAGAACGATCATTCTGAATTGCTACTAACTAATGAAGGCATGCAACTATTTTAAATGTTCCTCCAAGGGATTCTCTTGGTAAAGTATTTTAAATTCATATATAAAAAATTAATGACAATGTGATTTTAACTTTGTCTGCATCTGGGCTGACTGCAATCATTACATAGAGAAAATTATTCAGATATCTTTATTAAAAGTATAGCATTGAGATGCACACTTCTTTGTGCGTCGTTAGTTGCTCTTCTGGACTTCATAATATTGCCATATGGTGAAATACACTTTACGTAGTGCTTGTTTAAATAGTCTGTATCTAGTTTTAGGAACATAACTTACTTCTTTCCTTTCAGGCATTCTGCATACTGGTAGATGTTAAGATTATGCAACTTGCTAGCACCTTGAGGGGATAACTATGGTCTGAAACAATATATAGTAGGCCTGAAAGTACTTTAAAGTACAATTTTTTTTTTATTCCCTTACTGCTGAAGACATATTAAATTATTTTAGGCATTTTGTGAATTAATTAAAATGTCCATGGCATTATCAGCTCAAGAAACGTGTAGGTGGGGGGGAAGTAGGAGAGAGAAAGATGAAACTAAATATGAAACTCTTGTACATGAGTACATGTACATCTGGAGGAAGAAAAGGATCCCCATAGCTCTAAACCTGGTTACATCTGTTCTAAAACCTCATAAATTTCTGCTTAGCAGTCCAGCTGGGCAGAATCTTAAAAGAACATCAAATAGATACTCATCTTGATAAAACAATTATGTTGTCAGTTCCCTTGATCAGCACAAGCTTGACAAAGCACGCTCCAAACTTGTAATTTTAGCCTAGAGCTCACAAAACTTGAAGAGATGATCTATGGAAAGGAATGAATTATCTGAAGATAGGGGTTTTCGTGAATCATTCCTTAAGCACCAAATCTTGGCTTGCAGTTATTTGAAAGTTGGGCGGTACCAGCCCTGGGGTGGAGAGAGAGAATAATATTTAGGCAGTGAATGTATTTTTGCTCCCAGCTGACAGCTCCATACCATAACTGTCAGCCGTGACATCTATCTTAAGAGTGTAGCACTTTTCGAGTTCTTTTGTGTCTGTCATTCAACTGTGGACATGCTGTGTGAAATCCTGGCCTGGCAGACAAAACTCTTGCTGACTGCCTGGATTTCATGCCCTCCGTGTGGAGTGGGGGAGCGGCTCTTTCTGCCATGTGTATTCCTTTCTGCAAGAAGTTGCACCCCAGGCCTGAAAGCTCTGTGTCTGTGACCAACAGGAAAGGGGACATGAGTGAAGCAGTTGCACAGTAAAGAGAAGAAGAAAATTTCGTTTGAATCTTTCCTTTTGTGCTTGGACTGGGGCTGGGATAGGAAACTATGTAGTGCTCATTGAAGGAGAAAGGAAAACTCTAGTAAACACTGTGCATGAGATGTGTGTAACACAGCAAGAATGTGGGGGAGTATCCACATACTTACATAATGCTTAGGCTTGGTTATGCATCTCAAAATATGACAGTTTTAATTATGGAGATTCTGTTGTATTCATATCTTCCTCCTGGAAATAGAAAATAAATTCCTAACAGATTTCAAGTGAAAAAAAAGTCAGTGTTGTTCAAGTTCCATTTGCTAAGCTGATAGAATTAAAATATGAATTTCTAATTTTTACTTAAGTCTCGTTTAAAGGTCATGAAGACGAAATTTTTATAGAGCCAATGCAGTATGTTGTGGATTTTGAGACACAGAATGTGGCTTTGAACCAATGAAAGATGGCAACTTGACAGATATACATGTATTAGATCGAAGCAGTGCTGAGTGTTTTCCTTGAAGTTTTGCTAGTTCACTGCCTGGTGCTTTTTAATTCATGCTCACACATAAATTTGACACATTGAAGTATTGAGTATTCAGCATTAGGTTTCTGATAGAGCAAATGCAGTCCCTTGGCTGTCCAAGAGTATAAGTGGTTTGAAACATGATCACAATGCCTGGGAGAAATCCTTCTAATAGGCACTAGAGAGAGTCAACATTTTTAAAGGATAAAAGCATATGGTAGTCATACAAGAAGGTGCTCCTCTGAGACAGAATTAACATGAGATATTGATAGTAGTTCTTTCAGATTAACATGTTGCATAGTCATTACTAGTTTCGTTTGCATTTACTTAATGCATTTCTTCCCCGGTACTTACTCAATAGGGACTGCCTTCTAATAAACACAGTGATGTGTGCTGTTAGATATGTTCCGGCATATTCTCTGAAAAACATGCTGGGAGGGCTGGAATACCATTGGCTGAAATGCAAGGGCAGAAATAACCTGTTGAAAGATTAAAAAAGGATTCTTTGCTAAGGCATATTGAAAAGCCTACAGTAAAGCGGCATAGATTTGTAAGAGATCTTATCTTTTGGCCTGGAGTAGTTTTTGCATATTTGCCTGTGCCTTTGCAAGCTCTCTTAGAGCATGCCATTAGAGTGCTCTTTGACAGAAGAAAATGAGAGATGCAAGAAGCACCTTGCAATTTTTACAACAAAAATGATTTGTTTTGTAAAAGGTTAGTAGCATTTGTTAAGCAGCATGAAAGCTTTGCCTTCATGCAGGTACTTAAGAAATATTGCAGTGGCCTCAAAAACAACCTGATGGCTTTATGACAAAAATTGGAATGGAAAAGATGTGTGCAGATGAGTTTAAAAAATGTATTGATATAAAGATAAAAATGCTACTACAGTGCTGGTCAGTATTTCAGGTTTATCAAAATATTAAGTTACTTTTTAGGAACTGCTTACAGTTAAAAAAAAGTTCAAGAACATAAAAAAAGTGTACTATATTTAGTGGGCTAAATAAAAAAAAAAATCTGACCAATATTTTAATTTTGAAATGATTCTATAACCTTCTGTTGTGAGAAGGGTTTATTTGTTTCTTTTTTGCTTCATGCTACAGATCCTTTGGAGGTCTATGTCCTAGGTTCCTCTCACCTATGCTATTTTGAACAATCAATCTTAAAACCCTGCTAGCAAAGAATCCTGAACATTTGTTTCTTTTCACAGGGCAAAAGGAACAGGAATTGCTTTCCAGACAGGGAGTATCATGCCTTATGCGGGGTAATGCACCTTATGGACTGGCAATATTAATAACTGGAAAAGCAAACAACCAGCAACCTCGCCTAATATTCATAAATCCTCCTAAAACTAAGCCAGAAGAAAACAAGCCTCAAATCAGCCAAATAAAATAATAACTTATGGCAAAAAGTGATTGAATGTTTCGTTTTTAGGATGTCCAGGGACACCCTGTTGTCTAATAACTGAATTTTTGGTCAATCACCATCTGTGCTAAACCAGTGCAGTATGAAAAGCAAATTTAATGGTATTCATTTTTTCTTAGGAGTTCTGATCTTTTGTTTAGCTAACTCTGATAGACCCTGAAATAGTTTTCTTTCCAATTTTGTGCTGAGAACAAGAAAGCTCTTCAGGTTTGCCAGACAACTACATCATCACTTTCTCTATAACTTCGTGCCATAATTTGAAGTATCTTCAGGGTGTGTTTCTTGCCATATTGTGAGTAATAAAACTCAGTGTTTCTTTAGTGTGTGCCTGTATTTGCTATTATGGAGGTGTTGGCAGCGTAAGAAATATTGTATGTTTTCTAGTATATGAAGCAACTAATTTTCTTTGTTGGTGTTCCCTTTTTTTTTTTTCCCAGGAAGATGGATTTTGTCAGGGAACTCACAGAAAAATATTGACTGATTAGTCTTTATTTGTAAATTACATCCACTTAGAAAGGTTTTATGTAGTCCTACTCTCACTAAAGTAAGTCACAATGATGATTGCTTTGAGGGGAGGAGAAATAGGCCATTATATTTTCAGTGTATTTTCCCTTCAGAGTCACTAGAGAAACAAGAATGGTTTTTAAAGAGGCAGGTGAATTTAGAAATCCCAAAGAGAATATTTATAGACATTTCTTAGTGTACAAGATTTTTGTATGAATTAGTATAAATAGTACTGGCTTGCTGAGACATGGATTACAGTAAATTTACTGATTTTATATGTAAGCATTCTCACTTATGTAGGAAAACAAATGCATATCAATGTGACTAACCTACTCTGAAATTTTTCCATGTCATTCTATAGGAACTATAAATACGAAGCAGAATGACATTAACCTGATTTTTTTAATACCAAAGACAGCAAGTGGAAAAATGTCATAAAATCAGATTTTGTATGACTGTCACAACTTGTCACCTACGTAATTTATGCTGTAAAAATATGAATAGAGCAGGATGCTGTACATGATTTATAAAGATATAAATAGTAAACAGTGCTTGAAATGTATATATTTTTTATTGCTAGCTGTTCTCTAACCTCATTGTATAATGCTGAGAATTGAACTTGTTTCACAATTTTTAACTTTTTGTCTTCAGCAAATCAGTCACATTGGAGAGGGGCATGCTGAACTGGCAGGCAACTGTGAGACCAGCTAGAGTTCTGTAACCTAACAATCACTATAAATTAAAGAATCATCTAAATACAGCCTCAGACTATTAATAGGTGGCATTGTTGTCATATTTTAAACCAGAAAAATATAGAAAATCTGGGGGCTTTTTGACAAGTGATATTTTGTCTGTGTTGAAGAACTCTCTGGCTGTACTTTTGAACAGTGTGAATTTCCTAAGTCTTATAGAGGAAATAGAAGAAGGTGTGCTTTGAGGGTGAGAGGCTGGGGGAAGAAAACTACCATAATTTTTAGGGGTGCAAAGCTTTTTTTTTACTACCTACGAAGGTCATCAGTGAGTTGTGAGTGTGCTTTTTTTGGTTATTAATTGAGAATGTATTGGTATTTATATTGTGAGATTTGGTCTCTGTAGTCTGATATACAGCTACTGATACAGTATTGATCATGAGATCTTTCATAGCAGGGATATGTAGGCATGTCAGTAAGTAAAGTTCATTTGCTGTGGTTCTCATGTGAATCTCATTACTGATTTCTATCCAACCCTTAAATGGCTTCGTTAGGCATTAAGAGCAGATCTTGCTCTTAGACCTAGACATAGAGTCATTTCACTAACTACTTAATCAGACTTTCCATGCTGCTCCCCAAGCCAGCCTGAATTATTATTATTATTATTATTATTATTGTTATTATTTTGGAGTAGGTTTCTTGAGCTAGGGTATCAAATGTTGTATTTCTTGGGGAATATTTTAATGTCACATTATTTCCATCTCTGGGTAATCATCTGTCACTTTAAATACCAGTGTCAAGTAAAGACTCCTAGTCCCTGAGGCCAAAAAGCTCATGCTTTTCTCCACTATAAATTAGGGCACATTAGGACTCACCTTTCTTACAGTTTGTATTTTATCCCATTCTTGCTGCCAATGACCGCTTGGACTGAAGGTCTTCCTTGAGATAGCTAATATTTAGTTGTTGTCTGATTTCTGGAGGAGGAAAAGGAGGCTTGGATGGTGGCACGGAATTTGGAAGAAGTGTTAAGAAAACCTCCTCTTGTCTGTGCCACTGCTGCTTCTAAAGACTCGAACTGCTGCATTACTACATTTTCAATTGCTTGTTCCTTTCTAAGGAGTCTCCTAATGTAGCTGGAATTGCTGCCAGGTGTCAGGAGAGAGGTGATACTAAGGGGATTGCTCACCTGAGTAGAGGACAGTTGCAGTATAAGGGGGGATCCCAAGGGGTCTCTTTTCAGACATCCCTCTCATTTACATATTTCATGTTGAGAAACCATTCAAGAGTCATTGTGAAGACAAGCTGGAGCTGTTACTGGATAATCAGTGTCAGGGTTGATTGGATATTGCAGATTAGTGGAGGTACTAAAAGTTTGTCAAGTGTGTAGGCAGTGAACCTTGTAGACTTGTTCAAAGCTGCTTATAAAGGAGACTTTTTTTTGCCACATGAGAACAAATCTATGTTGGCAAAATTCAGATGAGCCAAAGACAAGAATTTACGTGGCTGTGTAGAATCCTAGGATCTTTAAGATTGGAAAACACCTCTAAGATTATCAAGTCCAAACACCATCATCATCTTGTTCACCACTGAATCATGTTCTCAGTGCTATATACACATGTATTCCGAACACACGCAGGGATTGAGACTCCACCACTTCCTGGGCAGCCTCTTTCAATGCTTGAACAACACTTTCCATGAAGAAATTTTTCCTAATATCCAGTCTAAGCCTCTGCTGGCACAGACGAGGCTATTTCCTCTCATCCTGTCATTTGTTATTTGTAAGAAGAGACTGACCCCCATCTGGCTACACCCTCCTTTTAGGTGGATGTAGAGAGCAATAAGGTCTCCCCTGAGCCTCCTTTTCTCCAGGCTAAACAACCCCAGTTCCCACAGCTGCTCCTCATAAGACTGCCTGTCCTTCAGAGGCAGACTCTGTGTTTGCTAACATAATGTCTCTCTCAGCTGGTAGGTCGTCTGTCAGAGTTGACGTGTTGCATAACTTTGAGTTTGGACTCTGCTTCAGGTGCCATCAGAAGAGAGAAGTGGCAGCCTCCGTGCCTGGAAAGACCCTTCATCTGGCTGCCTGACACCTCCAGTGTCTCAGCTTTTGTGGAAGGGACAGGCAGTGCAGGTCATTGCACAAAGCAAATATAGGTCATCTTTTCTTTCCTTCCTGTTAGCGCCAAGCCAAGTGTTGGGAGGAAAAGAGGATAGTGGAGAACCCCTGAAAATGCAGGAGCAGTGAATATATTGCTCAAAGAGGGGTGCAAAGCCATTAGGAACTGTGAAGGTTGTAATAATTACAGATCTTTGATGTGTGGATGAAGATCCAAGAAGCTTCACACAGCTAGTAATTAGTTAATTAGTTCAGATTTGATAAGAAGTTGTAAGTTCTATGCAACATGTTAGTCAGCAGGGGCCAGGTTTATCTCTGTATGTCAGTCAGAGCTGGCACAGTGAGTTGCACACGCCTTCCTTAATGGGAGGTCAGAAGACTTGCCAAATGTGTAATAGAAATACTGGTTTTTTCGGTGGTATTTTGGCATCGAGGCCGTGATTTTTTTCTTTTCTTTCTTTTGACTCACCTAAATGTTTAAGACTGCTAAGAGTAGTATCAAGAGAGAAATGTTAAGGCCTCAATACTTGAGAGGGTCTCCTCACATCTCAAGAGGAGCTAAAGCAATATACCATTTATGCAAAAGATATTCTTTAGCTAAACATCTCATTTTGTACAATAATAAAGAATTAAATACAGTTGTAAGGCCTGGAACACGAACTAAAACATCTGGTTGTTTTTTCAGGTTTCCACCAGTTCAAGTGTAGTGTAGATTATGTTTTGTGGCCAGGGTTCTTCCTTTTATGAATGTATATGGTGAGAGGTCACCTTTGTTGCATTTTTCTAGTTGGATATTTAAAGTACTAACTTTGGTTTTAGGCTTTGTGGCATACTTCTATCCTGAAGCAAAATGAACTGCTCTGATAAATATGACTGAGAGCTTCGCAGTAGACTAAGTCAAACAACTAGTTATAAGAAATCCTAAGAGCTGGATTCATCCCTGCTCACTTCCCTGCTTTGCTTTTTTGCTGCTCTATAGAAAGAAGAATGCTGAGTCTGGAGTTCCTGAAATGCTGTCTGTGTATAAACATAGGATGTGATGTAAAGATCAACACTGTTGCAGTAAATTATTTATGCTATTAGCCAAAATTATTTGTTGGTGTTTAAGAGAAATTTTGCATCTGAGTACTAAGAGCAAAGGCTACTTCTGTGGTGACTGAATACAGTGTACATTATTTAACCCACTCTCCCACACGATTACACAGTAACATACTGCATGTGCGTGAAGGAGTTTGTTGTTGCATGAATATGCTAATATGTTTGTCTTGAAGTGCCACAATTTTCTCAGCATGGTGCTGAGTGTATGGCACCTTTCTTTCATATTGTCTATACCTGATCTCTGACTTTTCCGTGGAACTTCTCACAGGCCTGTATCTCAGACATCTAGGGCTTTCAATAATGCTGCCAGAAGACAAGTCAAGACAAATAGGGAGATAACGTACTCATATTGTCTCCAGAGAGTGTTAATATCCTATTTCTGGCATCTGGAGAGATGTACTTTCAAAAGTATTGCTGGTGTCAAAGGCAAGTTGTCCAAGTGGATGTTTGTTAGCTGTTCTTCTGATGTTTCCAGCTAAGTCATTGGAAGAGATTGATAAAAATGTCTCTTTCAGGTCAATGTGAATTTGTTTTCTGACTCCTCAAACCACCGAGGCACTGTTCAAATCTTAGAACCACCATCCAAAAGCGTATTAGCATGTCAGAGATGCATACTGGAGGCAGTACTGGAAGCACTGCAGCTGCAGAGCGGAGGTCCTGGATCATTATGGTTTTGATCCCATATAGACAAGTTACTTTCTCCACCGATGAAGAAGTTTTGGTTTGTATAGTAAGGAAGACAAAATTAACAATTCCAGATAAGCTGATAGACAAGACTTTTGTGTCTGGATCCAAATTTTTAGCTATCAGCAGACAGATTGGTTCTGTAGTCCATGACTTACCTGGACAGCCCAGCTGGCTGAGGTGTGAACTTGCCTCCAGCTAGGCAAGTTGTGTCCATAAAGGCACGTTCAAGTCTGCTGTGTTTGCAACATGAGGACAGGAGGCACCATACATGCAAATGACAAGGACTGTACTTTTGTGCATTGCCTCTTGTAGGGCTTGAGGGTAATACACTCCACTAATACCATAATAAAAATGAGCTTTGTCTTCTAGAATGAATGTCAGTTTGGGAAGCCATGAAGCCAGCATTCAGTTTTTCTATGGCTATCTGTAGCTAACTAGTACGGTAGTGCTGTGGAACTCCATTTTCCATGTATGTTTGGCCCACATTTTGGACAATTATGTAAACAGCGTACTAGTTACCAAATGTTTAATACAGATTAAGCACAGAAGATGTTTTGAACTCTTCTGGAGTTAAGATTTAAATATATATTTAAATGATTTTCCCCCCTAGATCTATGTGTGTTTTAGAGATTTGGTTTTCTTTAGGAGATAATTATAAGTCAGTTTGAATTTTTCCCTTAGGGGTTTTAAAAATGCTAACACCTACTGAAACTGTATTAAGACCCATTGTCTTCATTGTCTGAATATTTTGTAATCTGTCTGAGCCAATCTTCAATTTAAAGGTGGTTTATTTTGTACATCTAACATCAAAAGAGGTTTCTTTGGTAATATTTAAAATACGTACTTTGCTTTTTTGTCTCTTCTTTTTTTTTTTCTTTCCCACTGGCACAGTGTTTTGTATGCTAAAATTATTTCAAGGGAAGATCTTTGCTTTAGAAACTCACTCTTCATACCTATGCCTGAAGTCAAGAAAAGCATACTACTGTTTATTCCATGAGATCACACAGACAATTAATCAAGATTTGAATGAGTATCAAGATGTAGCCTTCATTCTGTCTGCTTATTAACTTTCATTATGTGTAAATCTAAGTTGTAATTGTTAACAGGATAGATTATGCTCCAAAGTTTTTTTCCTATAGCTGCATTCCTTCACAGTTCCCCTTATTAAAGTGTACCCAGGGTGATATATTATGTTAAGAAGGTTTAAAACATAAGGTGACAATGACCTTCCCTTTAATTAACTATGATGGAAATAAAGGTGAGAACAATGATGATGAAGCTCTGCTGGAGACCATAAATCATGTGCTGTACTGGTTAGACAGGACACAGCTACAAAAATAACCTTGCAATTCACAGGTTAAATGGCTCTTCCATTGTGCTACGTTCACTATTGTTTTTATTTAAATACATACAGATAACTTTCATTTTATGGCAGTGTAAAAATTGTCGTGTACTTAAAAATGAGTTATTTTCTGAGTAGGTTTGAAAACATTTGAATATCTTTTTGGTTAAAATATTACTCAATATCCCAGCTTTTAAACAGCAAAGTGGCATATGTAGCAATGGAAAGTTGGGATACTTCTGTGTTTTCCTCAATAAACCTGTGCTGTGAAGGACAGAAGATGGTCTAATGTTTTGTTGTAAAATAGTTCTTTGTTTCTCCTAAAGATTCTGGACTTCCACCAGGTAAGATGAGCTTGCCAATTATATTCTTCAAGGTCTGAGAATATCTTCTAACTTAATTAAGTAGGTTTCAGAAGATATTACATGTTCTTCACAATAAGACTCCTTCTTTTTCTAAATAAATCCCTTTATCGGAGAGTTATAGTCCTCTACTATTTAGTATACAGAGTTTGCAATATAATGGGAACAATTAAATTTGAATTGCAGTTCAACAGAAGTCATAAATACATTGACTAGGGTCAACTACTGCACAATAAATTAAGCAAGACTTCTGTCACCTTGACTATCAGCATTGCAGAAAGGATAGTAAGAGCTTCCTAGCCGTTAAATTCTGTTGGATAATCCTGTAAGATTAGAATATATTCAGAAGCTGTCTTTTTAGGTTAAAAAAAAAAAAAACAAGCAAAAAAACCCTAGTGAAAGTTCACAGACTATTTTGAGCTTCCTTTATGTTTTATATTGCTTGATTTCACCATGAAGATGTGCTCTCAGTCTTTGAGACTGGTAAATCTAAACATGGAAAACAAAGTCTGGTGGGAAAAAAATGATAAAAGAGTTCAAAGTGGATGTTAGCAGGCATTAAGCAAGAATTTTGTGATATTTTGCAACTGATAAGAAAGAGGTAGGTCTTCTAGAACTGAAAATGTCTGAAACAAATGAGTATAACAACAGCAAGTCCAAAATTAGCTGTCCGTTCTTTTCTGTGTTGTAATGCCAGCAGTCATTGCTGGGGTAAGTTTTGGGTGGTAACTTTTGGGTTTTTTTTAAAATTTCAAGATAAGTGTGTGGAGTTTAATCTTATGCTCATTCCCAAGTGCTTCAATTTAGTATTTTAAGATAAAGCATCAGAGAAGTTTTGGCTTTTTGAAGTGCAGAAACACAGATGAAGGGATCATGGATGGAGATCTAGGTGTCTGGGAATTTTTTTTGAGTAGACTAACTCCCTAGGGCAGTGAAATGTTTTATAGTTAAGTGACATTGGTTTAGTTGATTGTCCCTTTATGTGGTTAAAAAGAGTGTGTAAGAAGGGGAATAACAATTCTTATTGCTTCAGTGTGTCCTCTGCATAACACTTCAGAAGAACATTTTTTTTTTAAAGTATGCAGTCTGCATTAGTCCTTCCTGTATGTTGACATGTGAGTGGCAATGTGCACAGGTTTTAAGGCACAGAAAATGTTACTGAGTTTGAAATCAAATTTCTTTGTATGCTGGGAAGTCTGCAAGTGATGCACTCAGAATTCTGCATTTTTTCCCTGGGTACCCAGTCCACAACACAGTGGTAACATTACTACAATATTTGTTTCTCTGGCGCCTTCCTGTATATGTTGAGCAATAACAAGAGTGACTGGGATATCATCAATTCCACATGTATCAGCAATATTAGGAACCTCCAAATGATCACATTATTATTCTGTACTGATTAGTCCTGTAAGTCAGATGATGATGGTGATAATTCCTTTTCTACAAACCCTTAATGCTAGTTGTGATGCTTGCTGTTCAAGAAACATTACACTGATGTGGGCAATGATGCTCAGCATTCACCACAGCTCGTGCTCTTTCAGACTTCTCCCTACCCTGACTTGAGCAGTAAATGGTGCCTGATGGTTCTAACCTGTCCTGAGCTCAACACAGACAATGAATGGGGAGTAAAGTCCCTTCCAGTTCTACAGGTAATTGACCCTGGAACAGAACACTTGTTTCCATGCTTTAGTGTAGCACAGAACAACAAATGTTCAGAGCATCTTCTGGACAGGGAAATAATACAAAAGTATTTATTTCGGTTAGGCAGAAAGGTCAAAATACTGCCCAGTCCCCAACAGACTAACCTCGTTCCAACATTTCACACTTAATACATCCCAACCCTTTTGGTTGCTACTGATCTCCTTGACAACTCTGAATTATTTTTTTCCAACAAGCTACTTCAGTATTTCTGGAAGAACTTCTGTCTGAATCTGCTCTTCATTTTTTAGATCTTATGTTCTGTCTTAATAAATGTTTCCAATGGAGAATATTTTTGCTGTACCAAGATATATACCAAGATTTATAAAGGATAATATTCTCATGCTGGTGCAACGCACTCAGATATTTTACCAAAATGACACTTTTTGAGTCACTGGACAAAAATGCTAATGTCAGAGTATCGGAGACTTGGTGATGGGGTAAAATGCTGTAATAGTATAGCAGAAGTGTCAAGCATTGAAGGCAGAGCTGGTAATAGCCAGAGACAGACCCTAGCTTGGCTTCTTCCTGCAAGAATGGCATCAAATTTCACAGTTTCAGGCCAGAATGTAATATTAATTTCCTTAGTTTGATTTTATGTGAAGTAGCTGGTCAATAGTCAATCTTCCATAAACAATAATAAGAGGAAGTCTTTGAAGGAAAATGAGAAATTACATTGCTGCTGCAATCACTTTGCTGTTTCTCTCAGTCTGTAAAGCTTTTGGCTGTTGTAATCCAATCTTTCTAGGAAAGAAAGAATTTTTTCCATTGGTATTAATTCATAAGATTGCTTAGGTGGGATTCCCTCCTACTACTTTATTGCCTTTATGGTTGACCTTTCTGTTAGAAGAGATAACTTTCTACAAGATACTTTAATTACCTGTTTTTCATAATCTTGCATTCATGCCCTAACCTAATTAAGTGGTGAAATTCCATAACATTTACTTGGTATTTTGTAGGCCTCCCACAATTCCCTACTAATTTTTTTTTGTCTGTACATTGTCTTCACCTGGGCCCCAAGCTTTTCTCCATATTTCAATTTTTCTTTCTTATTAGACTAAGAAGTGCCTATTATTGGAATAAGAAGTACTTCAAGACTCACACCCACGTTGGAGCTGAAAGTCATTTGTGATTAATGTGCTGAAGCTGAAAAGTGTGGTTTTTTCTCAGCAGTTCTTCTGACTTTCATATTTTTAATACAAAGGCAGAAGTTGTTAACTTCTCTATTGGAAAGTTGGAAGACAAATGGATAGTCATGAACATATTATAAATAAGGTAAAGACGAGACATAAACAAGGGACAAAGATCAGAAATGACACTGCTTTTAAAAGTATCAGATCAGCTTATTCATGACAAAGAAAGGGTAAGGAAATAGAGAAGGAAATTGCTGCAGGTTTACCTGTCTAATGACTGTCAGACACTTAGGAAAAGCTGCCATGAAAATGCATAGGTATACATTTAAGAAATGTGTTTGGACTTGCTAAATCTAAAATAAACATTGCTTATTTATTCTCTGTCAAGAGAGAAATGTTTCTTTTTGATGACTAGGGTTTTGTTTATTTGGCTTCTGATTTTTTTTTCAATGCACTTGAGTGGAATTCTCTTGTCTTACACTGGAATCCAAATTTATTTTACTTTTGGGCAGCCAATGTGAAAATTTAAGGGCAAATTTAATGTCCAGAAGTTTTTTAGGCAAAAAAGCTTGGCTGAGGATCTGATTTGCATCATGCCATAATTTCTTCCCTTGGAAACTGTGAAAGAACTTGAGCTGCCTATGTGTTCAGTGGCAGGAGTCTGTTTTTGTAGTAGTTGTAATGCAAATAGTAGCACCTTTTGCATTTTTAGAAGGATGTAGAAATAGAAAACAAACTTTTCAGTGCTCAGTATAGGGCAGGCACAAAATGTTATCGAGCAAATCTCAGTTTGTTGAGATTCCTCTATAAAGGGGGTGCCAGCCAGTCGCATGTGTTGCATGCTTGGTCTGCACATCTGCAGGACACTCTACACTGAACACCAATTGAGAGCTGATTCTTAGCACATGACCTGCACATACTGTATCTGCATCCTCCTCATTAATTAAGATGAATTAGATACAACCCCTGTTTTAATATTGGACTAGGTTCAAGCACATTTTTTTCACATAGAATGTCACTATCTCAGAAATGTTGTTCACCTTACAGAATTCTATAATGTAGAGATATATTTAGGAATCACAATAAAATGAAAAGTTTTTTTTAATATTGTGGAGGAAGGGAGATAACTATGACAGTTTGATGCTGGTTTTTTTTGCTTCTGTTGAGTCCTATTTAGGACAGAGGGCAAGAGGAGCTGATTTCACAGTTTAAAGTCCAGATATCACCATAAGAAATTTTATGAGTAAAGGGTGATGTTTGAAAACAATTAGTTTTAGATTTCACTTAATAATAAAAAATTGAGGGTTAGTATGTAAATCAACAGGTATGTCTTAGCCCCATGAGCTTTCAAAAATATAATTGAGTTTGATTGTAACTTTTTCTTTAATTCCACTCTAGGATGAGAAGAAAGATTTATGGATTGTTAATAAAGGGGAAAATTATTGAAATCAATGACTTTTGATTAATTTCAGATTTTGGGGGATTGTTAATAAAACTTCTTTAGTTAAGGAAGCAGGGAGATGGGAAAGCCCTGCTGACTGTTATAGTCTAGGAAAAGGTTACCTTTATAGGAGCTCTAGTGTCAAAGTTTCATGTGATTTCCTGACTTTCGGATGAAAAATGTTGTTCTAGACTCTCTAGAAGAGATTGCAAGAGACTTGGAGTTTTTCAAGGCAATTTTGAGATTTGTGCAAAATGTAGTTAGCAAGCCTAGTTGCCACCTAGGATTGCTGAAAATTTTGGTTTATATGCTGGTTTTTTTTTTCAGTGAAGGGCTGGTAAGAAAATCAATCAAATGGTTTAGAATGAGAAATAACAGCATGATTAGAAAGTCCAGTAAATCAAAACCCCCCATGCAAATACTCAGTAAAATTAGCTGCACTATAGTATTAATATCTGTCATGGTACTAGTGGGTTGATAGGAAATTGTATTCTGAATCCTAATTACAAAAAGTCCACAAAAGAAAACAAAGCTCTAAGCAACTCAAATTTGTATTTGAACAAGTGAAAGTCAAATCAATTTGACTGGATCTTTTTAAAAACAGATTTTACTTGGTTTGTTACCATTTTAATTTTTTCCCATACTTAGTGCTAATCAGGCATGACAAATAGGCTCACCTTTGAACACACTTTGCACTAATAATGTCATAAAGTAACTCCCTTTAATTGGTACCTCAGGCTACTCTCATCAAACAAGCTCATAAAAAGAAACTAGTGACAGCTTTCACTTCTGCTAAATTTATGAAATACTTCTCATCTATGCCCAGACTGTGTGTGTTTGCATTGCTACTCTAGGCCTGACCTTTGATCAGAGAAGCAATAAATTTTTTTGTTCCACAACAAACTTGCACCATCACTTCCATTCAGACATTTATTCTTACTGCGCATGGCTATTGTGAAAACTTTGCACTCAGAAATACAAAGGGCAGTCCCTTTAGAGTTAGGGTTGCAGTTCACTATAATGTAGCAAATATGTTTTGAAGACAGATACATAATTTTAACTTTATAATTTATTCCACAACTGATATTTTTTTCTTCACAGATTGTATAAGCAAAGACTCTCATATGTGCTTGTTATTCAAAACTATTCACCCAATAACTTGTGTGGATAATTCTTGGTCTTGGTCTGTAGCTCATTCTCAAGGATCTCATTGTGAATATTTGATCATCGAAATTCCAGCTCAGTGACTCATCACCTAAATCATATGGTATGCTTCTGCCAGGATGGAGGAACACAGCCCTTAATTTTCTACTTAATGATTCAGAAAGTGGCGAGCACTTGTCCTCTGAAAGTCAAGGCCCTTTATCAAATACCAGAAGTTGAGGTCTTATCTTAGTCATTGCTTTTAGCAGATGTTAGAGGCAATAGCCTGTAAATGCAGATTCAAAATCCTTTTTTTTTAACTATTGAATTTTAAATTAGATACTTTGATGGATGCACCTATTTTATGTTATTCTTTTCTGGCAAGCATTCGAGGCAACTAACAGATAAGAGTGAATTCTTGAAAGTGTTTTTCTGCAAAACATAGGATTTATAGTAGCAGAAATTCCTGCTAATGTCCAGTAATGCATGCTCAGGAATTGAATTATGAAAATAAAAGTTTATTTTCAGCTTTACACTATGTAACTGTACAGTCTGTACTGTAACTGTTACAGTGTTTTCTATAATTGGAGTGATTCACAGTGGAATTTCTGATCTTGATTCAAATCATATTTCAGAGAATATCTAGATTTTACTTGCTGGATTTTGTATGAACACTCTTGTCATCATTAAAGAACACTAATTCTTCCAATGATAATTTGTTTTATGATGTAATTTTGTCTGAATTGCCTTTTGCCTGCAGAAGTATTTTCTCTTAGTAATGAATATTGTTAAGCTAAACATAGATTTATTAGTTTTAAATGAAGATATTTTATTTGATCTGTCCATAATGCCTTGATATTAGATTCATTTGCCCTTTTCCAAGCCAATTTATGTCAGAGGTTTTTCATTACAGCATAGAATTTAGAATGAATGTATTCGGCAATCAGTGATATTTGGAGTTCATAGAAATGTGCATTAAGAGTGTGTTTGGAATATAACTATGCATCCATTTATAATTTGCCCAGGTCTTTTTAGGTGAGTTTCCTGTATTTCAGGCTCTCTAGATTGATAGGGACCTAAGTTAGTGCACTATGAAAGAAATCAGAAGGGAGTTAATGATTCTCAGGGTCCTATTTCTTCCTCTTTCCCCTCATTATTATAGCAGCGAGAAAGTTATTTTAGTATTTTCTAATTTACCTATCCATCTGCCCTTCTCCTGACAGTCTGTGTAGATCAGTTCAACTTCGGTGATACATAAGTGTGACTCTATTAACCTCTTTACGAAAAGACAGTCCCTGTCAAATGCATAAATGTTCTATCAAAATGACAGGTCGGGTACTGTTCTGAATGTTGTTTATAGCAGTTTATTTACCACTGGTGACTTCTGTTTTATAAACTACCTGGTGCTGCTGTACTCTTATTTACTATGTGGATAAACTGTACTTCCATCAAATTTAGACCTAGTTTTAAGAAGAATACATGTCTATCATTAAATTATGTTATGAACTGAGGAATTTTAGACAGTCTTCAAACAGGTAAAAAGCATTTATTAACTCTTTGTGAAGAACATATATATTTGAACAAATATTCTTGTAATGTTCTAAGGCCACAGTGTTCAAAAAGAAGAAGAAGAATAAAAGATTTTTCTTTAATTTGAAACATTTCTAATTGGAGTTTAATAATATTTGGAGGAAAGGTGACATAGTGACTTTAAAATAGTATAAAAATATTGTGTAAGCTACTAGATATTCTGCATTCATATAGGTTTTATTACTCTTTCTTTCCCTGTGGATGAAACTTTTATGTAAAATGCTATCACTTTCATAGTTTATACCTGATAAAAGTTTCAAGCAATACTTATCCATTTTTGGGCTATGTGAAAAAATTTGCAAACCAGTCAGGTACTGATACCAGATATGGCAGTAGACACATTTGGGAAGAAACCCTCTCAGTAATGCCACAAAATATTATTTCCTAATGTGCTCTGAGGTTTCAAAATTCAGCCATCCAAATATGTGAAAAGTCAGCGTGGAATAGAAATATCTAGTTTTTCATACTGAAAAATTCAAAATATGCAGTTAAATAACAGTTGCCCTTAGCTAGATGAATTCATTTGAATAAGCTGTTTCTCAGATCCAGTAATTCCCAAGCAGGGTTTTTGGTCTGTTTGATTTATGATAGATTTAGTGAAAAGACGGGAATAACTTAAGAAATTATGTCTTCCTTATTCTAATCATTTCCTTGTTCAGTGTTATATGACATTGACTATTTTCCATTGATCAGCACTGTTTTCACACATGGGGCCTGTCCTGCCCTTCTAGCAAATGGCTGAGAGCCACTTAGGGGAGGATGGTGCAGAGCTTCTGCTTTGGATCAGGGGAAGGGAAGATTAGAATGAACAAATTTCGGGTTTAAATTCTCATCACAGGAAGTAGTAGCTGTACCTATCAGTGGAGAAGGTGTATGGCAAGCAGCTTGAAAGTGACCTAAGTGGTTACTTCCATTTACAAATGTCATTTGCCTCCCAGGGCTGCTTTCTAAAGAAAGAGAGGACGGGAAAGGACTGCTAAACATGACGAAACTTCCTGCAAAGCCACCAGACTGGAAAAGAGGTAATTTTGCCTGAATCTATCCTGCTTCACTAAGCCAAATGGCTTGAAAAGGTACATTGTACTCTGACATTTTCCTGTTCTAATTTATTCAGTTGACATGGGAAATGTGATAAAGAAACCAGTCAAGGATGCCTTGCTTTGTAAACAATGCAATAGCCAAGTGCCATTAAGGATTTAGAATTAGAAGGTAGTGCACCAATTTCTTGTCTCAATTAACAGGGACAGTTCCTACAGTGAAATCTCAGTCTTTAATAGATATACAAGGAACTAAATTTGTGCTAATTTCAAGAATTTCTCTAAATTGCTCTAGGTGAAAAGGGATGTTCTAAAGTTAATATACTAAAAACCTGTTTTTCAGATATGATTCAGTAGAGATTTATTATGAAAGTAGGACATTTAGAATGTGGAGTTAACTCAAGGTAAAATCTTTCCAATTTCCTCTTCTTATTGAATCTTTCCAGAATCAGTTTTTCTGCTGGGGCAGATGGCTCCTTAACTGCAGGGCTGATGCTGCTTCAGGTCACAGGGGAAAAGTTTTTCGGAGTAAAAAAACCACCAAACAGATGGTGAACATTAAAAAAAGAGATGTTTTCAAACATTCTGATCTGTCTGCAGGACAGCATCAGAGAAAGAGGTCAGTATGGTTGGGGCTGACCTTATTCCTCTGACTGGGGAGGAAGGATTTGATAGAATGGTTCATAGATTTCCATCTTTCCCTCTTTTATGGCAGTGTGCAACTACAGGTGTGGCTTCTGCACCTTAGTAGCTGCAAAAACTACCTGAAGGAGAAATACCTTTCTTCCAAAGCTAATGCGATCTAGTATTCAAGTGGTGTCGAGAAACAGAATATTTGCTCTTTGATGTTTTTAATTATGTGTACTTTAAGTAATGCTTTCAAACTCCTTAATTGTAAGAATTTTCGCCTTAAGTATCTAAAAATTGTTTGGCTTTGATGAATGCAAATGTGATAAAAACCTTAAAAGTATGTAAGCATTCAGAACTGCCATAACCTTGCTTAAATACTGTTTGCAGTGAATATGAATAGTTTTAATATACCTAAATGTATAGTATGCTGTTTAAAAAAGTGGTCTTTAGATGGTTTCACATAATAATTTCTGCCCATTCTGCATCTCCACACTTGTTCACACAAGTGACAGAATTTACACAATTAAATCCATTTATTCCAGGACACTAGTTGTGAGAGTTCTGTATCAAAACTACTCCTTCATATCCATTATTTTTATCTGCTTTTTGTCTTTTCTGTATTTGTGCTGTGTCGTAAAGAAACTCAAAATACAGCTCTGAGTGCACCTAATTAAACAGGGAAACAAAATCTCATTGTTAAAAGGTTTTGTTTTTCTTTTTTTGCTCCTCCTGCTAATGGCAGATACTTTGAATTGTTTTTGTTGTTTTCCATCTCTGGTTGCCTACCAGTGTTGAGGGAGGTGCCTTTGCCCAAAATTTAACTCTTTTTCTAAATATATTTCTAGATTTATGAAAAATACATGTTTAAAAAAACAAGACACACAAAACCTCTTGGAGTAAGCAAAATAATTGCTGGTAACTTGTCAGAATGTTTTTTTTTTTTTTTTTTTTTTAAGATATCTGCAACCCCAATAATAGTATGAAGGAACAGGTTTTAGTGGGTTTAGTATTTTTTACTCAAAACTTGCAGAAATTAATGCCTTTGTGTCCGCAAGTGTCAAAACATTAATTTGTGTCAAGAACATATGCTTTCGGTACTTAAAACAAGCTTGTTTTTGTGCTGTTGCTCTGCCTTGTTAGCTCTTACACTTGGATTGTCTGGAAAGGTTGCCCCTCTCTACTATACAGAAAAAGGGCCAGGCATAATTTTGCCACGGATTGAATGTGTGTAGCGAGCAGTCATTCCTGGCGGAGAAAGGCTGAGCCTCCTGCCATTGTTCTCTTGACAAATAGTGAGTGTCCTCCCTTTCCACTGTCTGACCTTGACTAATTGTGGAGAATTGGTGCAGCTGTCCCTGGCTTATTCTGTGCTGCAACACAAGGGCATGTAAGAAACTTTAAGCTGCCATCATAAAACTCCAGTTTGAGGACTTCATCACAATGCGTGGCGCTCACTTGTTTTGTTGTGTGCTGTTTAGTTTGTTGCTGTTTTCTTCCTCTGATAGCATGTTTTAGAGTCATGCTGTGTTTTCTTCTGACTTGCCCTTGTATGTATTTCAGAAATCTGTACTAAGAGATTAGCGTAAGAGGGTATTGCTAAAATAGCTGGTTAAAGTCACATGGAAAAATACTTATAAAACCATCAATTAAAAAAATTATATGGAAAATGAAGCTTATCTAGAAAGTGAGTGGAAAGGCATGTTGATACTTTTTCCTTATTGCTATCACAATCTATTGTTGCAAATTCTTTTGGTAGAAAGCTTCAGTATATTAACTTGGAAACTGAAGAATATAATCAGAAAAAGAAGTACCATGTGCATATTAATACAGGGATAAAATTTTCTGGTGCTGCTCTTAAATATTAAACCTAACTGAATATTTTAATTACTGTATGTACCAAAGCAAGCAAAGTGGTTTTCCTGCACAGCTAATTTCCCATAATACAGAAAGTGGTTAAACATATATTAACAACAATATAATATGTAGTTAATGTACCGTGAAAATTTTACTAGAAATATTTTGAGAATTTTTATTGTTTTATTTACTTAATTAGGATAAAAATTTTGTTTTGTGAAGAGGGAAAATTCAGTGTACCTACATCATTTTAAAGTCATACTTAGCTTTTAGTGTTAGGGGTTATTGGACTTGTGTTTGAATGGTAAATGGGTCTTGCATTTGGGCAATTTAATTCATATAGAAAGAACTATTGGCTTGATTTATTTAAAGCTGAACCTAGTTCAATAAAGTTCAGTTTGTCATCCACTATGCCTTTTCAGTCAAACTGCTTCTCAGTGACAGATTCTTTTTATAGAATAAGCAGATTTCTACTGAAAAAAAAAAAAATTGTCCAGAAGTGAGGGGCCTTATATGTCTGCCCAACATATAAGTCTTCCAGAATAAAGAGAACTTTTGGGTCCTTGGATTGTGTTGCTGCCAACAAGATTACTGTTCAAGGTAGGCACATGAAAAAGATTAGGAAAAACACATAAAACCTCCACTAGAACATCTGCAGAAACACAAATTTCAGATTAGGTGGCAAAATACTTATTGAAGGAATGCAAGTAGTAGATGAATTTTCAGAAGTCATGAGTACTTGGTGGCTTACATCACCCTGGGCATGTCTAAGTCAAAAAAAGACTGGCAACATCTTACCCCATGGACTGGTTTCCTGGATCTGCTCCAAAGAGTGATTTACCACAGAGAATGGGAAGACTGACAAAATTTCGGTCATGAGATCTTTCTTCCACAAATACTGTACCACCTGTGCTGACAGGCAAATCAAGTGTTCTGCTTGGTATGTTGCTTACTGCAAGGAAAGAGTGGCAACACATGGCCTTAAGTACTGCAGGCAGACATTTCAAGTGTGATCGTTTCAGGGTCCTGGTAATGTGCTAGAAAACAGGATTCTCTTTAAACTCCCTCATGTCCCTGCTACTTAGACCTGTGCTGGTACAGCCATTAGTACCACCCTGTGACCTGCTTGAAACATTTTCAGTGAAAACAAAATTTAGGAAATATGCTGGTTGATTGAAAAGTCCAGCCTGATTTAAACTTGGTAGTCTCACAGCAATGTGGTACAACTGCGATGAGCAAGTCTTTCCTTGGTTTGACCTGAAGGCATGATGGCCATTTTTCTCCTCACCCTTTATAAGAGCTTTCTGATGGTCTTGATCCGTCTCTAACCTTCTGTGTAATGAATGGAACAACCTCATATTACCTGACAGCCTATTTTTGACATCTGAAAATAAATTAAGTCTTGAAATTTGGAGCAAGCCATTTTAAGAAATACATTGCCAGATGTTGAAGGTGGTAGATCACATTTTAGTAGTCCATATGTAGAAAACGAAGCTTGTTTTAAATCCTATCACATGAACAAAATAAAATACATATAAATAAAATTGTTATTATTGGTGACTACGTTATCCCCCAGGAGCAGTCATGCACCAGGGCTCTGGTGTACCCATGCTGCTGGAGGTGAACTGACAGCCTAGGGCCATTCTGAGAGGTGGAGCCCAAGTTCTCAGACTCCAACCTAACTACCCAGGAGGCAGATAAACCCCGTGGTCCTGGTTGTAGGTCCCTGCTACAAAATCCTTCATCAGCAATGCCAGTTTAAGTCCTGCTTGAAGCTGCAGGGAATTGGTTTTGCATGGCAGCATGCTGCCTTCCTGCTTGTGTCAGCACACATGTTGCAGGAAATCAGCTGGCTCAAGGACAAATAAGAAGCTCAGTGAGCTATTCTTCTCCCATTTTATATAGAGTTAAAAAAGATAGAAGGCTAGAATATGCTCAAATATGAGGGATATTTTTGGTCCTGTTCACGCTGTCAATCTAGCAGTTGCAAAGGCACTTCTGAGGCATGTGGGTGTGTTGCACATGGATAGTAATTGGAAGGTGTTTTGAAGAAGAAATCTTTAATTCGACTTTGTGGCCAAACACTTTATTCTGTGGAAATGCACAGACTGGGTGGTTTTAACTGTCAGTGGTTTAGATTTTCTATTGTGTGTAGATTAGAACATGATTAGTAAGATGCCATTCTTGTGCTTCCTGTCTTCAAGTCCTATGTGGATCTTGATTTCAAGCACAGAGAAACAAGCTGACTCTGAAGCAAGTGTGCAGAGACAAAACGGACAATGTGCCAGTTTTTTTACCTTTTTCTCTTCTCTCTGCCCAGCAGAGAACTAACATGTGGGAGAAACAAAGGAACAAAGTGATAGTATTTCAGTGCTGTGTTTACGTATGCCCTTGCACACTTCTCAGCTGTGCCCAGCAGTGTAGTACTGGCTGAATGGTGTCTGATTCAGGCTCTCCTGAATGTGGTTTCCCAGCAGTCTTAGAGATGTAAATCATCAAATGAGCCCTGCTGGCTTGTGTCTGGAAAACAGGACTCCTTGGGATACTTATATATTTTTGTTTCTTCATAGAGGAAGAAGCTTAAGAGAGGTAGTGCTTCCAAGAAAACTTGCAGGTCAAAAGTAATTGTCTCTTCTGCTCCTTTTCCCTTGGGTATCTATTCATTGTTTCTTTTCATTCGTTCATTTTCTAATATTCCCTCTCTGCTCCAGTCAGAGGAGTCAGCAGGTATTTTTTCAGCTTTTCTAAACTCTCACTTCCACAGGAAGGAAAACAGAATCACTGGAGACCTAAACCAGAGCAGCAGTGAATGCAGGTTGTGGGCAGTGTTGGAACAGCTACTGTATTTTACAGTTTGGCACAACAGAAATACAAAAAACTTTTAAAAAAATGAACCCAGTTTAAGTACAGATTTTCTGTGGCCTGACTCATAAAACCTTGTTTAATATACTAGTAACTTGCCTGCTTGTGTTCTGAGTGCCTGGCTTCACTTGTGAGGAGTATGGAGCAGGGCTGCAATCTTTGCATTGCAGGACTTCAGACAGCCTTCCCAAATACTCTAGTTATATTGGGAAGTACTTGTGGATAAGATGCCATAGCTGAATTCTGTTTTTTCTGTTGAATAATCCTCCTGAATTCTGACGCTACCATGTGCATGTGTTCTTTAGGTCTGGAAACACAGCCAGAATGGCTTTCAGAATGTGGCACAGAAGTTGAAAACAGAAGAGCTTAATTTTTTATTTAGGAATGAACACTAGCATTAATTAGTTAGGCCTTGAATAAAATAACAGGTTTTGTGAGCTTATTGTGCAGCTGAGCACATCTAAACTCTCCTATCCTAAGTGTTTTGGAGCAGCTTTATTTATTTATCAAGCAGAAGTGAGAATCAGGAAGATCACATCTTTTCTTGGCGTTACACTGCCTGCAGTGTTTATGGCATCCCATGCACAAAGACAGATATGCATACAAAAGTAGGGATAACATGCAGAGGATTACAGGAGAGCTAGCTAAACTATTTGATTTTCATATGTACAGGCACATGACAGGACATGACTTTGGCACAATGAATCTGTTTCTTAAAATCCTATGCACCATATTAACTAGAAATTCAAATAAAGCCTTGCCTTTGCTTTCAGATAGTAAAGGGATTGGCATATTTAGATTTAATGCTTCTAAGTTCTCTTCAGGAAAACAAAGCATCAAACAGAGTTGGAGTGCAATTTTTCTGAGTAGGAAGACAGTGCTGCTCAGAGACAGAAGACAAATTATTATGTGTCTGGTTTCTGCAAATCTTGCTTCACGGGAATTGTAAAAGCCAAGTGCTGAGGAAGACATGCAAGGGTTAATATAATTTCCATTCCAGCGAGTTTTGCTTGCCATTATTTTCTTTTTCTTTTCTCCCTTTTAACTGATTCATAGCATAAAATCTTCCTGGACACCTAATTATCAAGCCAGCTCACAGTCACAGCTGTCTGCTTGGAGAACCCATTAGATGCAGCAGTTGAAGCCTCCATAATTCCCCAAACTTCCCGGTTGTGAATATTAAGAAAAGATTTTTACATGTCATATGCAATTCGGAGGTGGTGTGAATGGCGTTGGAAATGACGAGCTCTGAATGCTTGTCCATCACTCCATTCACTGGTTACAGGTGGTCTCATTTTCCACTTTCAGATATCGGCTAGCTATGACAGCAGGCACTTAATTTGCATGTTCGACAGACAACAAACGGCCCTGTGCATGTCAAAATAGGTGGTGATGCGTGACAGTTCCTACACAATACTGTCTCCTCTTTGCTTGACCTTTGACCTCCCTGCATGTCTTCTTTCACAATCAGAAAAAAATGCACTTTTCGGCTTTGGAATAAATTTGATACCAAATTGATTATTTTCCTTTCTTCTTTTTATTCTTCTTTTTCCTCCTCCTCCACTTTTCAAGTATGCATGCGTCCAGGCTTTCATCTTAACGGCTACAAAACTCTGCCAGAAGAGTCTCATAAAATTTAAAAATACGCAAGCAGTGAGAACAGGAAGCGCCTTGTTAAAATTCATTGTACTTAAATTGCTTGAAAGTTCTTTGTAAATGCAAATGTAACCTTTAAAAGAGACCTTAAGTTGGGTTAATATTTGTTAAAAATAAGATTTTTTAAAAAAATCACAAAAGTGCTTTATATTCATTTTTTCCCCGGGCTGTATATCCATCTTTATATGTGCAAGTTGAGTAGTTTAGTACACATTTCAAGACATTCCTCCAGTGTTTTTATGGCTGCTGTGACTTGTACTAATGTTAAGTAACAAGAATTAGTCTTCTATCATTAGAAGCACACTTAGAGTGTAGAGTTTTATTTGAGTTAAAACGCTAAGAAATGATTAAAGTGCAAAAACATTTGAACGATGGCAGCCCTGTGCACTTTATTGTGTTATTCAGTGTTTGGTTCCTGGAAATTGCAGCTTTTTGTGTGTGCTACTGCCTGGTTAAATCATATCAAAGACAAAACTAAGATGAGGCGGATTCAAGCACAGTTCAGCATTGCAGAGTTCACCCGAGCACCTGAATTTTAGTTCCAAAGATACGCGTTCCCCCTTGTCTAACCGAGAATGACCATAATCCTCTCACAGATTTTATCTGAGCTGCAGCTCTTGTTTTAATTAAGAATTAAAGCATGACAGCAGATAATCACACCTCTGGGGTGTTACAAGACTTGAGATGTGGTTGTGTACCCAATACCCAAGGGTGTGATTATTCTATGATAACCCCACCCCTAACGAGTCATCCTGTCCGGGCCTCGGTAATGGGCAAAGCATGTTGCAGTTGGCTTCAAGCATCAAACTGGATCAGCAGTGCACTGGATCAGGCTGATCATGGGCGATAATGGACTAGTGTGTCTTTTCTGGTGTTTTGTAATGTCTCACCTTTTTCTTTAGGGTTTTTAGACCATGAGAAGACTTGGCAAGTTGTAGGCATTCTCTTCCCCCACCTTCTCCCACCAAGAGAGAAATCTCTTTTATGAAGCAGCACCTGGTGAAATTTGACGGATATGGAAATTCAGTGTTAATTTGAGATATGAGATGTTTGCTTTGATGTGTAGCTGAAGCGCTTACAGCGTTACCTTAGTGAATTTGTTCTGACTTTCTCCTTGTTCCATAACAACTTGCTGTCAGTTTGGATGGTAACTGAAGCCACCAGACCAGCTAATGCTCCTCAGGAGCATTGAAATACTTGAACATAGTTCATCAGTTAAGAGCTTAGGCCATAGATACAATTTAAAGGTGAAGTTATAGCATAGAGCAAGGCAATTTTCTCACCAAAATCTATTCCAGCTAGTAGTGTTAATCATGACATTGACAAGTGGGCTTAGAACTATGTTTCAGGTATTGACTTACCTAAACCCTAGTTGGAAAATGAGGGAACCAGTGCTGAGACATGAGGCAGTCCCTGCTTTTAGCTCCACGTGATGCTGCGACAGAGCTGCATCACAGCACCTGCTCTGTGTGGTTCAGCTGGTGTGTGCAAACACTGGTTTCCTTCCAACAGGAAGGTTTGTCAGGAAGATAAAAATGAAAGGGAAGGAAGGATGGTCATATTTCCTATCAGTCAGATTGTCTGCTGATAGCTCAGGAAGGCATTTTAGTCTTTACCTTTAGTCTTTACCTCTATCCACTGGCATCAGCAGAGACACCAACTGGGGAAACAATTGTTTTGCTTAGACGGAAACAGTTGTTCAAGCTGGGCTGCTCTTCAGTGACATTAACAAGTTGACTGAAATGCCAGATCTGCTCTAGTCCAGGAAGAGACTTATTTTTGAGGTTAGATCTTAGACTTTAAGGTCTGATGATCAATGAGGCTGCAGCAGTTTACGATGGGGGAAGTTTTGTGGAGAAATTGGGTCTGAGTCACCTGGAGTAGCTTGTTCTGGCCACTGTAAAAATAGAAAGGTTTGAATTACAGTAGAGTGGAATGCAAGCTCTCACTTTCAAATCTTTTATTCAAACTTTATTTTTCATATGTCAAAGCATTGCTAAACAATAGGGTGGTTGATCTGATGTATTGACTGCTGATCATGGATTTCTCAATAGACATATCATAGGTGCCAATATCAGCTTAACAGGCTGTCCAAGAGCAGCTGATGCACAGGATATTGTAGACTGAGGTGGAACTGAAGTATCTGCCCAGGTGGACATAAGCCGGGAGCCATTAGTTTCTCATGGAACTTACCAAATGAGGCTCACAGCTCTGCTAATGGATATGCAGCTTCTGCATCTGAGTTTTTGTGTCCAGTCAGCTCAGAGCATAGGCAGAGGAGGGAGGCAAGCACATGTTGTGCAGTGGTCTATTTAAAGCGGATAGATTAGAGAATTATATCTTTAGAGAGGGCAGGGTATATTCAGAGAAATAAGGGAGGGAAGAGGGATGTAGCCAGCTTTGAAACCATGAAAGATAGTTTATTTTTCTCCCCCCTCTCCTTCCATCCTGTAGTAACCCAGCCAAAGTTGAACTATGTGCAGCATTAGTGATGACCTACAGGGATGTGTGAGAGCTCATGCTCTGTCAGTTGTGTTTTCTTAGGCATTTGCTTTTGGCATGAATCCTGGCGTGCTCTGGATGTATACTCAGCTTTCCCATTAGAAATTCACACCTCTATTTGTAAGAATTTGTAATGCAAAATCAGAGTCTAAGTGAAGACCCAAAGAAGAGAGGAATTGATTTTCCAGATATTGCTTCCAACATGGTTTGATGACCAGCTTATTTGTTTATGAAATTGTATTTCTTCCTTGATTTTTGTGAAAAAATAGGCCCAACACTCATCTGTCCAACCCTTACTTGGGTGACTATTGCTTCAAGATCTGCCTTTACATATAATTTCCAGCCTTGTCATTTCTCATCCTTGCTTGAGAATATCTCACCCACTGATGAAGGCACAAGTTTTTTAGGATTTTAGCTTTGGAGCTCTGATGAGTTGTGCAAGTGTTTCTGAATGTCTGAGGCTGTAAAGTAATGAATTTTTCAAAACTATGGGTGACTTAGACCTTATCACTTTAAATGGAAACAGAACTGAGAAGATAAACTTACTGTTGTTAACTTAATTAGTAAAAAGTGATATGGTGAAGCAATAGGAATTAAGTGTAGTCTGGTTTATTTTCTCAGATCTCGGGAGGGTAGGTATAAGGCTTGAAAGTTATTGGTGATCTTTCTGTTACAAAAAGACACCTTTATAGCAGTGTTGCATTTGTTACCACCTAGTGCACCGAAATACAACATTTAATAGCATTCCATTGCCCCTGAATATATTTGTATGTGATTGTTTTTCATTGTGCAGTTTTCATGCTCATTAAAAGAGGGTAAATTTTATGGTCTGTTTACTACAAATTTTTTTTTTTTTTCGTTTTGCTTTCTAATGTAACTTCTCTGGCTAAATAAAGAGGAAAATAAAACAATGTGTCAATTGTTCTTGGATCCATGGGTGACATAGTTCCATCTGTGTGTCTTTGTCCTTTCAATTCAAGGATGAATATCAATTAATGATTGATTGCTAAAAGCTCATTAAAATGTCTTTTGCCCTAAGTTGGTAATATTTCTTTTTGATTTCTTTTTAATTGTAATTGAATAGTTTTAATTTAAATTAACAAATAGGAAATTTACAGTGTACTTACATACTAAATACAGTGCACAGATTCTTCAGTATGAAAGAGGACTAAAACAAGACAGGCAACAACCAGAGCATCCAGAAAGAAGGCAAAGCAAGGTTTTATTTTCATTCTGTTTTGTGAGAGCTGGTATAACACAAGTGCAACACAAATGCATCTTGTTTGAGGTTAGATTTTATGTTCCCCTTTCAGAGATCTGGAGTAGGCATCATCTGTTCAGCATGTGCCTCATTGGAGCATTTTATAGATCTTGAAAAACTTTTCGTCAGTGAGAACAATCTCAAAAATTTCAACTTGCCTAAAGCTTATTTCTGTATCAAAGGGAAAGATTGGGATTTTTGTAGTTGCTGTAGCATAGTTGAGGTTTGTTCTCACTTGTTAAAATGATAAGATCATCTGCCCTTGTCTTTATTTGTATCTATGGCATGAATGAAGGAAGTACTTCTGTTCCTCTTTCTTCTCTTATCAAAGAGTTTGACATAGAAGCCCTAGAGCATCATGCTCAGGATACCAAATCTACTGTGCAACAGCCAGGGGAAACTGAACAAGATCCAGAATGTGAGTAAGAAAACTGAACCATGCATAGGTGGGACTTATCTAACACACTTCAGATTCCTATGTCACCTTTAAGTGTATTAATCTCCTTCTGTAATCGGGACATAGGTGTGATTTGTTTCAGGAAAGGATCAAAGAGACCTGGGGTAAATCTACCACTGCCATATGAGAGAGTGTAGAACACTGTCTCCGACTAGATGCCAAACATTCCGATGGAAGTTAGGTCAGACAACTTCTCTTGCACATACTTATTTTCAGTGTACTCAGATAGTGCTCCTCTGTAACAAGAAAGTCCTGAACAGAGTATGCAAGAGATGGAATCACATGTGATCATGGAATCACAGTAATTTGTTGGCTTACGTTGGAGATTCACATGCAAGGCATGGGAGATACAATCACAAAATGGTTAGGAAAGAGCAAGCAACAGATGGTTGTAAGTTGCATTGTTAAAATACATCTTCTAGGATTGTTATGATGTCAAAGTCTGATGATGTCTTAATTATAATTTCCAAAGTACATAGAGACAAAGGACTTTACCCTTTCCAGGTATGGTCCTTCATGAATGGAAAAAGTGTTGCAGGTTGCTCTTTCCAGCTTGACACTGTTCTGTCCGAAACTCAGTGCCCAAGTAACTGAATTAGCATACGCAATTATAAGAGCCTTGGCTGCCAGATCAGCGCACTTCAGTGGAGCATTTCTGAACCTTCATGTAAAAAGCACCTTGAGTTTCACCTACGGCCTTGTCATTTTGGGGTTTCTCTTTGTGTGTTTGCCTGCTTTTTGAAGTAGGGTCTCCCTCCCAATTTTGACAGTACATTTAAATTATGGCAGCTCTAGAGCTGGCCTAAACTTAAGTGAAGATATTCTGCTTTTCCTTTGTTTATTGTTTCTTGACTGTTGATGTTTCAGCTGTCAGCATGCACATTGCATGAATATATTTTTGTTTTCAAAGTTTTGAAAAGGAGATAGAAACCCTCTTCTGGTTTCATTTCTTTTTTTTTCTGAAGTGTGATATGTGATGACAAGTAGATCATGTAAAAGTCAATCCGTGGTCAGCCACATCTAAAACTGAAAACCTTATGGCTTCACTTTGCAGGTGGCCGTGATAATCCTACTGAAATAAACTTTAATTGTTCTGTACTACTAATAATGACTATACTATTACTACTGCTATTGCAATACTACTAGTGACTGTATTAATGACATGAATATAGTGACTCCACTTCCCAAATTTGGTAACTTGTTTGATAAACATTTCATGAAAATTGAGAGCATGCGCAAAAAATTTAGAAAAGGTCTCTTTCTCATATTTAGTGCTCTAAAATGTACAGCTGTAAATTCCAGCCAGTTTTAATTTTGCCATTACTATCTTGCCTGATACATTTCATTGTGGGATGTTATTCAGTGAGTGTAATGGGTCTTTCATTTAAGCTTATGAATGCTATCTAAAATGAGAAAGGGTTTTTTATACCAATTCTTTCCTGAATTTCTAAAATTTGAAAGGAAAAAAAAAAAAAGTACACATTTCTCAGTGTTTCAGTGAAATAAAATGGAAAAATTGTGACATTAAAGTTTTTTCTTTATTTGTTTCTCTTTGTTTATTGGGGTTTTTCTTAGAGATATCATTTTGCACATTTATATACCACTTGGAATAAACTAAAGCTTATTTTCTTATTGACTCTAGTAGAGCAAAACCTTAATTCTTATGCTTTACTTCACATTTTCAGTCTGCCCAGAATCAGTGAGAGCAATCATGAGCAGTCCAAAAACTGTTTATCCTTCAGCTTCTAATAGAGAGCAAAAACAAGTGGAGAATTTTCCAAAATGAACAGGTTTATATAAAATCTACATCCTTATTTGCAAACTTGATCAAATAGAGAAAAGGTGCTGATGAGGTTTTTTCCCAGAGGTCATTCCTATCCACCATCTTCAATGTCAGATTCAGACAGAAATCCAGCCTTTCAGAGTTAGTTTTTATCTTAGTGATTTCAGGTAATCACCCAATCTTTTGACTTCAAAGTCACCTGCAGTATAGTTTGTCACAGCTGGGTCCTGATTTTAGAAGAAAATTTTTATGATTAGTCCCAAGATGCTGCAAATTGGTGAGCTCTGATTTCAACTTTGCTGCCTCAAAGAGTATTAAAGTCAATTCTCCTTTTCACAGGTAATATTATATAATTAACTTCTTTATACCATGACATGGAAACATAGCTGTGGGAAAGGCTTTCTTTTTTTTTCTGCTGACCATTTTACATTGGTGTAAATTTTGATATGAATTAGACGTTCCCTCCTTTCCTTACATCAACCAAGTTGTGAATTTCCATTTTTCCATTATGTGTCAGACCTTATATATATGACCTAGGGCCGAATTTGAGCACCTGAGATCGGATCCATACACGAATTTGAGCACCTGAGATCGGGTCCATACATGAACTGTGGCACTGCGTCACCTCAGATTTAGGTTTCCTCTGCTACATGTCCACTTCTGTACAGAGTCAAGTTCTTGACATTGCCAGTAAACTCTTACTGGCACACATGGGGCCTAAACTAGATTCCTAAATCTCTGAGGTGACCATATGGCTGATGCAAAAATAATTTACTCTTTAGTGATCTTACTTATATAGCAAATAATTGTAGGAAATCTGAGAAGGAAAAAAGAATCAAAATAATTGTTTAAGAGTCATACAAATACCAGAGGAGAAAAAATCCTACAACTCTCCTCTCGAACTTTTAGTGTGATTTCTTGCAGTTCTCCTAAGCAGTGAAACTGTATCACTGACAATTAATAGTTCTTCAATACCTGTTTCTATCTGCTACTGCAATTCCAGGTTTAATTTTAACCCCCAGAGGCTATTGTGAAACAAAATGATTTTTAGTTGTATTTAATTTTAAAAAATGTAAATAATTTCCAAGGGGAAAGTTGAAATCTCACAACATAAATATAAATATAAAACAGAGATCTTAAAACATCAAGTATTTCATACTGCTGATAGATAACTCCTGTATCATGTTTGAAGCAGAAAGAAACAGTTTTCCTGATTCTCAGGTTTTACTTCTTTGTGTCTTTTTCATTTTCATATGAAGTGCTGCTTTTCCTGTCAGAAATTTGCTGTCTTGTCTCGTGGAATGAATGCAGTAAATGCATATCGTTGTATCTCCCTTCATCCCTGCCTCTAGCCTCTTTTCTCCAAAGCTAAAGGATGTGCTTTTATTGGAAAAAATCAGTTGCAAATTCCGATATTAAAGTAATAAAGATAATTGTCTAATTTCCACTGAAAGTATTAATAAAATATCCAGAAGCTGAAAGTAGGGTTACAGTTTTCAGGGCATTTTTAATAATTAATGTCTGTGTGATAACACAGACAGTAGTGTTGCAGACATCTCCATGATCTCAGTCTATAAAAGTGTTTTCTGTAGCAATCCTGAAGTATCGTTGTGTTGAACTGTGGGAAAGACTGCCGAAATTTTTATTACATACCAAATGTAGAAAAAAAAAGATGAATGAAAAATTTAAAGGCATCATAAAATTGGTCCAGATATAATTCTGCCTAATTATATGTTGTGTTCAACAGCAAAAAAACCAAAACAGATGCTAAGCTGTTAAACTACTCAAAATATCATTAACATTAGTAGGTTACAGGTGCTGTACATAATACATATTTTATGATAACTTTGTAGCCATGCTTTTGTTTGTTTGTTTGTTTTAATTTGTGATTTGTGCTTCTAATTTTTGTCAGACCAAACTGGGCCTTTTGTGCCTCTTAAACGCAAAATTCAGACTGGGAATATATTGAATTTTTGGGGATGGAGAATCTTGATTTAGGCAGAGGTGAAAAGTTAGACCATTTGAATCCCTTCCTTGAAATGAAAACACCAAAAACACCAGAAAGGAAAAAACTCAACTGATTTTGTTTTGCTACAACACAAATTGAAAAAGTATCTTTGAAATAGAAGAATTCACACCTGGATCAGATGGACCAGATAAAACCCCAAACTATTTCAAAAATTAGATTTTGGTGAAAAGAAGAATGAAAATCTTTGGTTTATCCCTTTCTTTTCTGTCCTTACCATCTACAGTTTTTCAAAGTCTTAGTTTAGGTTTTATATTTCAGACTGAGATTGCACTGATTGCAATTAAAAGAATAAATTAAAGCAAGATCATAAACTTAGCTAATTGCAGTCCTTAAATTACTATTAGTCTATAAAAATGTTTTAAGGACAGACTTATTTTTTTATTCAGTACTAACTTTGATAAGCCTTGATTGTAGCTACAGAATATACAAAATGGAAGTGCATGCACTTAAAGCTGTGAAATTATTCCAGAATGTTTTTGTACTAAATCAGCTATATAAATGGCAGCATTATTTTTTACATTTTTTTTTCAATAAATTTAGTTCTCCTTCTGTTAATCAAATTGTAATATTTGAACTGAATGGTATATAATATATTATGCATTAAAAAAATTCTAAATTTGGTTTTGTCTGGAAACTAAGCAGTTATAAGTTTTTGAAAAGCACAATTAAAGAATGAAACTCAAAATTAGCATTTTGGACCTCAGAGCATCTAAATGAATGTGCACCTAAATATGTGTGTAAAAATAGATTGAAAGAGTTTGTTGCAAAACCATGCAAAAAGATCACTTAACAGCTAGAATAATTTCATCTGAGATCACTAAAAGGATAAGGAATTGCCAACTGAATCAATCTGCACTTGGAAATGTATGTAAACTTTAACTATAAAGTTTTGTACTATTACTGAGCAATACAGTGGTGTTCTTAAACCCATAATGCATGAAGTAGTGGGACTAAGTGTAGAATTTAGCACACACTGGGGTCTCTTCAGCAATACTCTTGATCAGTAACTGGGGAGATGGGCTGAAGAGGTTTTATCCTAGGAAAAAAAAAAAAAAATTCTGATAAGTAGAGCATCACCTGCACAGTGGGTCAGTGTGGAATGCCGGGCTGGGTGGAGAAGAGTTCAAGTAGTAAGAGTGTTGTGCAAACAAGAAATGACCAAATATTTGCAGCCTTGACTCCAGCAGGTACTTCCAGACACCTGATGGGAGCCTCATTTGTCTTGTTCACTCCTGGAGTGAAAGGAGGCCAGGTAAGTTCTGGAGGCCAAATAGTTCTCAGCAATTTACATGGCAACTCCCCTCTCTTACGTGAAAATAACCTCAGGCTTTCTTTTTGTTTCTATGTCGTGTTGTTACCTGAATTTTGATTATAGTATACCATGACAAGGCTGAAATCTGAATTATCAAAAGATACAACACTTTGCTCTTCCCAATCTCTTTTTGTCAAGTGATCTGTATCATCTTTCCCATCTCCTGAACCACTCCCTTGCTGGAGCTGGTTACCTGCTGCTGTTTCCCGGTGGTAGTTGTGGTTTTCAGTACCATTTGTTGGATATGTCAAAACTACATAAACTTAATTTGTTTGTGCAGCTCACCTCTTAATATGCCCTTTCATAAACCCAGTTAAACAAACATAATTTCAGCCTTTTGATCTCTTATCTTGTCTAACCCTAAATACTTTGTCTTCATATAAATTTGGTAAAGATTTCTTTCAGTAGAGATTTCTTTCATTCTTAGACTTGAATATTCCACTCCTTTCAGTCCTTTGCTGCTGCTGTCATTCACTGTGATTTCTTTTTTTTTATTTCATTGAAGGTTGTTACATGACCACCCTGTTCTTTTCTCCTATTTGTACTTCTGTGTGCATAAATATTAAGTATTGTGTTCTGAGAAAGCACTACCTTTTAGGAACTTGCTTTTCACATGATGCTGTTTTATCTGCACTTGAAAGTCTGCAGTGCCGTGCCCTTAAGAAAAAATTGTTTTTCTTGTTTGCCCAGACTCAGTGGTATGCTTTTAGTGGAGAACATGCAATATTATATAAGAAACACATTTATTTCCCATGTCTTGTATAGGGCTGGTGTAGCAGGTAGCAAATGTGTACATGGAGTACATAGTCTCTCCAATCTGCTCTAATCTGCCATTCCCTATTTACTGTAAATTATCTGAATGGGTTACCTTCATACTAAATGAATGGTGAAGTCAATACTTAAAAGGTGGTTCACAGAAACAGAAGAAAAAGATTCTTTTAAAATATTGGTGATTGTCAATATTTGGCTAGATGCACTTAGTGATTCTCACTTGTGGCTGCTGGCTGCCAAAGGTACAAAGCTGGTTTTGCACCAATTCACATGATTTCAGAACAGAGGATTTATCCAACAAGACTTGTTGGTTTTGCGCTAAATCTTCAAACTGTGAACATGGAATTTCCTGTGTAAGGGGATGAGTTGGGTGCTCCCTAGAGCAAGGCTGCCCTGATACTGAACTGAGAGGCCTCCCTGAGTACCGCAGCAATTTACATCTCTGTAACTCTTTTGCTCTGTCTGCACAAAACTTTACTTCCACCAGTACATGGCTGCTACCAAAGAAAAGGAAGGTAGAGGTACTTCAGCTACCTCCTTGGCATTGCTAATTAAACAGCGCTTGGCTATGGCTTCCTCCTCCCAGCTGTCTCAAAGGCTGTCAGCATTGCCTGTCAGCGTTGCAGGGACAGTGGCTGTGTTTCAGCCTTGGCAGCTGTGTTGCTGTGACGTAGCATCCTCTCAAACTGTCTGTCCCACTTCTCTGAGTCTGTCGTGCCTGCAGTTTGCCAGTCTTTGGGCACAGCCGTGTGCACAGCTAGGCTCTCCGGGTAGGCAGGGCTGATGGATGACACTGGCTTGGCTGCACTTTAGCAAAGCTGTAGGGAAGAGGTGCATGCAGCAGACAGCTGCTGTAGCTTTGTAATTTCTTTCACTGCACTCTCAGCTTCAGGACTGACTCTTACAGGCCAGCAGTGGTTGAGAGCACTACTTGATAATTTTGATTCAGAGCTTTTTGTTTTGTTTTGTTTTGTGAGGTGCATCTAGGCAATATTTAACAAAAAGACCCCAAACCTAAAGACTTGTTGCTTTTAAATGTTTCTTATCGTATCGTATCTTATCTATTCAGTGCAGAAAGATTTTTATTTCAGTGCAGAAGGATTTTTGTTTCAAGGATGAGGCACATGTTTTTCTGCTTATCTGCACTGAATCAGTGTAGTGAAGAATTTTGTTCTGATAATATTATTATCAGAACAAAAATACACACACTCCGGTGTCTGATATGAAAAAAGTATCAGGTGATCAGGCAGCTGTTTTCAGATGTCCTGCAGCACAAAATCTTGACTTACCCATTCTTTGCCTTTGTTACTAATTAAGATGTTGCTGAAAAAATTCTAAAGAAATAACTCTCTTTAATAATTTATATTCCCCGCTGATCATTCTAAACCAAAAGTTTCTTTATATACATAGTATTTGCAGAAAGGAGCAAGGAAATAGAGGGTGTGCCATCTAAAACAAATAAATGTAGAAAACCAAGAAAAATATATAAAGGAAGAAAAGCTAGATAAAACTTACTCTTCCAAGAGAAAAGAATCTTAAAAAGAAGGAGAGGTATTGTAAAATGAGAATTTGTGACAACTAGCCCAGCCACCATTGTTTCTGCAGGTAAGAATTTCAGAGGGTTGCTTAGTGTATAGATTGGTTTGGAAGCTAGCATAAAAAACAGCTTTTAAAAAAAATAATTTTTCTTCGAAAATATTATTTTTTTCAGATTCCATCAGGACAGCAATGTAAAAGTTGTGCCAAATGTGGGAGGCATGGTTAGGGAAGAATAAACAGTGCAGGGGTATGTTTCTAATTGTTCTAATTTTAGAAGGAAAAAGTTAACCAACTAAAATATTGTTGACAACTAAAATACTGTTTTCTGCTTCCTACCCAGTTGTGTTGAGAATGAATACAAAGAGATTAAACTCTATCATAAAACTATGAAACTGTGGAAAATCTCCCCCCTCAATTTCAAAGGGAACACTACATTACCATAAATCAAAGCTGGTATAAGGAAATTATGGTTAAAGATGAAGTCTTGGGAGTTCATTTGCTTGAAGATAGCAAGTGCCTACTGTTGATCTAACTGTTTTTATATTGATATTGCACAATGAGTCATTTTTTACACTTCGGTAGTTGTGGCTCTGTACAAGAAAATTATTCGATCCTCATTTGCCAATAATTAACAGTTGTGCATATATTACTTGAAAATATATTTTTGTATTAATGTATATTTTATGTCTTTTCATTCTTTGATATTTTGTAGAATGTCAGTCTTCATTTTATTTAGCCTTAGTAGCTGCTTAGGGATGGAATTTTAGTTTTTAAAGCCTCTTCTAAGACTAGATTACTTTGCCACATGTTTTAATGACTTTCTTTAAGTGTTTACACTTCTAACAATATTTTGGAAGCAGCTCCAGATATCTTCCTAGAAAGTGGCTAGAACACAGTGCTATTCAAATACATTTATTTCTTTGTGTTCACGTTACAGGCTTGTATGTGTGTATGACTGATATGCTTGTTAAAGTTTGGCTGTTTTCATTTGCAGACCTGAAGAAGGGTTTCTGTGCTTGAAAACCAGTCTGCTTTTTCAAATGCATCAGGCAACGTAATAAAAGATGTTGAAACAGAGCTTGTGATGACGGTATCCTTTACTGCAAATGATACAAAAGTGGTGAAAATTACAGGATAATGTACTTAAAAGTAAAGCAATAAAACAAAACTACTGAATATACTTCCAGATTATTTTCATAGTGGGCAACAGTGGGAACAAGGAAGAAGTCAGAATGATGTAAACATAAAATACCAGCAATTGTTTCTCTTATGAAGCCAAACATTAAGGGATTTTCCTCACTAAGTTTGTTTAGGATGGGTTCATTATAAAGTTTGAGACTTTTAAACTTTACCCTTTTTTACAAAGAACGACTTCCTGAACTATCTGTATAAGACATTTTCTATATGCATTAACCATTGAATTAACATGTGTTTTAATCAAAACAGAAAACAAGAATAACTAGTCAGTTCTCTTTGGATATAAGTTCTCACTCTTCTTTATCAAGTGTGTTTTCCTTATCAATACCTATAAATATGATGTATAGGTATATGTCTTACAGCATCATATTTTCATCAAATAGATTCACATGTGTGCAAGGGACATAACAAGTGAATCGGAAGTCACATAAATCAACAAATTAGGTGATTCAGAAGTGTTGATGAAAACAAAGTACTCAGAACTTTTAAATTCTCAAGGCAAGTGATTTTGCCTAGCTCTGTATGAACAGCTTCCCAATCTCGAGGTTTCTCAGGGGTTCAAAGGGACAAATAATATCCATAATCTCTCAAAGAAAGATGTAGATTCCACCTTGAAAATATATACAGTGGGTTATAGATGTTACAGAAAACCAGATTTTCTGCAGCTTCTAGTGTACAGAAGTCTGGATTTTATTTTTCAATGAATTGGACCCTTAGCTAGTAAAGAAAAGCAGTTTAAAATGTACTTTGGCAGCTTTAGTATGCTCAAAATGTACACTTATTGCCATATCATATCAAACACATTTGTAGCCTCTTTCACGCTAAACTTTTCTTAATGTGCTTTACAGAAACAGATCAACATATTAAAGGGGCACTGTCAAGGCTGTTAGTCCTAAAAATTGACCTACTTTGACACTGGTCCCATACTGAAGCTTTTACTTCTGAGGTTTGTTCTGTGTCCTTCTTCCTGCATAACTTTTCTACACAAAGGCTAGACATAAAAATATACAATCAAATAAATTTTGTTTCAAAAAAGGGAATTTCAGAAAATATGATGTTTTGGAAAAATTGTAATTTTGTGATCTTCAGCAGTGTTTTTTCTTAAGGTGCAGGTGTAATTGCTGTCACTGTCAAGAGGAGGCCCCAGTGCAAATATGATGTGTGACTCAGAGGGCTGCATGCTTATGTCTTGGCAGGTGTGAGATACAGAAGTGACCAGGATCTATTGAAGGGCTGCGTGGAGTAGGAAGTCCATTCAGACCAAAAGTTTGTTCTGGTACCTCAAACTTAATAGCCACCTTCCAAAAGATGACTTGCATTTTCCTGGAGCAGGTATTCCCTGCTTTCCTACAGATTAGACACTATATTGAAATGAGTTACTAAATAACCATTTAAAGTTTTGGTAATGCCAGGACCTTAGCTTGTATTGATTCAGTAAAACTATGATGCAACTCATTGCATGCCAGGCTGGCAAAATAACATCACAGACTGCTGAATTTATTGCCATGATTATCTTGAGAAAATCCTAACTTTTCTCTAGTGATTTATATTCTTGGGAAACATTAATTAAAAAAAAAATCATCACTTTGATAGAAATTTCTGTAAAGAAAATAAATGGGATGGTACCCCAGCAATTCTGGATCACACATGAATACCTATCTCATGCTGTTTGCTAATTGTTAGTTATTTCATAATGACAGGCATTCTGAAGTACAGGGCACAGATAGTTTTAAATACAGCATGTACTGATCCAAGATGTGGACATCCATTTCAAAATCCAAAATTCATATTTCTATTCTGGGCAATTCTGTTACAAAAATCCAATTCTGAGTGCATGGCTGCACATGACTGACATCTCATCCCCTCTCTATTTGTACTGGCTAGTAATATTAAGAAAAGAAATTACTCATAACTGATGTTTTCATGACAACAGACCTGATGTTTTTACAGGAAAGCTGACATTTGTAAAGTCTTGTGCCAAATTCCATGCCAAGTCCCACATTTCCCAGGAGGTGTGATCTGGCAGTGGTTTTGCTGGATCTATACCAAAGAGAAAATTTAACAACCTCTTGCAAATAATTTGCAAGCCAATGCTACTGGGAAGCAAGCAAGCAGTACCTATTCATCTGCATTAACTGGTTTAATTTATTTGGTAGAGAAACATTTTATTCCATTATTCAGTCATACTGCTTCTCTGTCACACCTGTGTAGCTTACAGAAAGACACTTTGTTTCAAAAATCTAGTTCAAGGAAATGGAACAGCATTGCTATTTATTCTGCTACAGTGTTTCTTCAGTGGTTCAATATCAAATAATGCTTCATGGTACTAATATTTGGGGATTTGGCTGTCATCAGAAATGAAGTCCTTACTTTAACAGAGATAGTGTATTGAGAAGGTTATAGACTTGCACTTCATTTTGTAATGTCAGAAAAATTTGCTGTGTTTGATTTTTTTCCCTTTGCTCTCTTCTTTGGGGAATTAATTTCTACAACAAATGGACATTACTGTTGGATTTCAGAACTGATTCTGTGCAGTTTTCATGGACGCCTCTGGCTAGCTGAAGGCTGCCATCATATAACTGCTGCTACCGGGCACGCTACTTGGTTGGTCTTAACTCCCGTTTTCCCCCTTCCCCTCAGGAAAATTCACCGAAGTTTGTATCCCTCCTGGCTAACCCCGTAGCTGTCTTAATAACCTGAAGCCTATCCCCAGGCTAGCTGTCTTGGTGCTATCTCATCCTCTGTCTTGCAAACCCAAAAGTAGTTAATGTGACTTCAGCAGAGGGTCAGGATTATGCCCTGTCGGCTCTCTTCAGTGTTTCTGAGCTGCTTTTGGTCCTAACAGAGGCCCCTAGCAAGAGATGTGCCTGTTCTCTACGTGCCACTTCTGACAGCTCTTCTGTGTCCACCTGGAGTGCTGCTTATCACAGGGAAAGGGGAAAGTGATCAATACAGGGTTCAGATGTAGTTACAGACCAAATATTTAATGCAAACCGAGCACTTCACTTAGTTTGTTTCAGCATGAATGGAGTTGTGAGGCTGTTTATGGCACAGGTGAGCATCAATGTGTTATTTAGCTCTTGTTACCACTTCTTTGAAGACCCTGGTGTATAGTCTTCATAATTTTCAGCACTTTATAATAAACTGGTAACTGAACAATTATTTGAAACTCAAATACACCGAAGGGCATTTTTTGGAGATCTGTTTCCAGTCCTTTCCATTTATTATCTTTAATTCTTGTAATTCTCTATAAGTACTATGGCTATTATAATTTCTGTCTATACTCTGATTTCTCCTGCTTTTTTCAAGATTTTCCAGAGAAACAGTCTTTCTTCTTGCACATGTCTGTAAACTGTTTTGTAACCCAATACTCTTCGTATGAACTTTCAGGTATGTCTCATTTGTATTATATTTCTCAAGAGCTTTACCTCACATCTGCAATTTAACTCTTTTTTTTTTTTTTCCTATCCTTTCAGACTATTTTGTTCTACAGTGATTACGAAAGTTAATAATTATGTAAAACATTATGTCTAAGAAATCTGTAGTAGGGCAGAAGGCAGCAGGCTGTATGCATTCAAGCTTTGGCCTCTGGGTATTGGGAAAATCATTGCTGCCATCAGCCCCACAACTGTAAGACCGTGTGGGACCTTGACGCGCCAACTTTCCTCAGCTACTGGTTCCCCCAATGGATCTGCTCTCTACTGGGGAACCACAAGGTGCTTCACAAGGCAAGATGTTTGCTTGTAGTTTATAAAAAAACGACCCGCCTTAAAAACGGGGAACAGTTAAGGTTAGAAGGGAGCTTTGGAAATTGTCTGGTGTAACCTCCTGCTCAGGGCAGATATAACTTCAAGGTTGGGTCATGTTACTTCTCATGTTCTTCATATTTCTTGATTATATACTGCTTTTGTGTATAGTGTTTTACATATATATATTGTTTATCATACAGGTTCGTGTTCCAGAAAGACGTAAGAATGCAACTGTACATTTTTAGCATACATGCATACATTGACACACCTTTCAAACCATGGTGTATTCCTATAAAACTATAAAATATAATTTAATATAATATAAATAAACAATTGGTTTACTCAGACTGTGAAAATGATTACAATAATCCTGGTTGTTACTTCTTTAACTAAGATTTTTCAGCTTATTTAGGCAATTTCCCTGCTCATTTCATGGACTGAGGTCAATGTCCTTTGTCTAAAAGGATTTCCAAAATGTAGGGAAATGCATTTAATTACTTGCATGTTATTTTTTCCTAATGCTTTCTGAGATTCATCAGCTAGTAATGATATTCTCTTCTGTTTACTAATGTCTTATTTTAACTTTTTTTCACTTCCAGGTTGACCTCTGCCTTGCTGCTAGAACCTATTATTTGTGAAACTAGAAAACAAGATGTCTTATTTGTCTCTGTTATTTTTGACTTATGGAATGTCTGATCTTCCTGTAGTTTTTTGTCTTAAGGTAAAACACATTGCTGATTAAGCTTCGTTTCTCTTTCTATCATATTTGATTATTCACTTGTTTCAGTTTTAAGGCCCTATTTCCAGTTACACTGAAATTTGTGGTCTCCTGAAGCAGTCAGGGTCCTGTGTCTCTGCTACAAACATATTTGGAGGGATTCCTAGAAAAAGATAAACTATTCTCAGGAGTAGGAGAGAAAGAAATGACAATATATTTGCAGTGATTGTAGCTGAGGTATGCTTGCTTCTCTTCATGTACTTCCAGTAGAGAGAATTTCTGTTGATGTTCCAGTGAAAAGAGGAAGTGTTGTTCCAAGCGTGCCATTTAAAGACAGATGTTTCTCCTTTAGTAAAAGGGGTCTGGTGGCCCTCTGTGACAACGATGATACAAAAATGCTATTTACTTGATTTTTAATGAAAGCATCAAGTACTTATTTCACATCCACTCGAAAAGAAGAGCTGTCGTAGTTTTTCTGTCCTGTGTATTCACAAGGAAGTACAACTGCATTGTTCTGAGGTCTGACTCTGCACTTTTGCCTAATCAGAGCAATTTTCCTGCTTGTCATGCATAACATTACTACAGCTTCAAGCAATTAATTGGATAGTTCTGTACTAAGATATCCACAAACTGAAGACTTGTGGAGCATAATAGATGAGCTGTCTGCATCAGAACTGCAGCCTTAAAGATGACAACCTGCAACGTCCAGCAAAATTTCTTTCTTGAGTGGCAGTCCTTATTGCTGACATATATTTGATGTATGCTAAGCATATCCATTGCATGTCAGTTTACAGACCTTTAATTCTGCAGACTTTTCAAATTTGTTTTGAAATTCTCAGTACGAGTTTTAGGATAAAGCCTCATAGACTGAGATCCTGCACAGCTCTGCTTGAAGATTACAACCTCATTATAAACCTCATTTTGTAAAAAAGTGGAGTCTGGATGCCTTTGACAAAGTTTTCTTGAGTTATCATGAAATGTGCTATGCACTGACTGGTTGTCATTCTCAGCTTGAAGGAGCTGATTTTGTTTAAAGCACAATGTAATGGTTTTGGTAGGGAGAGGTAACAGCACATGAATAATGATGAAAAATGTGGTATAAAATGATCCAAAGTGTAAGATTTAATTTCTCCAATAGCTTAGAGTTTCAATGTAAGAAGCTTATGGCAAAAATTTTTGTCTAAAGATGTCTACAGCTACTGAATAGAGAATGGTCTATCATGTACTGCCTCTTTGTATAGTATTGGCCTTCGAATCATGGACAAGAATGAAAACGTGTCAGAAAATAAGAGCAACTGAACCAAGCAAACTCAGTTGGTGTGTAAACCTCTTATTCCAAAAGTGCCAAAACCAAATGTGGGGCATACTTAACCTGAATAAAAAAAAAAACAAACTGATCCAGATTATGCACAATTGTTATTATTTGAATAATCTTTTTTATTAAAACTTCTCCTTTGAAAGCCAGCTAGCCTTATTAAAACTTGATGAAAATACACATTCTGGAGATGTTAAAGAAGTTTGCTGATGAACTTACAGATCAGGAAAGACCAAAGTTACTGATCTGTTCATATGCATTACTTCTTGTCTTTAATTAACTTCGATTACATAGCTTAAGATTCTGTACTTCCATTATAATCGGTAGTTACTTTCTCTGTCTGCCCTTACGAGTTACCTAAAACTTGGGTAAAAGTGATGGAATACCTGTAATACCTTTCCAATGAGTATTATGAGATCTGCTTTCAGATTTAGATATCCGTATATGATGGATTGCATTCATGTCCTCCCACTAGCTTTTTTAGGTCATAATATCATGTGGTTTTATTGTAAATCTTTTATATGATAACAGTTACAGTTTTCTTAATTAATACAGCCATCTCATAGCATCTTTTAAGCTTAGTAGTTATTTAAACATGAACAGTTACACAGCCATGAATATATTCATGCCTATACTAGGACTTTCCCCTTTAATTTTTAGATCTGTGAGGTATTATACACTTGCTCAGTACTCTGGGCTTTCTGTCCACATGCTTCACATAATTGATTCAAATCATGTTCAGGACAGACTACAGCAATTTAGGGAGCAACATGAACTTAGAGTTGTTAGCTCACTACTTTCTCCCTTTTTGTCCAGACTGGTCATGGCTGTTCCAGGATAAATGGGATTGGGTTGTGGCCAAGTAGATGCTGACAGTGTAGAAAAGAATCTAACTGCACTGCTGAAGTCCTGCCCAGAGAATTTAGATCTTGCCAACATCCTGCTGTAATTTCTGAGTCAGGTAATATCCTTTCCATAACAGCCATTTAGGAACAAAAAATCTTTTGAAACTCTTGATTGAGGGCAGCCATTGTCACATTAAGTAAAGTTCCTCTCAACAGTCAACAAATTGAGTGGTTTCTGTAGTGCCAGGGCTTTACAGTCTTGTTTTTAGGAATTATAATGGTGTTTGCTGTCATCCAGGAGGAGCAAAAAATGCAAAAGTGTTAAGAAAAATTGTTTTTCTTTTTTGTCTGAATTAGATGCATCAAACAACAACAACAAAAAGGCTTAAAACAGTAAAAACAACAAAACAAACATAAAAATAATAAACATTAAAGGTGAAAACTTGTCTTGGAATAGAATAGAAGAAAAGCTGCAAATCCTACATACAAGGGCATATGTTTGTGGGGGAAAAAGATGTAGGCAGCCTGATTATTTAAGGGGATTTGCTGGCATGAAGCTTAAGAGAAAAGCTAAATAGGGAAAAACTCCACCTCGTCAGGCTTTGGTAGTACAATAATAAGCAGCCTTTGTTGCCATTACTCTAAGTGTAGGTAGCTAAAATACAGTTAATAGTAAAGATGAAGCTTTCCATGTCAGTATTAAATTGTAGAACTAGTGCTTTTTTGGGGAGGAGTGGCCTTCTCCTTGCTGGTGTCACCTAATCCTTTGCTTTCTCACATTGTCATAAACTACATTTTTCTGCACTTGCTTTGCTCTGGCAGTATTTGTCACGTATCATTTCTTTCTGCCCCTGCTTCACAGGAACAGGGGTTCAATCAATTCTCTATTTTTATTTGTGCACATTGTCCTCGTCCAGTCACTCTGTAGCACCCGACACTTTGCTTTTCCCCTTCCCCTTCTCTGTCTCTCTTCTGTAAAGGATTGAATTGTGTTTTATACCCTAATCCTTTCAAAACGCTGTGTACCTTTCTAAACGATGGCAACCTTCTGACAAGGCAAGAAGATGAGAAAGCTGGAAGCCACATCAGGAGGACCTGGTATGTTTGCTGTGACAACAGGGGAGGAACACACTGACTTTCTCCATTTAGGTCTGAAAGCACCTCTGCTGTGTTTCTGACAAGAGAGGGAGGGAAGGTGGGGACCCAAACTGCTGGTCCTCTGCTGTGCTGCCACTCAGCCCAGCCCTCATCACTCTCCCTCCCTCCCATTTCTTCCCCTCTGTCTCTTCCTTCTGTCTTCCTAACAGCTGAAGAAAAGATAAAATAGAGAAGGTTTTTCTGAGAATTATGCAATTCATACCAAAATAGGAGAATTACACCTTCCTGACTGAGAAAGCAGAGAGACTAAGAGAAGCTAATTTGTGTCTATGTGTGTCACAGGCACTGTGTTCCTGGATTCCAGCCCTGGATCTGTTGTTATTTTAGTCCTGAATTCACTCTAAAGAAAACGAAGCATTCTTTTCTTTTTTTTTTTTTTTTTGCCTAGTAAGGTCCTCATTTACATGAACCTGTCAAGTGTTATGACATTCAGTGCTAAATAATGCCACTTTCATTATTTTACTGTGTGTCTACTGCACTCTGAAAGAACCACTGGTATGAAACATAAATGTTTCTGATGGTACTGTCATAACCAGGGACATGGGAAGAAATTCAGCTAAGAAGCCTGTTACAGGAACCACCAGAGGGGCACACACCTTGCTGTCTCTGTCGCTCCCTTCTTGTGGGGCAATACTCCAACCGTTTGAACTTGCATTGAAACAATATTCTCTAATGTCATCCTCAGAATCATACTTTACCAACAGTGATAACTATAGAAAAGAAAGCTTAAGCCGAAGTGCTCAGCTAGTCTGTAGATGTTATTGCTGAGGAGCAGGAGACCAGGTTCAAGACTAAAAGGCAAAATCATAATCTCAAGGATTTTATTTAACCTGCAAAGTGATAAAGGGAAATTTGAATGTCATTTTGTGATGCCAGAACTTGAATCATAAGAAAAATGGAATGTATGAAATACATGCAAACCTATGTGCTGACAAACTTAGATACAGTTTTCCTACTGTCATAGTAAGATAAAAAAAAGTCTCCTTACACTGTTTTCCTTCTTTTCTGCACTGTTTGGTCTGGAACTTCTGGTGCTGAAGTACATTAAGAGGTAACAACATATCATGTTCATTCTGAAAAGTAATGCATATCCAATAGGTTTGAATTAAAAACCCTGACAGCTTTCTTATGATGGATAAGTAATTAATCTGTTTCATCTTACAGAAAGAGATGAGACAGGAGGATGGTTGACAAAGTTTTTTTTTCTCATCTTACTTCTTTATTCACTCTAGAAAGTGTACTAAACCATAAGAGAGCGACTGTCCTCATAAAATTCCAGCTCAGGTTTGAAAATCCAGGTGTCCTGAATAAGCATAAAATTTTGTGTGCTCCCTTCTAAGGAAAAAGTTCAAAAGACTTAGAGGTTTTGTGTAATTGGGATAAGCAACAAGATTTCATGCTTATCCAAACAGTACTAAACCTCTCAGTCTTTGAACTTTTCCATAGAAGGGAGCACTAGTTATAGAGATGGGAAGAGGAGTTCAAGGAAAGAGTTTTTGTATAGAAAAGAAAAGGGGTAGCTATGTGTGTCTGTGTTTGTCCGTGTGTGAATATGGAAGTGTCTTTTGCAGTGGAGAGGAAGATTTACTTTGAAGGCAGCAGAAAATAAAAAGATCTCATGGAAGTATTGCATGTACAGTTCAGTGTCGTGTACAGGATTAAACTTCTAGGTCCAGCCTTTCAAAGGAGCTAAATTTGTATTGCAGCACATGCATATTCTTGGTAAGTTTATCAAAGTATTTGAAAATCAGTCCGTATATATTACAACAGATTTGGATCCAGCTTCAAATTCTGCTATAAAAATAGATACGAAAATTACAAAGTGATAACCTAATTTTCTTCCACGCATTGAAAACAACAAAGTAATTGCATTAAGCTGTGCTGGTAAAATAACTGCAGCCGAGGGTTGCTTGATCTTTAGCGTATTTCTTACAAATGCAGATTGTTTCAATGAAATATAGGCTTGATGATTGTTAATCAGAACAGAATTTATAATAAAGTTGTTATATGCTCATGTTTACAGTGGCTGTAGCAATAATTTTGTGACAGGACCTAACAAGAAATAATAAAGTAATAGAGTCAAAATTACTTTTAAAAGACATACATATATCAGAAGGAACCATGGCTGCTTTTCTGAGCTCTTTATTACTTTGCCGGTCAAACTGGAAGGTCTAATGAGAACTGTATCTTCTATAGGCTGAACGAAAGTAATGAAGATAACTCAGAAATTTGAAACTATGATTTAACTGAATACTCATTTAACTGGCTTGAAAACTGTTTTCTCAAGTAGTGTTTGTTCACAACTACCCCTATTAGTGCCATTCATTAGTGCTATGGATTAGTGCCATCCATTAAGTATTCACTGAGAATCTAATTCTGATTTCCTTTATTTGGATAACAAGGTTGTTATTGAATTCAGTGATGAGAAACTTAGGTAGCTTTAATATTCAAAACATATTTTTGAGGACATATAAAAAGCATGCTAGGTGCTATCAAGTCTAAATCGATGTTAAATCAGAGAATTCTTAAATTAAAACTCACAAATGTAAACTTAAACCTAGAGAAGCTGACAGATTCATATGACATTGTAAATTGCCATCATAGGAAAAGCCCCTGGCTTCAAACTACTTTAAAGCATGGATACTCTAAGTGATCTTTTTTCATATTGCTATGGTGAAATAATTTAGCTGACTGTATTTGCATCTCTGGTACTTACTGATTTTAAAACGTTAAGGTTTATGAGTTGAAACTTGTTACTAAAATTTAAGAGTGTACTACACAAATGTTAGACTAACTGTGCCATTAACTCAGTAAGTTAGTCTAGGTAGCATAACTTCAGTTGCCTTGAGCATTGAAGGCTCAAAGCCTGCCTGAGAAACTCAGGAAATCAATTGCAAACAACCTTTAGGATGCTGTGTCTAGGCTGGTTCTGGTGTTGGTGCTGAATAGTGCAGTAGATACTTCTCTCTTCAGTAGTGAGTGCAACTGCAGGGGAGATACACTCTTATACATGGATTTTAAAAGAAGTTTAAGGTATTTAGACACCCAAATGTTATTTGAATTCAATCAATTTTGGATTCTTATCTGCACAAGGATTTTAAAATTATTTTTTAAATACCTGCAACTTAGGTAGCTATTGTTGGTCAGCCAAAGTATAATTTCTTTTTCATTCGTGATGGTGGGTTGTGAAAATCTGAATGATAAGAGTCAGTCAGAATATCACGTAAGCTTCATGTGAAGTGACTGGACATCAGTCTCAATACACAGATCAATTTATGTTCCAGCTTCTCAGAAAGAAGCAGGAAAAAATTCATCCTTTTTCTGGCTACAAAGTGTTGCTATAAGTATGTTCCAAATCTTCTTATAACCTAATAATTGAATATCATGTGACATCTTGGTTTGCTTTCAACGTTTCAGCAATTTCTGAAAGTGAGAGAATTGTTATGAACAATCCCTACTGGAATCGTGCATTTTTACCCACTGGGTCTCTGTCACAAAATTTAAGTGTTTTGTAGTGGACCAGTGATGTAAACTTGCTGTAAATTCTCTCTAATTTGGAAGCACCTCCACCACCAAGGGTGGACTGAGGACAAGAAAGTCCTTGATCCAATCAGTGGAGTCAAGTCAGTTGACCAAAAATAGATATCTACTGAAGGGTTCTTCTTCAGTGCGCTGATTTGAGGTTTAATTCATTTGCCTAACAAGGCCTCTCTTGTCATTGCAGACAAGCTAAACTATCCCAACCTGCTTTTTGCTGCCATCCCAGAAAGACTTTCCCATAGGACCTGTGTCATACCTGCCTTACAAACATTGCAGATAGCCCAAACAGCTCTAGATGCCTGTGTTTAGACAACTGATTTGAGACATCTGTCTCCACTGGCAGCAGCTTAAAAGCTCATTCACTAAATGTAGACTCCTAAATCTAAACCAACAAAAGAATCCCACCCAAAATGTCATGGCAATAAGTGTTTACTTCAGCTGTTAAATGGTTAATGAATGTCTGAGACAGATAATCAGTGAAGTCACTGACTTACAAAACAAGTGGCATATTGAATTTATACACGAAAAACATCTTCTAATGTAAATAAAATCAGATCTTGGTAAATAAATCAAAAATGTCAGCCCTGTTAAACCAAGACTTGGGCATCACTGGCTCAAATTCTGTACTGCTTCACAACTCACCAAATAACATCAACAAGAATCTGCAGATACTTGATACATATAAAAAAGCTTACCTTTTGGGTAATTCTTTCACTTAAAGTGCTGAAATTTTGAGAGGAAATCAGGATGTCAATTATTACAGGATTTCGGGTAAAATTAATTTTTGGATTTATCTGTTTCTTGAATCCCATTTTTTCTTAATAAAAGTTGTTCTTATTTATATGATCTCGGTAGAGGGTAAAAGTTCTTGACCAGGTGCAGTTGATCTTGCTTCAATTCACTTAAATAGTGTAAGTACACAGTAAATAACTGCACTTAGGAGTAAGGGGGAATCATACCAGCTATTTCACCTTCTCTTCATTGTTCCTCCCAAGCTGTACTGGGTGAAGACAAACCTTTCCCCTGAAAGAAGTTACGTGTTTTGCTTCACAATTTTATTTATCATACAGTTTGGTGTCATTTCTAGTTGTTATTTGTTGTTTGACATAGTAAGAGGAACCAGGCAAACCTGAGGCTGTTCTAGACATCGTGGAATAAATGCAATTCCCTACCTAAAGAAGGCATGACCTTAGTACAGAAGAGAAGACAAATAATGACAAGAAGGATAGGGCATCCACTTGGTGGTAGTATTTGAGGGTCATTCCAGCTCCTCAATATGAAAAAGCCTTATTTTCTTTTGTTTTGTTTTTCCAGGATGATTAGCTGAAGGGAAAGCAGTAGAGTGAGAAAGGAGGCAGGAAGTGGAGTAGGTTAGAAGAGAAGCGGGAAGAGATCTTTTATATAATTTTCCTTCAGGCTACTTGGCAGTCTTTGGTTTAGTTTTTTTTTTTTTTTTCAGATTTGCATTAAAGCAAAAGGTACTTTGCAGGAGTTTGCTTGTTTCATAACAATATCAGGGAACTTTGAACTTCCCTTTCTGCCATCTTGCCATTGAATCCTTATACTTCCTCATAGTTGTTTGTGGAAGCATCAAAGAAATGGTTGCAGCATTGCTTTTACTTTTCTCCATAGTGATTCAGCCAGAAATCATCTGGGTTTCTTCCTGTCTTGTTTTGGAAAGGAGTGTGCAACTGGGACAAAGGTTATTAGCAATAACAGTCCAGTAGTCTATTTTACTTAGGGTAATTGATTTTCCCACTTTAGTGGGGTTTACAGACAACAATGTCAGTCACAAAAGACGAAATCATAAGGAGGAATATAAAATGTAAGAAGGGTAAACTTATAGTCAGAATAGGGTACCTGAGAGTTTACACGAATCTAGTCTCCTGAGAAACAGAAATTTACTTCTTTGTAACTAAGATGTGTTGGACACTGCCATACTTTTGTATCACTTATATTTCATCCATTTTTCTCTGGATGTGTGAGACAAATTACGGTGATCTGATAAATAATGATGCATTGATCTCCTATAATTGCTTGTCTTCTGTGAATGTTATAAATCTTGCTATTTTTTTCTTCAGTGAAATTATGCTGAATTGTAATGTGTTTTGCTGAGATGAGGCTGTATTACATGTACTGACAGAAAGGATAGTATCTACCTGGATCAGAATAATATTCAAGATGGAAAGTTATGTTCAAATGAACCTATATAACTGTCTAACTCTATTAACATTCTCCTTCAGCCACATGATTGTTCTAATGAGAAATGCAAACATTATTTTAAATTGTATGTAATATATATTACAAGTTATCATTGTTATCCAGATTAATGTTTTCTACTGTATTAAATAAGCTGAGCCATACTCCAAGCAAGTTAATGCCTATATATCCTATGAAATGGATTGAATCCTCCTCCTCTTGTTCTAAGTCCAGTAGACACAGCAAGAAGCTAAACCATTTCCTGGCTTTTGCAGGTTGGTAGTAGCTCCTGAAGATTTGCAAAACATAAAGAAAGGGACATCTGGGCCTTGAAGTTGCTAGCACCCAGAAAGTCATGAGAGTTTCAGATGTATAATTGGTTGTCAAGAGATTTGCAAAGTTTGCAAGAGCTTGCAAGAGTTTACACTCTTAATAACCCCTATTTTTTTCTTGTGCACTTGATTGTTTTTATTAACTTTCCAATCTCCTGGCTCCCAAGTATGAAACTGATTAGTGACCTGGCCTTACAAGTTTATGCCCTTAAGACAGCATTTCCAGTAACACAGATCTTCTAGTACTTTCTAGCAAGCCTCACTAATAACTTTATTTTAATTTTAATGAAGTCTAAAGCCACAAATCCAAAATTCTTTGCTTCTGTATTATTTTAGATCTGAATCTCCTTGAGATTATTTTTTCTCCTTTGCTGCCATTGGCAGATGAGCTAATATCCCTTCGAAGCAAGCAAAGCACATAATTACTCACATGAAAAGCAAGCTCTTTGGGAGAATTCTCAGCTAAACCTACCCCTTAGAGGAAGATAGGAAGGGCACTGGCAATTAGATAAGCTGCACTTCAGACATGAACAAACACATTTATCAGATAATTAGTAGATACTTTTCTGTGTATTTCTGGCACCAAGATCCAAAAGCAGTGCTAAGGCAGGTAAGCTCATCTGCTGAGAAAAGCCCTGTGGCTGCAACAGACTGCTAACTTGAGGGGGAGAAATGTCCTGTATTGTAGCTCCTTGCGTGCTTCAGACATCCAGTGTTCTTTGTTGTGAGCCTTCAGCCAGTGTCACCTGATCTTCTTCCATAAACTGGAAGGCAAGAACTGTCACATCCAGAGAAAGAGCAGCCCCCTGTGAACTGTCTGCCTCTCACAGGGGAGAAACCCCACCTTAAAAACCTGACTGAGGTATTTTGGGCAGAGTGAGGTGAGGCAGCAGAAATGCTGAGCAAAATTACCCAGAAATAAATTCTTAATTCCAGTTTCTTCTTGGAAATGGGAACTGGGTACACTATCTACAAACAGGCTCAACACTTTTATTTTGGCAGAAGCTGGGGTATCAGCGAATTTACTACTGAGATGGATGGCTCTAAACGGTGTGCAGTGATCTCTAGAGGCCCACAGATTTCTCTCTGGACCACAAGGAACCTTTAGAAGCAAGTCCTGTAATGCTTTTTTTAAGGAGAGAGGACAGCTAATTTGTTCCTAATGATGGGAATGTTCTGACAATCAGAGTAGATAATGAAAGAGATGTTGTGTACTCTTTATCAATAATTAAAACTATAAAATATACTGCAAAGCCCTTGCAATTTTTCTGTTCGTACAGACACATAGATGTACATATAGATATGCATTTACCTACATATAAAGAATACATATTAAACAGCCTAGTCACCTACTTTCATAAATTAGAGAATTATCCTTTTAATGATCAAAAATGCTAAATCATTGCACTAATAAATGACAGAATGATCTGATGTTTTCATGAAATATATAAAGCATTCTAGCCTAGTCAATATTATTACGATTAATTTTCTTTTTCAAAATACAAAGCACTAGTGATATTTCAAGGAACAAGTTTATGAAGTAGTCCTGGAAATGCTCTTCCCACAGTGATTTACATGCTTGTAAAAATTTATTAAAAACATTTCTCAATTATCAAAATAAAAATCTACAATCTTCTGAAAATTTTAACATAGTCTCCAATGTTACTGGCTTTTTCCTCTAAATCTCTCTGCATCTGCATATATATATATATAAAAAATAATAGATAGAATGCATGATTTCCTAATAGCATACAGCGATAAGGGTTTTTTTGACATATGAAATGCAATTTTTCCATAAGTACAGGTACAATTTTTTTTTAAAATTCCAATAATAATTTTTATTTTTATTCTAATTCAGAATAAACACTGTATTTAAAGGGTAAGCATTTCAAAAATAATGGTGATACCTTTTTCCCAACTAGTTTTATGATATACACTCAACATACTATGTATAGGGTATTGTGATGGAAAGGACTGTCATATATTGAGCTGCAAACTTTCCTCCAAACTGCCTTAGAAATATATTTATTCATTTGACAAGATTTTAAAGTATCTCAGCATGTCTGATTTTAATCTTCTGTTATATGAAAATTGCAAATCACAAGTTGCTGAAAAATGAAGGACGGTTGTAATTTTGGCACTGCTGCCAAGAATAATTTCCTCCAGAAAGCAACTTTCAAAAGTCTTTGTTTCATAAGTTGAGAATTAAACGAAACTTTGTAGTTCTCAAGCACTAGGATCTATCCCTAGTGCTGCTGTGGTTTCAACAGCTGTGTAGGAAACACAATAAAACTATTTTGCTCACAGGGAAGTTAAATTCATTAATGTTTGTATGACACTTTGAGAGCCACTCACAGAAGGTGGTATCTAAGTGTCCACGTATGAAAGCAAAGAATATTACTCCAGTTGTGTGGCTTTATAGATAATATAACATAGAATTAATTTACTCAGACCAATCAAATAAGTAAGGATTATCTAGAATGTTATGGAAAGTTTGATGGTGTTGGGAGAGACCCATTAACTTCTTTGCATGCATCTATACAGCAGTTTTAGTGCGTAATTTCTTTATACTGCATTTTGGAAGTAAGATCACAAGATTTTATAAAATAGCTAAAGCTAAATCTCTATTCAGAGTGGTATTTGTTTAATGTAAAGTTTATCTGAAAGCTAGACACCTAAACACACTAGTCATTTATATTTTCTCTATAATCAGCAGAGAGAAACATGCATCTCCTGAGGGTAGTTTTTCCTTGGTATACATCAAAACTAGGTGGGATGAAACACCCTCTGGAGATGTCTATCTGCATCCATTAACCCTAGAGGGAGCTTATTTTAGATTAGCTTTATCTATCTAGAAGTTAAAGATCTAATGGAGCTAAGACTCTCCCTTACTGCTCCATTAATAAAAGATGCTGCCAACCCCTCCAATAACAAAAACAAAAACAAAAACAAAAACAAAAACAAAAACAAAAACAAAAACAAAAACAAAAGAAAGTGAGGGAATGAGACCCTAGCCCTTCTAAAATCAGTGACTCCACAAACTTCAGCAAGCCAAGCACTTCTGCTGCAAGGTTCAAATCTGTTTACATGTGTGCAAAATACCCAACTTCAATCTAGTCTTTTTTCCCCTTGAATAAAGGCTGTGATTGTATAAAGCTGTTTACAATGACAGCAAGCTTCTGCAGCTGTAACATACTAATTCTAGGAAGAGCTATAATCTATGTAATGTTTGACTTTACTAAAGTGAGTGTTTATTTACTGCATTTAATTCTTTGGTTATACAGTTCAAGCAAATTCCTAAATATTTCATGCCTTTGTTCAGATATTTAAAATACTGATAGTATTGCAAATGAAGGCAGGAGTAGAAATGGTAGGCAAATAGAGAGAACTGCAGCTATCTTTAAGCAGAGAGTGGGCATGAGTAGATGATGGCACCTGCTCCGCTGCAGTAAAAAAAATGAATATTACCACTCTATGTATGAAAAAAAGTAAGTTATTTGCTCCTTATCTTAAAGCTGACAAATTTAGTTGTGCCTGCACCACTGAGGAACTTTGGACAGGTCCACAGACCAGTGGAAACTGCTTTACTTTCTAAAAACCTGCATCTGTGAAGGATGTTGGTGACTGTGAGCAGCAGCAGACAGCCTTGACTGACTTAAGGATGTCACAGACAACAGTCGGACAAACAGCAGCAGTTAACAGACTTTTACAATCATGGCTTCTCTATCAGATTTCTAGATAAATATTTATGCCTTTACACATTTAGCCAGCATAGATTACTTCTTATATTAAAGGATATATCTAAAATGGGAAATATTCTTGAAATGCAGTAAATGATGTCAGATGAAACATGAATTAATAATAAGACGTTTAGAGAAGAAATTCACAGAAGTTGTTGAGCAGGCAGTAAATACCAACCTCAAGAAAAAAATGCCACAGGAAGAGATACACCCACTATTTCCAAAGAAAGAAATGATCCAGTAACGTGCACTGATTTTGATAGTTCATTAGCTGTGCAATAGATATCAAGATGTGTACAGTTTTGAACACAGACAAATGCAGACTTTCTTTACTTCTGTGCTATTCTCTCAAATAGAAATAAAGGAATAATTAAAAAGCAGGATATAAACTCTTAGTTTTGGAGCCTGACCCCACTATTGGTTCTTGGCTACTCCTTTCTTCAGCCCCAGGACGACTCATTGAAAATCTTCTGAAAATGCATCTATCATCCTCTAACACATCAATTATTCAATATAGTTATCATTAGTCTGTCAATGCATCCTTTAATCAGTCTTTTAAAAGTTTCTTGAACCAGCTGCTTAGGTGAGTTTTTGAATAGAGAGCAGCAGGTCATAGCATCCAGGCAAGCCTTGATGAAACTGTAGGTAGCGGCTCATAAAAGGTATACATGTATTTGTGACACAAGCATCTAGTCCTATACCAACAAGTACTGGATGCCCTGACATGGGGTGGTACCAGTTCCATCTATCCTTAAGCAAGTTGAAGTTCATAACCACTCTGTATTTTAGATTTATACTTCCTAAAGCAATGAAAACTCTTATTATCTTAATGTGAAAAACACATTAAGAGCAAATTTAGTGCCTGAAAGAAAATACAGGGCAGGCATACAGTTATTGTAATTTCTATGGGAGCTTTATTATGTAGGAAAAACTAACTTTTTAGTGTTTGCAACTGCTGGGAAATCTCAGTAGCAGGGGGTTCATACCATGTTTTTTGAACTGATTTTCCCCTTTTTTAATCAAAGTGGACTGATCTTGTCTTTAAGCAATACCCATGATAACTCTCAGTTTTGGTGGTGGTATTTATCTTCCATCCTCCTCCTAAAATGGATGCTCTGAGAAATCCAGGGTACTTATAAGAGTCCCTTTTTGCTTCTTTTGTGTGGACCTTGTGAGGCTCTTTAACAGCCTGTGCTCCTCAGCAGCAGATTGCACGGGGTCAGGAGGGTCAGGATGATTTGCGAGCTCTTCCTTGTGTGACAAGTTAGTTTTAGCCACAAATACACTCAAATACGGTATTACGCCTTGATGGCTTTCCCAAGTTGTTCTGCCCCCACACCCTGAAGAAGATGGATTGCTCATGATCTGTGTGTAAGATGCTGCTGCTGTAGTCTGTCTTTAGCTCCAGCTCACATATCTCACCTCTGGGCAACAGCACTGTGTAATTGATGTTCAGTATGCCTCAAGGGGTTAAAAGATTAATGCACCACAAAGGTATCCTGTAAGCTGCAGTTTTCAGGAGATAGACTCCAATCCGCAGTATTAGGTTTCATTAGGAGGTTAAAAAAGAAGTTGCACCAGAACATGCATTCGGCCAGCAACTGTAAATAGTTGAATGGAATCATACTATACCTTTCTGAAGGTTTTTGTTATTTGGGTATATGATTTCACCATAATAACCACCGAGTAGGATTATATTTGACAACAATCTGCAATAAGGTAATGAATCAGTATAGAGCAATGGTTATTATTTTAAGAATTTCAAAACTATTTACGTAATTGAAAGAATTTATAAACACGACTGAATCTTGAAGGCCTGATTTCCCTGCTTAGGTTTTAGTGACTTATATGAAGTCTTATGACTTCGGTAAGAAGTTGCAAATGTTGAGAGCAGAAAAAATCAGCTCCAAGAGCATATATACTTGTATACACACATACACACATATACAAAAATATGTACTTATCCTCTTGCCCTCATTTCTAATTTTTTTCTGTAAATGATTAGCTATGCGAACATTCTGTCAAGGACACTCATAATAGCCAGATAAAGTGTTATTGCAGTGATTGTATGGAGAGCTGAGTAACATTAAACTTTGAATGTGAATGGATTTTTTCCCAGTAACAAGCTTAGATTTCATATCTGATTCAGGCTTAACAATAGCAGTATAAGGCAAAAGAGAAAAAAAACCTTTTATGTATATTCTGTTTAAATTAAGTGTTCTACTTTTTAAATTAGATGTGTAGAAGTTATTTCACTGAAGCTGGAAATTAAGTTCATTGAAAGCATTTGGCCATTAGCATAAATATCATAGAGGATGATACAAAAAAACCCGTTAAGAAATGGCATGACCTGAATAAGCCATTAATATTAAAGCTGCAGTTTGGCAGATATTTAAACAATAGCGAACATCACCCTTCTGGCCTGTCTCACTGGAGAAGTCTTCAATAGGAAAAGTGGTTTTGGTCTCATCTGAATCCAGACTCAATTCTAACTATTTGTATATAACAATAATGTAGTCGTATCCAGTGTAATATGTTCAGCATTCTCAGGGAAGTTCAAAAGGCTGGTTTCGAACAGGTGTCCCTGGCCTCCAGCCTAAGAAATTGAAGCAAAGAGTGTGTCACATGCTGGATTTAGACCCCACTGATTAGTTGCCAGACTGCCCAGTAGGTCTGTCCAACTCTGCTTCTGCTAGTGATCCTCAGAGGTAATCCTCGTTTATGTCAATGTTTGGTCTGCTCGTAGGCTATTAATGCTTGTACAATCCAAGGACTCGGGGAAAATTTGTCAGTTTGAACTGCTTGAATTGTTTGATTCCTTCTATTATTTACCAAAACTGAACAGAGCTGGAACAAAAATGAACAATCCACCTGTGCATAAGAAAAATGAAGATAACAATTAGCATTTAAAAGGTGCCATGTTTGTAGTGACTCATTTGGGACACTTTTTTTTCCTAGTTTTTTGGATGAGACTGCGGGACGAGAAGACCACATTTGCCTTTTCTTGAAACGCTTTGAAAATCTTGTTTAAAACTTCTTCTCAATGAGTGATTGAAATGCAAGAGCTTAGAGAAATGGAGTAGAAACCTTAAGAAAAAAAATAATTTGGTTGAAAACAGAAGCAAAGAACAGAAAATGTGGAAAAGTATGGAGACTGCAGCATATAAAAGAGACACCTAGAAAAATAAAACCCGCAGCATACTGTGACATATGCAGTGCTTAGCATATCTATTTTTGTTGACATTTTCCTAATTCACAGAAGTTTTCGTCTATCTAGAATGTATTTATTTTTGCGAATGTGTAAGTTAATCACAGAAATATTCTGGTTTGGAGGTTCGAGAGAGATTGCCATTACCTATATAACTATGATTACCCCCCTCAAGTTAACTCAGCTTTCACATCTCTATGACAAACCAGCTTTCAAACCTCCAGACATCACGAAGTTCACAAGTCTTCAAACATCAAATGGTTTGACCATGTCAAAACCCAGATGTGCTGCTTTGTGGAAATGAGACATCAGTCATGTAACAAGTTGCTGGAAACAATGGTGATTACACAGTAAGTTAATTATGAAATTATCAAGAGATAAAGTGCCAGTGGTAATGTGAATCATATCACCACTACAATGCCAAGGGATATTGCAATCTGGAGTTGACTGGTGTTAGCATTAAAAAGGCACCAGAATAAAAGAGTCTGAGAGGACAAACTGTGGATATACAACAAAGAGGTGAGAATCGCAGCATGAGGACAAAGGGGAATCTCTGTGAGACCACAAGTATTTGCCAATCTTGTCACACTGTTTGCAAAACATATTTCAAAGGCATTATTTGGTTTGAATGACAGGCTACAAACTACATAGACAATGCAAAAGTCAACCTTGATATTACTGGTTAGTGCCTGACCTTTTCAAGTGTATTTTATTTTACTTTATCTTATCTTGTTTTTTCTCTTGAATTTTATTTGTTCTTATTCTAAGAATCCATCCTAGCTTGCACATAAAATTGTACGTTCATGTGACATCCCTGAAGGGGTTAAAAACATAGACCTTAATTGGTTTAAAGAAAATAAATTTTCTTCAGAGTTTAGTTGGAATGAGATGTTTGAGAAACCTTTAACAGACCCCTTGTTCATAAGGCACTAGAGCTGGAAATACACCATAATTCTGTAAGTCTTAGAACCACATGAAGATTTTGCAGAAATCCCTGAAAATTATAAGAACTCAATTCAGTATACAAAACATCAAGTTCATAGTACAGCCTGAACACTTTTGCTGAAGTTGCCACAGGTTTTGCACAAATTCAGCTGTACTTCAGAGTGAAATGAGATAATAAGAATTATAGTATCTGCTTCCCTTATCTTTGGTCTGATTAAGTTTATATGGCAAACATGCATCGAGGGCTGTTTATTCCTATGGGTAGTGCCCAATCTCACGTGGGACCTGTAGACGTGTTTACAAGCAAGCAGTAATTACAGTGAAATAAAAATATATTGTTATAAATTTCAAATTTAATCTGTTGGGTATTTTGGGGTGATTTTAGGGGAGAGCCTTCTGAGAACTGGCAAACCTTTCACTTCTGTTGCTGCAGTACAGAGGGGGAGAGAGTTGGGTTTTGAAGAAAGTATCACTCTGGAGACTCTAGGAATTGGAGCAGCTCCGAAGTCTGCAGCTGGAGGCTCAACGAGTGCAGAAGGAGCTGGAGGAGATGAATGGGAGCTCAACATGGGCAGCAAGGCAGCTCAGGGATGAAAAGCATCACCCTGTCTTTTAGCAACATCTGGGAGGGAGTAGGAAAAGCTAGAGGAAGTTGGCAGGTATTAGGAAGTTCTAGTTGAGAAGGAAGAGGCACTACAGGAAAAACAATTCCCTCTAAGGTGAGGAGAGCATACCAGGATGTTTATTCTTAGACCGGCGATGAATACAGCAGTACTGCTGTCACTGATCCCTTTGGCATCAAAATGTTACATTAGCAATGAGAGCAAAACTAGTTGGCAGACTAGAAACAAAACAGAGGACACAACAACATCTTTCATTCCTGTCTCTAGAGTCACCACCAAGCAAAACTATTTTGTTAATATTTTATTGTTATTAGTCATAAGTACAGCAAGGGAGCTATTACAAGTGAAACACTAGAACAGACTGAGCTGACAGTAAGCTGAAACATGCCTAGGGGCAACCAACTTCTTTTTTTAGTGTTGTGACTTTCTAGCTTCTTCTTGTGATGCATAATGTGTCAAAAGAATCCCTAAACTCCTTTAATGATTCCTAAGGTTACTGAACAAGTGATCTGAAAAAAAGTGCAATTTTGGGGTGACTATTTGAAAAATCACTATTTTTCTTTTGTTAAAACATCCATGTTAACCTGTTCTTTCAGATCTGTAATTCAGCTACTGCCTATATTTTTCCAAATGAGGCTAAGCTTCCAGCAAGAAGGATGCCTGTATTTGGAAAACTCAGTCCTGTGAGTTTTTCTGTGATTGTCAGTAAACCTCTTTCCCCACTGTTACTCATTTTATGTTCTATTACAAGTTGAGGAAACCTCAGATTCTGACTCCAAATGGGGAAGGAGTGGTGCTGAGAGCTATCTAGTTCAGGCATTACTGGAAAGTCTGTGTAGATAGCTGTGCTTATTTCATAAAGAAAGGCTGAGAGAGTTGTGCTTGTTCGACCTGGGGAAGAGAAGGCTTGGGGAAGACCAGATTGTGGCCTTTCATTACTTAAAGGGGCTTAGAAGAGAGAAGCAGACAAACTTTGTAGGAGGGCCTGTAGCAAAAGGAGGAGGGGTAATGGTTTTAAACTGAAAAAAGATTTAGATTTGACATAACGAAGAAATTCTTTACTGTGAGGGTGATGAAACACAGGAATAGGCTGCTTGGAGACCTGGATGCCCCATATGTGTAAATGTTCAAGGCCAGATTGGGTTTGGCTTTGAGCAGCTTGGTCTGGTGAAAAGTGCCTCTGCCCACGGCAGGAGGGTTGGCAGCAGGTGACCTATATAGGTCACTTCCAACCCAGGCTATTCTATGATTCTGTGATAAGCGCAGTGATTATGAATTAAACCGATTTGAGAATGCTGATCTGAGACTCATCCTGGTGACTGAAGGCCAGGTATCTGAAGCCAAGAGCAATTAAAATTTTTTTTCCAGGCTATGTCTGAGTTTGTTGTGAGCTTTAGCCCATGTGTCTATATGAGCTGCAAACTTTCAGTTTTCCTATGCTGTTACTTTCATTTTTAGATCCTTGAGTTGTTTGGAAGTGGCATTACATGCACTAAAACATTTTTGGAAACCAAGAGTTCCTGCATTTCGTCTGATAAAGGACTTCAGAAATTTGTATTTTCCCGTTACACTGCCTAACCTCATAAAAAATAGTCTTTCTCCTTACAGAGATTGCCTTACTAATTTCTTTTGATGATACATAATCTTAAACCAATTACATAAACTCCTTATAAAGTCTTATTTAACTTTAACTTTATAAACTTATCTTTATTTTGCTGTTGTGAGGAAAGCAAGTGACAGACCACGGCTCCTACACTCTTCTGGTGTTACTGCACATACAGGAAGGAGTTGCACTTGTTTTGCAGATCATTTTGGGATGTGTAGCTTGCATACTTCGTTGCAGTTACTGCTGTCTTCCGAATGTTGTGCCTTGATGGGAGGAACTGGCTAACATTAGGGATAAATTACTTTTAAAAATGAATAAGCAGCACAGACGATGTTTGCTTGATAAGGATGGGATGTGGTTTTTTTGGATTTGGAGGAGTTGCTGTTCTCAGCTTAAGCCATCACCTTCTACGAGCTTTTAAGAGAGAATAGAAATTCCTGTGTTTTCGCTGCTGTGAATATTATCACACAATAGGGTTCTTGTGAGGACTAGAGAGGACTTTTCTGTGCAGGATGAATATTGCTTTCTGCATCTGACAGCACTGTGATTGCAGAAAAAGTTAAATTCAGACACTGAAGACATTTCATGAAGAATTTTCATATGTTACTGCAAAGAATGAGGTATTTTCCAAAAATGAAATAAGGAAATCATTATTTGTTATTTTAAGAAATGATCAAAAGTAGAAAAATGAAAAGTCTATTAGGCTTATTTTTGTATAAATTTTCAAAGCGAATTAGCAAATAAATTTATGTTGTTGTTTTTCTGATTGAATTTTTATAAAAGCAATTTTCAAATTTTATGAAAAATACAAACTCTATCTAAGAAGAAGCTGCTGATGAAAATTTCTTCCAAGTGTGGTAGTTTTTACTCATTTGTTCTGGTCACCCAAAGGTACAGAAAAATTCATAGTTTTAGAAAATACTGAGTTTTTATTGCCCAGTCGAGTCAGAAAAGGGAGAAGGACAAAAATCTTCAGTGAATAAAGTCATATAGGCACAGCAATCTTAAATCCATTCCATGTGATTCAGCATGGAAACGGGTATGGGCAGCTGCTTTATTCTCACCAGTGCTCTCACTGTGTTAGTAGACACTCACAAATGAGTCAACAAATTAGTCAATGTTTACCATTTAAAAACATATTGCTCATCACTTCTGTTTTAGGAAAGGTTTGGTTACATTTAATCCTTCTAATCTCTTGATTGTACAGAATTATTCTGAGGCACGTTACCTTCTTCCCCACTGAACTCAGACAACATGACACTATCTTGTTTTTCCTGTAATCAGGAGCTAATGGGGGCTACACAAACTGCTAAACTGCTCCCTTCACTCTACTCCATTCTTCTCCACCTCCCTCTGAGGCAATCAAACTGTGTAATCATTAGAGAGACTAATCGAGACAACAGGATTAAGATCCAGAAGCTCACTGTAAGCCTCCGCTGAATAGTTATCTCTAAATAGGCCAAGAATAGAAGCATGAGTAAGTCAGAAGTTCTCTAAAAAAATCATAGATCTACTGGGAAAGAAGGATGTAAACTTAGTTTTTGCTGGTTGCATGAGGCTGTGTGTGAGGCTTCAGCTACAGCAGAGACAGCAGGTGCATTTCTTTTTTTAATGGATAGATGCTCTTTTAAAAAATCTATCATAATTTATATTTGGTAGTAGTTTGCCCTGTGTTTCTCACCTGTTTCATAGCATTCATTGCTATGTAAGAATTCTTTTTGTATGTGCTTGCAGGGATGGTCAGGAAGTCAGCTTGCATGTATGTGAGTGCTTATTCAGTGGAAGATGCCTCAGAACCTGAAGCGTAAAGTGTTATTAGAAATATTCAAAAGCTTTGTGACATGTAAGAAGTAATGTATATAGAGCACAACTTGGGAAAAAAAGGAGAATCAGCTCCTAGTTCTCTGTGTGTTTGAGAGTGCATCCACGTAGGAATGCTAGTCTTTATAAAAATAATCTTTAAGCATAAAGAGATGATCTGTGCAAAAGAACCGAAGAAATAAAAGGGGAAAAAAAAAGGATCCACAGAGACTGAGGGGAAATAGTTTTCAGCTGTTCATTGTTAAAGATATTAGAACTAAATAGCAGTCTGAGTTGTCAGAAAATCCTTATAAGCCTATTTATTTTCTTACTTTTAAGAGAAGATATGTTTATGTTTAGCAGTGCTTCTGAAACTAAATAAATGTGCAGCAATCTTTAAAAGAAGATAAACTAAAGTTATAATGTTGATCTTTATTTTTATTTTAATAGTCCATAGTTGCATGCATACACATTCATATACAAGTAGTTAATACTCAAGAGAGGGAGGAAAAGCATGGCAGGTATGTGTGTGTCAGTTTGTGTGAGAATGTGAATGCAGGTTATATGAATGAAAAATGAATTGACTGTGTGTACAGCAGTTGGTAATGGACAGTGCTAAATGTACTGTCCAGCCACCAATTAAAAATGCAGAGTTGTTTGGTTTTCTTTTCAGTAATTAAGTGGTGATTTATTTAAAACACCTCTCATGGTAATTCAATAAATTTGCTGATTTAGTGATAGGGTCTTTATTTCTTGATAGCGTCAAATATTTTGCTGTGCGCTTCTGTGTCATGGATAATTTTGCCAATATACTATTTTTTTCACTCATTTCAATAATTTTTTTAAAGAAATAAGAAAAGGAAAGAGTGCCTGGGCTGTTAGGAAACTACAGAGTTGCTGTACTAACATGCATAGACACAAGAGAGTATTATAGGCTCTGCTGAGCATTCCTCAAAGGTGTTAACGACTTTAAGCCTGTCAAGAATGTCTCCAGCTTGTACAGCAAAGACAATTCAACAGTTTAATAAAAAGGTGTAACATTTCCTACAGGTGAGCTCAAGTGATCAAAGGCTATAATAGAGCTTTTGTTACTTCATTCAAAGAATGCATTCTGGAGTTTAACCTTTGCGTTTGATGTAATGTCATCTTTGAATGCTAACAGCCTTTTCTAGGAAGGATTAAGTTGTTTGAAGTGTTTTTTGGTCTTTATTTAGGACCTGGCTTTGAAAATTAAGGAAAGTGTGGACTAACGTGCTATAAATTATGGAAAGGCTTCAAACAGTAGTATCTAGAAGAATAAAACTCATGAAGGAGAAGGTCAGGACTGGACAGTTGAATTTGGTCAACTAGTTTTATGTTCAGCATGGATGTCTAGAGTTTATTCATATTAAAAAACCCTTTTGGCTGAGAATATTTGTGAAATGTCACCAACTGGTCTGTCTTTGTGGATATGGTACTTGCATTTCCATCCTGGAAGTGGATAAACAATCATCAGTAGATAAAAACAGCAAAGCTGAAACTGTGCAGGCCCAGTATCTGCTCTAACTGAAGGATGTGTCTGTTTTTGAGGCAGAGATTTAATATTTTCTCCTAAACCCTCACAGATTTCACCTGAGCATTTATGTTAATATTACCAAGCCTCTGACTGATGGCCTATGCAAAAGCGTATTTGCTTTTGGGCTGGGAAGGAATGGTGACTTTTGCCACCTTGTTTTAATCCTACTTCAAGTGCATGTTAGAGTCTATGGTCACACTTTCAGCCTCCCTGCAGATGTGAAGGTAGAAGCCATACCATCACTGGATTGTCCCAGTGTTCCTAATAAGCACTCCCACCTCCGCTTTCTCCACCTGAAAATGCAGCCCAGCAAGCAGAACACCTAATTTCCATATGCTGTGCTGATACAGGGCAAAGCAGAGGTACTGAAAAGTAGTATGAGGCATGACTTTTAAATAAATTCAAATATGATGCCATCTAAGATTAAGCAAAATATATAGAAAAAATGAACAGGAGTGACAGTAGGAAAGACGTGCTGTTGCTTTGTTTCTGAGTAATGAAGCCAGAGACAAGGCTGATTAATTCTAGTCGTTATTACCAATTAATTGATTGTCTTGGCCTGGAAATGCTAATATATCTCCATCCTCTGGCATAAAGTGTTTCAGGATGTCTTTAGAAGCATCTGCCTTGACAAAGAAACCAGAAGATTAGTGAGTATTACAGAATAGTTTTAGGCAAGGGTGAAAACTGTGGGGAAATTCAGAAACGGTTTCCACATTTTGAAGCAACAATTAGGGTTCGAGGCAGGCAATAATACTCCCAAATTACTGGAGCATGTTATACTTTCAAAGTCTGAAATAGAAGGCCATGGAAATAGAAAGAGAATTGGTACCTTTTGAAAAAAACCCCTTGCCTGATGTTTGTTTCACCACCGCTCCTCCTCACGGCGACTTTCCAACACTAGAGAACAGATGTGGATCCTAGGAAAACAGCTTCAAGAGACTTGTTTCAGATTGCCAGAAACAACAGCATTGTGGCATGTTTTGAAGTTTAGGGTGAGGGTCACTCTCTCAGTTCATTGCCTTCATCTCAGATTTTCTACGAAGTTGGCACTGGTGCTTCAGTTCAAACTAATAATCCTCTGGTTTTGCATCAATACCTGTCCATTGCCACAGCTCCAAAGTGTTTCATAAATAAGCAGTGGAATTTATTTGTGCCTTTGAAGTTTTTGCACACAAATGGAACACAGATCCTAGACTTATTTCACCACTGCAGTATTGTGAGGGTGTAGGCAGCTGGGTCAGAACAATGTGAAAGTCTGCTGAAGCACTGCCGTGGCTAGAAGGTGCAGCACAGAGATGTTATGAGTGAAGGTCACAAGCAAAATGCAGTCCTGTTTAGGTAATAGAACCCTTCACAAACGTGGCTTTTCAGTCCTCATTTCTTACATGGCTTCTTTTTCCAGCCCCTGGAGAAAGTCTGTCTTTCTTTGTGGTAAGGATGATCTTCAAGGAAGGCCTTCAGACTCTGGGCTTTATCACACAACGCAGACTGGGAACAAGTGTCAGGAGGACTGAAGGGAGGGCAGTCTTGTTAATAGTGCCAGAATTACAAGGCTGCTCAGTTACATGCATTTCATGTCTTTGGCTGACACTAAAGACAGATGAGGTGAAGGGATGCAAAAGAATGATTCTGTGCATCGAAGTGTTCTAAGTTTCTTACCCCATTTTCTCAGAGTGATAACATGAAACTTTCTGCCTTGGCCTGCCTTAAATCAGAACATTGCCACGTCTTTTGTGTAATATTTTTAATGAATGACACCAGAAGAAACATTCCAAGAGTAAAATATGGATTTATTTCAGGGAGATGGAAACTTTGACACAATGGACATATTATAAATGAATATCGTTATTATGCATACTATTTAAAGCATGCATATGTACCAATAGAAGAGCATAAGTAATTCAGCAATCTGTTCATCTGTTCAATAAACTTTTAGGCAGCAAACTTTGTGGGAATTTTGTGGATATTTGTTTTTCTTTGTAATGCATTTAATTTTGTTTTTCAGTTCTGTGATTTCATTAGTGTTCCTCTATCATTTAGATTGAAAATGGCCTTCTTCTGTTTTGATATTGAATATGAATATTGGAATCACTGACTCAGACAAGAACAGTAGAATTTCTAGGGGGAGGAAAGAGTTATACATTTAAGGAAAAAAATCCCTAGTTTAAGTTATGGGCATACGTAGACTGATAGTGGTAACATGTGAAATACATTTGTAGCATCTCTGTCCACACATTCATATAGTTTTCATAATAGATGAGAAAGATGAGGAAAAATCCTATCTCTGTTGAAGACATAGGTTGCAGGACATCACTCTAAAAGTCTTCTCCATACCTCTTTTGTCAACACCAGATGGATTACGTGCCAGTGCAGATACACTGAATGCTGAAGAGTAAGCACAATGCATACATAGACACATGTGAAAGGTCACATGGTCCATGAGAAGAAATCCTACCTCTGCAGTTCTTAAAAAGTCTCAAACACTTTGATTTATAAGGCCTTATCCAGGGTATAATTGTATACCCTTTAGGATGCTCATTTTTTTATGCCCCAAATATGTCTTGCACAAAATATGTTGGACAACTTATCCAAAAGTACCCAGTTGAAATTCTTGGTCTTTGAAGAAGCAAAATACAGTGTGTTCATTTTAGACGCCATTTCCATTTCCGTAACTGTTAGAGAAAGTAGACTTCTACAGGATTAGAAATAAACTAACATTTTTATGGCTGTTAGCTATGATTCCAATTTTTGGGTAGTGCATGCTAACGTGAGTTTTAGGACCACATATTAAAATTTGTTTGTTTTCTCCTGGTAATACTGACAAATCCATATAAATACTGCTCACGTGAAAGAAATTATTTATGCTGCACAACTCTCAGGAATTATGTTGTTTTAAATTGAGACATTGTTAACCAGCATATGTAGTGATTCATTTTTATGAGCTCTGAGTGTCTTTCATCATCAGTACAACTTTTTCCCCATTTTATTGAGAATGGTCATTTTTTTATGAGAAGAGACTGCTGATCCTGTGAAACTATTTGAGGGAATAAAACAAAGACATATCTTGAGTGAATGTGTTCTTTATTTTATGAATAAATCCATGCTATAATTTTACTTATAGAATCATCCATGAATACTAAGCAGTGTTCATGTCTTTATATCTTTACTCATAGAGAAGTGGTGGATGCTTCTAACCAGAAAAATCCTGAAAAAATAAATGTAAAAACTTCCTTGCTGAACCAACTATTTGCTGCTTTTACTACTGCTGATGAAAGAAATGGTGGTGTTTTATATTTAAATGTTTATTTCATATGTATCATGAAAATGAATGTTTTACTGTAATAGTTGACCTTAAACCATGCCACAGGGATGGTTTTTTTTCATAAATTCCTACTCAGTGGAAGAGTGAACGGTTTTATATTATGGAAATTCAGATAGCTACGCCTCCTGTAGAAAAGCAAATTAACTGACTGGAATGTCCCAACTTTTACATCAAATTATCATTTTATTGTCCTTTTTCCTAGTTCTGCTGGTCACACATTCTTTTTCATTCTACAGTGGAAATAAAGTGTAAATAGTAAAATGTACTTGGTTACCAGACAAATCTGCATACGTCTAACTGTATAATGCAAAAGGTATACTTAAAAACTTATTTAGTATCATGCAGTGCCTTATGAAATTCCTAAGGCAGAGTGAGGCTGCTGCCTTTATTAGCAACAAGAACTGTGGGGGCTGTTTTGTACTTATAAATTGCAAAAAAATGATAAAAACATTTTTTCTCTGAATTTGATTCTAAGGAAACCTAATTGCAAAATATATTTGTTTAGGGAGGAGAACTGGTGAGAGTTACAGTGTGTGTTCTTTGTCTTCATAGGAAAAAAAAAAGCTTAAAATTTATGTGCAAAGGTGGAATTAGAAAAATATAGAGTTCACTCTCAAAATTTTTAAAGCTATTAGAGGAAATAATTCTCTACACACTTAGGTAGAAACTTTCTGGACAGGTATGTTATTAAGGTGTGCACACTCACATCTGAAATATTTTCTTATTGCTGTAATTCCAACTTTCCATGGACTTCTCAACTGGATTAATTTCAGTCTGAGGAGAAAACTTGAAAAAAACCTGGACTGATTTTTTAGGTTTTTGAAGTCTATGCTCTCCAGGTAGCTACTTACATGTTTTCCTCCTCTGGTGCAGCTTAAAACTATGTCCTTCCATCCTCTCACTAGTTGCCTGGAAGAGGCCAACCTTCACCTGGATACAACCTCTTTGCAGGGAGGGGGTGATAAGGTCCCCCTACCCCGAGCCTCCTTTTCTTCAGGTTAAACACCACAAGCTCCTTTAGCTGCTCCTCAGAGGACTTGTGCTCCAGACCTTTCACCAGCTTCATTGCCTTTCTATGGACCCTTCTCAGCACCTCCGTGTCCTTGCCAAATTGAGGAGCCCAGAACTGGACACAGCACTCAAAGTGTGGCCTCACCAGTGCCGAGTACAGAGGGACAATCACTTTCCTAGTCCTGCTGGCCACACTGTTGCTGATACGGGCCAGAATGCCATTGGCCTTCTTGGCCACCTGGGTCAACCGTGGTGAAACATTCCTTTATGTTATGAAAGAGCTATTCCTCTGCAGGCTAATGCTAGATGCTGTCCCTACACAAGCAGCCCACTAATTTATGCATTAATGCTAAATAGGATCTCTGATAACGTTTGTAACGTGCTTGGGATCTCCTAGGTTAAAAACTGAGTGTTGAAACTCAAAGTTTTAGCAGTGGTTTACAAATTAACAAATCTTTTGAGATGTGTGGTTTTGCTCAGTATAAACTTCTTTTTCTAACCTTTCCTAGTGTACCTTTTGAAAAACAATAATTTGAAAGCAGACACCTATATACTGTTTTATCTCCTAGGGAAATTAAAGAAGGAGGCATTCCTTCAAGTTGGGTCACTCTAAGGAGCTTTTCATCATAGCTTCTCTTTGACAAAGTGAGGCAATTCTGGGCAATGTGAGGATAAGGGGAGATGAGACAGACTATAAAGCTTTTCACCTGGAGCAGAGGATTTTTTTCTCCCATAGTTGCGTCAAAACATGTTTTCAGCTTCTGTTATTTTTTCCTAATCCTATATGTTCCTTTCAGCTGTTTCAGCATGCAGGGCATGTTTACAGACAAGATAATGTAGGCAGGATCACTAGCTGGTTATAAGAGTTACTCATAGCTCTGTGCATAAGTAAGGATAAACAGAAGAGTTTATTTTCTTGACAAGATTCACTGTGCTGTAGTTAGATGGAGTAGGTTTAGTGTGTTGTCTTAATCCAGCTCTTGCAAACAAGATATTTATTCAGCAAATCCCTTGCAGTGGATTAAAATCTTAACCTTTTGAGTCCCTTAGCATGAAGATAAAATCATAAGCAGAGGCAGTCTTGAAAATATTTCTTGGTGGTATATAAATATTTGAAAGGGAGTTTATATAACTTAGAGCAAGATAAAAAATCTTACAGTATAAAAAAATTGAGCATGATGATAGAAAATATTTATTTGTGGGAAAAAATAACTAGTAAAAATATACATTAACAAATTGTACTCATACATGAGTTATTAAGGGAGTCTTTCCAATTGAGATCTACAAAATAATATTCACTTAGGACTTTTAGTAGGTCAAGAAGAGCTACTGACAACTCAGGGCAGCACTTCCTTGTATAGACAAGTGATTAAACTAACCTTTGATCAAACTCATCATTGTACACTAAATTCAGAATCATCTTTGCTTTTACAAAGTCTTTAATAATTAGGTTCTCTCCTGATGAAATTTTTTCTTGTCTTTCTTTTTTTTTAGGGAGGTGTTCTTTCATTCTGCATGGTAGTAATAACATTATTGATTTATACTGAAGACCTTTTTTCTATAGAAACGTGCCAAAGTGATTAGTTTATGAGAATTGTTTTGAGACATATTTTAAAAAGCTTCAGCTTTGTTAAAAAAAAGAGCTTTCCTCTCAGAACAAGTGAATATTTTTTCTGTAAATACCAATCTTACTTACGCTCACACAATGAAGGGTTAAGATCATGGAGATGAGGTGTAACTATAAGCATTTATTCAGATTTGGAGACAAAAGTTTGAAGTTCCTAGCCATATAGTAGACAAAAGCAAAGTTGCCTTTGCCAAAGAAATGTCTTACTATATATCAAAATCAGATGCTATCGTATTTCAAGAAATCATCCATAATTCCAGAAATTATTTAAATATTGCTGGGTGCTCAGTTTCAAGCAGACCAAGAGAGTATGCAACTGAGATCCCAATGAAGCCAGTAGTGAAACAACATAGTAACAAACCCTGGCCAGTTTTTTTGGTACATCAGAAAATCCTTCTTTCCAAAGTTAACTAGCCTTGCTTAGATTTTAACCTTGTTTGTATTGGTTACAAATAGTTGGTTGCTTTCCTTGTAGAAATTCTAAACTAAGAGATTTGACCCTTTTCTGTTTTCTGTCTATTGGCCTCTTATTCTCTCACCTAAGAAGTGAAAAACCTCTTGATGTGCATTCAGCAGCCTGGTACATGATATAGCAGGGATACTGTGAGTAGCAAACCACTGCTTCAGAGGTGGCATGTGAATAATTGCTGTTGAGCTGTTGGAGTTGCCAATCTGGCACGCAGGATGGTGCCTGCTGAAGAGTGCAGCCGTGCTAGGAAAAGTCATCATTCCCTTCCGCGTCCTTTCTGTGTGCGGGGCGGGGACATTCCAGTACCCGTTAGGCTTTTTGTTCGCTATCAGTATCACTCATAAGCAGCTGTCACATATCGTATTTTCCATCCTTTCAAGCATCAGATGTGGTACTACTGAATAGCTGCAGCGCATTGATTCTGGAGCGCTGGTTACGCCGGGTTGCTGAGTGACTATTAGCTGTGGCAGGTCGACAGACTTCTTCCCAGTAGTACTCCTAAGGGGGTCCTCAGTAAAAAGGCAGAATGATTTTTGAAGTTTCTTTTTCTATCTGTCTGCCAAGAGCTTCCAAAAATAACCCCTATTGCTCCTGCTATTAGAGCTGAGGCTGGAGCGACGCACTTGGGGAGCGTTCGCTGAGCTCAGCGTGGATCCTGGCATTTCAAAGCCAGTGCTGCTCCATGCGTAATTCGAGCAGAAAAGTACTTACACCGCTTGCCCTGCAGTGGGCCAGGCCAACTGTCCTGATGAATTTACAGGCTTTAACGTTTCACAGCCACTTAACATTAAGCATGACTCCTTCTGACCCCCAGCCCTCCCAGGCTGGAATAACAGGCCGTTCAGTGCCTTACCTAATTGGTAAGGCAAGATAATAATGAGAGTAAAAGAGACACGAAGACAGATCATGCCTAAATGAACACAGGGGAGCTTAACCAGCAGGAGTAAGAATAACTAAGATCTTGTGCCTGTTGTTTGCATAACGTCCTGTTTTTATAAATGCAGCTTCTTATCAACACTTCAATCACACATAAATGCACAGAAAAGGATGAATGCAGATGCTTGTGACACAGTAGGGATGACTGCACAACACAGGTTGAACTGCTGCATATCTTTCCAGAACAAGGAAAAAAAAGATCCTGTACACTTTTTTTTGCTAAAGTCCTCAGTATAGGACTGCAGAGTTTTTTTTAATTACAAAAGTAGCAATTTAGAGACACAAAGGAAATAAAAATTCATCTTTGTGCATCTAAATTTATTTTAAAACTGACTCTGCAGAACCAAGGTCTCCACAATTTTATAAAAGCAATATTCTAGCCTTTTTTGGATTCCTTAAAAGTGGTTATCAAGATGAATGAGAACAGTGGTGTGTAATTTCAAAAATGTAATTGCTTTTCTGTCTAGCTTTGTCTAAGCATTTTCAAGGTCACCCATAAAAGGGGACAGATAAACCTACAATCCAAGTCTTCTCCTGGTGTTCCATGCCAGTGCATATTACTCCCTGAACAAAAGTCTTATAACTTCTTGAATTGTTCATTTCTACTTTTCCCACCTTCTCAAAAGAGAGTATGAAACTACCAGTTTGCATATTGTGACATAACATTTAACCTCTGAGTGACCATTAAGCAAAGCATATACTTGCATGTATTTTGAAGAACAACTGCAAATGGATGAAATAAATTTATTTCCCTGTCATCTGCAGTGTGTATCTATTCTGGTTTGCTTCTTCAGTCTCATGTATAAAGAATGAGACTGTTGAGAGAGGCTGCAAAATTTGAGCTCGTGTTCTTTGCATGGTATTTTCAGGCCTGTTTTAGGACATGCTTGCCTGCCAGTGAGTTTGTCCTCCCTTCTGCTTGGGCCACATTTGATCAGTTCCTATTTTCATTCTCACCTTAAGATTCTTCTCTGGAGGGGGTCAGGTAGAGACAACACCAGTGCTGCACTGTTCTTACAACCACCCACAGACAGTTGAAACATTTCCTGGGACAGCATCCCTTGGTGTCCTACCAAGTTGGACCCATCCGCCAGATCATGAGAATGCCGATGGGTTGTAGTAAGAAAGGGAATATGTAGTTGCCACAGTGGGCATTCTTTGTGTGTGTAGAAAATGTGATAGAAACATCCTATAAATACTTACACGGCTTCATGCCATGACTTTACTGGAGGTTGTGGTTCCAGAAGCTAGATCATTTCAAACATCACCAAATGAAATGGTGAAACTCCTCCCAGGAAGAGAACACACCATCAGTATAAGTCTGGCATTTTCAAGATGATCTTCTTAAATCACTGTTACAACTCTTTCAGCCCTGGTTTCCTCAGCTCAAGAGGATTTGCAATATCTTAAAAGGGACATGAGAAGCAATATTCCAATATTTCCTTGGTACCTTTATAACAAAAACTAATACTCACTCTGCTCTGACACTTTGGTTTTTGTGTTAAAGGCCTGTAGGAAACCTGAAAAATTATCTAGGAAAGCAGACCAGATAGAAATAGAGAAGTGGAAACAAAGTTGATTTTTTTCTGTTAAGTTTGCTTTGGGGATTTATTTTGATTGAAAGAAATTTTTCAGTCATATTTTTGTAGCCAAAATTTATGCTCAGTGCCAGAGACCTTCTATATCAGCTGTCTGATCAACTTTCATTATCATATGAAGGGTCTGTGAGGAGGAAGAGTATTGCTATCACTGAACATTACATCTCTTACCCAGGAGGTTAAAGAAGACTCAGTCCCCTATGTTTTGTCAGCTGAAGTACCCTGGGCTATGCCCTTGACTGTATAGACTATTATATTCTGTTACCAGTTCTTGTATTGGTGACCCTTCTCCTGCTTATCTTTTTATTCTGGATTTGCATGTGAGTTGTTGTTTTCAGTGTCCTTGTGTCCAACAGAACAATGCATATGCACTCTCACATAAAAAAATTATTTTTTTATTATTTCCTATGGGACACATGCACACACATTAAGCCCACAAAAAGTTAAACAGTATTACCTGGAAAGATGCTTCTATTATTGTGATTAACAAAGATATTCCAAATGGAACTCCATTGATGAAAATGACATGGAGGGACAGGTAACTGGTGAGGGTTCTTCCTCAGAACTACTTGTTCCTAATTTAGTATCTCACTCTGATCTACCAGAAATATGATTCATTAATCTTTTAGACATACTGGAAAATCCCATCTATTTTAATAACCACAAGAGAATAGAAATGGTTGAGGGTCCTGTGATTATGATTGATCTTTGTTAGGTAATCTATGGAAGATGGTCTATTAAATTATGCTGATCAACAGTATTTGAGTTTGTAATGTTCAGTTAATTTTTTTAAGGGTTCCAAAGTCTGGATTGCTGTCGATTAGCATTGTTATAAATGAATATAAATATGTTCCACAAACTGTAGCAAATTGAACTGTGAGATTTTTGTCAGTGAAGTTATTCCTAAATCAATTATTCATAAGTAGTTCAAATGATGATCAAGTTTAATGCAGTGCTTACTCAACAGAAGCAGGAGAGCTATTGAGAAAGGCTTTGAAGATCCAGTTTGCCTTGTTCCATGGTAGTCTTAAATTGTTTACTGGTCAAAGAGCTCTGATTTTCTCTTATATTTTGTTGGGTTTGCTTATGTGCCTTATATTTTGTTTGCTGGCATAGATTTTAGTTATGGATTTTCCTGAATTTGGCAAGGGAAGACAAAATAATTCTCTTTCATTGTGACTGTAGCCAAGGGGATTCCTAGAAATGGAAACTGTCAATAATTTTTAGTATCGATTTCCACTTCCCTGGAAAGCTATTGCTCCTTCCAAACAGAGGAGATTTAGGGATCCCTGCAAGACAAAACTTTCATGGTTCACTTTAGGTGTGGCAATCTGGCAATCAGCTACCCTTCACAAAACTCTCAGCATCGGGTCTCAATCAAGTCTCTATAATCAGTGTTTCAGAAAGCAGCATTAACTTGTCCCTTCTCTGTATGACCACAAATACTGTAATGATAAAACAGTGCCACTGGATCTCTGTGGGTAGTGGACAAAAAGGTCAGTATTGTTGCAAGAAAAGAGGACAGCATCATTGTAGGTATCATCCACTCTATCTTTGGCCATGTAGAACTGAGAAACTCATCTGTTTGTTCTAAACTCTTGTTAGTAGATGAGGGGGATTTTTTAATAACAGTGGGTTTTGCAGGGATCTAGTCAAGGCTGAACAGGGATTGAACTGTTTGCATTTCATGTATTTCAGAACATTTGAAGCTATTTCCAGTGAATGGAATTTCTTTCTTGTCCAGGACTGGAGAAAACTGAAATTTCCAATTCCTTTCAATCAGCAGGGCTGAAAAGTAGCTTTTGTCTGAGATGTTTCCCATGTTAGCTGGTAGTACATGAACCCTAAATAAAGAAGGGATGAGAAGACACAGATATTCTATCTCTTGGATATTTGTCTACCTTCAAAATCAAATGACATAGTGCACCTTCAAAAGCCAAATTAATTAATTTAATTACGAGTACCTTGAGGGGTTTCATTCTATTAGAAAGAGTCTGCTTACATCATGCTTTTCCAAAATAATCCTATCAGTGCATTTACTCAAGCAGATGAATCTTGAGCTGTCCTCTGGGCTTCAAAAAATATGTAATAACTTGCTGTAATAATATTAACAGAGAAGTGGGGAAAGGTTCAGTTACTAACTCTACACAATCCACCTCAAACCTTGTTTTTTTTAAAATATTTTTTCAAATCAGAAGCGTAATTTAAGGATAAGACATTGTTAGCTATCCTGCCTTGCTTGGGGCTTTGCTACAGAGTGACAGGTCTTTCTTCCTCCGTAGACTGAATGCTCTAATTACACCTACTGCAAGTCAGAGCTACACTACTACAGCATCAATGCAAATGTCAGATGTCTTTTCACTTTAAACTGTCTACTCTCTAATAACAGTGTCTTATTTCCAGGAAGAGTTTTTAGGAAATTTCTTTATATTTAGATACCCTTTATTTGTCTCCTTCATCTTTATGTCTCTAATTGTGTTCAATATCATATTTCTTTTCAGAGGTCTGAGCGNCTGTCAGGGCTGTTAGCTGATCAGATTAATTGATTAATTGCCAAGGTCAAAAGAAAGAGAAAACATGCTCTGATTGTTTGATGACAAGTAGTGTGATTTGAAACAGAAGTTTAATGGACTACTCCGTCTCTTAATAAAAAGTACTGTTTCGGAGATATTGAACATCTGCAATTTAATTTAAACCCAGTCAGTATAATACAACAGGTTTAAAAATATTTTTAACACTATCTGTACAATTCAAAAGCTTAGTAAAAGCCTTGCAAGTAACTTGGCCCTTGTTCAAGAAGGTCATCTATAATGCCAGTCTTGCATATGCTTGGGAAGCTTTGCTGTTTGATACCTGTTCTTCTGCTCTAAAAAGCCAGTGTCCAAAGCACATTAATAGATTTCCTTGCCATTTCTGCACCTTTGTCAAAGATGACAACTATCTTTGGTATAAGGGAATTGAAAATTGGCTTGTTGTCATTTCTAACTAAGAACCTGATCTTGCCTCCACTGAAATCAACAGTGATTTACAACACCTCAAGCAGAAGCAAGATCTGTATGGCTACATAATATTTTACTACATTGCATAGTATTGAACAAACTATAAACACTGCATAAAATCACAGTGTCTTTTGCAGAACAAGAACATTTTTGATCATAGCTGATTCTCCCCTCATTTTATTCCTGCAAAACAAACTAATTAATCCAGTTTCTTGACTTATTTGTATCCGGTTTCCAGTAATAACTATGTTAAACACATTTTAAACAGTACATAGATCACCCATAAGGTATTATCTTACATGTATCAGAGATGAGCAACTGAGTGGTGTGCTTGCAACTGATTGTAGCATTTGCTTTTTTATTAGATATATCATCAATCTGTCCACATAGGAATGGTATGGTTCAGTTTGAATAAATGGTGTTCAAGCTCCCTTCATAAAACTTTTCCTCTGTTCAGAGCAATAAATGTGCCTGCAAACCTTTTCTTGTCTATGTGCAGGATAAGTTTGTGTTAGAGGACCATACCTTGATCATTTTATGTTCATGGCATTTAAGTCTAATGTCCAGAAAAATAAAATAGTTTATTTTATTGTGCTCATTGTGCTTACTGGAGCTATGGCAAAATGCCACACTGCTGTTCCCTGTAACTGTCCTGCTTCTTTGGCTTTCCATTTCAAGTAATAATGTTTGGAAAAAAAATTAAGGAAATTTTGATTTTTTTTAAGAAAAAGGGACCATGCTCTTGGGTTGCCCAAGCAAATATAAAGTGTATGGTGAATTCTGATATGTAAAAAGCATGGTTGATCTGGTGTTTCTTCTCCCCTATCAAATGCAGTAGATGAGCAGTTCCAAACCTAAAACAGCTGACTAACACCTAACATTTAGGTACAGTAGATGTTACTAATTAGTCAAGATACATCTCTCACTGTCTTCTGCTGCAGGTGTGCCTTTGGAAATAAGTTGTTGCAACTTTCTTCCAAGAAAGAAGTAGCACCATGCCCAATTTCAAAGTTCTTACCTGTTCCTGATGGATGCACCAGTGTACATTTCTTAAGGAAAGAGTTGTATTGGCATCGGGAAGGAAATGCACTGACCCACTCACAGCTCCCTGCATAACAGCCTGGTCTTATAAATTATTGTGTGAAAGTGGCTTTCCAGTGATTATGACATAGCTATGAAATATTTCTATTTTCCAGAATTTAAAGAAAAGCAAATGCTTTCTTTTTTCTGTATTTCTCTCTACCTGCAGCCATGTATTCCTTGTGGAATGTCTGCTTACCTGCTAATGGAATGCTCAGGCATATTTATTTCATTATTTTTCTATTGGAGCTGAAGCTCTTTGGACAGTTACAAGTCCATAATACTGGGGGAAAGATTTACTTACACGTAACTGATTCTCCTTGTTATTTTTGCAAGTAGCCAATAAATAGTATAACACCAGTAATAAGCTAAAGGCATGTCAGTCAACACATACAGGGGTGGGGTGTTTTTTGAGTGGAGAAGTTGCTTTTGAACTTTCAATTTATTTTCTTATTGCTGAGGAAGAAGTCTCCTTTCCTGAATGTTTCATAAATGCAATATATATATATTTTTTAATTTATCTACTTCTTTGAAACAACAATGCATTTTTTGGCAAGTGAAAACCAGTTTATCTTTTTATCCTGAAGAAAGTCCGCTTGGAGACAGCTTGACATATGCTTGTTGTAAGATGTTTCTTGCACATCATAGAAGCTGCATTCATTTGGCAAAGTAAAACAATTTTTCTGATTCAATTTGCAACTTCTCTAGAAAAAACATGAATTTCAATACTAAATGAGGAGTTCCACATTACAGTAATCTTGGCAGCAACTCAGAATAGATGGTAGCAAAGTTCTTTTTGGCAAAATGAAATTGGGAGGAAATCAAGAGCTTTTTATTTTAAAAACAATTGTTTATTTACAAAAAATGGTTATGTTTTTTCAGGTTTTTGTTAATGAATTCCACTGGTTGGCAATTTCTTGAAAGATTATTGTTCATTATAATTCTTAATTGGCCTTGTATAACTTTAAATAGACAACAGAAAGCCTAGTATTTAAGGAGAGGCAAACTTCTCAGTGGTCAGTATTTTTAATTCACTGAAACACAGACAGGAGTTATTTTCCCTTCCTCTAATTTTTAATTTATTTCCTTGAAAATATCAGTGATCAAAAATAAATACCAGTGATCAAAAATAAGTGGCTTGCAGTCATTTGCAGTCAAGAATTGAAAGTTTCACTCTTAAATTTTCATTTTTAGAAGTGGGAAATGCCATTGTAATTCAGCTTGGAGTGGGTTTCCATTGCCTGTCACATTCCTCCCAGCAACACTTCATATCTTGAACTGGGATAAGGCCCAAACACAAAATTAAACTCAAGGTTGATCTCACAAATCACTCTTATCTGAACAAGGAAATATTAAGTTCTGGACTTCTGGTCTGAGTCCTTTGTAATCTTTAAAATCAGAGGTAAGGGAAGTAATGTCTTTCCAATTGGTATCATGATTGTCAAAGCAGATAAGACTCATGCCAGCTGTTCATGGCTCAATTACAATATTTGACAAGAAAGAATTTTCTCAGGAAGAAAAAAATATGAACATTCTCTTCAGCACTTGTGCATGTCAAAGTTTAATGGTATTTAAATGCAGATTTTAAATCATATGTAGTGGTGCTAAAGCTGAAGTGAAAATACCTGCATTAATGTTAACAGCCAGGCCCAGAGTTCAATTAAACAATTAGGATATATATTGGAAACTTAGCGGGGAAGTTGGGAGAATTGGTATTTTGTGGGGTTTATGTTTGGGTTTATTTTAAAGAAAGAAAACTGCTATATGCATATATTTATTATTATCATATATATTTGTAAATAATATTTAGGCCACAACTTCATAACAGCAGATAAAGGGGACCTTTAAATTCTGCTATTGTTTTGATGGCAAATCCTAGGATGCTCATGTATGTATAGGTATGAAATACTTCCTTGAGAAAACACCATGCAGCCCACCAGACTTTATATGTGCATGAGAACTGTGGGAGCCACTGGAAGAGCGTGCCTTTACATTTTAAGTGGACAAGCAGTTTCAGAGAAGAAAGCAGCTGGCAGAGAGATCCATGATCAGTTAACCTAAGCAGCAGCTCCACCGTGCCATTCTGGCATTTTAATTATACTGTTATGTAATTTTTAAACAGCCGCATCATTATGTAAATGTTTGGTAAAATGCACAGCCTTAGGTACCTTAGGTAACCATCAGGGCTTGTCCACTGCTGGAACTGTTACCCTTAGTCTGTCTGTCTTATAATGATTAAACATAATGTCAGAAATTTAGTGGTTCAGGCCAAATAATTGCTACAGAAGGTCCTCCCAAGGGCACCCTCTCTCTCTATTTCTGTGTACTGGACACGATTTTCTCATGATTAAAATTCAAGTGCAGAGTTCTTAATCAGGCACAAATAAACAAGAATTATGCTTGTGCTGGGCTGACAGCGTGGGAGAGCTGGTGGCTTTGCTCTGAGGACATGCCACTACCACATGCTTCCTCTGGAGTTTGATCACAGTGGTCATCACAAGTCTATGTGTGCCTTTGCACAGCTAGAAGGAGCCTTTCCTTCACCTGGAGAATCACAGAATGTCCTGAATTGGAAGGCACCCGCAAGGATCATCCAGCTCCTGGCCCTGCACTGGACCACCGCTAGAATCACACAATGTGCCTGAGAGTGTTGTCCAAATGCTTTTTGAAGGCTTGGGGCCTGTGGAGATAAGTTGTTTCTTGCAGATGCTGCAAACTGAAGGTACAGTGTGACAATGCTAGCCTAACTGTCATTGGAGCAGAAGTGAGTGTGATGATGGCATGTGCAGCATCAGAACATGAAAATTCAGATACATTTGTGGTACAGATCTAAATGGAAACTTGGGACACCATTGTCCTAAGCAGTCTCAAACACATAATTACACAAACCCAAGATTTTGAGGGAGAAAGACCAAGGTAATTTTTCCAAAACACCTTTTGACACTTTTCAACAGCTACTTCTGAGTGTGTGTCTCTGTGTGCCTGTGCATGTGTGCATGCTCTGGGGAGGAGCAGCGCACACAGGACACACTTAGCTGCCGAGTGGATTTTGAAAGTTCTACTGGAGATTGTCCTGTTCAAACAATTCTTTGAAAAGAGCTTTGCTTCTGAGCCTTCTTCACAAAGAGACCACCAGGTGATGTGGACGAACCCATGCAAGGGAACTGTAAAAGCGCAGAAATGACCTGAGTGAGGCATTGCAGAATGAAATGACCCTTACAGCCTGTAGTGAGAACGCTGTTGTAAAGTTTCTCCTCAACCCCTTCCCCTCCGTCCCCTCAGCTTTTTAACTTAATCTAGATGATTTGTCAAAAAAAAGTATCAGGAGAAATTCGGAGAGGGAGCATATTTATCGAATATGATTAGATTATCTTTTTTAAAAAAAATGCTTTTATTGATCCTATTTCCCTCTGGATGTTTATGGATGCATTTGTATGCATTTACATACATATTTGTGTAAATTTTATAAATAAGATGTATTACTATTACAGGGTCTTTCATCAAGACAGCTGGATGTGGAAGTTTTTGTATATTTATGGAAGAGGCATTTTTGTAACAAAAACATTTTTCACAGTCTGGAAACTAAGAAATAAAGGGCATATTGGCAAGAAGTATACCATAGTCCACAGCAATATAAATGCTATGAGTGAAAGCTCTGTTTAGAACAGGAGGCTGTATTTAACAAAGGCAAGTACTAGCTGACTAATATTTATGTTTGCCTTTCCAGCAAGTGATACTGAAGTTGCACGCAGGACAGTGGGATCTCAGCAGAGAAGGTGCCAGATAGCTCCAGGTAGATCCTAATTAAGCGTTACAATCCAAATGAGTCCCTGGAAATTCTGTTCGGTGATGGGAGCGAATCCAGCGCAAGTAACCTGCAGAAGGAAGGCGGCTGGAAAGGCAGAGCAGAGCCTGGAGAAGGATCTCCGAGGAGGGAGAGACATCGGCAGGTGGCAGCATCGCCACAGCCCTGGCAGCGCCGGCTGGGTGACAGCCCCCATCACTCCCGCGGCAAGTTTTACATATGGAAAGTTCTTTGACCTTTCATAAATTTATTGTCACCCTGGTTGAGTGGCACTAGGTGCAAATAGTCCGCCCCTCCTTCAGTGTTTGCCTGTGACTGGCTCTGGTAATTAGAGATTTCCAACTCTCCGAGCTGCTCGGCTCATTTGTTCCACTCATTGTTTTTGCTACGTGACACAACCTAAATTCTCCAGCTTGTATTTACATGAGCCGGTTCTCAGCCTCACGCAGAGAGGAACCGGGCCACAGTCCACTAGAGCTGGGAGAGGATGGGATTGTGCGAGGGAGCGTGGGGAGAGGCGATGAGGTTTGAGCTGTCTGTAACGAGCGTGAGTTTGGTGTTCAGAGCCAGCATTCAAGTACCGTTGTTAAAATCGGCAACTCTGTGTGGAATTTCAAGAGCAGGCTTTTAGAGGGATTCCTAAAATAATCTGAGCGTTTTGTTTGCGCTGGCACTTCAGGCTGATATATGCATGCATAAATGTCAGCGTTTGTTAGTGGCTATATTATATCAGCGTACTTAAAATGAGTGAACCGTCCTGACCAAGACATTGTAATCAGCCACCTAGTTCTGATGTCAAATAGCGGCTTTCGAGGAGTTTCTCTCTCTTTTTTTTTTTTTTTTTTTGTCTTTCTCCACCTCCCACTTTCCCCCATCTCACGCAAATGAAATACACTTTCAAAAGAAGGGTCCTCCTTTTCAGGTTTTATCAGACTCAGGAATCAAAGGTCAAGCTCCAAATAATGACCCTCCCCCGCCAAAATTCAACTGCTCATTTCACAGTGAAGTTAGTTTATCTTCAACTACAATCCAATTAGACTTTCACCCCTGACCTGACACACTGGTGAAGTGATAGCACTTTTTTTTCTTTTGATTGTTTTTAATCTAACTGCTACTGTAGACATAGAATTATTCTGCCCTGATTAAACATTTTCAAGCTGTCTCAACAAGCTAATCATGTGCACATATATTTTCACACACGTTTCTCACTGTAAATTAGTAACAATTGCTTATATGGTTAATAATTCAGAAAATGAAGTTCTGCTTTCAGAGGTGTATTGTACTGCCACAATATACACCCCAAATTGACACTACATAGTTGTGTATGCAGGTTCTACTTAAAGTGATGGTAGGCTGAAGCACCAGGATTCATTAAATCGAGCAGAGTTTCTCATTAAATGTGTAGATTGACACTCAGAACTGGCTGTCATTTGGGGTTTTTTTCAGCTTTTTTTCCATACCATCAATGCTTTATTTAGAGTGAAACTTTACCACCCAGTGGCTGAGAGGTAGCTGGTTTGTGGGGGGAAAAACAAGTAGAAAAATATTTTCCATTATTATTTTTCTGGAAAAGACAACTGGAAGTTTTCAGATTTAAGATCTTGATCTTGTCTTCTCCTTATTTTTTTTCCTGTGTAATTTATACTCTGAACAATGTATGTTATCTGGTTTGCAATGTGCAGAGTATACATTTACATTTGTTTTCTAAAGGGAACCCAGTTACTTCTCATCTATTTTCTATAATAATCTCCTCAGCAGAGGTGTTAGCAAGTATATTTCATTTTAACAGTGCCCTATAAATCCTTCATGGAAAATTCCAATTAAGATGGCTATGCAGCAAGCTGGGCCAAAAAATTAACTGATCTGTTCTTGCTCAGCAATGTGACTTGATGAATACAGGCATGGAACAGACTCAATACAAAAATATTCTTTCTCCTTAAGGAGCTGAAGTCACCGGGTGCCACTGTTTTGCATCTTAACATAAAAATCTATAAGACTGCACCTTCTGGTATTAACAGATAACACCAGAATGCTCTACCCCATGGCAATTTGCGGAGATGTAAGATATCAGTGCCCTGAGACTCTCAAAAGATTTTTTTCTTTCCATAAACATGGAACCTCCATCACTGAAGAGCAGAACTTGACGAACACTCTCACCATTAATCAGCCTTCAGGGAGAATGCTGATTTCGGGAAGAGCAATTATGAATGTTGGACATTAATGAGCCAGAGAACTTGGAAGGGACATCCTTCTAAAATGGAGAGAAATCTTCAGGATACACAGTCCATTTGTTAAGAACATTAAAAAATATGAACTCTGTGGAACACTGAATGAACATAACCTTGTAAGGAAAAGTCCTCAGGGGAGGAGGGAGTAAGGCCATGAAGGCTCCCGTGTTAGATCCTGATGGCCTCCTGGGTGAGTCCAGAAGAAGTTCATACAATGTCTGGTTTTTGTTACATATCCGTACTTCTGACTTGGGACGTATTTCACAGTACCACAGAATAGCTGAGGTTGGATGCCATCCAGTCCTACCCATCAGCTCAATTAGGGTCATGTCCAGACTGCTGTTGGTCTGGACATGGAGACTCTGTAACCCTTCTGGGCAACCTGTGCCAGTGCTCAGTCACCCTCAGAAGCAGAGCCTCCCGTGTTTCTGTTTGTACCTGTTGCCTCTGGTCCTGTCTCTGGGCTCCACTGAAGAGCCTGGATGCCTCCTCTTTGCACCTGTGCTTCAGGTGTTTATGTACATTGGAGAGATTCCTCTGAGCTCCTCTTCTCCCAGCTGAACAGTTCCAGCTCTTTCAACCTCTCCTCACAGGAGAGATATTTCTAGCCCCTGCATCATCTTCCTGACCCTTTTCTGGACTCTTCCCAGTAGCTCAATTTCTCTTGCACTGGGGACAGACCTGGACACACCACTTTAGATGTTATTTCCCCATAAATAACAGCAGCTTCCTCAGCCTGCTGGTGCCACTCAATCACCATCAGCAGAAAATTTGCATCACCAAACTGACAGAGGTGGGCACGGAGCAGCACAAGTGAGATATTGCTCCTGGTTCACAGGAAGAATTAGGAGGGTTCTTTTTCCTACCCTTGTGCAGCTAATGGCCCTGAGCAGCGCAAGAGCTACAAATGCAACTTGCTCGTGTTCAGAGGTGCTCAGATTCCATATGGATGGTAGGAGGGAGAATCCACACACGTTTTCAATGTGAAAACTACTTCCACACACCTTTTCTATACTACACATATGTGGGCTGGAGCTCTTATTTAGTTTTTAATAGAACATCATAGTTTTCTGAATTTTTACATAATGTTCTAAATATTCTGAGAAAATTGCACAAATTACACAAAATATCCCCAGTCAAGTTCCCAAGTACAGATGCCAAAGTCATGTGTGCTTCTAATTGTGAAAAAGTGTGTTGAAATTGTGGTCAAGTAATTTTTTTCTGGCATTACTCATTGCAGTTTTTAAATTGGAATATTTGCAAAGTCTTTCGACTCATAATAAGGGAAAAAAAAGCGCCTTTTTTCCCCAAATGTTTCACATTTATGTTTCACATAAAAATAATTATAAACCAAGTTAAAAAGGAATAAGTTAGAAATATATGAAGCCAATTTCCACAAGAAAATGGCCTTATTCTAGTAGAATTTTTGTTCAATTTCCCAATTCAGATCTGTCAGTTTTCATAAGCCCTCATAAGCTAGGTTTAACTGTGTGTCAAGAAGTTCTACTAATGTTTAAAACTGTTCCATTGATGTTGATCATGCTTTCTCCTACCATGATTTCTATCTGCACAAATCTTGATATAAATGTTACTTATGTGTTTTTGTATCTTTAACTCAACCAAAATAATAACATGCTAAAAACTTTATGCTCCGTGAACATAACGTGACGAACAGAGAAAACAGTTTTTGAATGATCTTGTGAAAATATAGTTACTGAAAGTGGACATTTTGGATCAATACAGCAGTATGAAAAAAAAAATAGCAAAAGGATTTCTTAACACTTCAACACTTACATTAAATAAGTATATGACATTAATTACTCCAGGAACATATTTCTGTGTGTTGCTTTAGATGCCTGAGTTTCTTCTACATAGCACAGAGCTGTTTTAATTGCTTTGGCTGAGCTTTAGAAAAAATTGACTGAGGTGAACCAAAAGTTGACTTGGTCTGAATAGGTTCTAGCTCAAAGCCTTCATCATATAGGAATGCTGCATAACCAATAGGCTTCATGAGGCTGACTGGAAAGGACTGATTCTCTCTTTTCTTTTTGAAACTGGGAAGCAAGACTAGTTATGAATGGAAAATCCTTTCATTCAGAGAAAACGAATGCAAGAGAGTGCATGACTTTGTAGCATGGGGCCAGAGAACTGTACTGGCAGAATGGTGTTATTTGGATCCTTGTGTTGAGTACCCAGGGCTCATCTTTTTTCTGCCCAGGACTGGGTGCATCATGGTTCTCACCATTTCTTACTGGATAGCTCAGATTCTTCCTTGCTCAGTTACTGGAATTTTTGAATTCCTTTTAAAGTAGTTAATATAATATTTTTCCATATATACAGGATATATAAGCCACTCTTCTAATTTTGAGTAGTGGAACGGTCCAATTTTGATCTACTCTGCTGTAATTTTTTCAAAAATACATTTTAAGTGGCTGTGCAGCTTCCTTTCTCTCCCCACAGGAAAATAAATTTAAAAGAAATATTTACTGGAAACTTGGAAAGCACTGATATTTAAAAAATAAAATCTAATCTAGTTCATTTTAGGTATAGTCTATGCTCAGAAGGAGTATAAATAGCAGAAATATCACATTTCTACATTGACTGAAAAATTCAGGAATATCTTTCTGAAATACTTTCAGATATGTTGATGGGAACCTGTTACAGCATTTTAAGGTAGCAATTAATTAAATCTAGCTAGAAAATGATTATCGTGGCTTCATGTCGGAAAATGACATCTGTAAGATAAATTTGCAAGTATGTTGCCACACACAGTTCTGTTCATCTATGTAAATATTTTCATATCTGCCAGTAGTTAGCCTACACTGGATACTTTTTTGGAAATCAGCATGTGTCATTAGCATACCAGAGAAGATAAGGTACTCCAGGCATTTCTAACAATAAGAAGCACTTGTTATATGAACTCATAGTATATATCTGTGCACATACTGATCATAAGTTGTTTATTTTTGAAGATTCTGTTCTGGATCATCTTACTGGGGAAAAAAAAAAAGACCTGAACAATTTTATTTTAAAAATTATTGTCCTGTTATCCTGCTTCCTTTGTAAAAGCTGGTTCACCGTGTGCTTTGCGTTCGTTGCTCCTTAGATTACTCAAAGGATGACACTAGATGGCCATTGTAAAGAGTTAACATTTATTCAGCATTTACTTAATGTTTTACTAACAGTTCTCTGTTTATGTAATTTTGCTGTAAACATAGAATGCAGTAGAGTACTTGGAAAAAGGTGATGGGTCACTGGTCAATGGAGCTGAAACAAGGGTCACTTTCTAACTTCTTCCTACCAGAAGTGAAAACACTCTGACCAAAAGGACACTCCATCTCAAGAAATTCTGGCAAAGATTGTGTTCACCTCCACAGCCCAGAAACATACAGAGCCTGTAGGTCACAGAGATCTTTGTTCCTCCATGCACAGCTGAATGTGTGGCACTGATTTACCTGATTATCTTAGCTGTCAGTACATTTCTTCATTAAGTCCAAGTCTGTTTGCTCCTGCTCTGGAGCCGGTGCTACCTGTGAAGGTACTGGCTTCATGTCCTGTAGACGAAGCCGAGCGCGGAGGAGGACATTGTATTGTGTCGGGTGGTGGTTTATTGCACAACTAAGTAAGAACACCTTGTCCTCGAAACTAGCATGGCTGGTTTATTTTATCCTGAGGAGTTATATCTGCACAGAGGCCTGGTGAAATGCATTTGGTGACTTATGCTATTATCACGCTTTCCTTCAGAGGTTTTTGGCTAGACAGCATGCACAAAGAAACCAATTTACAGGCTGTCGATATTGCCATATTTGCAAAGTATCCTGGAAGTCTGACTGGCTTTCCAGGCCTTAGTACATCAGCACATCAGCAATTTGCCTCAGGATCTGGCTCCTTAAAGATTATGGTGATGACTACAGCTTTTAAGTAAATGATCCCACACTTACATTTCTAGATGCAAGCTCCAATTTTGTGATAAATCAAAGCACTTCATGCTCTGCTTCCTGGAGGTCACAGCAAAGCTAAAGTGGATTTGCTTCATTTATGGTTACTGAGATATGTATTTTGTGAATCTCTTTATTTTCCCCTTCTGCCCCAGTGTAGCAGCACAATCAGTAGATGCATTACTTGTAACAGTGCCTGCATGTTATGCCAAGGGGGATTCTAGCTTACAATAATTACATTTTTATAAATACTGCACTGTTCTAAGTTGCCTCTTTTTATATTTGAAAATATGAAGTTCCTTTGCCATTTCCACATACAGATTTTCTTGAGCTTTGAGAGAAAAAGAGGAGGGATGGCATGGCATGAGGGGTATTTAATCTCATTTTCCATTCATGACTCTTCTGTCATCTCTATTGCCCAGAGTAACTAAAGTCTAACCACATGCTTCAAAACAGAAGAACACTGTCCAAGAAGGCAGGATTATACATAAGTTTGCATTTTAACTAAAAAGGGGCAAAAAAGACTTAGAAAAAACCCCAAATCTTTCCTTTAACAGGGCAGGAACATGTTTCCTCAACAGATACAGGCTGTATGTGAAATGCATAAATACCTATTTCTTATTACTGAAGAATTTATACAAGGTACCTGAATGATTCTCTCCAAGGGATTTTTTTTTTCTTTCAGGGTTGAAATACTATATGGCTTCTCTGAGGGAAAATTAATCTACAGTTTTCTATAGAGTACCATGGGCTAAAATAAACAGTGCTTTAATATCTCTTCTAAAGGACATACTATAAAAATAAAAGTGACACATTTTTTACTTGTTTTGAGTGCACAATTTTTCACACCACAAGTAACTATGTAATTTATTGGAAATTACACATTTACTTTATTCATTAGTACTTGTAAAAAATAATTGAATTACTTCTAGCCTATTCTAGTTTTATGGAAAATGAAGAATGACTTGATTCAAACATTATTAACTAAATTAAGTAATTCTTTATGAGGCATTTATTTCTAGACTGCCAGGACTTTCAGCTGCAAATAAGCCCCTTAGACCAGGGTAGAGATTAGTTCAGTGAAAGCACAGAGCTTCCCATTCTCACTTTATAACATTCATCTCATTAGATCCTGCAAGATCTGTAGGTCACAATAACCGGCAGAGAACAAGAATTAAAGGAAGAAGGCAGACGTATGGAAAGAGATGGAGAAGGAGAGATCTTTCCTTTATCTGTGAGAAATGTATCAAGCCAAAAACTAGGAAACAATAAGGTAAAACAAAGTGCTTGTCAACTAGAGTAAGTTAAATATATTCAACTAGTTTGGTAATAGCTCACTCTGCTGCTTTTCTAAGTTTTTCCTACTTGCAGGTGGGCTGCAGCACAAAGGCTACTGGAAAGTATGGCAGTGCACCACAAAGAAGCACGCTACAACCTTTGCCGAAAGGATGGACTGTGATCCCACAGTTAACACTGACCAGTGTTACGGTAAAAAAGAAGAAAAATCAGTCTACAACAGGGAAAGAGCTGTTCTGTAGGTTCTGTAACTCATATGAGCTGGGTAAAATTCACCCTGTTATGATCACAGATTCAGATGAAGCAGCTTCAGACTCGAAGCCATTTTCTCTGAGACCTTGTGGAAGTTCCACAAAGGAGAAAATGGCAAAGAACATCTCCACGTATAAATAAGAAAGGGAGGAATAAGTAGGAAATACAAGGCAGTTACAGAAACTTCCATTCTTAGAAAAAATACATGCGCCTAATAATGAAAGAATCTGCTAACATCTGAGGGATAACAGAAAGGAATAAACACCCACCAGGGAGTTTTGGGGGCAAATTATATCAAAACAATTACATGACAGGCAAAGGAAGAAGCTGACAGTATATACATCTTTTGGTCATGCATTTTGCACTGTGGTCTTAAAATTAAGCTTGGCAAAAGTGGTTTAGGTCAAATTGTTACTAGTTCAAAACTGATGGGAAACCATACCCAGTTTATTAACAGTACATTTTCAGAATGGAAGAATGCAGTGAATGAGACTTGATGGAGTTCTGTCCTGATCTGAGTTTTTCACTAGAGAATTGGGCAAAGGACTTGATTCTTAAGGAACCTATTAGATCGGCCAAGGCATGAAATGCATAGGTCGACATGATTAGAATAGAAAAAAGAGTTTCTGACAAATTGAAAAGGTAAAAATACTGAATCAGCAGAGCACTCTACTTAGCTAAGAATAAACAGTTGCAAGAACAAATGCAAGCTAACTAGGCAGGAGGGCTGAAGCAGAGAATCTTGTGGAGTTGCAATGGGCTCCAGAATGAGTCAATCATGCCAATGGTGTCACAAAAAACAACCTCCACCATGGGCTTTTAAGAATATACCCTGAAAAATGTGACCTACAGCACCAAGCATGACAGAGTTCAAGGAGCTTTTGGACAATACTTTCAGGCAGCTGGTGTGGCTCTTGGGGTGGTCCTGTGCAGGGCCAGGAGTTGAATTTGATGGTCCTTGTGGTTCCCTTCCAACTCTGTGATTCTGTGATTATACTCTGCTCAGTGTTGGAATGGCTCAAGCTGACACACCATGTTCAGTTTGTTAATACTATGCTTTTCACAAGAGGAAAATTGAATTAGCAGAAGGATGAAAAAGGTCAGTGTGACCTGTTAGAACAGGTTGATTGAAATCATGCAATTTAGCTTAGAGAAAGAGAGTCATAATTATATTGTTTTATATCAATGATGGGAATAAACTTTTTTCCTTTTCAGCAAAAATGTACTTGTTCTGCATTAAAACAAATGAATCCTTCTCTGAAAGTAGCAAGTACATGGTTCTGACAGGGAGTCTTGTGAGATCTCCATCACAGGAGTTTCCAAAATAGTTGGAATATGTCTCTGTTATGAATGAAGAAAGTAGAGGTGGTCCTCAGCTGATGGATGGATTGGATGATCCTGCAAGTTCCTCCTTCCCTATGGCCTGTGACTTGTGTAGGAACAGATGACCAAGTAAATCATTGCCTTATGAATTGGTAGATTTTATGACGACAATCAATTTCTGAAATCAGAGAACTACTCACAGAGAAGAAAAAAAGCCCTGAGGCCTATGAGGCCTAATCAAAGTTTTTGTGAGACCTTTCATACCACACTGATGAAAAGAATCCATAGAAACGTAAAGAAGCTATATAATCAGTCTCAGTCCCACCCTTAATATCATATACAACTGCAATGCAATAACAAAGTATAGCATTTTGATAAAACATCTATTTTTAAATTAAGAGTCTTCAGCTGTTTCTGGTTTCAAAATACAACCTGTTTTTCAAAATCAGCCACATTGTACTGAAAAAGAATGAAAAGGAGAAAAATAGCCACAACAGTTATTGGTAGTCATGTGTGATATACAGCATTCTGAAGAGCAGAAAACAGGAAGTTTCCAATATTTCTCACTGCAGAGATTAAAATACATAAAGAATCTGCTTGTTTTATTTTATAGTCTTAATGTACCTGTGCAATGGTCTGCATGCATATGAAAAATTTTCTTTAAAAATGCATTACAAAAATATATTGCAAAAGTCAAAACTTTGCACTAAGACCCAACTCGTCTCTCTTGGTTAAGTGAACTTGCTTAGGACACATCTGCAGGTAATACTTTGACCCATAAAAATCTCTGAGGTGGACAAACAAGATTAACAGCCTGAGATTTCATGCTATTCAGAGCTGAAAGGCCTTAATCAATTTCTCTCTCATGTACAATCACTGCTGCTACACAGTTGTTTTTGCAGAGTAAACAGCATAGCTTGGGTTCCAGTCTAGAAGGAACTGAATTTTAAATGCAGCTGTTCCTAGCTGAAGATTCCTGGAGGTAATGCCATGGATTCATGGATATTTCTCCTCTCTGTGGTTTTTCTTGCTCTAACGTCAATCTGACCTCAAGAGAGCTCCAACTGAAAAGACTGTTCTGGGTGATTTTTGTCAATTGTTATAGTTCTAAGGGGTAATGAGTTGACCCCAGCACCTTCAAATATTTTGGAGTCACCATGCCCACAGAATGATGGGAGTTTTTTGGTTGGTATAAGGCTTGTATTTCTGTAACTGAAGGTATTCCATGGTCCAGAACATGGCCAGACTTTATAACCAATCTCAATGTGTGTGTAAGTTTTATATTCCTGACACAAATTTAGTGATTAGAATATTTTCTAAGAGAAGGTCGCGTTCATTGAATATGTGCTTTCTATATATAAGAAATTATAATTAGTCAAGGTAAAAGATGTTGTAACATATAACTAAAATAAAATACTGGAAGACTTGGAAATGCTTGTGGGTAGGAAATGACATGTAGGGAAGAAAGTATTTCTTTAGCTTACCAGTGGAGGAAGAAGAAATGGGCATTTTTATTAATAATTGTTGACCCAGAGATTATTTGTACTTTAGTGGGATTTGTTTTTAGCTTTGAGCAAATTTTTAATATTGATAGAGAAAAAGGGGAAAACCCCACATTATTAGAATAGTATGCTATCTGTCTTTTGATATATTTGCAAAGAACAGATAGCTAAACAGATTTTACCAGAAAGGTTGCCCTTAGCCTCATCTGCCCTAAAGGCTTGAATCCATAATCTGTGCTCTTCTGGTCACAATATATACTTGCATTGTCTAAATCATTTTACTTAAAATTATGTTTTTCCTTATGACAGTGGGTTTTTTTGAGACTGAGTATGCTCACCATTAGTGATTTCAGCATCACTGGGTTCGTGTCTGAGCATCAGATTTTCATGTCTGTACACTTATTGAAGTGATGGAAATTCAGCCTACTGTCTTCTCCCTGTAGGAGACACTAAGGCAGATGAAGCTGTAAAATGGTTATGGCATCATAAACTTAAAACAGATCCTGTCTGTATTTTTGTACCCCACCCAGTTGTGTCCCCTCAGGAGATTTCCACAACTGCATGGAACGGTTGCAATCCTGCAGCTGAGGGCTGCACAGGTAAAGCGGTGGAATCCTGTCTACTTTGTGCTTGTTCAGCTAATTTTTGATGTGCTATATGAAAGCCTAAGGTGGTGAACACAGGTGGGTTTCTTACTCAAGGTGCAACAGGTGCTGCAGGAAACCAGAACACGCTGTCTGTCTCATGTTCAGGCCAAGCATACAAGCAACCAAATCAATTCTGCCTGCACCTGCTCTTCCTTGTGGGTTTTTCAAGGCCAAAATGGCAAACATTACATAATGATTGCATCTGTAATATTTTAATGACATCATAAAATTTCTTTTTCAGTATAAAGGATAACTTTATGATGAGCTCATCGGAGGAAGCAAAAATATTAAATGAAAAATAATTAAGACTGCTATTCTGTGTAAATATGGCATTGACAGTATTATATATATTCTGTTTGCCAAAGATTGTATTAAATGATAACTAGTACAGAATTCCCAAACTTCATCAAGCTTTCATCATCCTTAAAATGATAGAAATCCAGAAAAATCTTGTCCCAGCTTTGAAAGTCCATGTTAAATGCTGTAGGTTTTTATAAATTAGAAATATACAGTCCCCATAAACCCCCACAATTTCTTGTCTCAGGCATTAAAATTTCACTGATAATACTCTTTTCATAAATCTTGGCATTGCTGTTAAATTATTCATATGGTGTTATATGAAAACACATGAGAATTTTTAAAAAATGTATCAGTCAAGCATCTTTCAATCAGCTGAGATGCCACTCCGCTGGTTATTTTTCTGAATCTTGCCATCTGAATGTTCTGAATAAATTTTAGTTTATTCAATAAATTTCACTCTTGTTTCCAAGTGTCTTTTATGATTTTTACAGCTTCACTTGTATTACCCTTCTATTTCATTTTTTTCTGGTCTTGGTTTCCCTTTCTATCTGCCATGTTCTCTATTTTGCCATTCTTGCAATCTATTGTTTTAGTGTTGAAAAAGATATTCCTTATTATCTGATCTTCCCTGGATGTACTTAACTTTGTGACATTCTTCTTCTCTGAGTGACCTTTGTAATATAAACTTTCATTTCTGCCTCCTGAAAGTATATTCTGACAGTAAAGTCTGGTACATATTTAATTCTTAAATACAGAAGTCTCATTTCTTGACGTTCCCATATCCCCCTTCCATGCTTACATTTCAGCAATATTACAATTGGATTGGGTTACTAAGTTGCATTACACCTTTCCATTTTCCTTTCATGAATTGTCATACATTATTTCTTTGGTGTTGATCCAGAATGTGAAGAAATAGAGTGGGTTTTTAACTTAGAAAGTAATTCAAGAATAACAAAGCAAATAAAAAACAAATTCAATAATAATAAGCATCTTTGTTAATATGGGGTTAAATTGCAAATATGTTTTGGTTATTTCTAACATAGAAGTCTTTAGAGTGTATTATCAGGGTTAGTCTCAAAAATCAGAAATAATTTAAAGCACAAAAATGACATAGGGTAGTTTCCATTTCTAAAACACTCAGAGCATCATGAATATGGAGAGGAGCAATTAAGGTAACACAAACTATTTTAACTGTCTACTTACCTCATTGCTTTGAGAAAAGTAGAGAAACCTCAGCAAACTCAGAATGCTGCTAGTGTACACCCAAATAGTGATCACAGCCTGGTGTTAGTCCTTATCTTAATACACCCCTCCAGGACTTAGGAGCTTGTTTTATTTTCAGCTTATACTTGTAGGATTTATTGTAATACCTTGTGACTGTTTTGCAGCCTTGAAAGTTCAGGGAGGTCTCTTTATTTAATTCACTGAAGTTTGAACTAGGAAAAATATGTTCGTAAAAGGAAACAAATATAAAAGTCAAGACAGTTTAAAGAAACCTCTAAGTGTATTTCACTTTATCTAATGATTTTTTTTTTTTGAAAGAGCAGACCCTTCAGATTAGGTTTTCAGACTATTTCATAGGTGTGAAAAATTGGTCTGAAAATCCACAATTATGATCCTTGCATCAGAGTTTGTTGTGTGTCTGCTAAACAGAGAATTAGCATGAGTGAGGCACGGGTTTATCTGTATTATAAATGAAAGTGAGTGGGGAAAGAGAAGAAAAATGCAAACAAAATAAAATTATATTATTACATTGTCCTAGTTGGAGCCTTGTGTAAATCCTTATGAACATTTCCATAATTTTTTTTGAAACACCACAAAAATTACAAGAATGACCACAAAATAGTACTAAGATTAGTTTTCAGAAAACACTATTTGTGTTCATGCATGATGTTTGCAATGTCCTGGACTTTAAAAAGGGTACAGAACTGAGCCAATAAACATTAAGTGCCTTGATGATTTCTCTAGGTTGGCATAAAAATCCTTAGATACCCAAAATACCAAGTGAGAATAGAGATACTGATAATGTATGTGTCTGTGTGTGTGTGTGTATCGTCTATCCCTGTCCACATCAAATTCAGCTGGTGTTATCCCATGAACATCAGCTGACCACAAAGTAACTTATTCCTGGAAACACTTCCAACAGGTTATAAATGAAGAGCTGAAGCTCTGTACAAATTTGTTCACACCTTGACTCCCTCTTTCAGTTATATTAGTATTTATTTGTGACCTATCATCAAGCTGAAATTTATAGCACTTGTTTATTCAAGTGTTATTTACCTGAATTATCTACTGAACATGTCATAGAAAGTGTTACCTTTTTAAAATAAATCCATGATTTAATTGAATTTATTTCATAATTAGTTTCAATAACAATTTTCTAATCCCTGAGAAAACACATAAAAACATTTAATAAGAAGGTTATGAAATTTTTAGGTAATGCAGAAAAAAATGAAAAGTCTATTTTAGCTAAAACAAAAAAAAAAACAGAACAAAAACCCTGACCCCAAACATTCACTTCCAAGAAAAGCCATTTTAAAGGAAAAAACATATTTTTAGTCAAAACACTGCAGTCTGTTAAAATGAAATGATATTAATTGCATGCACTAAATTTTTCTCTAGTAGGATTCTTAGCAAACTAGGCACCAAAACAAAACAAAATTTTCAGTAATAAATAGTGTAAAAATGTCATGCCCTTTCACTGAAATGTATGTTTCTTCATAATGTCTCTAAATCTAAACAAACTCCTTTTTAATAGAAAAGAATAATTCCTCCCAATTCATAAACTACTTAGGAAAAAATGCTATAACTGGATAGGAAAGGAAATTACTTTAGGCAAACATAATGGCTCTTTCTGGCCTTGAAGTTTAAAAATCTATTAAAAACCGCTCCTAATCCCAATCATAACCCAACTCTTTTGCAACTCTATAGCAAAACATGGCTTTACAGCTTCCCCAGAAGTTAACAAATATTCTCTTGGCCTTCAAGGAAAGTATATAAGAGCAGGAAAGAACACCCTGTCAGCAGAACTTTAGTTTTATAATCTCAGAAGATAAGAACATAAAATTACCATGCTAGGTCAGGCTATATAGTCATGTAACTCAGTATCGCAACTTCACTGGTGGCTACTATAGGGCATTTAAGTTCTCTGTATAAACTTTGACCTTCTGTTCACTTCATAGATTACATATCAAGCCTGGAAAAAAACTCAAACCGTTTCCTGTTTTGCTATTAATTTTTTTATTTTTTTCTCATGCTTTTAAAAAGTTATTTCCATTTTTATGTGCCTTACTGTGTGTGGGGTTTTTTTCTGTAATTTGTCTCAATTTTTGCTTTTTGAAACTTTTTCAGTTGGCTATGAGTAAGGAGGATAATTCCCCTTTTTTCAGATTTACTATTGCTTTCTTTACCTTTTCTGTTCAGCTGTACAGTTTCCAATGAAACACATGAGAAATATATTTTAGTGGTAGGAGTGATTCACTATTAATTTGAATGGCTTATACATGCTCTTTAGAAATTTTTGTATCACTTGTAGGCATTTTATCCTTTTTTTTGTCTGTTTATTTTAACTTGTTTTTAATTAGCTGCCTTCTTTAAGGAAGGGTGAATTTTTTTTTTGGCTGGTCTTAGCTACAGCAGAAGTCCTCCCAAGTAAATGTACATCAAAAAAATGTAACACTCTGCTAAGCTAATATTGTATGTTTTAAGTATCCCTAGAAAGAACAGCTTAAGAAATCCCCATTTTAACTATCACCACAAAAGTTCTAACTACATTGTGCTTTGTAGGTTACCACTAAACTTTTCATAATACATTAATAAGCAGACTACCTCATTACTCATTTGCTTCGATTTTTGCTTGGACTCAGCATAAGTCATAAACAGCCAGTAAAAATGTTCAGACCCCAGAATCTTTACTTATTTGCTGAAATCCTTTGAGATTATTCTATTTAGATGCCAGAATAAAGGCTAAGGAACTTTATCATGGAAAATGGGAAAAGAGTCCTTAAAGTAGAAAGAAGTGGTTAGGTCTTGCCTCTTATCCTTTGCTCCGAAGGACATTCTCCATAAGCCCTACAAAAAAGATTTTTGTGATTCATCCAGAATTCCCTGAGGAACTGTGACCTCAGCTACAATGCAATCTAAATACCAGAGATTTCCCCATAATAAAAATTGCTTCACTCAACCCCATGTTAATATGAGATGATTCATAAGACAGATGAAAAAATAGGGTCTTTCCTACTTTTGGGCCTTCTAGTATACCCTCAACAGCATTTTCAATTAAAGCTTGGAAATTTTGCAATTTCTTGGTGGTTTTGGGTCAAGATACAGGAAAGAACATGACTCTGCCATATCGTGACTTAGAAAGAGGTAGGAGTTAATTGTTTCTGCGAGTTCAACTTTCAGATCCCTTTGTCTCACCTGAAGGAAGGAAATCAGAGTGAGCAACTTAGTGATGATGAATACAAAACTTGACAGAGAATCCCTGATAGCTGACAGTTTCTTGTGCAGGCCAGGGCTGGAGCTGCTAAGGCTCCTGGTGCGTTCCTTTCCAGTTTCTCAGTCCAGGGAATTTTGTTCTGTTTTGTAGCATTGGCGATTAACTGTTGTGGAAAATTTAATAGTGATGACTTATGCAAATCATGTTCTCTACAAGTAAAACAAATAAAAATGAGGAAATGTACACATCGTACCTTTGAAAGGTTGCGAGCAGTGGCGCAGAAGACTTGGGTTACAATAACATCTGAAATGAGCCTGGGAGTGGAAACATAGCAAGGCCTGTTTCAAAGGAGAGCCAGTTCACTAAACACCAGAGTGATTTAATGCACCATCAATTATTTCCTGCTTGTCACTTAAACAGGCTCCACATATGCATGGCAGGTCATGAGTGCAAAGAGGAGGTAGAAAGCATGATTTATTGGCTGGGGCAAACACCTGCGAATTAAGCAGCTCAGAAATTAGCCACAAGTAGCATATTAGCGCAGCTAATCAGGCACGGTTCAGTATTTCAGTTTCTTGATTTGCCCATAAATAAGGCTGTATGTGGCTGCCCTGGGGCGTTCTGGTGATTAACAGCCCTGACCTACAGTAAAGTGTGCAATCTAAACAATTTAGTGGGATCTGCAGGTGTACATTGTAAGCTTGTTGCCTATAAGGCTGCTACATTCAGTACATAGAAAGCTCCTGGTATCTGAGTGTCTTGTTCATACATTTAATCGCACCATTTAATGATCAATTTTCTTTTCATTCATTTACCAGGGCCTGTTAACATTAACGAGTTTTAAACTACGAGGCACTGATGCGCAACTGTGAAACCCAGTTGTCTTCTTTGTCTTATTCAGATGCCAAAGAAACAAGATCACCACTCTTTGCTGTTCAATCTCATATCTCACACCACAGCCATTGACTTCCACCACAGCTGAAATGACAAGTTGCTACTTCATTATTTCAAGACTTGTGTTTGGCTGGCCTGCCTGTTGATTGCTGATGTAAAGGTGCTGTGTGGAGGAGCCCGTACACAGCCAACAGCAAACTGATGTTTTGGTTTTGCAAAATGCTGAAAGAAAGAGAGAAATGCCTGATCACTACATACTAGCACGTTAAGCACATGCGCTGGAGGAAGTTTGGAGGTCTCTTGAAACACTAAGTGTGAACACACACAAAGCTCAGCAGTAGCCATATCAACTTTAACTGTAAGAAAAATTACACTTATGGGAAAGAAGATATCATCCCAAAAAGCAAGATACTTGATAAAGCACCCTCGTTACCCAAAGTACTCACAGTAGCCTGCTAATTCCTCACCTCCAAAAGAATGCATGGGGACATAGACAAGGATGAAGGTGAAGGACCGGTGAGAAAGTTATGACATGTAGCCTCACCTGTGAAGGAATGACATTGCAAATCTAGAGCTGTGCATGTTTTCATATAAAATAGTGCTGGAACATTTTAGGAAGGAAGCACAGATTCATAAAAGATACATGACTGAGGAAAAGCAAGGTGACCATAGCTACCCATATTTTTCTCCTGCTGTATGAATAACATGGTAGGACTTCTTGGAGCACAAGGCAGCAAATTTTTTTTACATAAATTATTTATTATTTTAGCACTGAGAACCTTGAATTATTTGAGCCAAAAGGTATTAAACATAAAAAGTAAGCACACTGGTAGACAGACTCCACAACCGTGTTTCATAAGGGAAAACTTTACTCACAAGGGACACATAATTTCCTGATTCATATTAAGCATTAAATTTAATTAATGCTTTTCTCTTACAATTTCAGTTTATTTTTCCATCACACCATGCTGTACTGATGATTGCTGAGATATATGACTCAGTGTGATACTGAACCTGACCTGGAATGTCTTTTCTTAGGTTTCTAGATTGAAGAGACCAAGGCCCAGTTCTGGCCAGTTGCTGTTCATAACCCTCATCATGGAATGCCCCCGTGGGCTCCTCTAGACAAGCACAGACACCACGTCCCAGTCTTCTCACTAGAAGGCCACCCTGTCCCTTGCATGGGGTAGATAAAAGCACCTGTCAAGGTTGGTTTTTCTTGATTTAGAAAGTTTTTTTCTTATTGGGACTCAGTTACAAAATCTGCTTAAATTTCTATCAGAATTCGTATAACTTTATATTGGAACAGAGACAGTTACAGGCCTGCTTTCCATCACTCCCTATTTTATGTTCAGTGAAGTGAAGCTGAGGGTGTGCAACATGTGCAGAGGAGGGTGGGATGAATGTGCTTTTGAATGTAAGGTTTTGGAAGACTGGAATGGGCAACAAAGCAGGATGTCTCATCCCTGTACCTGCCTAAGTTTTCAGCCAGGCCTGAATGCTGTCTGGGTGAGGACCATATTGCTCAATCCCAGGAAATATCCAGCACTTCCGCACTGTTGCCTGTCAAAGAAGCAGGAACTCAGAGTGTGAGTGAGTCATTAAATTGATGGCATAGGCACATTTTGTGCATTTCTCTGGAAGGAAGGGTGAATTTGGTTGGTTTTTGTTTGGTTGGGTTTTTTTTATGTTTAGTTCTAGCAGAAATAAAATGGGACAAAACGGTTTTACTGGCTGGCATGAAAGATTGCTTTTTTTGGAATAGTGTCAAAAAAAGGGCTCTTTCCTAGTGCATTTTTTCCTAGTGCATGTTGTCCTCCTCATAACAGTATATTATAAACTCCTCATGTATTTAGGAAAAGAGGTAAAGAATTGAAAACATAAGAGAGGAAAACAGAAATGTAATGGAGAACTTTACAATATTTTTATATGCTACCGTGACATTTAGATGAGTTACAAGGTATGTGTGATATAAAACAATCAAGAGTCTTTCAAATATTGATAACAGAGTAAAAAAAGTTCAAAATATAATGTATAATTATGGCAGTGTAGGAACAGAATGAGATCTATTAAGATTCTTTTGATACATCACAGAATTTCAGGCTATATCTTTGGCAAAATTAAAGTAAGATTTGAAGGTGTATCTATGATTTTGAAAAGTGTATGATATCATCACATCACTAATGTGTCAGAGCTTTTGTTATAAAACAGCCTTTGCCTTTTGGTAAAGGAGATGCTAAATTACAAGTACAGCAAACTCAAAATGGCTACATAAAACCAAGCAGATTTAAAAAAAGGTTAAAAAACCCAGATTTATTGTGGGAACTCTGAAATGATATCTAGATGATCCCCCTAGCAGCCCTTGAGATGTCAGAGATGATAATACAGTAACAACATTTGGGAAGTATTTCTAGTTTTACACTTAGCCTTTTGGCAGGAATTTATTAAGACAGAATAAGCCTGTGACTTTTCAATTCCAAGTACAATTTGTTTCTCTAATATATCTGCAGGAGTAATGTGTGATGGAATTTTTCCTTTGCTGGGCCCAGTACTTGTGGGTGATGATGTGCTATAATAGGTTCTCACAAGCCATATCTCAACAAGATAAAACACAACACATGTACATCTGTGGCCCAGTGTCAATGCCTTAAATGTACATCAGAAATGCATTAAATCTTTTGATTGCTATTTTGTTTGTACAGCTTGTTGGTTCAGACTTTCCTCTGTAATGTACCCTGCTGATTGCCTTGAATTATTGGCATATCCTTGGTAGAACAAGCACACCTTGTCCCGAAATTCAACATTACAGATGTGACTTGAATCCTTTCTTTTATTAGTAGAAACAGAAGAAATGTTCTTCAAGTTATTTCAATACGCTTCCTGAAAGCACTTATTTCAGAATCAACTGGGTCTAGCAGAGCTTGGGACCAAAAGTAAAGGCATGCGATATCACATCAGAAATTCATCCACACAGTTGTTTGTGTGCATCTGTGCCTGTGTCTATGTATAATGACAAAACCATGTAGAAAATAAAGTATTATGGACAGCTACGGAAAATGGTGCATCAGAAGAGGCACTTTTAGTTTTGGACGCTCTTTCTGGGCCAGATTCTCAGCTGGTTTAAAGCTGTACATCTCACATCAGCTTACTTGTTCATATGTGAAACTTTTCTTTTTAGAGAAAGCAAATATTTTAGAAGTAATCTTGAGCTAAACTGTAATGGAAGCCAGAGTGTCCGATACAAATAAAACAAGTATATAAAAAGTAATTTTAATTAACAGCATCCATATTCAATCTCCTGTGTTCCTGCAACATGATTTCTGAGCAAAGACAGCCTGCTGAAAGCATATCCCTGGGCATAAAGATACAGACATGCATCCTTGGGGTTTTAGTTTATGTCAACCACCTCATAAGGTGTCCAGTGTGGGATGGTTACTGCTTTTGAAGAATGCTCCCTTTTTTCCTATTTGGTCACCAACGTAAGTTGTTAAGGGTTGTGTCTCTTTTCCCTGCATTGGTACTGTGAGGCTGATAACCACTCCATGAACTGCACACCTTGTGGCCTTTGGACTGACCAGATTGGAGACATTACTGGAGGGGGTCTTTTCTCATTGACATCCCTGTGTCATCTTTCCAAAGGAGAATCATGGTAGAGTTGCACAGGGAACAACAGAGGTGTTTGCCTGGGAAAATACATTCAGGCAAATCTGGTGGCCTTCTATGATGTGCTTATAATGTCAGTGGTTAAGGGAAGACTGACTGATGTCATCTACCTGGACTTGAGCAAAGCATTTGACAGTGTCCCACACAACCCTTTATCTAAACTCAAGAGGTGGATTTGATGGATGAATCACTTGGAGAATAATGAATTGGCTGCATGGTCACACTCACAGTTTTGCGAGGCAATGGCTTCATGTCCAAGTGAAGACCAGTGGCTTTCCTCAGGCGTCAGTACTGGGAGCAGTACAGTTTAACATCTTTGTCAGTGACGTGGACAGTGGTTTTGAGTGCACCCTCAGCAATTTTGTCAATGTCACCAAGCTGTGTGCCACAGTTGGCAGGCTGGAAGGAAGGGATGTCACCCAGAGGGATCTTGACAAGCTTGAAAGGTGGGTTTAAACCTCCTGAAGCTCAACAAGGCCAAGTGCAACATCCTGCACCTGGGCCGGGGCAATCCTAGGCACAGAAAAAGCCTGTGTGGAGAATGGATTGAGAACAGCCCTGGGGAGAAGGACTTGGGGTGTTGGTACTCAACATGACCTGGCAGTGTGTGCTTGTAGCCCAGAAAACCGACCATAACTTAAGCTGCATTATAAACAGCGTGGCCAGCAGGGCAAGGGAAGCGATTCTCCCGCTTTTTTCTGCTCTCATGAGACCCCATCTGGAGCACTGCATGAAGTTCTGGCGCTCCAGGACAGGAACCTGTCGGAGCAAGACCAGAGGAGAGCCAGGGAGATGATCACAGCTGGACCACCTCTCCTATGAAGACAGGCTGAGAGAGTTGGGGCTGTTCAGACTGGAGAAGAAAAGGGTCTGGAGACACCTTACAAGGGTCTTGCAGTACCTAAAAGGGGCCTACAAGAAAGCTAGAGAGGGACTTTTTACAAGGGCATGGAGTGGTAGGACAAGGGATAATGGCAGGTTTAGAGTAGATATTAGGAAGAAATTATTTATTCATATGGTAAAGAGGCACTGGAACAGGTTGCCCAGAGAAGAGGTGGATGCCTCATCCTTGGAAGTGTTCAAGGCCAGGTTGGATGGTGCTTTGAGCAACCTGCTGTAGTGGAAGGTATACCTGTCCATGGAAGAGGGATTGGAATCAGATGGTCTTTCAGTCCCTTCCAACTCCAACAATTCTATGAAGCTACAGTGCAAGTTTTATTGAAATTTCAATTTCTTTTTGGCTTCAAAAGTAGATTTTCACTCTTTTCCATACAAATATGTAATGTGATTTCAGTAGAATAAATTCATTTCCACAATACATTCAACACCTGATTAATTCATATTATTGAGGCAACAGAGATATGATTAACTTATTTGTGTCTTACAGTTCATAAACTCTGTTACAGATAACAGTGTGAGTCTCTGCTGATTCTTTATGCAATAGAAAAGCTTTAGAAACATCAGTGGAGACTTGCTTTTTCATTAAATATGGTTGTAATCTAATTTAGTTGTAAAACTCAGCATATTTCTTGAAACTGGCATCCTACATCAAATAAAATGGAGCTTGACAGTAGCTTTTTAGTCTTCCTAGAAGGACTGAAGAACAGCTATAGGAAGCTTATTGTGCAGGCCCCACTTTTAGATAATGTCCTAGAAACTTTTATACATATTTCTAAGTGGGTGAAGTGTATGACTCAGTGAACTCTTCTGAGCATTCCTAACCAGTACTTCCTTACTGCGAAAAAACACACAAGGAAAATGTCTTTTATGCAAAAGATGCTTTGTAAATACATCCATGTCCTCAAATTACAAAGCACTCATATTGGAAAATGTAATGACAAATTACAGTGTTGGTGCTTGGTTACCCTCACAGTAAAAATGTTCTTCCACATTATCAGATGGCACTTCCAGATGGTGTTTTGGTGTGAGTCCATTGCTTCTGGTCTTGTACTAGGCACCATTGAAAAGAGCCTGGCTTTGTCTTTTTTGCATCCTTCCCTCAGGAATTTGCACCATTTGATGAGTTCTCCCTCGTAACCTTTTCTTCCTCTCTTCTACGACCATGGACCCATGGTTGACTCATAGGACCAACTGTTGACCTATAGAGTTGATAAAGTCCTCAGGTCCTTCTCCATCAGTGGCAGGACTGAGGGGAACACTGGTTCCTCCAGTGTGACAGATGCTCTTTGGCACATCACCACTACAGCTAAGGATGTGCGTGCTATGAGAAATTTTGCTGGCCTCTCCTTTGTGTTCTGTTTTACTGAACTAGGTGACACTTCAAACTATTCACATTTGCGTAAATGTCTTGGAATTTCTCCTACCCTGAATGTCTTGAGAGAATAATTTGTTTGGGAAAAGAGAAAGTCTTCTAAGTGAGTTAAATTTAATCTGAAAACAAGTGAGCAGACAGCTGGAGAATATGGCCAGTGATTCTAAACACAGAGACTGGTAACTGGTAACTGTCTGCTAAAGAGAATACTGATTCTTTCTCCTAGAGACACTACTGAATGTTATCTCCAGCATACCTGGCCTTCTGGAATGGCGACTCTCCTTTGGGAGGCAGTAGAAAGACTCTGCAACCCATTACCTAGATGTAATGAAGAAATTCTTTTGGTCAATTTGTGTCATTTCTGTGAAACTATTTAAGGCAAAGAATAAAAAACCAAGTGTTTTTTCAAGTCAAATATATGATGAAAAGAAACTGAAATATAGGAACACTAAATAAGGTGAATGCACTGATTAGAATAAAATGAATATATAATTAATGAGTCATGCATAAAAGTGGATACTAAATTAAAATATTTCCTAAAGTTAGGAATAAACACAGGCAAGTATATAGCTACAAGTTGTACAGTAACATAGTAGCTCATATTTTTGTGAATTTAGGGAAAGTCAGTCTCAATGGAGTGAACGCCAGAGATTTTAATTAATAAGATAGAATATGTAATCAGTACAAATTTATTATTGAGAGGGAAACAGCTTATCCTAAATTATAATAGCCTAATATTGGCTGTTGGAAGAGTTGGATTATTCACAACAAATAATAACTGTTATCATTTTTCCCTATTTTGGCTTGTAAAGAATTCAGAAACGGTACCTGACATCGAAAATATATTAATTCACCAGAACTATTTTACCTTAACAGATTTGAGTTACTTCTGAACATAACATTACAAATTGTATATTTTATGTACAGCACTGTGTTCTTCTAAGAATACCACAGCATAGTATTATTTTCACTTATAGAGAAGAATAGAGGTAACAGTGTAATAAACGGGAAATTTTTCTCTTCTGAAGATGTGAAGAAGATGTTCCTGAACAGTCACACATGTTTCAGGATTGCCGTTTTGGACGTAGGCTGCTAAATTTACCTATAGTCCACTTCTTCAGCTTTAGTTCTCTTTGGATCTGGCCATGAGGTGGCAATGTCTCTGGGACACAGATATTTTTCTTCGTGATGATTTTGTGATTCATAATTTTTAATGTGGATTTGTGGAGACTATTGTGAAACTGGGCATACATAAAAAGCTTCAGTAGCCATTGTGTTCAGCTCTAAAATGTAATCTTCACAAAATAGTGTGGTTTGTATAACCCTCACAAAATATATCTCACTTCCCTTTTCAGTTGATTATGCCTAAATGCAACAAGATGCAGATGATTAGAGTTCTCTGTTTTGCATAATCCTTGTGAAGACTATGTGCTTTTGCCTGTAGTACTACTCAGTTCCTGGCTGAAGTTTTTTATCCAGGTGACTAATTTCCTTTTAATAATCTCATTCTCTCACAACAACCAAAAAAATCTCCCTCTTTTGTAGACCTTCATATTTATATGTCAAGAAAAGTCCTCATGATGAAAAGTCAGTTGAAGTGAAATTGAGTGTACACATAATGTTAATAATTTAATTCCATTGCCTTCCATTATTATTCTTTAAACTGAATTATGAGACCCTATTTGCAAATCTCAAAGTGCTCTGTGAATTACAAACAGTGGCTCTTAGCTAAACTCCTATAACCAGACCCTACACTACCACACAAGAAAAACTTCAATTACAGCTGAAAGTGGACATACCATTTAATGGTAATAAAACATTATTGTGATAACGTAGCTATGCTTAAATCAAAGAAATTCAGACCTAAGTTGCACTCAAGAGAAATCCAAAAGTATTAGAGTACAAACCGCTCCAAAGACTTTGCTTTTGATCTCTGATGATGCCTTGCAGTGGCTGAAGCCTTATGATTTCAGAGTACTAGCCCTGGAGGTCCAAATTATATTAAACATTTTTTTAAAGTCATTAGATTCCTTCTGCCTCCTTTTAGTTTCTATCAAGTGATAAAGAGATCTGTATGAATTCTGATTCTAGTAGAGGCTCTTTCTGTAGTGTAAAAGCATCTTTATAATTACAAGGACCATAAATGAAGGACATAACCAAACCCAGTAAAGTAATACAGGTGGACACTGACATTTGTCTGTTTCACATGTATACATTTTCAGACAGCCTTGATCTCAGAAAGCTTGTGGATTTGGTGTCAGCAACTTAAAAGAAAAAGATAAGTAATACCAGGATTGTATGGTTGGTTTACTTCTAAAATAGGTGCTCCTACAGTGAGCTTGGATGGGTACATCAAAAAGATATGCAATAAAGCTTCCCTCCCGCCTTACTCCCCCCAAGATGGACATGGAGCTGTGCTGAGAAGACTGCAGTTGGCCAGACTGCAGGATCTCTGTGGGAACTTCTGCTGCAGTCCTGTATGCATTCCAAATAAAGCAATTTAGCTTAACAGCATCTGCTTTTCCCTGTTGCAAGATACTGCTAATCAGCTAATTGACATTGTTTTGCCTCTGTAATTCCAGGGGCTCCTGAATAAAAACATTAGTGCTGCCATGGTGGATCAGATGAAAGAGTCCATCTTATCCAGGTTTCCTTTCTTCATTGGTGACTAGCAGCAGATGCCTAGGGAAGCAGTGATAATTCCCTCTGTGCACCCTCCTAGTTGTGAGCAGCATGTGGACTTGGTGAGTCAAGGTCAGTGCCTTGTTTGGTTTTTTTCAGCGAATGTATCCAGGAATTCCTACTTCTGCTTTTTGTGTTCATTAAGTGGTGAAGTATCACTCCTTTAAATACAGTATTTTGATTCACCCAGGGCACTTCTGATTTTATATCACTTTCTCATAAATCTATTTATAGACTGTTATCTTTATTCCATATGGTAGTTATTATCTCTTTAACTGTTATTTGTAGAGAAACCGTGCCACAGATCATTCTTACTCCCAGTGCTGTTTTACCTCCTGTGGGACCAGAATGTCACCTGAACTAACTATTTATTTTCCCCTTAATAACAGTTAACATTTGTCCTCAGCCTTTCCACATACCTAGGCATTCAAACTTGAGAACCTTGAACAACTTAGTAATGACAGATTATTTTGAACACAGCAGATGCTAATGCAGGTGCCTACCAGTCTGCATTATTGACCTACCTCTCCAGAATCACAATTTATCCTTCTTTTTGTTCCGTAATATACAAATAGGTATTTGTGTCACACCTTAGAATTTTAATTTGTTTTAGAGCCTACCACAAGAGATATGGCAGATAACGTCATAAAAATCAAAATATGATATTTCAACTACACCACCCTCACCTTCAGTCCTACAGAGATCATTGATAAACTGTAAGCACAGTGCCTCTCTATGAGTACTGGGTTATTTCTTCCCCACTGAATCACGTTTCTTTGAACCCATTGTTTCTATACTTTATTAACAGTTTATACAGGTTTACTCAGGTTTAGTGCCAAATATGATGATCTGGAGTTCCCCAGATACATCTCTCCACTGGAGCCATTTAAAAAATTTGGTATCCTGTGCTGGCAGGCAGTTACACTCTTTAGAAATTGGTATTATAAATCACAAATACTGACAAAATTAACATAAGCTAAATATAAGTGTGTAAATTGATGTTTGGAATCACTGCTCTTGAATTCCCAGCAATTTTATTTCATCCTATTCTATAAAGTGCACTGAATCTTGTTTACTTTTAGAAAATATATTTTTTTCTTTTTCTAAAATGTAACATTCTTATTACAAAAAATAATGTATTCAACCAAATTAATCTGTGGAAATTCTTGTCTAGGTTAGAAAGAGTAAAATAAATGCTGTTTTAATAGAAGATCTCACAGAAACATTATTGTAGTGAGAGAAATTTTTTAGAAAAATAATGATGACTCTATAATATTCTTTTTTTCTCAGATTTTTTGGTATGTTTTTCTGCTGGACAAAGAGACTATAAATCTACTTAAATTCTGTGAAATATTTGAATTTTCTTCAAAAATGTTGTTTTATATCATTTATGTTAAAAAATTAGAGTCTTTTCTGCCAGGGAATGGGAAAAGAATGTGACATGCTGAACACTAGGGTAAATTAGGTAGTAAACCAGACACTGTGAGGATGTGAGGAAGAAGAAATGAGTGACCTAACCTCGGATCAAAGCTCTCAGAAGTGTAGTGCCACCTCAGCAGATGCAACATGTAGAAATCATGTTAGTACATTGTGCTGATGCTTCCTCACTATCTGGCCTCTTCCTGGAAAACAGCTGGACTTACTGGGGTCATCTGGTCAGTTGTGTCACAAAGACAGAATAGATCTTCCAAATTTTGTGGCAAATATAAAATGACTCTCTAGAAGTTGGCTTCTATCAATGAAGATTGGGGTTAATTAAGAAGTTTGCATCTTGAGAAATGTGAAAGTTGTTTCAGTTGAAGCTCAAAGGCTTCCTCAGACCACATAGTCAAACCCAAGGCAAGATGACTGAAGAATTGAAAAGATTTGCTTTAATCTTATTAACCCAATCTTGCAGCCCAGCTAAAGCTACTTTAAACTCCTTTTACATTCCTGAAAGAAGACAAAGTAAATAAGTATATCCATGAAAAAGAAGCCATGCTGGCTTAAGAATGAACAACAGAAGCCTGTGGATCAAGAATCCTTCCTGCTTCACTCAGTTCTTCCACTTTTGGTTTGGAACAAAGAAAGTCTTTGTTGGGATGATGCATATTAATAGTCTGTGACAAGTTATAAATATATTGTGGTTGAATGGATTTTTTTTACAATAGATTCTTGTAGTGTTTCTCTATCAGAATTATATGCATGGATTTTAAACAACCTGAATACATTTTTGGGATTATATCTCTGAAAGTTGACATGATAGGCAATAATGCATATTTAAGATGATACAATGTAAAGTCATTTGGCAAGTCTGTGACCCAGTAAGAGAGAAAAGAAAGTATTCTTAATAAAATAATAAAAAAACCCCAACTAATTTTTTATTATGAAAGAGATTTGAGAAGTTTAAAAATGTCAATTTCACTCAATTTTCACTACCTTTTGTGGCTTGAATTTAAGGAAGGAAGAATAACTGATAGTATCCTGATTTAATATTCTGTGTTTTCAAAATATAATGTCAGTGAAAAAAGGATAGTATTGTCATATTTCCTTGACAGTTAACCCACAGTTATATCTTTCTTTAGGGACAATAAAGTTTGCTTCACAATAGTCTCTTAGTTCTACTTTGGAGGAAGAATATTAATGGTTGAAAAGAATAGTGTACAACTTTTATTAATTCCTTCTAATTAACAGTGGATATTTTTAGTGAGACTTATTTGAATAATTTGAAAAAGCTTAGATTCTTAAATTGCTCTAGAATCTCAGGGAATGACTGCAGTGATCAATGTTATGATGATTTAATTTGTTTCCAAGGAAAAAATGTGTGCCTGCAATTTGAATTTTATGACATCCAGAAACCAGAAGACTTTGCATATGAAAACCAATGAAAAAACACCAAATGAAAACAACTGGTTTTGACTATCTTCCAGTGATATAATTTCATGCAAATATGAAAAAAAGAAAAATGTAAAGGTTCTTTTAAATAATAAATAGTAAAATTTAAGACTGTCCTCTGAATAGGAAAAAATAATACTTCATAATTAATAAGATTGTGAGTAGCACTCTGTCAGAAACCTGGTTTTGAGTTCTCTCAAAACATGCCTCTGGCTGAATACTGAATGTATTAAATGTGTATTAAAATGTATGTTATTTGAATACACCCATAGTGCCATGTGATCTGGATGTCTCTCAATAAACAGCTTATTCTCACCATTATTTTTAAGCAACCAATCCCTGTGTCATCAATAAATCTGATCAGCTTTTTCTTATGAGTGATAAAATTACTAAATACACTGACCAGACTTATCCATTAGTAACAATCCCACCAATTTCTTTTTTAATATGTTTGGTTTTGAGATATGCCAAATGGTTATTTTTCAATTCACACAACATCTATTCTTTCAATTTTGTATATTGTAGTTTTTTAAATAATGCTAATATCCAACCATAGTTCAAATATCTGACAAAAAGAGAAGTATGTAACTTGATCACCTTTTATTTTTATGGCCAAGTAAGTAGAGAATTTCTGAGCACATTCTAAAAATAATTTATTTCCTTTATGGTCAGCTTTTCCTTAAGGATCTGAGATAGCAACCTAAAAGGAGTATTACTTAAAAGAATCATATGCAAAATGTAGACCAGCATCTGTTAAAGGTTTTAATTTTAGTTGCAACACTGCAACTCTATTGTGGAGCATTTTAAGATCAATGAAGTTTAACAATACTTTATACGTAAATATATATATTTATTATTTGGAAAGACAATGTCCATAATCACTTCGGTAAATATTAACGTAATAGTGGCCTATTTTTTAAAAAAAAACAACCAAACAAAAAACCCAAGAGAGCTATTTTGTTAGTTACTTAGCTTACTTTGTTGAAAATGGAGGGGTAAGGAAATGGTGGCTTATTTTGCTAATCTTGGTTTAAGCTTTTCAGCATGAAATCCAAATTGACTTCTTAGGACAGAGCTGCTGAGAACTAGCATAGACAGACATGCTTGAGCATGTGCCTGTCTTTTTCCAGACTCTGGGAAACCTGTCCAGTCTGGAATCATAGGAAAGAATGTTAAGCTTTCTTCTGGAGAAACAGATTAGACTTGCTCCTTGAAAATAAAGTAAAGAACAAAACCTCATGGTTAAAAACTCTGCACAGTGTGTGGTGGTCTGGATTCCTCAGCCTCAAGCTTTTGGGACCAAGACATTCTGCCCTTTGGAGTGTACCTGAACCACCTGACTATGATAATAGCCTTGAAACTGTTCCTACACATGGCAAAACCTTGCTTGTCCACAGGGTTTAAAGAGTGAGAAAGAAGACAAGAGAGAGCAAGTTCTGTAACCTGGCACTTACATAGGATATTTTCATGGTATTGTAGAATGGTTTGGATTGGAAGGGACCAAAATCATTGTCTGGTTCCACACCACCCACCAAGGACAGGGAAGACACCCCCTAGATCCGAAGTTTTAGTTCTAGTGCTGGCAGGCTGCTATAAGGTGTCCTGCAGCCTTCTCTTCTCGAGGCTGAGGAACCCCAACTCTCTTAGCCTGTCTGCACAGGAGAGCTGGTCCAGCCCTGTGATCATCTTTGTGGTTCTCCAGCATTTTAAAATACCACTTGCCAGTCCTCACTTCCAGGTTAGTTTTCGCGTTCTATCCAATGACCATATAATAGATGAGCAGTGCTATATTGACATTTTATAGTACTATAGGAGATTCCAGACAATTACAGACAGAGAGATGTAAAAATAAATTTAATGTAAGGGAAGCGTGAACTGACTTGAGAATGAAATACGATTTTGATCAAAAAATAAAGATCCTAAGTAAATGAAAAATACCCAGAAGTGAGAGTTTAAGGGCTTATCCCTTAAGTACATGAACAGTTCTTCCACAGTAAATGTTCAAGACTAACAGGGGAAGGGCCACTTTTATGCCTTGTTTTTAAAATACACCAAAACCCAGTTTACATACAAAAATCTATCTGAGACAGAAGACTAGTCTATTAGTTAAATAACCTGGTTTTTAACTTGGTATTTGATTAATTTTAAAAAATTGCAAAAGCTCAGCTAAAATATAAAAAGTTTCCTTGTTCTATATCAAAACAGTTTGGTACCTCCGACATTCTATATTTTCTGTTGGCAACTATGCATTAATGCAGATTGGTCTAGAATGAGTTTGGATGGATAGAAAACTTGCATTAGAAACTTGGTCACTTTTGAAGGAAGTGTGCCAGTGTTTTGAAGGCTGGTGAAAAACATTTTTTGGTGATTTTTTTCCTGCTGTTGGTCTATTAAATACATTAACAAATTGGTGATATTTTTACAATGTTTTTGTTTCAGCATGGAAAATGAAGAGAGTCAGGTTTTAAATTGCTTTTCAATTCTTCATTTATAGAGGAAGTGCAGTCTGCAATTACTTTAACTATTTCAGATCCTTTTGCCTCTTATAAAAACATATTTATTTTCTGGATGATTTTTTTGGAGGGTGTGTGTTTGGGTTTGTTTTGGTTTTTCTTAAATGCTGAGGACTGTCACTTCTCCTGGATCATTGTTATGACCTACAGGGCATGTGGTTCCTTTGACATGAAGTTTATTTTTCTAAACCCACAGCTTGATATTCTAGCACTTAATTTCAGAATGCAGCTTAAATCACAGAAACCATAATATGTCAAATGATCCTACACTTGCAGGGGAAAACAGTAAGTAATGAAAAAGCTATGATTGCTTTTCTGTCCCTCCAAATGACAGTTATCACCTCAGTGACCTGCTCCGGGCGGACCCATCTAAACATGACACACTAAGGGATAACGTCATCTAACAGAGTAGTTATAAAAATCAATACAAAACCCATTTCAAAGATACTCTGTGTAAGAATCCTGGTGTAACGTTTATTTATTGAATAGGCCTGAGGAAAAAAACCAACAACTTTTCTGATAGATAGGCTTTACCTCCCAAGCAAAGGAATTCTGTAGGTAAGCAATAATTGCATTTTTCAATCTATTATTTAGTCTTGCCAAAGCTCAGCCTAGAATCTAATATGTGGATGATTGCTATAACTCAATTATGAAGCCTAAGCAGAGCTCTAATGCATCTGTAATGCAAAAGGAGCATAACAAGACAATTGACTGCACTTCTTTTAGTTGTGGAGTAGCTGTCTGTGTTTGTGTAGGGATGAACAGAAACAGGGAGGGAGACTGCGATATTGTATTTTTCACTGAAGGATTAGGAATGTTCTGTACTTATCTTCACTCATGAATATCCAAGGTATGGTTACATCATTGAAACAATGGCAGGCTCACCACTGACTGAAAATAGGTTTCTATTGTTTGTTTCTCAAATGACAATAATACTGAAGCCTGGAGCAATTTTATCCAGTCATATCCCACATACAAGGCATGCAATTTGATTTGCTAAAAAGTCAGTTAAAAAAAGCTAATATTTATTTTCCTTATATTTATCAAACTGTTTTCAAATCAGTGTGAGCTTTATTCCTCTCAGGAAGTAAATAATAAACATAGTATATATCTTCAGCTTTGATTTCTTACAAAAAGATGCAGTATAGCTTGATAGCTTTAAAAAATATCATAAATATCTTTTTTCAGGATATTAATGTGAAAGCATATTTATAATTAGGAAAATACATGATTTAACAAATATTGGGATTTTTTCATGTTGGCTTTTATTGTCAGCACTTTGTTTTGTACAATAATATAGGATCCTATTTACCTTCACACAACATAATTCTGGCGATTTCACATTCATATTGAGAGGTGTTTGATCACTGAAATTGTCTCACTGAAATCGTCTTACAGACTTTGAAACAGAAATGTAAGGAGAGGATTAAAGAAACAATGTAACAATTTCTAGTTCCACTCAGAAAAGTGTAATGAAACTCTGGGCTTTCTGTCTGCACATAAAAAGTCAATAAAATTCAGGCATGAATGTCTCTGATAGTGGAATCTGAATGGGGATGCTCAGAAATGTTAGCTAATTTTTTTTCTGTAGCATTGATCTGCTAAAGAACTGATCTGACACTCTTCGTATCCGTCCCAAAACCAAACAGTTTTGAAACAAAAAATGCGCTTTGATGGATCATCTGTACTTTCCATCCCTTCCTGCAGATCAGCTGCCATATTGCACACAGAATGAACCTTGGCATCTGAAATAAAATTTACTGAAGCAGACTTTCCTGTGAAACTCAGCCAGTATTCTCTTCCTGAGTAAACTGTACCTTAATTCCATACTGTGTTTCCTCCAAAGACATGAACGACTTTGGATAATTTGAGTGACTTGGGCCTTTGTATTCAATTCAGTCTAAGAAGGTCTGAAAAAAAATAACTCTTAGAAGACAGCATCCTATCCAAAGTATATCCAAGCATGGAAAAAAAATCTGCAACAGTCTGCATATATGCTATATGAGTGCCGTGCAGAAAGATACTATTTAGATTTTTTCTAGTGTACTTTATTAATTGGCACAACAGACTTTTTTGAGTCTAATTTAAAAAAAAAAAAAAGAAAAGAAAAGAAAAAAATAGTACTGTTTTACTGTTCATCTGGTACATATTCAAGTTATGTCATGGAAAAACAGAGCCCTGATGAAATTGGCAGGGTAAATCTAATACTGGGACACGTGAACATGCATCTCATTAACAGGTGCTAATAAGGGGCAGGAGAACACTTTTTTTGAGAACATGATTAACATCTGACTTTTCTTTCAAAAAATTAAAACTGGGAGAACAGAGAAAATCCATTGTCAATGATCATTGACCAGGAAACAGCAGCTAACAGTGCCCTTTGGCTTAATGGCTGCTTTGTGGAGCTCTGTTGCTTATGTTGCTCATGTTGCTCAGATACAGATGTTGATATACATTTTTTCTTTTTAGAAATAGTGATTGCTTGCATTTATGAAGAGCTTGCTTTCATCTTCCAGCCCCTTGTTCAAAGCAGTATATAACTGCCAGGAAAAACTTGAGCATAAGTCAGGGTGGAGGAGGGCCTCAGGACACTGGCACCATATGTGGGAAGTGATCTTTTTAGCTTGCTTGACATTGTCATGGTTGCTGTTGTAAAGGTGGATACCTGAAAATATCATAGGGTGGGACATTTATGGGACTATTGCTTTCCCTTATTATAGTTAAATATCCCTATTGGAACAGGGAGGGCACATCTGGTGTTAAAGATGCCTTTAATTAGTGCATAAAGTTTCTCTTCAAGCAATTAAAACTAGAATTTTGGTTTCTAAAGGTCTTCATATTAACAAAATTCTTATGAATAAAGGACTATGGCAGTGTGCTTGCTGAAATGTCTTAAACCACAAATATCCAGCTGGAAATGATGTTTGGAAAAACTGTTTACAGGCTGTACAAAATTATGAGGTCAAGAGAAAAGTCATTATTGTGAAAGCCCAGTTAATGAAAAATTGATCACAGACCCTCCTAAATGTGTCTCAAAATCCCTCCAAGGAGCAGGGGTCTACAGCTGTAAATCAGCCCAGCAAGTTAAAGACCCAGACCCTGTGTGACTGGTTGCCCAGAGAGGACCAAGAAAAAACTTTAGGAGCTGTTTTTCTGATGTGTCAGTGTGTCCTTTGAGAAGAGTAAATGGCTTTATATGAAAAAGCCAGCACAGTATAAGATGTCGCTTAAGCCAAGGAAAGTTTCTTTAGAGAAACCTCTCTGCACTGCTGTGAAGGAGAAGATGCTTGTCATGTGGGAACCCAGCTTGAGCAACTTGTATACCTCTCTCACTATGGCTGTAAACTGAAGTCCTGACCAAAATCCCAAGATATGCACTGATGATTGGAGGCACAGGCTGCTTCACAGATCCACATTCATCCTTCCTGATAACTCACCAGAAGCAAAGTAGTCTAATAGTCTTGACTTTCAGGTGGATCTTTTCTAGTGAAGTGACACTTCAGGTTTGGGGAAGAACAGAGATTCGCGGGAATCAACTTGAGAATTAATTTACAACGTTTAATGTTCTTGTAGCACCTCAATAATGTCAGAGGGAAGGCATGATAGAGTCATATTTTGAAAACTGGAGTCCTCTTTGTTTACTAAGATGGCTTCATTTATTTCTACAAAGCTTTTGAGGGGAACATCTGGGAGAAAAACTGAACTCTAAAAAGCATTGACTTTTTCAGAGAACAAATTTCATCAACACTTTACTGAAGAGACTCTCCATTTCTCCAGGTATGCAATCGGATGCTACGAATGTGAGGTTGCTGTGGAGTATAAGGGCTTAAGGGGAACAATTGCAATTGCACAACTAAAACACCATGGCATGGGTATGCTACCAACTCAGAAAGCTGCATGTCCAAGAGATCAAATTGCAGCAATAATAAAACTCTCTTTCTGTTCTTACTAGAATTGAGCTGAACCTTGCATCCTTGGATGTCATTCTGTGACTTAGTCTCATTATTGAATTGTTGTCTTATTCTGGCATTATGTTGTTGCTTTGATCAGAGTGTGAGTGGGATGCAATATTTGCTGGAGCTCTCACGTTTTTTCAATAAGCTCTTTTATTTCTATAGATGAGTATTAGAGTGTTTGTATCATAAGCCACATTGCAGAAAACAAAGAGAATATAAGAAATTTGAGAAATTTGAACTAGAATTCCTAGTTTTCATCTTTTCGTAAAGATGGTCTGTACAAAATTCTTCCTCTTAAGCTGAGCACTCTGTTCTCTGTCCTCTTTCTTCCTCCACATTTTTTCTTTCCTCTCAGTTGCTTCTGAACCTTCTCATGTCCATGCACACATGCAGTCTGTCTCTCAAGAAAGCATGACATGGCTTTTAAGGATCTAGTTAATTTCTTTGCATCAGTGCTAAATATTCAACCATATCATACATCCGTCATATCTTGAAAAGTGCTGAAGACAGTTACAACTCTTTTCAAATTAAGAACCACATTGTTTCACAGGACTGGGCAACTTTGTGTGACAACAGTGAAGCCATCGTTATTTCCTGGGAAATATGTCAAGACATTGGCAAAACATGTCCTATTAAAAGAAGTGGAGAAGTAACCACAGCATCTATGAAGAGCCCAGGATGTCCTTAACCAGAAGTAGCCATTCAATCAGTAAAATTAAAACAAGTTGTGTTGAGACGTGAAGGTAGTCTCTATCTCAATATATCAATGGGGCACATGCTGAGATTTTTCCCAGTATGATAATGAGCATTTGGCTTGTATTTGTAAACCAGATATAGACTCATTTATATTACAACTGTGTATTTGCCTTTTTTTCCTTATTAGTTGAAAAGGAGGTGATATTCTACAAATAAGGTATATAGCCTTATTATATTAATAATAAAGTATTTTCCCTCTGTAGTTTTAGCTGCTGTTTAATGCCAGCATGGACCTTTTCATTTTTGAAAGGTGAAATTTGGTCCAGATCAGCCGTGATCAGGTAGGGCAGGAGGGGTGTGAGAGGGCTATGCAGTTGAATGACAGGTCAGTGTCATGTGAACTGAAGCATGCAAATTGTATGAGGCCATGGTAATCATGGGGAAGAGATTTAACTCCCTTTGTTTTCTCTCCTTACCCAATAAATTCATGCTTGAAAAATGTCAGCCAGATTTTTTAGCTGCATAGGTATTTTAATGCACTCGTGTATTTTTGATATAATCAGAGATACATGCAAAATATTACAGTCTTGTGTGTATTACTAGAGTAGCTGTGCTTGGTAACATAGTGTCTTCATATTATGCACCAGGATTTCAGAGTAGCCTTTTCAGAAATTAGAAGCAACCAAGTCAGATCAGGTCATAATGTTAACTATACAGTATCTTGAGGGAAACTCAATCAAACCAAACCAAACTTTTTATAAGGCATCACAAATCATCCTGTATTAGCATCACATGGATTATTTATGAAAATGCTGTTGCTTGTCTGACAACCTAGGTGACATTACCTCTGGAGGATGAGCATCACCATGGCAAAACAGACGTGTCACCATTAGACATTAGTCTACTGTAACTAATTTATAAGGCTGTCCTGTAATTTGTTTTGATCAGGCAGCCTGAATATAGTTGAAGGGGATGAAAGGGAGGAGGGAGTGCAGGGAGAGAGGAGAGAGAAAGAAAATCCAATATTATTATTAACTAGAGAATTCAAAACTGTAAAAAATAAAGCAAGAAAATGTGTAGCAATTTCTTCATCTCCGTAACTTCTGTCTTTACACACAGACATAGATCAGAACCTCTAATACAAGTTTTCTCTCTTAGTTGTGGAATTTTTCCCAAAATTTTTCTAACTATGTTTCCCATGCTTTAAATTTGTTCACAATACCATATGATAACCACCCCTCTGCTTGTAGTTCTATTTTTTTTTTAAATAAAGTATGGATATAGTCCAAAAGTGACTTTGTGAAAATGTCACTAGAGTTAATCATGTTAAAGTGAATGTCATATCAAGTTTGTCTGTCAGGAAGAAAAAGGGAGTGTTTCAACCTAAGGCTTACAAGCCAAAGCAAACATGTAAATCTGCAAGCTTTGGGCTGTGTCCCTTCTGACTTAGCAAATTCTTCAGTGGAATATTGTAATTTAAGTCATCTTTTCTAAGGCCAGCTGATAAATAGCATTAAATAACAGAGAGAGAACCAATAGGATATACATGAATATGAAATAGTGAGCATTTCTCCAACTGTAGTTGATAACTGCTAAAAAGAGATGAGAAGGTGCCATAATTACATAATAACATCTCTGTAATGACTTAATAACATCTCTGACCATAAATGACCTTGAGAGGATCCGTTGTCATAGACCCTGCTCGTGCCTGTGTTGGGATACAAAGAATTCTTTTGAGCTGAAGTTTGCAAGGCTGTGGCTCCAGCTTATAACTCAGTTTTGAAGGAACATATTTTCCCTAGGAAAACGAAGATTGCTGCTCCAGAAGGAAAGGTATTCAGTTCAGAGTCAGGGCAATGAAGGAGGATATCAGTCATTCAGGGAAATTTCCAGCATTTAAAAGGCCTTGGAAAAGAGGTTTAAAGATTTCTAGTGTTCCGAAGAAAATTGTTCTGTAGTCTGAGAAGATGCTGCAGTTGACACAGAGACTGACAATTTTGGACCCATAAGAAATTTGGAACTTTAGCTGTAGTAAAAGAAACCAAAGAGTTCAGTCTTCTGGTTTTGTAGGTTTTTTTTTGTTTTTGTTGTTTGTTTGTTTGTTTGTTTGTTTTGTTTGTTTGGGTTTTTTGTTTTGTTTTTGGTTTTTTTCTCCACAACACCCACACCTTTACTTCTTTTCTTCAGTTTTCTTTCAGAATATCACAGATGTAGAGTAACCTATATTACAGTATTATATCACTATTAATTCAAGTAGTAGGAAGTAGAGAGTTAACAGGAAAACATAAATGAGCTTTGCTTTGTATTTGGAAGCAGGTGTGGTTAGGAATAATAGACGGAAGAAAGGGATCCCCCATTTGTAAGATTTATTCCTCGTCTTGTGAGCAGACATATCAACTTTGTTAACATTTTTGCTCTAAAAAAAATCCCATCAAAATTTTCCTCTTCACTTGCCCAGTGCTTATCAGACATTGTGCAAACCTAGAGGAAAAACTGCTTCTGTCAGAATGTCTAATTTAAATAGAAAAATGAATAATAATAATAAAAAAAATAAATAGGGGAAAGATTGGGGGAAAAAAACAAAGTATCAAGAACAAGGTCTGCTTATTCTAATTAGATTTACTTTTCCCCTTGTATTTTGGCTACTCTGATAAACTCAGGCGGAAAGCAAGACAAATATATGGGCTTAATTTGTCTGGTGGCAATGTGAGCTTTTGCTCTATAATCACGTGATAATGATTTATTTTCCTATTCTTACCTTCTAGTGTCTAAGTTTCACATCGTAGTTTCTAGCTCCAAAAACCATGTCTGGCTGTGTCTCATATCTTTAAAGTCTTGGTAGGCACATCTGAAAGCGAAAGAAAGGGGCCGAAGAAGAGAAAGGATGCATTAGCTCTTTTATCAGTTATAAAATGTATTTTTTCTATTTAAATAGTGTTACAAAATGCCACCAACTACTAGGAAAGCATGTGTTTCCATCAAAATAACTTAGCATAATCTTATTTGCTTGAGTCAGATTTTCTGGCAAATTGTTTATTGATTCTGGTAGGTCCATTTTTTTCAGTCCCAGGTGCAATATTCTTCAGTTCTCCAAGTGAATATTTAGCATTACTGGGAATGATGCAGTATATTCTCCTATTTTTTTCTCTGATTACCAAGGAATTCAAATAACACAGGAGCATGGTATGTGTTCTTCCTGTCCCTTCAGCTCCTTTAAATTCTGATCTATTTGCAACACATTTTTTACTGTATACTAGTCAATTCTTAAAAAAAACCCAAACCCCAAAACCTAGAAATAGATTCTCTAGAGTTACCACTTATAGCTCCTCTATAATATTAATTAAATTCAATGATATTAAGAAAATAATTAATATTGCCATTGAATCTTGTATGGGAACCCTTTTGGAAGATCTACTGTGAAAAAACTAAAAACTCAAGACAGCTTTTCTTAGCTCAGTTAACGACTTAATTCAGCAGGTTTTTCTGTACATTACACACAAAGTTACATTGCTCCCAGCCAGATATTGCCCATAATGATTCTAAAATCCAAGTTTGACCTGTGCTATTCAAACAATCCAGCGTTCAGATATCTCTAAATATATCAAGTTAGGACATAAGCCTGGTGAATATATTTACTCTATAAAGAATATTATTGTGTGGCATCACCATTCTAAAGTGACCTTTACATTGCACAGAATGTAAATAGAAGCAGCAACAATATACCCCATGCACACACATTTCTGTTTTTGTAGATTTCTTGCTTTTCCTCATATACTAAATTTTCACTTTAAAGCTTGTAAAATTTCAATATAAACCAAAAAAAAATCCTTCAGCAGAACATTTACCTGTATGGAAACGCACCTTTTATGCAAGATTTCTCTTGCAGAATTCTAATTCTGGGCATTGTTTTCCCGCATTCATACACAGTAGCATATATAAATACACATGCATACAATATTCTTTCTAATCTTGTACCCAAAACTTCAGAAAAGTAAAAGTATGTCTACACTGTACATTGCAAAAGTAAAGCACAGTAAATTAGCCTTCATAAAACTCCATAATGTTGCCAATGAGGTTGATTTCAGCCAATAGTTGAAAGCGTTTGCTTAAAATTAGGCTAGGTATTGCAGCAGTTTGAAGTGCATACATAATATTAGGAACCTACTAATACTTTTGCAGTTTATTATTTTTATTTCCCGAATAGCAAGATGCACTATTGCCTTTTTTGCCAATTTTTACAGCAAATTTAATAAAAAAATTAAGTTGCTTTTTCTACCTAAGTTGGTTTCATTGTGTTTAAGTCTGTAGTAAAATTTCTAGTTTATTCAACTAGATTGTAGGACAAGGGTGCTGGGGGTCACAGCAAGATTGAAGAATGCAAACAATATATTAAGAAAAGTTATTTAATTAGTTTTAATAAAACCATTTGTAGCATACTAAAATTATCTTTTTGAAAAAGACATTATCAGACTCCTGCTTGTGAAAGATCTTTTGAACATGAGGTATCATAATGTGAGAAGTACTATAAATGTTTAGTAGCAGTAGAACATGAAAGGTTTGCTTTTCTTATGGTACTAGTTTAATAGAAGACTCTCAGAATGGTTCCTTCCACAAATAGGAGTTACTATGTTTGTCTTTAATTAGAGGCACTTTCCTAAAATTCCCAAAATAATATTTCTTGCAAAAAGATGTGTTATCAAAGTAATTTCACTAATAAACCAATTTACAAGTATCAGCCCAAGGAGAATTTTTGTCTAATAAAAATGCTTGTGGAGGGTTTTTTGTTTTATTTTACTTAAGATAAACCAGTACATTTGGAAGATGAATAACAATATTAATATAGATGCTGGGATATTTGAAAGCTAAGCTTTTTGTGCTGTTCTTTCAGCACATGAGGTTCTTGTTTATTTCTCTCTATATCAATTAGCTGCACAGTGAGATGCAGAATATCTCCTCTTACAGAAGACAGAGGTTTGTGACAAGGAAATTGTAAATACTGCTTGATTTGGACACGTGTGCCACAAGGTATCTGAGATTTGACATTCAGCTTAGTGCAGAAATTCTGAAACCTGTTTGTTGTTTGCCCCATTGGAGGAACTTGAGCAGTTCCTCTGTCCCAGGAGTGGATACGTGAGCAGACATCTCCATTGACAGAATTTTACTACTGTTGCTTACTCACTGTTGCTTGTAGGACCTCAGAGGGAATAATCTGGGCTGCACTGTTCCTCTGCACCTTCCCCTCTAAGCCTCAGTTACTGTGAAAAGGATACCCAGGCCAAAAAACCATAAAGCACAGAAGTGTTCTTTGCAAGAAAAATTTGTATCTGTAGAATTGCTGCCATGATTCAATTGCAATCACAAAATGGAGTGATTGCTTAATCTCCGGCTGGGCAAATACATTTTAAAAAAACCCCTTACCTTCACATTTTGAGCATCTCTCCTTTTGTTCCCTCTTTTGTTCACAGTGTCTGAAAAAGCACAGGAACTTGCAGTACAGAATCATTGACTTTCCAGGGAGGGAAAATATGTTTGTAAAATTGCATATGCCCCACTTTCTTCAGCTGAGAAATTTACGTAAAAATATTTCCTGAATCCAAAAGAGTGTTGTTAGGTAATATCCAATAAAACAATGTCAGGAAGTCTTTTGTTTTTATGAAATGTTCAAGAAAAATGGTAACAAAATATTATTATTTATTAATCAAATAACCAATTATTTATTCATCAAAGGAAATGAACACAGAGTTCCTGTTACCTACATCATGTCTTAATTCTCTGTTTCATATCCTGGTATTTGTAATTAGGAAAATGAATATTACTGGTTTGTCTAGGAGATGAAAATGTGCCTCATTGCAAAAATGCAAAATAATTATAATATTCACTATAGAAATGATGCAAGATGAAGACTTGAATTCAGTGCAAACCATCACAGATCTTGTATTGATGACAATATGCAAAATCATATATAAAATGACTTTCAAAATAAACTTTAGTTTTTGTCAACAATAATGCATTTATACTCCACTTTTATGTGAAATAGATTTTGTGGTGTTAAAAAACCATTTCAGCTCAGAGTGCAATTTTGCCTGTAGTGGTGACATTAATTTTGTAGATTGTTTGTATTTGCTTTATCTGGCTGTCTCTTTTCATAAAATTTGGAGGAATTTACCTCTGAGGCCCTAATATATGAGCTGCATTTGACTGAAATTGGTAAGTTGGTTCGAAAGTTATTGTAAGGGGAGGGACAATTGTTTCCCAGATGTACAAAACAAGAAGGCAGTCATACAGGCTCATTTTCTAAGAAATACAATAGAACATAATGGCCAGTTATTGAGCTACGGTTTTGGGTTTTGTCATACCTAGTCTTTCTGGTTCTTCTTTTTTTTTTTTTTTGGTTTCAGATAAGAGATATACATGTTCCGTTTGTTTGAAATAAAAATTATTATTAATATTATTATTATCATTATCATTATCATTATCATTATCATTATCATTATCATTATTATTATTTTGTGAGCTTTTCCTGTTTGCTATGCTGCCATAAATGTAGCTGTGAAACAACTTCAAAACACAGAAAATATTCAGGACAACACATCACCTGGTTGATTATTTTTCCTCAGCCGTTTCTTGCCTACCCCAGACCAGCAGTAATACTGTTGTAATGGCATGGTCAAACTAAGCTTACTTCAGTGAAACAAGGAATTTCTTGTACTTCATCTGAAATAAATATGAATCTTGAAGAATACCTTTTCCCAGTGAATCTGAAATGGTCATTGGATTTGGACCAAATATGTTTAAAAACACATGGACCCAAGATATGTAGGCTTGGGAGGGTCCAGTTATGACATCAAACTCACTTAGATCACCAGATTTATCCAGTACAGTAAAAAGCAGTCGTGCAATTAGGTATCTCATTCTGAAGAGTTTCCAGAAATTGTCCTTTCTATATATGACACATGTAGTAGAGTTGTACACTCTGCTTTACCGTCTTCTCATCTCCAGTTAAGTTCTAATTCTTAAGAAATGGGTGGATACCACATTCTTTTCCTTGTCCTTTATTCAAACCATTAATGGTTAGCAGAAAAAAAACCTCTCTCACAGCAAGGTAAACCAACAAATATATCTCCATTTTCCTCTGTATTCATTGATCAGGGTGATCCTATACATGTAATAGGCAGTCTGTTTCCTCCTTTCAACCAGATGACAATAGTGCCCCACCCGTTGTTTTAAATCCTTCCTGATGCATAGATGTGGGACTGAGGGACATGATTTAGTGGTAGATTTGGCAGTTCTGGGTCAATGGTTGGACATGATGATGTCTTTTCCATCTTAAATGATTTTATGATTCTGTGACTGCAAATGCTGGCACTCCTAGACCAAGAGATATGTATAAAATATATTAGATTGCCGTTTCAAAATGAAAACAGAGGACAAAACGAGAGGTAAGTAGAAACTTGCAAATTGAGCAAGTGTGTGGAAGGACTGAAAGCTGCAGCCTGAAGATACTGACCAGTTCTTAGTTCCCAGATAATTAAAATGCAATAGACAAGAAATGTTTTCTTTATCTGCTAAAGTCAGCTATGCGGGTAGCTGGTCCAATAGACTGATGGAAACAAAATGTTATCTGTCTTCTAAGTCCCTGTTCTTTTTAGATATTGACGCAACTTCCAGGAATAAAACCTATATAGTGAAGGCTCCTACTTTTATCGAAAGCACAGACTCCTTCCAAAATAACTAAGGTGGCTTCCTAAACTACAAAACAGAATGTATATTGGTGTGTTTTGGAAGTCCTGCCCAAGAGTAAATCAATGGACCTAAAGAAGTCTAAGGTAACACCAATCACTTATTGAAAAACAGTGAGATCTGTTAATGGTGAGGCAGACAGGGGGTATTAGAGATTGATCTTAATAATTGTTTTATTTATAACTGAATTATAAAATTACTAACTATGCATATGAGGAAAGCACAGAGTTATTTTTATTAAGTGATCTAATTCTAACTACTATCTGATTCCCATTATTTAACCTATTACATACAGGGATTAGAATCTTCACATTGCAGTAGTTTCATTTGAACAATATCTTTTAGATTATTTGGAATCTGGGGAGATAATATTCTCCAGATTTCCTTATGGTTATCACAGAATCACTGAATTGTTAGTTTTGGAAGGGACCCCTGGAGATCATCTAGTCCAATTGTCCTGCCAAGGTAGGGTCACCTAAAGCATGTGACATAGGAACACTTATAGGTGTGTTTGGAATGTCTCCAGAGAGGGAGACTCCACAACCTCCCTTGGCAGCCTCTTCCAACTCTCTGCCATCCTCAACATAAAGAAGTTCCTCCTCACGTTGAGGTGGAACTTCTTGTGTTTTAGTTTATGGCCGTTGTTGCTCATCCTGTTGCTGGGCACCACCGAAAAGAGTCTGGCACCATCCTCTTGGCGCCCACCTTTGAGATATTTAAACGCATTAATGAGATCCCCTTTCAGTCTTCTCTTCTTCAGACTGAACAGGCCCAGATCTCTCAGTCTCTCCTCATAAGAGATACTCCCCACTCCTCAGGATCTTTGTGGCGTCTGCTGGACCCTCTCCAGTAGCTTCTTGTCTTTTTTGTGCTGAGGAGCACAGAACAAGACATAGCATTCCAGATGTGGCCTCACCAGGGCTGAGTAGTCATATGTGGTCATCTTCGTTCTTGTAAAGGACTCCAATAGCTCTGGGAAGCAAGACTTCAGACCTGAGTTTGTTTAACTCTGCAGCATGTATAAGACCACATTGATAGGAAATTTTTCATTTCTTTTTTTTGTTCCACATTCTTCCAGAAATTCAGCATCAACGAGATCTTCTGTTAAGTCTCATGTAGAAAAAGGGATATTTTGGAGAATCCTTCTTATTCTTCTCCACAGGGAAAACAGATGGAAAACATGTGCTGAGTTTTCCTACTATGACTTTATCTTCTTTGAACATTCCTTCTATATTTGGTTACTTACTGGCCCTACAGGTGCTTTGGCAACTTTCCTGTTCCTGATATGTATAAAATAGGATTTATTAATTTTATGTCTTTTGGACATTTTCCCTCAAGCTCTTTCTTCTCTTCCTTTGTGCTTTTAATTTTCATCCATTGTGCTCAGTATAGCATCTTAAATCTTCACGGAAGTCTGCCATACCACTAAAAGGATTCACATGAATTTCAGTTCTACAAGGACAGCTGGTCTGAATAAATACCTTTGCTGCTACTGTGGAAAGCAAGCCAGTGAAAACTGCTGCAGGAAAAGTACAGACTCTCCTCCACTAACACTTCAGTGGTAAGAAAGAATTATGGATAGGAAACTGGCATTTGCATGGCTGAGGACCAAGGACTGATTATTAAGCAATCCTTGTGTTGGGGAAAAGCTGGATGGAGCTGGTCATCAGGGTATAAGAACTCTTTCTGTGTGAACCAGAACCAGTTTACCTACATTTTGTAGCTGTGACACATTCATGGGTGGGGAGAGTAAGAAGACATTAAAAAATCACAAGGACGGATCCAACACAGTGTCACATTTACTCAATGCTTTAGTCAACATTTTGAGTTTAAATGTCTCGTTCACTATTTTGAAATCTTAGTGTTGCCCTGGTCCAAGGGCTACAGCAGGAATTATCCCCTGCTTGGTTTTTTCAAGGGTTTGTTGCTAACATACTTAGTTGACAGAACAACGATCTGATCCCAGAAACTATTTAAATATTGTTTGGTTGTTCTTTGTTTGCTGTTTGTTTGGTTTCTTCCTTAATTATATGTTTATTCCTTAATTATTTTTTTTATTTCTGTATATGCAGTATGTTTTTTAATTCTAGTCATTGTGCAGTGTCAAAATTCATAATTTTGTGTAGGTTTGACAATTCTTTTTTCACTGTATATAGTATTTAATTATGTCCAGTTTTTATTATTTTAAATATAATTAATAAAATATACCATAAAGAATTAACTTTTTTTTTTCCTGATACGAAAACCTTATGACCAGACCTTGGGAAAACACAAGGGGGAGCACAAAGCAGGGCAGAAAATGTTTTTCATTGACATATATTGTTGTGAGACAATGAAATCTGAATATTGCCTATCTTGATCCCTACTGGGATCCCTGAGCCCACAGAATGATCCTAATTGAATTTTCCCTGCTTAAATAGACTATGCCCTGTTGTGAACCTGCTTTGAGCATGATGACAGGATGGGACGTCTCAGAGCATCACTTCTGTGAGACCCAGGGCCTTCCTTCTATTACCTCTATTATCTAAACAAATAACCTTGGACAATTTACATTAATCCAACCTCATGGTTTAAACCTCTCTCCCTTCCTTTAAAATGTCGAAATCAAGTTTCAAGTGAAATTTCTTGAACATTTATCTCTTAAAATGTGCCTGTGTATTACAAGAGAAATCTGTAATATTTTTATTAAAAATACAGAGATGTTTAAAAGGGTAGATTAATGCATGGGTCCTAGCAAGTTCTTTCTGCTTTGTAACACTGAGCACAGAATCCCTTAGGAACACTTGTGTTTTTATTTATGCTAAAATAAGTTGGTTGGTGAAATTAATCTTCAATTTTTACTGTTTTCTTCTTTCATTAAGCACATGAAGGACTGAGTATTTCAACATTTTGCTGTATAAAATTAAAAATCTGCACTCACAGTGAGCTTCAATCATGTTCACTGCAGTAATCACACAGGATTATTTCTCTATGATGCTTCCTATGTAAATGCACTTGAAATAGATAGCAGTATGAACAACGGTTCTTCAAATTTATGGGAAAGTTTTCTGAAACTTAATGAATTCCATTACCCCAGCAACTCACATATTTTCAAGTTTTGCTCTTTTTTTAATCTATAAAGGATTTTATCTAGAAATTAATCTAATGTAGCTTTCTCGTATTTTGAAAATTACAGATCAGTGCGTGATTATTTTCACACATCCCAAATTAATCCATAATCGTATGTTTGTGTAATAATTCCTGTTCTTTATAGAAGTTATAGGAGCTTTATGCATAACTATAGTCTTGTTGCCCAGTTAAGCTCTCGTGTATAGTATACTTTTGCTGCTTTTCTTCTGATTTCATATTCAATTAGTAGAGGTGAGGCAAGGGGTGCTAGGATCTTTCTCTTCAGGCTGAACAGCCCCAAGTCACTCCACCTTTGTTCATGGGAGGAGGTGTTACAGCCCTCTGACCATTTTTGTTGCTGTGCTCTGGACACACATGGTTGTTTTATACCTTTTGAGTTAGAGCAAGGAAATTGTTGGCCTTATCTGTGTTGCAGACACAACAGAAGCTCAAAGATTTTCTAAAATGCGAAAAATCAAATCTGTCATTGCAGCATTTGTATTCTTACAGCACTTTTTATCACTCCTGCAAGAAGTATTCTTCAGTTAGAACCAGGAGACTCATGGTTGCAAATTTTTTATTAGCTTGAACTTTTTCTGTTCTCCCTGGGAAGTTTAGCTCTTTTTACATTTTCTCAGAGTGGCACTAGGATGCTCTTCAGTGACCCTTCTTCCCTATACTGAAACAATGATTCTGGATTGCATGGGGCAATCATCATTCCAAATACATTATTCTTGTGTTCCGGTACAAAGATAAACCTTGAAAACCCCACTGAAATCTTTCTGGAAATATCCCAGTAGTCAGAGACAGTGCATGGAGTGAGAAATGTCCCAGCTGGGTGAGCTGTGATCACCTTGCCCTCACCAGGCTTGGTGGTGTCATGGCTCAATAGCTTCATATGTATCTTGCTCTAGCAGTTCTGCACAGCCTTTCAGGCTGCAGTGCAGGCATTAGACAAAATTATTATCATAAAACCCTCAGCTGATTCCTTTGTGCACTCTATAGGGAAAGTTTTATCACTTCCCTCACATTTTAATTGTATCCATTCTACAGCTGGTAGCAAGATGTCCAAACCAATAACATGACTTGACAAGCCTTTCAAAAGATTGCAGTGACTGGGTTGTATCTCTTGATGTGAGAGAGAAAAAAAGAGAGTAAATGAGAAGAAAAAGTAAAAAGTTTCTTCCCATGCACTTTTCTCCCCAACAAAGCAAAAAGGTGAAGATTGTATAACCTCTCTAGCCTGCTGCCTGTTTATGCAGTAAATCTATACCAGTAAGAGAATTATTAATTTAACTGTGGTCTTGCGTATAAGAATGATATGGGCAGTCTCAGAACATACTTATTAATCTAATAGAGTGATTTATTGGAAATGTCTGATAACCATATTTTGTAGTGTAGATAATTTTTTTCCTTAATATTGATAGTTTTTCCCTTTCTATTTAAGAAAAGACATCTCTGTAGACTCAAACAACAAAAAAACCCCCTCTCTAACTGGACGACATAATTTGGCAATCAGCAAATTAGAACAGCATGTCGCTTCTGATGAAAAAATATTAAATATGTGTCTCATAACTCTGCTGCTGAGGTTTAGTTAAACACATAACCTTTATTTGAACTTATCTCATTAATCATGGGGAAAAACGTAGATATTTCACATATGGGACTATGGAAAAAGATAGCATGGTCATTTACCACTGTGGAGTGCTCACTCCCCAAAGAAGAAAGATAATTTCTGCAGGGAGAGTTTACGAGGCGCAGGTTAAATACCCACATTGGCTTTCCCCTGGAAAGTTCATAAAAATGAATACTTTTTTTCCCTTGAAAATTATTAAAAGTTCTCCTTATTAGAGGTTGTTAAAAGCTGTTAATAAGAGCTCAATTTTTGCAGGATTTTTTTTTCTCTTCAATGTGACATCAGTTTGCTATGATGGACCCCCTTTTCATTTGCAGTCACTCTCATTTTTCTTGTACTTCTAACTGCAAGCCTTCAGCTTCACACAGACAACTAACTAGTTTCTCAGGCAGGTTTTTACCCAGTTTGGTATTCCACTACCTCATTGTTTTCTTGCCCCAAGTTTTGCAGCATCCACCAGCCACCGTTTATCTGACTTTTACCAGCCTTTTGTTCCTGAGTGTTAGAGGCTGGCTCATTGCTAGATGCTGTGACCCTAAGGAAAGCAATGCCCTGTGAGTTTAAAAAATGACCCTATGCTACTGAAACACTTTATACAAACCCTCCCCTGAGGGACAAGCACAGTACAGTGTTACACTGAAATGCTGCCATTTCCTTCCGCTGAAAAATACAGGTCCAGGATTCTCCTAACAAATCAAATCCCCAGCTCAGTCCACTCTTGACATATGCGGAGATTAAATTTCATCCTCCTAATGATGTGGGAATTTGGGAAATTAACATTCAAAGCTTTTATTTCTAAGAGGAATGGTATGCCTGTCAATTTCAAATGATGACATGTGTGATAAGACTGTGATCTTACTGAGTTTTCTTAGGAAACCAAAACAAATGTATTTTAGATATATACACTTAACACTAATCATCCTCTCAGGGAACCACTCATAGGTTGCCCTCCATCTGTGAGGACTGTCTATTTGGCTGTAGGTAAGGTATGAAATTATGCAAATATGATTAGTAGGCAGTGCTGGGTGTTACTTTCTTCATTTTGGGGCATTTTTTCTGTTAAATAAGAATGCTGCTGGTGCAAAATTCTTCAAAAACTTGTAGTATCTTGGACACCAAGCTCTTTAGGTACTAAATACAATCATAGACTGATTGAGGTTGGAAAAGGCCCTTAAGGCCATGGAACTCAACTCTTAGCCTAACACTGCCAGGTCCATAAGTGCTGCATCTACATGTTGCGCATCTCAACCACTTCACTGGGCATCCCATTCTTATGCTTGATAACACTTTCAGTGATGAAATTTTTCCTAGTATCCAATCTAACCATCCCTTGGGGCAATTTGAGGCCATTTGCTCCTGTCCTATCTCTCCTACTAGAAAGGACCAGTACAAGTACTTGAAAGATAAAACTTTTGGCTATGTACTTCCCTTTTCTCATTTCCTAAGTAAACGGTATGTTAGCACCAAATGAGGCCTGTGCACTACTGTAGACTGGAATGAATGATAGGAGCAAAGACTTGACTATGAATCATCAGATAAATGCTTTAGCCAAGGTTTGGGGTCTTGTGCAGGAATTGCAGACTCAATTCCAATGAGTCTATGGAAAGCAAGGGTTCAATGCCTAAGTGTCTCTCATTCCAGATAAGTGATCAGATTTACAAGACAATGAAGCCAACAGCTTTCCTTTGGTCTCAGTGAATGTAGAAATACTCATGTAACATGGCAGAGTCTCAGTGATGCGGAGAATACTATCTACAGTAGTCCCCTGGGATGGAAATTCAAGCCTGTCCTCCAAAATGCAGAGAATGCACATTGAAGTCAGGGACTCCACCATTTATGGTGATTGATTGCAGCATGAGTTTTCTGCAGCTCTAGGACTGTGCTTTCTCTTGCTGTTTGCAAAAGAAATTTAGTAAAAATGCCACTTATTAAAAAAAGCAAAAAAAAAATGGAAGTAGCTGCCTTTTATTTCTGGTTTTCAAGACAAGAATCTTACATGATCATGCATGACCATAACACTCTTGCATGCTATTTCTAGGACCTAGGAGGCAATTCCCAGTTTCTAGATAACACCTCCTTGCTTCTCCTCTCCCTCTCACTCCTCACTTCCCTCTTTCTTGCCAGCCAGAAGAAAATCAGGGAGTTATGTGCTACAGCAGAATATTTAAGCTAAGATATGAATGAGTCTGACAGATTTGAGACAGATTCTGCCTTCACAGACTGCCTGGGCAGATGCATATCTGTAAAGCACCTGAAGGCCTCCTATTGAGAACCACTCATGTGTCTTGTTTCAGGGATCCATGATAGTCTCTGATTTGTTTTCAATATGTTGCTACACATTAATATCAATTTCAATGGTAAATATAGCACCACAAGGTGATGTTCTCCTGCCTCATAAACATGATCAGGTTCCTACTCTGCCACATCCTGCATATTTACTGAGTGCCAGGCACCAAAAGCTTTTTGAGCAAGCAAGGCTAAACCATTGAGGGCTGCCAGAAGGTTTGCAATGCATTGATGACTTCCCAGAGAGCTCTGAAACATCGCTGTGAGCCCAGAGCAGGTCACTGCAATGTGCACATCCCAGGAACTTCTGAAGGTGGCTGCACTTAAATCTGTTCAAGTTGTCTAAATAAAATCAGGAGTGTGGACAGAAGGTGGTGTTACCTGCAGATTTTCCAAGTTAGATCAAGCTAGGAGAGACTGGTGGTGAAAGGTTCATATCAGCATAGGCGGAGGTTCCAAAGTGCAGCAGAAATGTGCTCAAATAGCCTGTCCTCTGACTGGCTTCACCATCATTCTCCATTTGTCAAGACCTGTAGAATTTGGCTGCCATAACCGTTCTGACAAAGCTGCTGCAACCCACCTCACAGTTGCCTGGAGTAACGACAGAAACAGTGTTTATCCAAAACAACACATTTATAGCTTTTTGAACACCAAACTCTGCTTTTTTTTTCCCTTTTTGCAATGTGAGGAATCAAAAAGAACAGCGATGCCATATAGAAGTCTTTAATATAATATAAATTGAATTGTATCTATTAGAAGATATCAATGAGATGGAGATAATTCTTTCCTTGCAATTTAAATGATTCAGAGAAGTGAAAAAGGACATAGCAATATTTTGAGGTATCTCAATACTTCAAAAGGAATTTGAATATATGGAGTATTAGAAGGCCATGTGCAAAGAAGTGTAAGGCTTTATGGCTAATTTCAGAAGCCCTAGATGGTTTTCCAAAACTCGTGAAAATGATTTAAAATCATTCATCAAAATCTCTTGCAATAAAGAACACCACATGTGTGATGATGAAGAGAGATGTCTGAAAGTTGAAAATCACTGCCCAAACACACCCATTGGCTCATACTTTGAGTTCCTTCCTGTCCTGTTGTGGATTTAGAAAGACAATTCAGACAAGACAGGTCTGATATATTACCTTAGTTTATTCCAATTGCACCCACTACAACAAGAGGAATCATAGGGTAAGCTGTGGTGATGAAGTTAAAGGAGTTGTGTCTCATTTCCGCTCTCTGAGATGTTCTGTCTAGTGCAGGAACTCCTTGAAAGGGAGGATTTAATTAGGGACCTTTCTGCAGGAGTCCAGGATGTGTATTTGCTGTAAAGTGTAAATTCTTCAGAAAGAAAATTCTACACTTGGAGAAATATTTGTTTTATTCTTTACTCTTCTGCTTGTAACGACCTTTTAATAGCTTTTCCTGTTTGTGAATAGCGTTTGGGTAATCTTTCAACAAATTATGCTAAACTACTGCAGGTTACAAAGAACATGTGCTAGATGACCATTGATTTTTCTGTTAGTGATCTTAAGAAGAGAGAAATTAATTAGGAAACAGTGTGATTTGTCTGCTCTACACCTCCTGCCCACTCAGCTTTGAAAATGCCTATCAGGTGAAATTGTTAATTAGTCAAAAGACAGGAAAAGCACTGAACGAGTATGTAGGACCGTGTTTCTTGTCAGAAATATTTCCTTTTGGATACAAAATATGGCTTATAAAATGTTATTTCAGCATTTAAAGCCTTTGTGCTAGTCAAGTGGCACAAATAGTCTAAAAGGAAATCCAAAAAGTATAATAATTTAGGAATTAACATAGTTCAAAACCTGAAAATGGTTGATTATTTAATGAGTTGCTCTTGGGCTTTCAAAAATAAAAAAAGTAAGTCATCTGTCAAACATGTATCTCTGACCATGACTTATGTGGTAACTGGCTCTCTGGGTTGAGTTTTGTTTGTATGGTAGTATGCAAGTAGTTGAAGAATATACACTTAATTCTACCTTTGAACCCAGAGAAAGCTGATGCTGTATGTCCTGAACCAGGGCTGCACAAAAACCCTTTTGCCTGTGAGATGAAGAGGCAGTCTTCCTCCAAATGCAGGGTGTGGGGGCTTCCACGCACTCCGTTTCAGTGGATTTCAGTACGGGAAAGTGAGAGGGAACTGCAGTAGTTTGTGTATGGGGCTTCGGCAATAAAAGAAGATGATAAAAATAAGTAAGAATGAGAACGTCCCTATCTTTGCTTCTTCTGTCAAGAGAATGCTGAAAATGCTTTATAGATCTGGCCATAGAGGTAAATTAGGAGAGGCAATATTTAATTGGCGAATCATCAAACAAGAGAGTTGAACAGTTCAACATAATGAAAAGTAGATATTTTGAAGGAAGGCTATATTCTTTGAAGATGCTGAGAATATAAATTTTGAAATAATTTTCTCTCTATCTTTATGCCAATTAGATGGCAGCTGAATCACGGCTTTAAATTACCTCTGTTGTGGGCAGAAGTAACAACAGCATACCCTGTCTTGCTCTCTCGGTGGATCCAGCTCAAATGCTACAATTCTTATTCACACTGAATAGTACCTGTTCGCCAGAATGAACCAATTTGAAGCAGACTTTCCCCATGGGATAGCTGTAGTAAAAATAGGAAAAAGTAAAAATATAAAGAAAGTTCATTTGTGCTAGTAAAAAAAAAAAAAGTAGTAAGTTTAAAACAGTGAAATAAATTAGGATTTATATTTAGTTAACAATGAGTTATCACAAACCATTCCCATGTATTTCCTGATGGTTTACCATTACATAACCTGCTCTATATTTATAATGTACATCTGGCATACTGTACTTCTATTCAGATCACTTTAATTAAACCAGCCTCCAAGCTCCCATATAAAACAATGGAAGTTCTGAAATGCAGGAAAACAGCAGTATGAATTCATGAATAGCCCTGTATGTGAAGGCAGGCGATCTGCAGATTAGTGTGGTGGTTTCCTGTTGTTAACACCATAAACCTGTTGAACTCTCAGCTAAATTCTTCTAACTTCACCACAGCTACTGCAGAAAAGATGAACCAGTTGAGGAAAGGAAAAGAAAAATAGCTTTTTTAGATTGGAAAGTAAAAAGAAAAGCAAAAAAGAAAGACCTAGCTTTGTGGGCTTGAAAAGAACTGCACTGCTTTGGAACTCTCTTACTAAAATTATAGTATCTGTGTTCCCTCTCAAAGACAAAACTTGCTGAAACCAAGTAATCAGTAATAGATAGGTAGGAGAGGCCAATGTTGAAACCATTTCTAAAAGATGCTTTGTGATACACACTTAATTTTCAGTAAATGTCTTGTTTAGTCACCAGTCTCAGAGAGACTGAGAAGTTCCCAGTAGGCAGAGCTCTTCTCATTAGGACCTCAATTATATGTATTTAAACAGAAATGATACTGCAGTTTTTGGGTGCAGAGGGTTATTTTTAGTCTCCAAAAATCTTGATATCCTAACAAGCTATTTAAATCGTCAAGCAATTAACAGAGATTACTTTTAACAACTACAGGATTGATATAATTCATTATTTTTAGACCTTGTCGTGGGCCTCTAACAAATTATCAGTATGGATAAGGATCCTTACAAAGGCAAATAAGTCTTCTGATCAAGGGTTCAATTTTCTTAGCTATTTTTAATGAATGCTGAAAAATATGTGAACAGTCAGAAAAACATTAAAATAGGATAGCAACTGTTAATATATATATTTATCTTTATATAAAAATAGATTATTTACATATTCCATGGTAACTTTAATAGAACGATATTCTTCTACCAGCTCATAGTATCATAGGATTATTCAGATTGGAAGGAAGCTTCCGAGGATCCTAATCCAACCTCGTGATCAGAGCAGGACAGACCATGAAATTGATACTTCCTCCAGCCAAATATCTGCAACTAATAAACCAAAAAACTGCTAAAACCTTCCTACAGACCTCGGACACAGTATAGCTTAGTGGTTTTAAAATGTTGGTCAAGTTCCTTTTGAAGGCAATTATTTAATTCAGCTGAAAGTGGAATTAATTGGTAAGGGTTGTGTTACCTAATTAGTGAACACAATGTGTTCCTTAAGCCATCAAACGAGTTCTTAGTATGAACGCAGACTCTATGAACTACTTGATATGTAACAGATCCAGACTGTAACATCTGTTTACAGTACATTCTCTGTCAAATGCTTTGCCAAATGGTGCAGTGCTCATTTTTACCTCTCTTTGCACCTTTTTATCCTGTCCTTTCCTTCTGGGAGAATGTCCTAAACACAAGGCCATAGACATGAAAGTTTTGGTTTCTGATCTCTTAAACAGAAAGGGCTAATTTCATCAAATAAATTATTTGCAGTGCTTAGTATGACCACTGCAAATAGCTCCACAAGCCACAGAGGAAGGAAGTTTCTCTTTTTTCCTGCTGCTTCTGTTCTTTAGGGAGAGATTGAAGTTTTAGACATTATGAAGATTATCCAAAATGACATTAGCCCAGTCACAATTGTAGCAAAATCCTCCTGTGTTATACAAATTAATTTGCTGTGAAAACCTGTATAAAGAGATTCTGAACAAATAGAGGACTACTGAAATATTACTTTGCATTGTACAAATACAATTTTTAATTAAGATTTAGGATGAGGAGTTTCTATTTCTGCTTCTGCAGTCCTTCTCTGCAGAACATTGATATCTCTTTTGTTTAAAGATTCACGAGTTAGAGCATTATTTCATTGTAAATTACAGGATGGAAAAAGTAAGGACATTAATTCCAAAGGGAAATAATTTTAAGGTAATGATTTATTATTCATGTAAGGCAAAAGTCTGAATGGCTGTGTGGAGATGTAAGGTACAGGGGAAGAGAAGGAAGGGAGGAATGGAAGAAAGAGCAAGAGGCCAAGAATTAGGATGCTATCCCTACATATAAGCACACAAGGCAACACAGATGGAGCGACAGACAGACAGACATCCAAACGCTTTTCACCTGCAGTGGCCAGCTGAGCAGTAGTTGAAATAGGAGGCAAATACTTTGTTCTTCTGCCAGTCAGAGACCTCCAGAACTGCTCCTCCTGGTGTTCTCTTCCCCAAACTGCTTGTGCAGACTCACCCCTGATGGCATGGGCATTGTACTTCCTGTTATTACCTTGTCAAGAGAATGGCTGCAACTGCAGCAAAGAAATTGTGCCTGTGCACACACAGCAAAATGTGAATTTTCTATGACGTTACTTGGCTTGTGATTCACAAGTCAAGCTTATGCTGGAAATCATGAGCTTCTCTAATTCCCAGGGAAAAAATTGACACATCGACATCCAACAGGATACTATGATGGTCGTTTTAATTTGCTTTGAAATTCAAGTTCTAACACTGGTTACTGCTCTCATATTAAAGTGCAACACCCACCCAAAAGCAAGATGAAAAATGCTGATGTGTGAGTCAAAATGGTACACACAGCTGCCGGTGCTGCTTGGTCATCCTGCCAGGTATTCGTCAGCCAAAGTAGGGACGCCTTCATGTCCTCTGTATGCACAAACTTTGAAACTGCATCAGAGAAGACATGACTGTGTTACTAAAGGGAATCCATGACTCCATGTGGGCTTCTGATCAATGGAGCTCATCAGCGATATGTCCTTCTGGAATGGGAGAAACAGGTCCACTTGAGAGAATAGCAGCCATAACACCATGAGTCCAGGAAGTCACCACTGATATACAGAAACAAGAGAATGCAGAAAATGAAAAGCAAGGTCCAGGTCTGCAAAAATAAGAGACTCTGCCATCTGCAGTAAAGAATATTAGGGGAGTTCTTTAGATGAACAAACAGTAAAGCCCACCTGCAGACACTACAGTGCACTTCAGAGTCCAGGGGAAGTGCGCATGAGAATAGCACCTGAATGAATGGAGATTGGGACACAAACTGTCCGTGACCAATTATTAGCCAGTAACAGAAAAAAGCAGAAAAGAGACACTTGCAGTGCTGCAGCCTTTCAAACAATGCACTACAAATCCTGCTGTTTTCTCCAGGTATTAGTCTTTCTGTTATCACAGGGAAAAGAAATCAAGAAAAAAATGGAAAGTATCATGTGTAAGTTATGACCATGTAGGGAACGGAAATTTCCCTCATGGACATATCGGATGACTTAAAATAACTGGAGATTAGGTGTCCAAATTCCTTAAGATGTTTGAAAATTTTAGTCACTTCATTAATCAAGTTTGGAGGGGGTAGGATGCACTTTCTCCCATGCAAAGAACCATAGGAGAACTTTCTGTGATTGACACAAATCTTAGATACTGAGAAAGGTTTCTTTGGTTCATTGTTTATTTGATGAAAGTTGGAACTTTAGAGGAAAGAAAAGAATGTAAAGTACCCTATTGCGTTTCAACATTTGTAAAAAAATTACCTTGATTTTTGAGGCATTCTTCATTTCAAAATTTCCTGAATTTAATGAATAAAAAAGAAAATAAGTAATTTTGCACATACAGATGTGCTAAAAAGACATGACATTTTTATGGATTGATGGTCTTATGAGGTTTTTGAGGTCTGAAAGACAAGTAAAGCATAATGCACTGTGTGGATCTTCTAGCTGTTCTTGACTCCACCCACAAGCACAGAATGGGACAAATATCTCAGATATTTTAATCTGAGATTTGCCTTTGACTGTAGAAAGAAATATACGTTTCATAGAGAACTAAGATTTCACAGCAGAAACTGGATAATTAGCTAATTTTAAGTTGTCAACAAAGCACCAAAGCGTGAGTAGCATTCCAGGGATCTTTCGCTACATGATTCGATTTCCACTAAAATTGTCAATTAGTAGCAGTGACTATAAAGATTTATATTTTATTTTGCCTGAAAAAGACTTTGCTAGAGGAGATACCTTATTTCTTAGAACTATATTTGGATTAGCTCCTCCGTGATCATGCTGAACTGCATGAAATTCATTAAATATTTTAGCATGTGAGGAACTGTTACAGCAGTCAGGAGATGCTGCATGAAAATCAAGCAAAAGGGATCAGTTGAACACAGCTGTGAATGGGAGCAAATGTATTTAAGGCAACTCTTTTATTGCAATGTGTTCCTCCTTATTTTAATTATTTTTTATTGTTTTACCAAGTACCTTTTTCTACATGGAGTGATTGTTAAAAACAAAAATGTTGCAATCATCATTGTATATCCTAAGATTCTGTGCTATTGAAAAGCCCCACAGCCAATTATATCTTTTGCAAAAAGTACATTAGATACTATATTATTTGGTTATTTGTGCATTACAAACTCACCCACATTCCCAAACATGTTAAAAATCTAAACTGAGGTTGGCCACAAATTACCTAATTTGAGACAATTAATTCATTGAGCTTTTAGGATATGTTTGCAGTTTTTGTTCTGTATCTGTTTTAACGTTTTGAGTCACTAAAGCTCCATATTGAAAAGGTCTAATACCTGTGGTTTACAGTCATCTGTTACCCATTCATTAGAGGGGCTTCTCTGAACCACTCCTTATCCTGCCCAAAAGTGAGGTTTGAGAAACAACCCACATATAAAACAATTGCAGTCAACAAAACAATCAACCCCATTGTTCTCTGTAGGGACTTGCTCCAAAAAGTACAACTGGAATTATTTAGAAGACTGAATTACTGCAAGATGGAGTCAGAAGCATACTGGCAATACTTAAAAAAATCATCTTGTTCTGCTTGCCTTTAAAAATATCTTTCTATTAAAAATATTAGTGAGAAAATATTAGTAAAAAATTGCATATAGCAACATTTCAGTAGAAGAATGAGAGTTTATTACTTAACTTCTGTGGTCTACTGTAATTCTGGGATGTTTTACATGAGATTTTGCAGGAATGCAAATCTTTCCATTTGGACACAGTGATGTGTAACTTCACAGCTGATGCATTTTTCCCATCTTGCTTGTATCAAAATTTTATAGACAATTTAGTGAGAATCAAACTGAATGGGGATGATGACTAGCTCTTTAAGTCATAGGTCCTAAAGCAAGTTATGCAGCATTTCTCAGTTTACTCCAATATGGTAAAAAGGTGACATTCCTGATGCTGTTAATGACATTTTAAAAACAATTACTCCGTGTTCTGCATGTCAGCAGGTCAGAACCTGGTTTCACACAACATCACTATGAGCATGAAGACACAGTGTATGCTCTTGGACATTTTTTGAAGGAGACAGATATGTTTACAACTCCATTTCAGAGACTCAGTACGAGCTGTTATCCACAATAAATAAAAAAGGGCAAAACTTTCAGTATCTTTCAAGGGACCAGAATTTTCCCCAGAATCCAGTTTCAGATATGACACTGGTTTAAACATAGTTGCCAGTAACAATTAGAGAGTCAAGACAGGTCAGTATTTATCACATAGCAATATCTGAGAGGTTTTTTCCTTTCTAGTCTAATTCTAGTAAGCCAGAAAGATAAGTTATCACAAGATGAGGTTAGCAAAGTCATTTAGATTACAGTTTTCAAACTTGAGAGACCAAAATCAAGCACTAAATGCATATTTAGCAACCATATTAGCCACAGGGTGCTTTTAAGCCTGTATCAGTGAGAGATACCAGTCAAAGCTAATGATTTAGCTGCCTAAAAGAGATGTGAATTGCTAGCTAGGCAAACAACGAATAGTATGGTTGTTTGGAAAATTAAATACTAGGGAATTAGTGCTTGTCTTTAAAGAGGTGATGATGCAAAAAAACCCCTCTAGACTGATGCTCATATCAGTTATCAGCTCTCTTGATCTGAAAGCAAAGGATTTTCTGGAGTATGTTTCAGTAATGTGACTTAAGCATGGAAGGTAAAGCAATTATAAAATTTTGAGAGTGAGCAAGTGCAAATACTCTGTTTCTGAGCACATGACAAAAGCAACTTGCTATTATTGAATCTGCCTTTTTAAAAAGTTAGATTTCTTTTTATTCAGAATTTATTTAATTAACACTGGTGTCTATGGCACATATGAAGTAATTAATTTCATCTGTAATTTCATTGTGAATTTCATGATATGAAATTATTTCATGTGACAACAATCTATGCTGGAATGACAGAAGTGTATCCCAGAGGGGGTGCTTATTCTCTTATTTAGAGACCCTCCTGTGCTGGAAAGCTACGATGCATAAGAAAATTAAAAGTGCACATGGATGTGCAACATGATGAATGGTACTGATAAATCTACAAGGATGACTCTCTTTACTTCTAAGCCTTTTTTTCTTCACTTTTGCTTGTAAAGCTTCATAACTAATGAAAACGAATATTCACATGTTCCTTTCAGTATTGTTAATCTCATAAGAGAATTTTATGATTGCAACTGCACATTAAAATCAGAAACATAAAAATATGCTCTGTTATTTTTTAGTGGTAGAGTCTAGAAATTTTACCTGTGTGATTAGCATCTTTTCACAGTAAATTAAGATTGTAACGCTGATATTTCACTTCCTCTCCCCCAATAAATTTCGAAGAAAAAGTGATCCTGTGTTTAAAGTAGTCTCCTCATTCAGAGTCTTTCAGTATAAAACTTGATCAAACACCCTTAGATAAAAGGTCAGTTTTCTAATACACAAAATTTCAAACTCTCAGGGTGCCATAACATCTGAGAATTGAAGACCTTAATATTCTATAGTCAATGACAAATATCAATGACAAAAATCAATAAGGTACGAAAATATCTAGTTCTAAATCAAATAGGAATAACATTTTAAGTCACAGATGTCTATAATATAATATATAATATTAAATATATATTATATATCTGTAATAAATAATACTGATAAAATTTAAGTAGGTCTGACTTAAAAATATGACCAATCCCCACAAAAAATTTGTTTGAGTACAAATGTTCAATTAGCCACCTACTAAATAAAAAACTTCAGCCCTACAAAATATATAGTGCATAGATACAAACAAATGAGGCTGATAAAAAATAGTAAAATGATATAATTTCTTTTATTTGGAATCAATTAGCTAAACAGAAAGAGCAACAACCCAGAAAGTAATTTCCTGTTCCTTGAATGATCATTACTTGGGACATCAAGTACCAGAAAAGGGGAAGACTTTATCAACTCTGGGATTAGTGCAGAAAATTATGTACTCATATCATGCAGCAAATAATACAGACCTCAGCACTGTTAAACTGACATCCAGCGTAGAAAGGTACATCAAAGAATTATTAGCATGGGACAAGCTATACAAAGGAGAGTTTAGAAAAGGAAAAGAGGACGACAGAACAATTTGTATAAATACATATACTAATACACATATATATGTAAAACTAGATATATATTTACAAATTTACATATATTTACATATCCATATAATTACACATACACACCTTGGCACGCAAAAATAGAATTCAGGTAAACAAGAAATGGATTTTAGCTTAATATGAAATATGATAGCTTTCATTTGCAAAAAGTAAGACAAGCTGGAAAGGAGAAAGGCCCATAAGAAACGAGAAGGTAGAATAGCACACATTTTTAACTTTTGGGCAGAAAGGCATCATTAGGAAGATTTGTGAAGTCCTTGCTCTATCATGGAGCAGAGGAAATAATTAAGGCAAACACCGAACTTCTAAGCTAGCAAGTTATACCTTTTGATCTACAGAATGTGGTGACAAATAGTGTCAAAGGTGAAATATCCCAGAACAGATCTATTCTAACACTATAAACTGACAGCATAAACTCCACTTACAGCAGAAAGATTTTGAAGACCATTCATTTCTGGTCTTGGGTTTCAGAGAGAAATTCAGAGAACACCGCAATGTCCATGGTAGTAGAGGGGAAGAAGGTCAGCTACAGGACTGAAAAGAGTCATTTGATTAACCCAGAAGATGAAGACATACAGAAGAAATAAGTCAGAGAATAACACTAGTTTTAAATAAAATTAAAATTTGGTTCTGAAATGCCTCAGGATTTATTTAAGGAATACAAAATATCCCTTTTAGCGTTGTTGCATTCACTTTTGAGAAATTGCAAGGCCTTATGTGGCATGGAAAATAGGAAAAAGAGACATGGTATGTAACTTAAAAATAGGTGAGGAGAAATGCAGGGTGTTATGGACTGTTCAACTTAAAAACGTCATACTGGAATAACAGATTAAACTGTTTACCTGCAAGAAACCAAGGAGGTGAGTAGCAGTCAGCACATGCTACTTATCTATGAATCGGATCAAGCATATGTAATTTTGACAAAGAAGCATAATATGGACAGAGTAGAAGAAAATACCATATATGTCTTTAGACCTAGTAAAATCTTGACTGTGGTACTGTATCTCATAATATGCTTATAAGAAAACAGTGTCTTATTAAGTATACTTTAGGATACTGTCAAACCAATAGGAAAATCTTTGATAAATAGTATTTTTCACTGGGAAGCACTGACTATGATTCTGCACATGACTGTCAGGATTGGCACTATTTTATTTTTGTTAATGACCTGAATAATGGAAAGGGAGTAGTAATTAAATCTGTAGGTAATGCTGAGACGGAAAGCACCACATTATACTGATGGATAGGATTTCATTTCAAAAGGATCTTGACAGATTGAAAGTGTGGTGTGAAGAAAATCAAAATGCAGTTCAAGAGGCACAAGTGAAACAGTGCAGATAGACAGGCCTAATCAGCCAAGCAAATTCAGGATCTAGAAAAACTGGTTGAGCAGCCGGCCAATAGACAGGGATTTAAAGGTATTAGTGGATCACAAGTGGAACACAAGTCAATAATGTCATGCTGTTGAGAAAAAGATAAGCACTGTCCCGGGAAGATTAAGAGGAGCGAAGGGAACAAACATATGGTATAGCTTTCTGCACTGCTCAGTATTTGTAGAGTTCAGAAGGGGTTCTGTGCAGGTCATTTTGACAGAAGTGTGGGAGACTCTGCAGGGGAAAAAAGAGAACAGTTAGAAATCTGAAAAGCAGATCTTCTGCAGGCAGGCTGAGAATTCTGCTCTTTAATGTGCGTCATGCACAGAAAAGAACAGGGAGAGTGTTTGACTCATGCTGGCCTTAAAAGACAGCCAGAAGAGAAACAGAACTGTCTTTTCTTTATGGCCACAGTAAATAGGAATAAAAAGACTCTATTTACCAAGCATTTTTAGTTAGATATCAAATCTCAGGACTATTAGATGTTGAAATAAGTTGCCAAGGCATGTGTGGGATCTTCATCACTGTTCTCCATGACAGCTTCATTAATTGCATGAACAAAGGTTGGGAATGGTATGCTTAAGCTTATTGGGGGAGGACTAGAAGGATCCCTTGAAAATCCAGTGTCCAAAGTTTTAGTGACTCCTTGCATGCTGTGACCTCTTCAAAATTGTAATGCAAAGTATTTGGCATGAGAGCAAGAAAGACACTGATGGAGTGGTGGTATAGGAAAGCTTGCTTCCCTGACTAATATTCCCTCACACTGATAAATAGGTTTTTTAACCATCAACTTAGAAAAAGAAATTTTTTTATAAACCATTCCTGCATTCACTGTTGTTTGCACTGTATCTTTGCTGCTATTTCAGTTGTATTTTTGCTGAAGGTAAAACCGATAATAATGATCTACTTACACGGCCTGTTCTCTGCATATCTGTCATATTAAAGTCCATGCTGTTTGTTTATCATGCAGTGATCTATAATTCTCTATTAATTTAATTATACTAAAAGATCTTAAAAGCCTTGGGCTAAGTAACATGTCAATTACAAATGAGTTTAACTTGGAATAAATATAAACTTAATACTTGTAATTTATTGCTTTAAATATAAACAAAGCCCTTACTATGACACAATCTATTATTAATTGCTCCAGTGCCCTAAGTCCAATTAAGCAAATCCACTTACATTTTCTTCAGAGGAAGTCGATGTTCATTTCTCATAGGAAGTGCAGGGAGCCTACCTTTCCACTTCTTTTAAACCTCCTAATGCAACAAAGCACTTCTGTGTTTAATGAAGTGTATCATGTCAGGAGTGAAGGGAATGCTGGTGGCATGGTGCGTAGAGCCACGTGTGAGGGCTCATATTTACTTGAACAAAGTAACTTTCAATCAAATATCTGGTTGTACACATTTTTTTCTTTAGATATAAGTAATGATTGCATGTTTTCTAGTTGAAGATTCTGTATTGTCTTTCTCTAGCACCCTTTCAGTAACAAGGGCAAGCTGTTTGGAGTTACACTATGTATGTGTGTATATGTGTGTATGTGTATTATATATCTTCAACTGAAAGGTATCTTAAACTTTTTTGTATTAGTTATACTTGCATGTATTAAAGTAGCTAAACTAATTTTTTTTTTTATGTGTGTGTGAAAACGTGTACATATAAAAATGTCAGCCGCTGTGCTGAGACCTGGTACTTCATGCCTGGGGTAAAATTTTATGGGCTAGTTATAAAAGAGAGGGTTTATAGTGGAAACCCTGACACAACATTAACTATGGTTATGCTATCAAAGGAGTGCAGCATTTAAGAATTTAGGAACTATTCCGTTCGCCTGTGTACAGGCAGTCATGTGTCTGTCTGTGTCTAAAACTTCATATTGACTTACACATGCCATTTACATTTATTTTTAAACATTTTGAGAAGGAAAATCACAAACTAGTTCTGACAGAAATATCTTCATATGTGTATCTGTCCTGTTTGTTGTCTATAAACAAGAAAAATATTTAAAAAACTGGGAAAAAAAATCACTACTAAAGTGTGTATAGCTTAAAAGTGGATCAGGAATGCTTTTTCCCCCTATTTTTTCAAGCTAGGGAACCAAGTAATGCATAGTGAGTTGCAAGAAGACGCACACAAATAAGTTGCAGAGTTGGATCCAGAGTATAAATCTTCTGAGTTCTAATCCTTCAAATACCTGGCCTCTTTAGTGATATTAATGAAAAACTGAAACCCCTGTGATGTTTGTCTGCTTAGTTGCCTCAAATGGAATGGGTCAGACAATCATTCTTGAATCTATCACTCATAAAATTATGAGAAACATAAGGGTTGAATCTATAAACCTGCACAGGGTTTGCAAAATTTCCGATAGGACTTGCAGGTAGTTCACTGACTCTTCTAAAAATGAAAGGTTGCGTGGCAGGGGTAGAGACCATCACTAGGGTTGTCTGTAGTAAGAAAACAACAAAATATGGAAAAACTATGCAGGCTAGGCACTATTTCAAAGGACCTCAAGGAAGCTTGGTGGTCTAACATTATTCAGTCTTGAGGTAAAACAGTGTTACTTCCTAGCAAGTAACTTCTGTTTTTTCTTTAGTGTGAAAATGATACAAATAAAAACAATTCCCATCACATTTCCAAAAATCTTGTTTCAGATCTCATGATTTTGGAGGCTAAGAGTATAGCAGAAGTGCAAATATGAGACATTACTACTTTTTCAATCTTACAGTATGCGCCAATCCACCATAGGCAGTATATTTAACTACTAGATAGACAAGGCTAGCTTTCTTTAAGATGCTAAAATTAACACGAACGTTAAAGTGTTGATAACACGGGACTTAATGAAAATGTTATAAACTGAGATTTTTATCCCTGGGGACAGCCTCTTAGTGAACAAATGGAAAGAGATACACTAGTCCCAGTGATGTTACATAGTTATATCCATACCATTTAGGTACCTGTGCTTGAAATGTTTTCCTCACGTTACTTCAAATACGGCTTTGGAATCATAGACTCATTGAATAATTTAAGAGGAACAACTTGAGGTCACGTAGTTCAAGCCCCGCTTAGGTGTAATTTGATAAAAGTGTAGTGCAGGTGTAATTAGATAAAGGTTGCTCAGGGTGTTATCCTGTCAAGTCTTGAAGACCCACAAGGATGGAGACCTCACAACTTCTCTGATCTGAATGCTCTAGTACATGAATCCCCTAACAATAAATAGTTTTCTGTATATCTAACCAAAATTTCCCATATTTTAACTGGCAGCTGTGGCCTCTGGACTGTCATGGTGCACATCTGACAACTTTCTGTCTCTTTTATCTGCATGCTCTGATCAATTCCATTGTAAACCACAAGAGTCTCCCTTTAACTTTCTCCTCTCCAGGCTGAATAAACCCAGTTTTCTCAGCCCCTCCTAAGATGTCACATGCTCCATCTGTAAACAATTTTCGTTCCTCCACTAGACTGGCTCAAATAAGTCAGTATTTTTATTGTACTTGTCAGCTTTCTTACAGTGCCCATTAACTTTATTCCAGTTCTTATTAACTTTGCTCGACTGCCATGAGCTTTAAAAGATGGCACAGTGTTCTCACAATAACATTGGCCAACTCTTTCAACATGCACACGCATCCCATCTGATCCCACGGACCTCTGTGCACGCGTTGTGACTGAATGATCAGATGTTGTCTAATAATTTCCATTTGTACACCTATGCTTTTCAGCTCCTTCAGAAATGTCTAAATGCTCCATTTTTAGTAATAACACAAACATAGATTGTATTTAGACTTGTTTAATGTCTCCCTCACACAGCCAAGGCACTGTGAAGGCCTTTAGCATAGAAGAGAATAAAACTCTCAGACTGTAATTAGAGGAGCATTTCTTTCCGTGGCAGGCTGGCTAAGCCTTCCTTACTCCTCATCACTCCTTCCTGCCTCCAAACAAGACCCTCCATTGTGCTGGTACAACTGTTGGTGAGGCTGTTTGGTGAAATGGATTTCAGAGCTTAAAACTAGCCAGGCTGCTTGGTGAAATGGACTGTAGGGGTTAAAACTAGCCATTTTTTTCCCTGCAGGTTAAAATCCAGCTCCCTTATCTTTCTGGTTCCCCACAGAACAATGTCATGTCAGAAATAAAGACAGGAATAAACATTTAGTTGCAGTATTGAAGAGGAAACGAGGCTGATGTTTAAATGCTTTGTTGTGCTGCATTCTCAGAACTAGAAACAAGAACTGACTGATGTAAGGCAGGAGAAAAAACTCAAACTGACAAAAAGGAATCACACCATCCCATTTCTTACCTTTATTTTAGCATCCTACCATTTCAGCAGACCTAAAAATCTCAGCATAATGATGCCATTTCAAGTAGCAGGATCAATTGGTTTTGTTATGGTGATTGTATATATGCTATGCATATGCCCAATAAAACTTGATTCCACCTACATTACAATTTATGAAACTCCTATGATAAATAGAAAAGTACAATTTTTATTACTCCATTCAAACTATGATACCTTAATGAAATAGCAGGCACAAAAAAATGTGTAAAGCATAGTCTCTTCTGGTAAATGTGAGGTGCTCTTGAGCTGAGCCAGTCTGCACAACTGAGATGGACTTTAAGAGGAGCAGAGGTAAGATGCAGAGCAGATTGAGCAATAAAATATTCACAGAATATATGCCACAACCACAAATAATTGAATTAAGCAATAACAAGGCAGACACAGGGCATTTCCTGGGGATTAATGACTAGCTAGGAGAGTTGATGGTCCACGGCGGTCATCAATTCCCTGGGAAATGTCCTGTACCAAGGTCATCGTTGCTATTATAGCCCCCTTTTCTTTCCTCCAGCAAAAAAAAGAATCCCACATTTTACCTGTTTTCACACAGTGTCATCACTCCTTTAGATGACTGTGGAACAGATGGGTATGAATGGCAGATCTGCTGAAGGATTTCTGTGTAATTGATGTCCAGTGCCACAACCAATCCAAACCCTTTATCACCATTGAAATTTTAATCTAGCTTATACAATATTTCAGTTTTTGACTTATCTAACTCTCTTGACTCCCCAAATAATTTTATTTTGTTGTGGCCTGCAACCCTGACAAATCTGTGTCTGCATTATAGCTAGGTGAACTGGAGGAAGATAGACATATTTTATTCCTTTAGAAGTTTTCTGGCATAAAGAATCTGCTGAGAGAACTGGCAGAGAATTTATGCATTCAGCCTGCTCTTTGGCAATAATGCGTGGATTTATAACATAAAGTACTTGCCTATAACAGGTCAATAATGGAGATAATTAAACCTGTCTTTGCTATTCAATAACAATTATGAATTAAAATTTGTTATGGCATATTTTTCAGTACAAGGCCTATCATGACTGAATTCCTCTAAGTCATTATTTTATCCAGACATTTTTAAGATATTGTTCTGTTGCAAGTATGTAAATCTTTAAAATCTATTTTTCAGATAGTAAAATAAAAAATAAAGCACTAAACCCAAAGGTTCAGAAGATAAAGGCGCTTATGATTATCTGCATGCTCTTGGGTCAAATTTATTTTACAGTTATACCAATATTCCTTAACTTACTTATCTGCAGGATTTGTGAATCTTAATCTATCACTTTTTCTTCCCCTTAAACTAACATTTCACATTTAATTAACCTAATCTTGAAATAGAACAGTGTGGACTAAAAATTTTTTAAATTACTGTTTATGATCTTTTATACATGTTCCTTTTAAGCACACTCTCTGTTACTGTTGGCATTTTCATAGTTTGTGGTGTGCAGCAAGGAACTCTTTCTTCATTTCAGCATGATGTAGTTAAATTGCTTATTTTCACATGCCTGAAATTTTTTGGCTCCATATACCCATATTAATTTAACTGGCCAATTAGTTGTTATTAAAATATTTTAAAAGAACATACAACAACATATGCACAACAAATTATTTCTTTCCACAATTTTATTAACATTTTTGTAGGTAGTTTCCAGTTTCTCACCTCCTTTTCCCACCAAGAGAGACTGTCCAAGTTTAGGAATACAGAGTGCATGTTAGATTCAGGGCTCCAATATGTTTCCTCACATTCCTTTAAGCTGCATTGAGAACATGGAAAAAAGGACTGAAGTAATGAAATCTTAGATCCCTTTCTTGTCTCGCTCTACCATTAGGAGCTGATGCCACACTTACAACATGATAGATTCAGATCATCCATGTCAACAGGCTGGTGCTCAAGGAATTTTCAGGAAAGGGTGAAAGATTATTATCAGATTTCATTGCCCAACTAAGTGCAAGTTAGCAATCAACATATTATAAGGAATGCAATGTCATGTATTTATTAACTTATTTTTTTTGTCATCTTTAACCAGGTACCACATGTTGTTCACAGCAATGATTCTGAAAAGATCAACATAGAGCTGGTCTTTAACACTGAGGGTTTAGCTGTCAGCTCACCATTGGCAAGGGGAATGTCCTATATTTTTCTGGTAAACCATTTGTGGCAAAAATAGCAGTTTTGTTTTGTGTTTGTAGTTCATTTAGTTCTTAATCTGTGATATGGGCTCCCAGATAAAATATCAGTAGCAAACTAATTTAAAATTAAAAGTGCTAAATAATTTAGCCAGACCTTCAGCATTTTCCCTGATCATTTCAGCTCTGCAGTAATACAAGTAAAAGGAGTCCCTTAAATGCACAACCCTACCAAGTGTATCATAGTTTCCCATTTTATTTGCAGCTCTTCTTGGAATTAATCGAAGCTTGGCGCAGTGGTAGTTGGAGAGCAAAGCAGTAATAGATTGGAAGGCTGCAAATTCTTGTCTCTGCATGTGTGTGTGTGTATGTGTATGTGTATGTATTAGTATCATGAGAGTTATTTACCTTGCTAAGTCTTTGTCTCAAGACAACATAATATTTAAGACATGACATTCACAAAAAATTAATATCTTTTTAAAGATGGAAGGAAAGACCGTCAGACATAAGAAACAAAATATCAGAATGATCTTCAACTATTTCTCCCCATAAGTAAAAAAAAAAAAAAAAGCAAAAAAACCTCCCGGAATACACATTTTTAAGTAAGGACGCAGTCATAAAATGGTATCAACAGTAAATCTATATTGAGGGAAAAGGAGCTACAGTACAGTAGCTGAGAATCTGGCCTAAAGTTTTCACATAAAATAAAGATAATAGAAAAATACCACTGTTTACTTCAGGAGTTTACACATTTCAATTTATTGCCATAGACGAGGTATGGTCAACTTTTAATCACTGGAAATCAAGAATGTATAATGCTAGTATCTAACAATATTTTCTTTTAGTAAATACTATAACTATTGAGGTCCACAGTTTATTTCTGGAAATACTGCATATATTGTTTTAGGATATCCTATATTACCTTTGTGGAACAGTTGACGTACTGCTAACAAACTCAAGGTCAGGGTCCTGCAAAAATTAACATTTCCCAACGTAAGAACAGTCACAATAATTGCCACTATTACTGTGAAAAAGGATGGTGACCATAGACTGAAACAACAAGCCATGTTGCTTCAGCACTGGCCATTGAATGAGATTTTCTTAAATATTGATTCCAAAAGTATAGTCCTCTGCTCCCTTGCTGCTATTATAGATAGCTAAAGATCATATTTCTAGATGCCCTTTTATATCTCCAGGCTTTTCCACTGCAGATGAGAAAAGAATTTCAAAACTGCTCTATAGCATGAGCCAGAGGCAGCAAAAAATATACAATTGCTTTCCCACTGAAGTTGTTACTGTCCAGGGAATTTCCGTGATGACAAATGGAGAGGAGGTGGTATACTCAATTACAAGCAAGATGTAAGGATGTCACTCAGGTATTCCTTCTACCACGTGTACCATGAACCAGAAAGCTGAGTGTGGAAGCGGGGAATATTATGGATTAAGTGGGTGCTGTGTGCTAGTGGAAATGGGACGTGACTGAGTGGTTGCATGATGGCCAAGCACTCTTCCTCCTAAAACAGCTTCTTACTAGTTTCAGCCCACACCAACAAGCACAGAGGAGAACTGTTTGGGAATCTCTCCTGAGTCGTTGCTCCCTTCTTCTGCCTGGGTCCCTGAGTGGGATCAGCATCAGTTCCTTCAACAAGAACACTTCTCCCCATCCAGAAACACTGATACATAAGGAGACAATGTGGGCTGCCTACTCCCACCATAGGCTTCATGGTCCACGCACATATTTGGGACCCAGTGGCAGTAGATTTGTCCATAATAAAAAAACCCCTCACCAGCCGGATGAGTACAAAAAGGCTTAAAATAACCTCCGTACTCCAAGCACTTTGACTTAAGTGATGGAGTGCAGACACTGCAAACAAAGAACGGAGAGCTGTTTCTAAATAGGTGAATACACTTGTTTGTTAGTCACTCAATTACTTCTGGCATTGCCATAAGGTATTTTTATACTGTTCTTGTGTCAAAGAAAACTTTCAGTCTGATAAAACATCACACCTGTGCAAACATGAGGTATGATGCCATAAGCTTTACTTACAATCATAGTGGTTTTTCTTAAATTGCATGAAGTATAATCCACAATAAGACACTCCATTGTTTGCAATTACAGATGTATCTCTGAAAAGGCTGATTGCTTAATTACACCTCTTATTATGACTATTCTGGCAAATTTCTAAAAGGAATCTCTAACAAAGAACCGGATGAATGTTTCCTCTGTGTTTTTCAGTTAGGGTTTGACTGTTCAACCTTTAGATTTATTGAAGTCAAACAGTTCAGCTTCTATTTTCTAGTTAGTGTAATTTTACTTCAGGCAAATTTCTCTTATGTAGTATTTAATCCAAATAAATAATATTATTCCAAACCGTCTTGCTTCCTGTTGCACAAAGTTGTTAAACAATTGTCTTTGAAAACTTCAGTCGTTAACTGTGACATGTCTCAGTGTTAATATGTTATTGTTAGCAGTTGTAGCAAATTGCCTTTCTTACTCATACATACTTGAGCTAAATCTTAAACAGACTTTTTTTTTTTAAAATAACCCTTCCGTTAATTTTACTCCTTATGCACAGATAGCTTCCAATTAGATGGCTGGAAATTTCAATTCACCAGCTTTATGGATACATAAATTTGGTCTTTGTGTCAGAAGCCTGATGAAAATGTCATGGTATATATGTAACGAAGATTCAGAAAACAAGAATTAATATCTCTGCTTTTCTATTATTTTTCAATCAGATCATTGTTCTGCGAATAAAAGTAGAAATTATTTTTGAGGGTTTCAAAACTATTTTCTTGATTTAATTTCATTAATTTAATTTAATTTTTATTAGGTGGATTATTTCATTGGAACTAGTTCGAATCCCCGAATTTAATCAGACATCTGAGTCTCTTCAGAATTAAGGCTAGAGTAGAAATATATTTTATTACTTCTGGAGAAAAGACTGCTGTGATGAGAGTATTCATGAGTGCTTCTTCTGAATGAATGCCTAAAAAAGGACAAGTAGTCTACTCAAAACTTCTTAGTCAACTAATAATATTCACTCTTTTCCTTCTAGACCTTTACTTTCAAGTACTTGTGAAATATTCAGATAATATTAATTAAAGTACTTGTTGCTTGGTCCTATTCAGAACCATAGGTATGCAGAAGTCATAGTGTAATGATTTAGTTGTCTTGAAGTAGACACTATGTATCTTATATCTGTGTCTTGGGAAGAAGTCCCACTTTTGTTTTTCTAAAACTAGAGTCCTCAGATGGTTAAATTTGTCTGGACAAGTCCCTGATCGACATGATCTAATCTTGAAGATAGCCCGGTTTGGGGCCGAAGAGTGGCTGGGGTCTTGCCCAACACAAATTATTCCACAACTATAAGATGAAATTTCATGAACATGAGAAGGACTGCAGGTACCAGAGCCCAAACAAGCTATGGCAGGAGGGAAAATGTGGCTTCCTGTTACTAAACAATAGCTTCCTTACACACAAAGATGTTTAGGAATGACATAAAATGGAAACCAGCCAAAATGAAGAAGAAAACAATAACTTTTGTAACTGCAAATCCACTGATGGACTGGAAAATCCAGGGCACACACCTTCCTCCTAACCCATTGACCCTTGGTAATAAAAACATACATTTTAATGCATTTGCTTTTTACGTACTTGATATTAGAAGTAACAAAACAGTAAAACCAAGCAAACAAAACTGAAGCCAAATTAACTGCTTATAAGTCGAATCTGTGTAACTGTGAAAGAATAGCACATATCACTCAGCAGAAATGGATCCAAAAATATTCTAAAAATGCCTTGTAAAATACACATGACAAAGTAACACTAACATTATTCACAGACATTCCAGGCTATTAGGAACATCGCCAATAGCAAGTGAGTATCATAATACAGTGATACATTTTCCTACAGCAAGGCAAATAATTTCCCTGGCAGCTGAAATAAAGTGTTGACTTTTCTTGAAAATTAATTAGCACAAAACACAAGAGAAAAAATGAAAGGCTTCTTGTTCCTAAAGGTTATTCTGCAAGGAAATAAATCATATGAAGGTATGCAGTGTGCTCTCCTGTACTTTATGATTAAGTGCTTGTAATAAAGACAGTCTCTAAGCCTCAGCTTTTGCTAGGAAGTTCACATCAAAGGTGAGTTAAGTCTTTATTATAAATACATGGTAAAATATATAAACCAGAACTGCTTTAAGGTGGGAGATCCTCTGGTTTCAGTAGAAAGACCTTTCTTTCATCAACTCATTTTACAAGTGATGTCCCAAATTTATGCTAAGAACATTTTCATGAAGCTTTTCCTTTCCTCTTGGCAGAAGGCCTTAAAATTTGTGTCAAATAAATTAGAACTAATGTCTATGGCTAAAAAGAGAAGCCTGTTAAAGGGCAGTAGTAATCAAGAAAAGATAATAATTTATCTATGATTTTGTGGGTATTAGTCTAATATCCTGTCTATTCACAGCATGTCAAAGATAAGAGCAGTCACCGGTTTACTGTTTTTCTGCCCTCTCCTTCCTCCCTCCCTCTATCCCTCAGGCCTCAGCAGATAAAAGATAAAAAACACATACTAGGCCAATTGCAATAATATTCCACTAAAAGGGATACACTGTTACTATTATAAATTAATGCTTTAAAGGAAACTAGTAATAGATAATTATCTGTCCCTCAGATAATTATGCACATGAGTAATTCTGCCTCTCTGAAGAGTTTATAGGATTTACTGGAAGTCCCTGGAGGTATCAACAGTCACATGTGAACCTGCTTACAGGATGTGACTGTAGTTCCAAATGGCAGCCACGACAGTGATCCCTAAAGAAAGTTTCAGGGTGGAAAATAATCAAGAGAGATACCTCACGGGGTTTTTTTCAATTCTTTCATTCCTATATGTATCAATTTAAACTTTAGAGTTTAAATGTCATATTTCTGTGGGACACTACAGGTACTACTGGAGAAAAGGTATCTCAAATGTGTTGTTGAACTTCGGTCTAGATGCTGACCAGTAGTTAGTGATTAAATCCTGTTGATTTTGTCGCCCTACTACCTTTGAAGGCTCTCCTTCCTGATGGGGAACCATTTCAAAAGGTCAAATAAATCACATAATTGTCAATTCTGTAGTTTTTACAGCCACTTTCCTGTCATGTAGTGATACAAAGCAGCCTTGAGAGCAGACTCTAAGAGCTTCCCCTGCTTGTAGAAACTTCAGGCTCACACTAGTTAGTGAAGGGAAAGTGTTTTTCAGCCTCATTTTTTTTACAATCTGCTTTTTGGCAGGAGTGTTCTTCCTTAACTATGTTCAGAATTGAGGCTCACTTCACCTCATAATTAATTAAGGCAAAGTCATTTATTTAAAACTAAATTATTCTGCTGTTGTGCACAGTGGCTAGCCTTTCATATATGACATATTGTATAGATATTTTATTCTATTTAAAAATGTCTGTTTAAAAAAATGATTAGTTCTGTAATGTGTTCAGCAAGTCTTCTTTATAGCAAAGCCCTCCTGGGAACTCTTATGCAAATAAAATCCATCTGGAGATTGAAAGTAATGCAGGTAAAATTATGAACAATATACTTAATTTTTAGAAGGATTTAAAGGGATATAAAAGCACACTTCATTAGAAAATCCAAACTACCAGCACATGTCCTAGTCACTGTTTTTCAGAGGTGCTGCTTCATACAACATCATCCATCCTCCCCAAACTATTGAAATTTGTGCCAGGTGAAATATACATATGATTTATGTATTTACTATTTTTCATAGTTTAGTGACTGGTTTGTATTGGGAAGAAAAACCTGCTAACAATTAGCAGAATTTTCAGTGCTGTCAGTAGTATATTAGATTATGTATTCTAGCAGGAGTCTATTATAGCTATTAGGAAATTATTTTATTTAGTTTCTTTTATTTCAAAATTAAAAATGGCCCATGAGTGGATGTTATCAGGACATGTATTATAGAAATTAATTAAAAGTTTGTAGCTATTGTTTTCTGTAGCTATGGAAGAGCAAAATAGCATAAAAGGAATGTCTTATTTGTCTCTACTTTAAAAGTATACGTGTCATGGAAAATTCAAGTCACAGAATGTCACGCTATGACTATTGTGCAAAATTTAGGAACCAGGCTTACTTTCATGACTCAAAAATACGACTCCCAAATCCTGTCATTTAAAATGTGTGAAATCTATAGAATCTATAGAGTCTAGCCCTGCTTTACCACTCCCTCACAAGGTAAGCCCCAAAGGAGTACAGAGGTTTTTTTCATTGTTGTTGTTTTGTTTTTTATCTTTTTCCCATCAAAAGAAAAGAAAGAAGAGAGAGTGGAAGAAAAAAGAAAAGAAACGAGGAAAACACCTGCTGTTTATTTTTGTGTGTGTGTGAGGGGGAGGAATCTGCTATTAAAGTACTCTTTTGGGACACATTTTCACTTTTATATGATGCACTTCATCCATCATCAGAACCAGCAAAAATTTAAAGGCGACAATTTTCAAAAGTTTGATGCATTTCTAAAGGTAAGTGCATAACAAGGGAAAAAATAGTGACTTTCTTTTGTGTTAGGGAGGACTAGCTGAGTTTTCTGGGCTTTATCTGAAGAACGAAAAACTGTAACTGAACAATTTGGACGGTTCTGACAGCATTTCTGAAACAATCTTTGTTCTTTTGTTTGCTTAGAGTTACAGGAAGAGAAGCTTTTGGCATCAAGAAACATCATTAGTAATATCAACATGTTATCAGCATGAAAATACATTGTCCAACCAGTGTTTTAGTTGGAGTTTTGAAAGAAATTCACTTTTGTCTTCCTGAGTTAAAAATTTCTCCTTTTCCAATAAGATGGACATCAAAAGTTTCTTGATTTGTTTAATGTAAGAAAAAGCCATACATTTCAGGTTACAAATACTGCTCCTCAGTACAAAAGAGGTGGGGGATTGTGCCCTTTGGACTTCTGCATGAAGCTGGGATCTGTGCAGATTGTTGGAAAGGCAAAATGCGTAGCAGGACTGTCAGCAATCAAAACAAGTCAGAGAGGATAAAAGACAAATCCAAGCACCATTGAGAGAGAGAGGCACACTATTGTCATGGTTCCTTGCAGAAAAAAATGCTGTAGAAGGAAAGACAATTGTAGTCAGCTTTGTCATCAGGAAATGGGGCTGCAGTCACGAGATTCTGACTTAAAAAGCTCTTAAATTCAATCAGATCTCTCAAATCTTGGGGTATATGAAAGAATCACAGTGTACAAAATAATATCCTTCTGTAAAGAGGCAAAATTCCTTTTTCATTGGGACTGAATTCAGTGGGAAGTCTAAGAGGAAGAATCTTGAAATTTGTCTTCAAAAAGCCATTTTCAATTAAAGATATTATTGATCCCTAAAATTCTTGAACTCAAAGGTGAACCAATCTAAAGAAGAAAATAATTAAATTAAAGTTTTATGTGAGGCCTTTGTACACTTGCTTCACATCACATTTCTCTTCTGAGACCATGGAATATCACACAAGATTTCCCTTCCATGGAGGATGTGCCAGCTGGTAATATCATGCTTTCTTGCTTTCTTTTTAATTGCAACTCAGTGTGTTGGCCTGTATGTCACTGCCCATCCTTAATCTTTATCTATAATATACTCTGAATTTTGATTAATCTTTTTAATATTCTTCCACATCAAACTACTACTCTTTTTTTGTTTTGTTCTGGGGTTTTTAGTTTGTTTGTGTTTTGTTTTTTAATCATTGCTGCCTGCAATGCATATCAGAGACTGCATTTGTTCTGACAGTTCCTAGGAAGCCGACCCAGGTGTCATGTTTGTTTTGTTTTCTAATGCGTTTTCCATTATATTTCTCTGGGTTATGGATTGTTCTGCAAGTTTGTGTGTGTGCGTACCTCTGTGTAGGTATATATATATATATATACATATATTTGTGTGTGTGCGCGTGTGAGTATACATATGTGTGTGTGCATGTCTAAGATGTCTCTGTTATATATCTGTATAGATATTACATCTAGAATATGTATGCTTTCTTCCTTCCACTTAATCTTACCCACAGCCTTTTATACTGAATGTGTTAAGAGTCTGTAGGGAAAGAGAGAAAACCAGCAAAAGAAAAAAAAAAAAGGAAAAAAAAAAAATCCATTTTTCAGTGGTTTATACTGCACAAATACATTTTGGGAGTTCCTAAATAGAAACAGTTTTGCTATATGTGACGCAAACTGGCAGAGTATCTGCTAATGGACTCCACAATGCCTGCTATAGCACGTGGCACTTTTATCTGGATTTCAGGCCTGCCTTGATTTTTTGCTAAAGCCCAGTGCAGTCTCTCCTAAGCTACCTGTTTTCTAAGTTTAGCAAACAGTCTTGTGAAAAATGTACTGCAGTTCTGCATCCTGACATTATGGAGGTCTATCCTCACTGGAGGCCAGGAAGCAGCCTTTTTCTCTAACAAATACTTCCATTTCCACTGTAACTCTACAAATGATCTGTGGGATGAAATTGTCATGGCAAAATCTACCAATTTTACCTACTTACCTACCTACCTTTTACCTACTTTGGCTACTAGAACCAAACTAATCAATTTTGATATTAATTATCAACAGGAAGTTGGTTGGTTATTTGCTTAATTAGATGTGTAACGGCCTAACTGCAGATTTAGTGGCAGAAATCAATCTTATATTGGTAGCAATGAAAATGTTTCTGTTTCTCTTGAGAACATATTCCAGAGCACAAAAGTGACCAGCAGAATTGAAACTGGCTTACAACTCTTTCTGACATTTCATAGAGAGTCCAAGGAACAACTGGATATGGTGAATAAATTCTATTTCTTTCAGAAAAAGTAGTTTCTTCTGTCCAGGTAAAAAGTATGTTTGCTTAAGTGAGAGAAACTTGCACTGTCTATGCTGTGTGCAGGCTGTCAATAAATAAAGAAGTTCAATTTCCAGGGCTGTCAATAAATATATTATGTATGAGGTTTTTCATTATGTTCAGATGCAACTTGAGGTATTGTCTCTGCCTACTTGGAACTAAAGCTATTTTTCTCAACTAGAATAAGATTCCCTTAACACATATTTGCAAATACATTGTTAATAAGCCAACGAATTACATTTAAAGACAGAAAACAGGTTATTTTTATTTTCTCTTGATTCCTTCTGGGTGCTTTGAGTGAAGTGAAAGGTGATCTTAAACTTGTTTTTATGCTGACTTCATATACTGAGAAATGCAACGTTTATAGATAAATGCTCTCACTTTTAATGAAAATTATTAGCTATTAACATTTTGCTTGGAGGCATAAGCCATAGCCCAAACTCCATTCAAATCCATTAAATATGCTGGAGACCCAGCTGTCAATAGGCACCATGAAGTAAATTTAATTTTCAGAGTCAATACAGAGCACAGCTGCATTAAGCATAGGATAATTCTGGCACATTATTAATTTGAATGGCCATGTAAGGCATTGTCTAGACAAGATATAAGCCCAAGTTTTCATAGGCAATCTGTACATAAAATGAAGTATGTCAAGGTTGTAAAGAATACTAATAACACAGATCTGGCCTATTAACCAATATTGATTGCTCTTACTGTGACACAGTCCAGTAACTTTAGAGGTGAAATAGTAAGATGTTGAGCACTGCTGCTTCTTTTTGAAAAGCAACACTAAGAATGGACTTTTTCAGATGAGGCTTGAACGCCTGCGATCTCAAATGTTTACTAGCACCATGCATGATTTCTAGTGATCTACTTCTGTAGATTAGGCCATTTCAAAAATAGGAGATTCATCAGAAACAGCAATTAGTCTTCCTGGTAATATGAAGCATTTTTATTTCAAATGCTGTCAATATTTGATTTTTTCATAATGATTGTGGCTATGCTCTGCATAAATAATGTCTGTTTTAGAAGTTTAAGCAAATTTATACTTGATACTTATAGTATTTATATAGTTGTACAGTCTATGTAACATTTCCAAGAAAAAGAAATAAAAAAGGAAAATTAATCTTTTGAAAACTGCACAACTCTGTAGCAAAATTTTTCCAAATTATTTCTGTGTACCCATATGAACTCTGTTAAATGACTGGATATTTTGGTGCTTGACCTGTTCTGTGGGCAAAAAGACTGGAAGTTCTTCTAAATTGCTAGTAAAGTGAATCTTCTTCACTTTCAGACAATAACAATATTTGGCCTGCATTTTGTGGATTCATTCGCACACTGAGCCTGGAGGCTTGGATTCATTACTTCCAGCCCTGTCTGTCTCCACATTAACAAGTAACAGGGCAACAGGGGGGGATCTGCAGAGCACAGCAGTTGGTCCTGAGGACTAATATCCTCATTGTATGTCTTTCCAGTGTGTTTTAATTTGGACTAGGTCTGGTGTGGTCCCAGTGGACGGAACGCTCTTTTGCAACTGTAATCCTGCATAAGTGCACTCCCTTAAGAGTTTTGTGTCACCCAGGTTGTCTGTCAGGGTGCATTCCTGCACAGGGATGGGGAGAACTCTGAGACAGAAATTTCAGGAGCTGAGCTAAACCATTAATGTGGAGAAAGACTTTGGGTTCTTATTTGAGGTGACTAAAGAACGCAGAATAATTCACAGGCTAAGTTAGATTAGAAGAGACACCAAGAGGTCCTCTAGCCAAACCTTCTCAGCTGGCAACCCAGACCCATGGCAGTGGAGAGGAATAACCACCTTCACAGTGCAAGTTAACGCCTTATTGTCTGAAGGATGGCTAATGTGGTTTTTTTCCTTAACAACTTATGGAAGACAGGAATAACACAGTTCAGCGACTGAAGTTAAGTGGGATAAACACTCAGCATTTAATGCATAAAAAAGTACATATAATTATCAAATTCTATCACAACAGAAGAGTTTACTCTTTCTAAGGCTAATGGGACATTTTATTTTTGAAGTATAGGTATGACTAGCACTCCTAGTTTTACCTTAGTTAATGCAATACCAGAGAGTATTCGTTATAAAATTATTATTTTATGACTGTTTATACTTTTACGCATCATAATTATACATGTCAATAAGGTATTTATTTAGGATAAAATGTACTGTAAGAGTGAATCCCAAAAGTTTATTATAAAAGTACTAAATTATTTCCTTGCACTTGCTTAAAATCTGTGTTTCAAAGAAAGCAAGTGCTCCCTTATTTCTTTATTATATAACATTTAGTTAGTGTTGTCTGGAATAAGGCCGATTATTAAATTACATGCTAATCATTTATGAGAGTCTTAGTCTTCTTTTCTTTCAAACAACCTTTTATTGAATTATTTTTCTTCCCTCATTGCCAAATAAAAGTATTCAGAATTCGTGAGACTGAAGTAAAAACAAAAATAAATTTCAGCATGTAAAAACAAAAATAAATTTCAGCATGTAAACATTTATTGCTTTGTTTGTTTGTTTGTTTGTTTGTTTTAAAATTGTTTGATGAGGTTCTCAGGAAAATGTCTGACTCCAGGAATATAAACTTTGAAAGGGACAATAAGTACTTCTACAAATTGGTGCAATTTGTTGCAATACTGCAACAAAATTATTAGAACTTGCATAACCTAAAAGTTTTGTTCTTCAACAGACAACTTTCTTTAAGGAATCTCACTGCTGGTTGGTGCTCCTTGGGACATAAATTCCTGGTCTCACTGAAGTTCGCTCAATCAAATATACTGTCGCAGTCTGTCAGTGCTAAAATTTCGCCTCTTTTACACCTCTTTGTATCATATAGAATAACCAGTTCACAGAATATTTATTTTCTTTGTTTCCTGATTCACAATTGCCTTTTGGCTACTAAGTCTGTAGTTAAATAATATTTTTTATCAGAATAAATATAGTTTCCCTTTTGATTCCTGTATGTATATATTTTCCCCTCTAGGATTTTTTTCCTTAGAACATCTATATCAAGTTAAGTATGATTGCATTTTTTTTCCTAAATAAGTTCAAATTGCTTGCTGCATATTACAAAGTAATCAGTATTTTCTGATTTTCAGATAGCTATCTTGGCATATTACAAATATTTTATGATAAAAAGTTTTTACTTATTTTGACTTCTATATTAATAACCACCTTTTTCTAGCCTGACTGGTTCTTGAAAAATGTACTCTTCAGGTTGTTTCATTTACTTTTTTCACCTCTGTCTCATCTCATAATCTTGCATGAGTAGTTTATGCTATTTATAACTTTCCTACAATCGACTACAGCAAAAAGGATGAAATTACAATTTCCAAAAATCTCTCCTTTATGATTTTCCAGATGCAGTTTCACAGTTAAGTGTAGTCATTGACTCCTGTTTCAAGTCAACAGGAGTTTCTGCTGTTTCAAGTTTTCATTTGTTTTGATATATGCCTAAGTCATCATGGTTTCCTTTGGGCTTCACTAATTACAGATTAACAGCTTCACTTATTTCTAGCTTTGTGAGAAATAAATCCATGTAGAATTCAACAGGAATACTTAGAAACTACTATCTGTACTTTTCTCCAGAGCCCTTCTCAAAAGAAGAGGGAATCTTCTGCACATTAGGAACTTCCCTCTTTCTTTTCAGTTCTGTGACCTGAAACCTTAGCTCTGAATACATGTGAATATTGAAGGAGTGATTTTGAAGCAGACCTGGACGTTTTGGCTAAGGCCAGGTACAGTTACCAAGTCGGTTTCTTACACACATGAACATCCTTTTTAAAAAGAAAGTGGAGGATTTGTACCATTCTTACATAGTGTTAAGAAGTGTTGCTGGCCAATAGTCAGAGAATTAGAAGTCCCCTTGAGCACAGAAAGAATCAGAAACAGAAGGTGGCAAATATTTGTTAAATAACTCAGCATCAGTACCTGTCAATACGTAGTGTACTTCTGGAAATACTGAACTCCATAAATCAATTTACAGCAAGGCTCAACAAAAATATGCAAATGGGATACAAACCCAAAAGTTATCTTCTTTGAAACATACTGAAATCCTTGAGGTGAATATCCTCTTTGCATTTATTTCCAGCTACTAAATGGTCTGGAAGTCTGAGCTACTGCCTGGGACTTAAAACTGCAAAACAGAAACTTGCTAAAATAAAAATGCATTAGTCTGCTAACACAATACTGCACTGGCATTGCGACTGAACATAGCCAATAAAATTTGCCACATATGAATAGTATGTCACATTCCAATATTAAGAAGAGAAACGCCATTTTTAGCAAGTCCAACTTGCGGCTCTTGCAAAGCAGGCTCTATGCTTTCATCAGAGTAGAAATATTTTCTAAGTGATTTATACAAAGACAGCTGAAGTGTTAAGGAAGCTTAAAAAATGGCTTCTAAGAAAAGAAAAACATTCTACTACCATTTTAGAAAGAGCAATTTGAAGTGTCTTCTTACTGCAAAAGACAAAATAATCTCAAAATTGAGCAGGATCAGTTAATATATTTTTATCAATGTGTTATCTCATGCATGCTCTCTGCAAACAGAGATTTGGTGTTATGACAGTTTGGTATCTTGCAATGGAGATACATTGCTCACATTTGAGACGGAGAAGCAGCAAAAATCTGTAGGCTGACCTTTAAAAAAAATTAGGCTAGTCCCAATATAGTATTTTTGTATTTCTGGATCTGGGGACAGTTCAGCTGTGCCCCGGACATGAATTTAATCCCTCTCCTTCCATGCTTTGGGTTCTCCTGTCAGTTAAAATCCTAGATGCATAAACTAGCAGGAACAACAGCATACCGCAGGCACCTCTCTCAGGAGGCGAGTAGGAGCAGAGAGCACCCTGTTGAGTGTTGCCAATCCTTTACACCTACTGCTTCTTCTGTTGCAATGGAGCCCCCAGAGTCCTTGCAAAATGTTAATTTTCCTTTCATGACAGTAAGGCACAAAGCACAGGAGGATGAAGCGAAGAAAAAACAACAAAGAATAAGACACTAGCAATTAGTTCAGGTATTTTTCACTTCCATTAAATATTTCAGAAGGTGACCCATGCTGAGAAATTGTCAGCACTTCACCGCTGCAATTACGGCTCCAGTGGAAATCTTCGTGAAGCTAATGAGTGCTTTCGTGTACAGACGGCCTGTTGGATTAGTATCATTACTCACTGTACAACCTGGGAGAGTGGCTGCAGCCAAGACAGGTGCCCTACCAGGCTACGGACTATGCCAGCACGTCACAAAGAACAGGTATAACCCCCACCAGTCCAGCTGTAGGCAAAGGACAGGAGAAAGGAAGTGCCTCGGCTCCTTTTAGCTCCACACCAGAGCTCAGAGACAGTGAAATAATCAGCTGAAGGTCATACAGAAAGTTTGTGGCAGAGCAAAAAAGTGAATTCTGAGTTTCCCAGGTGAAATCCAGTAATTTCAGCACCACACTGTTGTTTACTCCCAGCCATTCACACGAGCCAACAAAGACCAATTTCTGAGCAGTGCTGTACAGGGATTGAGGCTGCCCAGCTGCTATTCTTTCTCACAGCATATCTCTTTCACCATAGTTTTCTTTAACAGACTGTAAGTTACTGACTATATGCAGGTAGCAATAATGAATGATATAATTAGCTAGATAATTCTGTTTTTCTTCAGTAAAAGCTTAATAGTTTGTATAAGAAAGCACTAGATTCCTTTCAACTGTTGTTGTTCTATGCATATGCTGAAACCACAAAGGACATTGATTATTTTAACTATGCTCAATTTGCCTTTGAAACCAACATTCTAAAAAGCAAAAGAGCTTAAACAAACATGAAAGTAATCTAATACTGACATAAACATGAAAGATAATAAGATTATTATGAATTGATCTAAATATTACGTAAAATAATTAGAAATTATTTTCCCATGGTATACCATTTAAGTTAAGCAGCTTCTTAGTGTTACTTAGAAAAACAAGCAGAGCATTACTTCCCAGAATTTTAGTTGGCTTTGTTTATGACATTCAGTAAAACAATGGGCAAATATGCATTTCCATTTATTGCTTTATATTTTGCATACAGTTTGTAACCAACTAGTTTTGTACCAGCTAATTTTGTGAGGGCAGGATTGTTGCCATTTTAATACTGTATCATTTTATTACTTTAAACCATGAACCAATAGAATATTTTTTTTTCTTTCTTGGCACCATTTCTACTAGTTAACTTTATGAAAAGCAGTAACATGAAGGAAACAAGTCATACTAATAACCCTTACAGTCACCAAACAAAAATGGCATGCATAGAAAAAAATACCAGTTAAATCTCAGTGCCATTTGTCAAATTAGCTATGGGGGCCAATCTCCAAATTAACTCAGTTTGTCCTTGCTTTCACTACCTCAGTCCCAAATGATTTATTGGAAGTTTGGGTCTTGTAAGAAACATAGCATTTGTTTTTCTTCCTAGGGAGTATCTGAGTTATCTGAATATAACTAAATTTTTGAAAATAGGATTAAAAGCTGAGAGCACCCGGTTTTCTCTCCAGATTTAACCTGCCTTTATACAGTCTGGCAACTGTTTTCTTTTGTAATCTAAGAAGTACTTTTCCTGATTAAAAGGAAACAAAAAATATCACTTGGATAAACTATTTTCCATTAATCAGTTAAATATTTTAAACACTTAAGTGAATTTAAAAATAAATCCAAACAGGAAAGATACCTGGGTAATTTGGTAGAAATATGAGGACTTCCATTGTGTTTCCTGTTCAGCTCTTCAATCTAGATTTATAAAGTTTTCCTTTGCATGACAAATCTGAGACAAAAGGTGAATGACCTTTTTGTTTTTAAAGACAGAAACTTCTATATATTTATCAAGGTGTGCCATTAGATGTAAATATAGTTACTCTATAGCTGTATTTGGAAGTCAGGTAGGAAAGGCTTGGAGAGAGATCTCAAGAACTGCTCATGAAGCACAAAATACAGAAACAGTAACAGTTTAGAAGAGAAAGTTTTTGGACTTGAGTGTGAAACAAAAGGACCCTGACACATGGCAGATGCAGGTAGGAGAAAGAATAATTGCTTCCTGGTGCACCCTTTTCCACAACTTGTTATTTGGCTCATGATGTGGGGACCCCTCATGATGGGCATTTGACTTTCCCGGAGCAAGCAAAGGCAAAGGCTCTTAGGCCTACAGACACCTAAGAACAGCCTTATACCAAGATGACTTGCACGGCAGCATCATCACAAAGGGAGCTCCATGAAAATGGCCCTTAAAGCAATTAACTTCCAAGGTCAGGAGTGGAATAATTTTGGCAAGGAAAACAGAGGAGAAGACAGGGCCAGAACTGTACACTGGAAATAAAAGGGAAAAAAATAACACTATGTTCCTTTGGGTGAATATAGAAAAACCATATTTTTTTTAGGAGACTCAAATACAAGATTCAGATTCCCATTCTCCTGTTGTCCTCCTTCCATGCTATCTCACCACCACCTTCCTTTACGTTGTAGGTATCTGCACTTCTTATAAGTCTGCTTCTACCAGAGAAATGCCCCAGACCACGTAATTTCATAGAAAGGGCTGTCACACTCTTGCTAGACCTGAGCTGTAATGCTAGTCTCAAACTCAAGACATCACCAGTTTAAAAAGCAAGGTGTGCTCGTCTCACTTACAAGGTCAAAACTTGGTGATCAGGAGGAGAGTTTCTGTCTCACACCACGGAGCTGAGCTTTTTACTGCCTAGAAGCGCTCACCTTTCGAGTGAATCCCAGTTGGAACTGAACACAAATCTCCCACAAAGGTGACTTAATCCATAGGCTAGTGAATAGGTACCTCTTAATCTCTCCCTCTGGAAGCGCTCTACTTCCAGTACATAATTAACATTCATCTCTGCAGGGACTGTGACTGGATTCTCCCACAATCCAGGGGAGTACCCTGACCATTGGACTGTAGGATTTATTTGTAATTTCCCTCTTTCTTCTAGCTGAGTGAATATGTCATTATTTTTATACACAGGCATACAGGCAAACACAGAGAATCATACACTCACACATCTATAGAATAGTATCTATAAGTATAGTGTTTGCAACATATGCCTTTTTTCTACAACTGGAGAACTGCAAAAAATATTATAGATGCCCTGTGTTCATCTAAAAAAAGCAAACAACCAAACTAACACAAAACCTCTAAAATGGAGAAATAAAAAATTTTTATGTTAGGAAGAAAATTTCTTACCTATTAACATTACTACCTCACAAGTGGCTGAAACACATCTTTAGCCTATTGCAATGACTCCCAGTATGTGTATATCGAAGCTGTGCAAAAATCCTAAACCACAAGTAACTCCCTGGGTTTCAGTTTTCGTTATAAGCTCAACACTCAGTTCAGGTTCACTGAAAGGACATTACAAGCCTGGAAAGTCCATGCATGATGTAATGCAGACCCCTCATGTGGCCTACTGTGTTGCACAACACAGCATACTGACAGATAGCACTTGCTCCTTATTTAGGGGGTACTGTCATTGCAGCACTCCAAAGATCCAGAGCTGTTTCATGTATACATCACTAAATGAAGACAAAATGCAGGGAAAGACAGGGAGGCAACAGTCATTATTTTAAAGTGCTTGAAAATAGGTCAGAGGAATGATGCTTATGTGGCAAACTCCAAATAGAGCAAGTTGGGCTAGGTGAGATTTATGGTACCCTGTGAGATCTTAACTCTGCTCCTGTATGCATCCAGACTGTGCTCCGAAAGAAGCAGTCTCATGAAAAATACCCTGCCACAGCATAATTAAGGTCCGTAGCATAATACAGATTCACAAAGGATCAAATAATATTTGTTGAGACATTTTCTGTGTTCTTCCTTCTGAGATGGAGCCTTGGGCCTTATGAACCTTTTCAGCTAAATTTTTCTACATATGAGTTAAGTGTATTTTTTTTTTTTTTTTTAAAAGAAGTAAAAATCAGTAACAGTAACATCCATGGAACACAGAGCTAATCTCTACATTTTGGACATTAAGAAATTATTTTCAACTACTTAAGCTAAACATAGAATTACTGTGAACAAACACATAAGGTGGTTGCTACCTCAAGACAATCTTGGACTATACCAGCTTTTAGAAAAATGGGTAATCTAGTTGCTGCTGGAATATACCAGCTGTTCTAGTGGAACACAACCAGAGTTTTCCTGAGGAATATAAATTTAAAAACCAAAATAATAATTTGCAAGAGTTCATAACTCAGCTGTTCATGGGTGGACAACAATGAAAAGCAAAAATCTACTTCTTCAGCCTATAGACTGAGTTAGTTGTGGGGTTTTTTTGCTTCTGAAGTTTTATTTGAGGAGGAGAATGTTGCTTCACCTCAGAAAAGCTATTCAGTTACCTGTCACTAATCCTGTAAATTTCACTTAATCTTTCTCAGAAATTTTATTCTCTCTATGGAAAAGTCCTCATCCACACAGGAAATACCCACCAGATAAGATACGCACTGAGAGAGTGAGAAAGGGGGTTACTTCCCAATTACCATGAAGGGACACCGTGCAGCCCTGTAATGATTATATTTTGCTAGTCCAGCTCATATCCCCATTGCACAGGAAAGGAAATACATATTGCATCTATGGGGTGCCAGATTCCTCAGTTCTTCCTCAGTTCCACCTCAGTTCTATCCTTTAGCCACTACTTAAGAGCTTTCCTGAGTTGGACACACCAATGCACACAAAAGGGATTCTCCCCCTTTTGCAGACTCTTAATCCAGTGCCTTTCTTTAGTTAGAGAACAGAAGAGTAGATTTGTCACTAAAGGAGGTACAGTTTGCCTTCAATCATCTCAGAAGAGAGCTACCTTTGAAGCTTCTGTTTCTTTATGCCCCTGGCAGAAAAGAGTGGTTAAATTTAATTTAAGAAATGAATTCCTGCTTATAACTGTTATTTGATAAATCTTATTATTCTGACTATTCAACAGAAACCACTCCTGCCTGGTAGTTATTATTCTCACACATTTCTAATCCATACCATGTAGCTTTCATACACAGATTAGTATGTTATTATATATAAACTAAATATTGTTTGTATAATCTAATTAGGTATTTTGCAAATAAATACATTCTGACCAGAATTACACTATCTGAGCAGTAATGAAAAGGTTTGGATACTTAAAGAATGAAACAGTTGCTTACCAGAATTTTCTGTTGCATTAAATTAAACATCCAGCTGACATCCTTATGTGTATCACATTTTCTTTCTGTAAAATATTTTGTGAAGATGCATGAGATAAAATAACATTAGAAGATGGGTGTTTATAATTCAAAAAATGTCCTGCTAATGCTGAAAGTATTGACATTTCTTCCTGAGGTTCTGACAGAAAATACAATACACTGTCTTATGTCAATTGAATAATTAGAGATTATAGTAATTCCTGCAAGGCTTTCATATGTGGCACATTCTGAGAAAATTTCAAAAGATGAGATTTGCATAAAGGTGGGTGTCAGGAAAAACCAGGTGCCTCTTCTCCTATAACAATGACATACTAAAGAGAAAAAATTAAAACTCCTCTGGGGAAAAGTGTTGGCAATGCTCAGGTAAACGTTGGGGAAAGCCCGAATTGTAAGTGGAGGAAGGACCTGTCAGTATGCTCTACACCATGTAGGGGAAGCGGTATACGCAGACAATAAGGGAGAATTTAGCATCTTTGGATTCAAATACGGTAATGAAAGAAAATGATAACCACTCACACTGATTTACAAGATCACTTCTACAATTCTTAAGCAAAAATGACGCTTTTGAAACATCAGTGACTTAACACCACTTCCCCTCACCTTTTTCTTTTTAATATTGTGTATATATTTTATGTGCATTTTATATACATTTGTCAGGAGAATATTAATGTTCTGCTTTATGATTACCACCACCTTTCTAATCATTGCTTTTTATTATTCTTGTTCAGTACAGCTTAGCCGCCAAGCATGAGCAATGAAATGGGGGGGAAAAGAAAAGCAAATACTGTATTATATCATCATCTGGGGAGCGTGATTGTTTCTGCTGTGTTAATTTACACTAAAATCTATGACCCAGTGAGTCTGATTGATTGCCAAGGGCAGAAATCCAGCCCCTGGCCTAGTTTATTTTGTGAACTGTAGCCTCAGATATCGCTGCAAGCCACAATGATATTGATTTGATATACACTAGATGGGTCTTTATGCTCTTTGGGAAATTTATTGTGCAGAGTCAGAACTCAGACAGATGGGGAGAAGCCGCTCTTTAAATTGAAGAGGGTTATCATGGTTTGACTCCTGGGTCACTCAGGTTACCAAGTGGCCTGAGTGTGGCTGGGTCGGAGCAGGCTCGAGGGATTAGTGCTCATCAGTTTTGAATGTCAAATCTCCTCAGTGGACTTGAGTTATTGCTAATAGGAACTTGCTTGGGCCTATAACATTTGGATGGCCTATAACTTAAACATCATAACCCTTTCTTCATGTCATGGTCCTTTAAATTATGGCTGAGCATACCACCTCTGCTCTGGACGTTTAGCAGGAGATGGCTGTGTGTTATAAAGAAACTTGCCTCCAAGGTGGAGTGCACCATTACAGCTCTGGTCTGCAGGAGTGCTGCACCCCCACGCTCCAGTGTCACAGGCACGTCCCCTGCCTTCTGCTGCTCACTCACTGTCACCACCATGGCTTTGCACAGGAGATACAGAATAGTGAAAGCTAGAGCACAGCGCTACTTTCCCCTGAATTCAGTATTTTTCCTTCATAAAGGAAGAAAAGGAGGTGATCCGGGGAAACTTCAGGTTGTGGGACAAAAACACGCTCTCATGGTAGGAAATCACACATTCTTTGGGCAAATGAATGAATGAGGAAAATAAAAGGGCTTCTAACTTTGGAAAAAAAATTAAGAGATTTTTCTACAAAAAACAAGCCAGGTCTGCTATGATTAGTCTAAGCCTGAACAGCATTTTCACTTAAGCACTGCTAATTGTTAACCAATATTTCATGCTACAGTAAATGCTGAAGAGACCAGGAAAAATAATATCTATGAATTTAAAGGAACACATTATTCTTTATATCATAATACACCCAAACCTTTTAATTTCCAAAGAAGAATCTCACTATATTTTAATAGGTATCTCTAACAGAGTTATAAACTGTACACAGCCCACATTTTCACACTCAGTGTTTGATCCATTTCTTTGAGATCAAGAAAAGGATTTTCAGCCTCATTCAGAGAGGAAGGGAACTAGCCTGAAGGAAGTCCCATGTATCCAAGATATGGGATAGGACTCTGTGTTGCCATTACAGTGAGAAAGGGAAATCTGTTCCCACTTTTACAAGTAGCTTCTGGCTTCCTATGTACAAAAATTAAGAGTTCTCCTCTATTTCTGTTCAACTAGTATATGATTCACACAGGAATGAGAGAAAGCAGAGTTTGTTTTTCTTAAGTAGCTGTTTCCTTTTCTTGATCTGATTTGGTTCAACTGGGAATTAATACTTTTAAAGGAAAAACAGTTTCCTCCAAATTAAAACTGCAACACTTATTTCCAGTAAAATAAAAGGGAAAAAAATAAAATTAAAAGCCTTCTGGAAACACACATTTATTCTATCCCATTTTGCATACCTATCCAAAACAAAGACATCTCATGACATTAATGGTAAATGGCTTAACCTAGTCTTTTGGACTCTATTCTTGGCAATACACTGCAGCTCTAGCTGTGTATTACAGATATACTATTACCATTTAAATATAATACTGCCTGGCTTGTATTCTGGTCTGAATTTCCTGGGATTTTCTTCTTCATTTGAAGTGAATACTAATTGAGAAAGTTACACATTTATATAGCTCCTGAAGGGTAACACCCACTTCACCTATCTCTCTATTGTAAATTAATATGTAGCAGATGGTGAGCTGAGATAGTTTGACAGCCTACTTACAGCACCATCACTTTAACCTCTATCTGAAAAAAAAAAAATCCCATTAGCTTTTCTGCTGTTGGGCTCTTAACCCCCCAAAGTATCCTTAGTTATCATATCATGGGATTTTCTGCAATGCCAAGGAAGAAAATAATTAAAGATACCCTCTTCCATTTAAATGCTTGTTCTAATTTTACTGGGCATATCTTTTCCTCTTAACTTCTCCAATAATTTCAATTTAAATCTTCATTTAGAATGAGATTTTTCTTCCAAGGGGATTTTTTTTATCTTCAGGGACAACTTAGTGCACTGCAGAAGCAAACACAGAAGCCCTTCCATATATTATGATTAATGTGGTGTAAGGAGCTCGCCTTGCTAGAAATGCAGAATCAAAGGAAGCAGAGCCCATAAGTAGAATTTAAATTCAATACACATTGGAATCTTATGGTTCAATTCAAAGTGGCTCTAAAGGAAATAATTAGACACTCACCAAGGCTTTCAATAAGAAACAACTTTCCCTAAGAAGGGCCTGCTCAAAGTCTTCATTCAAAGTACTCAGTCATTTTTTTTCCCCTCCACTCTTTCCAATAGAGAAAGGACAAGGATTTTTGGAAGATTTGAGAATCCATGTTAAGAGCTTTAAATTTAAATCTCCCTTAAAATAAGTGGTCTAATTGAATGTTTTCTTCTGATGGACCGATAGAAGTGCTTTATTTGTTGCAGAATACAAATGTATACATCATTGTCAGAGACTTGCAAACGCAATGATAGTGTGTATTTAAGACTCTTCCACATGGACTGAAACAAAATACTGTTCAGTCCCACAGCACTGTTCACATCCTGTTGTTTGCGGGTTTTGAAATCTAAGAGGAAATGTTCAGCAACTCTGCAATAGTATCTGGCCTGGAATCCTCACATGTACAAGATAACAAGAATGTCCCATAATCTGCAGGCTTGACAGCATAGGATTGTCTTAGGCCACCACATTCACCAAAGCATCCAAAATGTTGCCTTAACTCTTGCACATTTTACAGTACAATGGACCAAAACTTTACTTGTACTAGAGTTTGATTTCTGTTCAAATATCCTCTTACATGAGAGCGTGAATGGAAATGTTCAGTTTCATCATTCATCTCCACAGCTCTTCTTGACTCTGGCAATTTTAATACACACATATGCACTCAAAACCAGGCCCAGATAGATTTGGTCTCTTTTTTTCGTCTCTCACAAATATTTACAAAAACAAAATGCTGACTTACACATACAGATACTAAAATAAAGACTCTATCTCTTTCAGACATACAGAGAAGGAATTACATTAAAAATATCAGAGATGCTTTCTGTTTAGATGTCTCTTTTCCTTTCCGTTGTGAGTAAAGTAAATTGTGAATGCAAAATGTCTCTGCCCTTATGTCTGATGCCTGAAGATCAGGGATGTTTCAAACTATTACCACCCCAGTGGCATCACCTGTGGTGCAATCAGAAAAATGTCCTCCTTTTGAATATTTTTTAAGTCTCTTGTGGAGTATGAAGCACTTTTTTCTCTGGATAGATATTCAGCCAAGGAAGGGCAAGAGAAATTGTAAACTGTGCTCACGGGACACTCAAACCAGCTCCAAGCCTTATAAACTACCTGGAGTGATTGCAACTGCCATTCCCAACCAAGCATTGCGAAGGCACAGATGAGAGCAGCTGGCCAGGGAACTGGAGCGGCACGGAGTAGTCACGAGCCTCAGATCGGGAAGGATGAATTTCACCTCACCAGTCCCTTTACACAACCAGTGCATAGACCCCCAATTACTTTGGCCTCATATGAGTGCAGGAGATTGAATTTCACCCAGAGAATCAGAAATACAAATAAACATTTTATTAAATAATTAGAGCCCATAACTGCGGATTACCTTTCATTTGTATTAGAGGAAGGCCTGGTATGGTTAGACCCCAGAATCTTGTTTGGTGTTTACGTCACATCTGATTTCTAAGTGACATTTCAGAATTGTTTATTTTCTTTCATTCTATTTCTTTTTCTATTAAAATTGATTCCAGATATCAGAAAAATAATTAATTTCCCCTCACCCTATATTGAGACAGCAGGCTGAAACAGGAGATCAAGAACAACTTTAATTTTCTAATAAGAAAATATTTTACTTATTAATTTTTTAACTTTCAATACTTTCTCTTTGTAAGTCTGAGAGGTAACCAAAACATTTTTAGCTGTTCCCCCAGTTTTATATACTATGGAGGATGTCAGTAATGTCCCTTAACACACATTCAAGTAACATAATAAAGTCCCCATATTTCAAAATAGCAATGCCAGCAGGAGACTTCCATATGAATTTGAAATGCTTTCAGTCTCTTGTTTTTAATAAGGTAACACTTAGAGTACTTGTGGCTGATTAAAACTTTATGCCTTATTTGAAAAGTCTAATTTGGATCTTGATTCAAATTTTTAGATGAAATCCTGCTAAAAGATTTTGAGCTGCAATCTTTTATCACACTGTGATTTCCCAGGAACTAAAGAAGACCAAGGACTCAGTCACTTTTGGAGAGGGTGGAAAGATCCTACCATTTCAGGGGAAAACTGCTCCCAGTCAAACTTTTCCAGAATTTCCTGTCTGTATGGGAAGACAGTGAGTTATCTGTTGCTGCAAATGGCACAGGCTTGTGAATTGCAAGCTGAGCAAAGCACTTTAAAAAAACAAAGTCTACTGCAAGGGTTGTGCCAAGGACCAACATGTTTTTCAAGCACTTGGGGATGGTCTTGAAGGCAAGAATCAGATCAAAGAAGTCAACTAAGCCCCCTAGACCTAATGCTAAGCTTTTAAATGGAGAAACAGAGGCCTTAATAATTTTTTATTAACTTGATTATTTTTCTATTTTCAATTTATACAGCAAGGAATGGCTAGAACAATGCCACCTGTAGCACTACTGATAACACTTCAAATCACCACCTAAGTGTGAAAATGTAGCCTTTGTGATTAACTGTGGTGGTTATTCAGAGGTGCATTAATTGGAGTTACCTGACAAGAATGACAGTGGCTTCACTATTGCTAAAAGTGTGAATGAAGGCATTAGCCAAGTGCATGTAAAATTCAGAAATAACACTAATAGAGTGAGATGAATTTGTATGGTCTTCCGTGTAACATAAGCCATGCCTGAATCTTTTTTTTTTTCATGTGGGGAAAAAAATTAATAAAATAAAAAGCAAGTCACGAAGCAATATTTTAAAATTGTATACATTAGAAGAGATACATATGCTTTCATTACTGAAAATGTGTTTCCTTTTTCACCCTGAATTTACTAAGGTTTAACTTCTAGCCATTCAATCTTATTATAGTTTTGTCTGATAGATTAAAGAGCACGGTGTTATCAAATTTCTGTTCGTCTTGGTGCAGCATCATACTGGGAACTCTTGTTCATCTGATTATCTCCCATTGACCTTGCCTTCACCCCAAGAGTCCTTTTCATCATCAGTACTTTATCCAGTACAGTCCCCCAACCATAAAGATGTCCTTCACTCTTTGTGAGTACATGTAGGTTTTTACAACTTGCTACATTAAAATGACCTCATGTTGCCAAGCAAACCAGATAGTTCTGCAGCAGTGACTTGTCTTCTTTATTACCTCCTGTACCTGCTGCTTTTCTGCCACCTGCAAACTTTTATGGGTTGCTATTTAAAGTAGTCTTCTATATAATTGATAAAAATAGAATAAAGTGTAAAACTATTTTTTTGGGACCCCATTTAGATGCACAGGCTAATGATAATTTCTGCTTAGAAGCACTTTTTGCGACTTACTGGTTAGCCAGTTTTTAATCCATTTAATATATTACATGTTGATTTTGTACCACTCTCATTTCTTAATCAAAGTGTTGTGTTGTAATAAATGGAATGCCTCACTGAAACCTCAGTACTCTATATCAACTTGATTATCTTCAGCAACCAAATTTCTAATCTTATTAAAAATATATTAAGTTACCTTGATAAGATCTATTTCTGATACACCCATATTGACTGAGACTAGGTTTTTTTACTCTCTTTTGATTCTTTGTACATTAAGTCCATATCAGCCATCCCATCATCTTTTTCCAGTGTTATTATGACAGCAGGCCTGCAGTTACTGGCATCGTCCAATTTTCCCTTTTTAAATACCAATACCTCACCGGCATTCTTCTGGCCTTCAGGAAAATCTCAGTATTTTAAGAATTACAGAAAAGCAACTATAACAATACAGAAAAATTAAGGCTTTCAGATTATTTGAAGCAAATATTTAAGGCTACTGATCTCAAAATGCCCAACTTGAGAGACCATTTATTTCCTTGCTTTGATATGGGGGCGGAATACATGTCATGATTATGAGATGATTAACACTTCACCCTATTTCTCCTCAAAACACAGTGAAGTGATATATTAATATTTACATACCTCCCATTACCATCTGATAATGGTTCTGTTCCTTTACTAGGATTCCCTTTATTCTTAAACTACTATCAGACAAGGTCTTCTGTCTATACCTTAGCTCTTTTGTTCGATGTTCTTTTTTTTTTTAAATTTTTTATTTTATTCTTTGCTTCTCCCTCAGTTTTGGGCAGTTATTAGTTTATGTTCATTGCTCTCCACTTTTCCTCCTCTTCACTTTAATCTTGTTTCTATATTACTTTTTAGTTCCCTTTCTTTATAGCTGCCTTCCTTCCCCACTAAACCAGGCTCTTTTTTAAATCCTCATAGCCTTTTCTGTCAAGTATAGAAATGGTTTTTGGACACCCAGTAAAACATTGTTAAACAGTTCCAAACTGCCATTTACATTTTTCTCTTTGATTCCTCTCTCTGGCCTGATATGTCTTTTAATTATTTTCAGGTTTGTGAAATGGTCCTTTAAAAGCACTAAGTACATATATTGCATTTTGGACGCCCTCCTGACTAGTCTAGCCAGCCTTTCTCTGAGAACATTGGTTTCCCTTCTACTGAGATGGAAGCCATCCAACCTCTGCAGCATGATATCACAGATGGCAAAGCAGTTTTCTAAAAAAAGAAAATCTTTTCTGTGTACAACTTAATTGATTAGCTATTAAAAGTATTACTGTAAATTCTGGATATTTTGCTTTGCATTTCCTTTCTCTTTTGTTACAGGATACGTAACCTCTGACAGAAATGTTCTACTCTTTCAGTGCTTGCTTTAGCACCATTAGGAGTTGCAAAAGTGGAATGCCCTGTCTAGAACAATGATCATATCACTTGAAGGACTGGCTTAATCTTATTAATCTTAGAGTCATGTTTCATCTCCTGGCTCTCTCAAGACCGAAAAAAATCTGTTTGTATGCAACATGTCCCACACATAATGCAATCCTAACAAGGACCATTCCACAAATAATGACTGAACTATATGAATATAATTTGTCAGATGGGTTCTCAGAGGATTTTTTGTCATTTCCATACTGATAAGATGACTGTATAACTTTAGCCATGCTGAGTTTACTCTGGGACACCATTAGTGAGACCTTTGTCTGGGTTAAAATTCTTCAGTGTTGGAAGGAAAATCCACAAGAAGGTACCTAGGTGTACTGCAAGAGTCTGAAGCTCCTACCCTAGAGAACTAATGTTCAGCCAGCACAGCCAGTGGAGGCCAAGGAGGCAATTCAGCTCACCCTAAAGTATCTCTCTTTTCCTAGTAATGAATAGTTAGTATAGTATATTAAAAAATTAAACTCTAAGATAGATGAAGATAATGAGGCATTCTTGCAACTCACTGAAAAATGCCAGGGAAGTCTTGGAACTGTTTGACTATTATCTTGTGGCTAAGCTCACAGCAGAAAAAACTTCCCAGTTCTCTCACAAACTTGCTCAACCTAACGCTTGATTTGACAAAAACTTCAGTGTAGGTCTGTGATTAACACAACTTCATTAAAAAAAAAATCCTTGAGATTTAAGTGGCTGAGAGCACATGCATAAAAGTGGTTACAACCATGAAGTGAGAAATGACATTTCAGACAACTTTAATAATGCATTGCTCTTGACCTACATTGCTTATCAGTTACTTGGTAGCAAGACAAAATATTAGTGCGTTAGGGCACCTTGATTTTAATTTTCATTAGAAAGCAAAATGAACCAAGATAATGTTAATGAAGCCAGCACTGGGTTTACCACCTGAATGTCAGCATTGTTTCACATCTAAGAACTTATGCTTATTCTAAGAATTTATTTCACTTTGGAAGAGAAAAGCAGAACAGGTATGGAACAGCTGCTGTCTGGAGAATCACTCAAGGTATCTAATGATCCAGTTGATTTTCACTGTTCTAATAAACTGTAAATAATATAATTTCTTACTCGTTTGAAATGAGACAGTTAAAGCTTGTACAGTAGCTGTTGCTTTGCATTTGATTTAGGCAAAAGAACTATAGAAGGAAAATTTGTGAGGCCAGGTGCAAAGTTTATAATCACACTAGACATTAAAGAGCCATTTCAGTGCTCTCCTACTTCCTTTAATTTTTATGCCTGAGGAATATATCCATAACACCCTTATCTTTCTGAGTTTAATACCAGCCTGGAGACTGCACTCCCTGCTGAAAGCAAAGAGATTTATTTCTCTGATTCCTAACTTAATGTTTATTTCTTCCTTCTCTGTACCTCTTAGGTCTTCTCTAACTTGATCATTTTAGATGCCTAGGCCTCTGCAGCATCAGTCAGACTTCTCTACCTACTGCAGTTTCTTTGCATCTTTTGTCACAAAAATTAGAGACTAGCAAAAAAAGTGCTTCAAATATGGCAAAAGCCACTTTTGCCCCTTATCAAAATTGATAAGTAAGTAAGTAATAAGTAAGATTGAGTTACTTGTTCATTGATAGATGCTGAGTTTCAGACCTGTTTTCCCATGTTTCCACACGAACCAGCATTTCAGAAGTTTTATGTTGATTTACTTTCTCACTCTAAAGAAAGCTTAGGAATTTGGAAATCACAGTTATTTTAAATTAATACAATGCAGACTGAAACATAATTTCATCAGGCTGTGTTATACCTCACATGCTTTCACCAACTTCTGTTCATTATGTCATAATGAACATAAATCTTTTGTGGTAGAGGCTGCTTTCCAACTTTAAAAGTAGGCATAGTTTTTAATATAGCTTTGCCAGGGTTCCTGACCCTGCACCCTAGATCCAGACAGCATTTCTTTCGTGTACCTACAGTGGTCATTGGTGTTAGTGCACAATGAGTTGTGTATCATGAAAATCACTACATTTAGCTTGCTAATTAATCCCTGTTTTCACTTTCAATTACTTTAGACTCAGTCTGTTTTTTGCATAATATCATTAAAAGCTAAGTCCCATTTAAAAAAAAAACAAAAAAAACAACCCACAGAAATCTATGTCTTATTGACAGCCAGCACGATTTAGCTTGCTCAGTGTCAGATTTAAAGCTGCATTTGGGCACTTATATGCCAAGCTAGCCTTTCAGAAGTAGCTAAATACTGAACTACTCTAATCAAACTGTCAAAAAACTATACAAGAGTACTTTCTAGACCCATTCAGTAAAGATTCCTTTCTAGCTTGTTGATTGCCTAATGTGCATAGCAGTCGTACAGGTATTTCAAAAGTTGAAAACACATGTCTGAGCAAAGGGAAAAACAAGAAAAAAGAATTTGGAAGGAAGACATCTCCAGGTGTCTGCATTCCTCTCCAGGAATACAGAACATCTGCAGAAGTGGGCTGTGAGACACAGCAGAGGTGACTTTAAGAAAACATGGCACTAAGTGGAAGGATTAATCTTCTTCAAAATTTCTTTGCCTCTGTTCTTACCAATGTAAACTCTCCTGGCCTGTCATTTGCAGGAGGATTAAATGGATATTCCTGTTTTGAATCACGCTACTGAAAGATGTTTGACCTCCTTCTGTGTAAAAGTTGATGGATCATTTTTAATAAATCTGCTTCCAACTGGGCTACACAATAAGGGTGCAAGGGAATGAAACCTGGGGGTAAGCAGAGAGGGTACTACAGCATATGGAAAGTTTGTATAAAACTTATGATGTTAACATGACTTCTTTCACCTAAGGAGAACCTATAAACTTACCTATTTTCTCAGCCTACAAATTCCTTAGTATTTCCCTGGGGACAGCTGAATGGTTCAATTCAAAGGATTTTTTTAATTCTTGTAACTCTAATCTTCATCATTATTTCTAATTCCTCAGTACGAAACTAGAAATATTGATGATCTAATACGTTTTACAGAGCAGCACACAACCTTCTTTATGGCACTTACATCATTATGTAATATATTATAAAGCAACTTGCATGTTGTAAAACTCATTAAAAAGATATATTTTTTCTCTTAGCTTGAGTTCACGATGGCCAAAATTGGGGTGGAAAGCTATTAAAGTTCCAGAAATCCTAGCAGTACACGTTCCTTTCAAATGTTCTTTTCTGCCCTCTTGCTTGGTGTTTTCTGTCACATTTTCAGTATTTCTGATGTGGGTCTATTGAGAGGTAATTTCTCAGCACGGCAGCTGAAGTAAGACTCCTATGGGATTAGTAACCCAACCTTATAAATTGTTACCTGGTTTCTGTCACTTACACTGATTTGGTCAGGACAGTTGCTAACTGAATGAAAGTGGCATAAGCCAAAGTGAAAGAAGAATGATACTGAAATATAATATAAAAAATATAAATTAAACTTTTGTCATAAATGACTGGGTAGATTTTAACACTTGTCTGTTCTTTATCGACTGAGTTACTAGCCACTTTGTCTGGGAAAACCTCAGAAAAAGGTAGTATGTTGAGCATTTTTAAAATTAATTTAGTGGTTTTAGGCTCTTACTGTTTTCAGCACTTCTCAGGTTCCTCTGTCTACTACTCTCTTGTACGCTGTATCTGCACATCTTGTGCTGACTTTGTGGGATTTTTTGGCTGCGAAAGTAGACAATTACCAGGGCACATGCTTAGTGCTCTAGTGGTTGGGAAAATTAGGGACTGTCATTACATTGAAATACCAGCGGGAATACAGTTCAGTTCTGTTCCTGTTGAAACTGGTTGATTTCAGAAGAGCTGTGTTTCAGACGCAGACCGTAATTTGTTCTGCTAAAAATGGCCACCCTGCCAACAGCATCCTACTTCACTTGTAATTTAAGAACTAGCATAGCCTGTCAAACCTAGCAGCATGGAGGCATATCCTGCTTTTGCAAGAGTAGAGCAGAAGTTGCTTAGGTGAGAGTAGCAGCTCCCTGTTCTCTGTGGTGGTTAGGCCAAATTGTAATACCGACTTGCTCATACAGGCAACACCAAAACATTATTCTTGTGTCTTCAGTTTATGTTGGAGATAAGCAGAAGTTAAAAGACAAGTTGCGTTGCACAATTAATTTGCATGCCTTTTCAGTTATTTTTTAATCAGATTACTGAAGAGATCTTGTCTTCACTGGAGCATGTAAACACCCCATCACTCACTGCCTGAATACCCCAAGTTCCTACAAACTTTGGATAGGAAGTAAAACCAAGGTGAATCTCTTCACTTGCCCAAGCCTTTGCTGTTGAGATTAATTTCTTACTGCCAGTCAGGAAAAAATATAAACTCCAGGTATTCAGAGAAGAGCAAAAGCCCAGGTATAAAGTATGCCTTTACATAGGATTCCCCTTGGTGGACGGGGAGATAAATGATGAAACATATTGCAGCATACTTAGAACAGGAGAGTTGTTTCTGCTTTCTGGGAAATATCACTGCTGATTAAAAGCAATGCAGCTGCTTGGAGAGCTAAATAGATCAAATAAACTACAGGCCATACCCTCTCAGTGCTAATTAAGGTGTTAATTAAGAAATGTTATCTTGAGGAGGTGTAATTGAGGGAAGGAATCCTTCATACATTTTTGTGTACCAGTAAGCCAAGGATAAGAGATGGCAGTATTTTCAGTCCTGAATTTTTTAATGAGCTGATGGATGGTATTTATTGCTTTAACTAAAACGCCGGTATATAGAGCCATTTAATTAAAAAAAAAAAAAACAAACCAAAAGCCCCACTTCCACCTATTGTTACATGAAGTCCAGTCTTTGTGACTGTAAGGAGAAGATGGGGTACTCTTATGATTTCTTCTCACTGCTTGGTTTGTATCAGTCAAAATGAATTTGGGGAGTGTGGTGGATCTCCCCTACAGCTGTCTCAGCTGGAAAGGTGTTTTGGCAGTTCTCAGTCTCCCTACATCATCATGAAGTAAAAAGCCACTCCATCTCAGGAGACAAGTGAGTATGAGGGAGACATCTTATGCTTCCTTTCATGTTCTGCTAAACCTGATAGATAGGAAACCTGTGGATTTGAAGAGATGAGATCAATGATTTGTTCTGAGCTTTCAAAAGTAATACTAATTTTGTTAATTGGCCGTATAAAATTAGGGTTCTGCTCTGAATTGTATCCCCATATGTAAGGGATATACATATAATAAAAATGGTAGAAAGACTACTGTTCAGGTGAGGGATGGGACGTGATGAACAAGAACAGGAAGGCCACACTAAACACCTGTAATTTCACTTGCCTAAAACCTGGAAACTGGTCAACACAGTGAACTTTCCCTTTGGAGGCCTTCCCTTTGCCTCTTTAATTTCTATGTTTTTCTCTCTACAATACTCTAATCTATGTCAATCTCCAGTAACTTGACTGCAGCTAACTGAGTCAAACAAGATTTATGTGGTGCAACTGAGGCTACAAAACAGTTCAAACCCAAGTTTTATAACAGATGTAATGGCTTTAGGGTGCCTGCAAAGAGGCTGCTCAGTTGGAGTTGAGTTCGAGCCGGTGAGTCTGTCTTGCTCCCTGGCATTGGTGCCCATTGCAAGCTGCAGTGGTACCCAGCAGGGATGACCGGCTGAGTACTCTGGATGCGTATGTGGGAGAGGGGCTCACGGACGGACAGGTTACAGCCAGCTCGGCCTGAGATGGATGCTCAGTTTCTTTTCAAATGTGCCCCATCTGTAGACACCTTTATTTTGGATTCACCGGTAGGATGGGAATTGCTTCTACTAGCCTCCTTATCCTTTGTGTGACCATTGCTCTGCTGAGATGCCTGTTTAGGAATCAGGTATCTCCCAGCCTGTGCTTTTTTCCACACAGGCCCCGTGTCAGGCTGACAAGTCTTCTTTTTTTTTTTTTTCCTTTCCCACCTTGACATTGCCTTGGAAGCTGGCCGTTTTCATTTATTTATTTATTTATTTATTAATCTGCGAACGGCCTTCTCCTATTTATTTATGTCCTAGCTCCTGTCAGCATGGGCTCAAGCTGTGAGCCACCCTGCCACCCAGAAGTTTCTCTTCCCTGTGGGCCTATTCCACAAGAATCCTCCGCTGTCCGGCAATCAATTTAGACGGAGGGAAAAAGCTCGCAGTGCTCGCTGCGGACGACAGGAAAGGCTGGAGGAAACGCCACTGAAGGGGGTTTTTCTCTTTCTCCCTCCGTGCGGCCGGCGCGGTGCCGCTGTCCCCGCCATGTCCGTCCCGCGCCCGCTGCACCGCGCGCGGCCTGTAGGGGGTGCAAGAGCTCCACTGAAGCCGCGCCATCCCCTCAGGGCAGCCCCCGCCCGGAGCCGGCCTCCATCGCCCCGCGGAGCCCTGCGGCTCCCGGAGCCCGGCCCTGGAGCGGGCACCGCACCGGCGCGGCTCGGGCCGGCGTCAGCCGCCGTCCTAAACCCGAAGGTGTAAGTGAGACCTCAAGGGGGACCGAGCCGGTGCTCACCCCCGCGGCTTGGTCCGACCCGAACCCCCCGCCCGCCGCAGGAGCACGGCGAGGGTCGCTCCGGTGGGGTGCGGGAAAGCGGGATCTGCTCCGGAAAGGAGTGGCAAAGGTGTTTCTTCCCTAGGAAAAAAGTGATCAAGGGTGCGCTGACCATACAGGAGGGGGGAAAAAAAGAAAAGAAAGAAAAAAAAAGTGTATATATACGTGTATATATATATATATTTATATATATAAAAAAAATAAGAAAAGACTGTTGATGAGGATTTTGTTTGTAGTTGTAATTCCAGCTAGTATTTTCTCTTACCTGTGCGATCCTATGAAAGATGCCTTCTATCCATCTTTTTTTTTCTTTTTTTTTTTTTCCCTCCCCCCTTGTGTATTACCATTGCTATTCCTGTATTTTTAAGCGGTGGTACGTTTCAGTTTGGATCCCCGTGCTGCCTTATGCCGCTGAGGAGCCCGCTCCGCTTAAGTGATTGTCACTCAAATTAGTCCCATTGTTTCGTGATATATAAGTCGCCTTCTATACTGCCTGGATTAGTCAGTTCAATGGCAGTGACAAACATGGATTGTTTGTTGTTAGAGAGAGGATTCTCACATGGGAAAACACATGTACATCCAGTCGGGACACATGCATTTCTCACCAGAGGGAGAGGGGGAGAGTTTTACCAAACTGGTATTTATTGCTTGTTCTTGCCTGCATGTTTTGTGTGTTGGGTATCATAGCTTGACAACAGGAAATAAAGTATTGAAGAAGTGTTTGGGCATGTAAAGATGTGGTTCTCAACGGATTAACAGAGCTCCTCTGCAGTTAAAAGTATGAACTGATTATTTATAGCTCTGAATTTTGTAACACTGAAATTAGGGTTAAGCCTGAAAATAACAGGTACAAAAGGGGAGATCCAAATCTGTGCAGCCTGAGTTGGCAACGTTTAAAGGGAACTAAAGCCAACGGAAGCTGTGTGAGGCACTTGAAAAAATCATTTTGTTCCCACAGAAGTGCAAAAGCATCAGGGAAGAAAATTAATTCAATACTTGTATTGCATGATACAATTTCAAATATTTAGGAAGAAGGTTAAGAAACATTATATAAAGAAGACTTCCCCAATTAAACATATTTAACAAAACTGATAATCTTATGATGGCATATTATAGTAATTTTCTTAAATATTTTCAGTCTAAAAAAGGTTGTTTGCACTGTGCTGACTTTAATATTTGCTGTGGTCTGAAGTGTAATTCTTTCTCTGAAGTAAGTGAATTTCATAATGTGTATCAATCCACACTACTTGGAAAAAGGAAAAAAAAAAACCTAACCAAAACCCAGTCAATCTCTTCTCACTGTTATTAGTAACTTTATTCCAGAACAAAATTATGAATTCAGAAGAGCTGCCAGAAATTTGTTTTGTGTAGGTAAGCAAAGCTGGAAGAATCATCTCTGCAAATCTGTACTGCCTTCAGTTTATCCAAGATTCCTGTTGAAAAATTAAGTCAAAAAATAACAGTTTTTGCTATCAGAACTAGGGGGATCTTACTTTAACATGAAAAGAGGCCACAGAAACTTTTGCATTAAATGTTCTGTTATCTTTCTCACAGAAAATGGAATTTCACAAACCTAATCTGACCAACACCTTCGTGAATAGTCCAAATGAATTTCCCCCTATACTTCAACACATTTTTTCTTATTTTTCTTTTTTCGAAAACTTCCTGTATTCACTTCTTATAAACACTTTCAAAAAGCCCCATCTGTCTTAATCTAGCATATTTTCATACACTAGAAAGCAAATTTTAAATGTGTTTTCTGTGTTCATTTGTATGAAAAACAGATATCAAATCAGTAAAATAAAAACCAAATCACTACATACTCTATTTCTTTGGGTTTTCAAAACTAAGCAAAACTGGAATTAAATTTTTTTCCCCTCTTGATTGTGAATCCATTACAGAATTTTTTTTTCCCTTCCTAGGTAAATAAGAAACTTGATCCATTTATAGACATGAGGATAAGGCAAGGCATGAAAAGAGGAATGGAGTTCTCGGGTCTGTCTCTTTGAATCAACAGGACTGCTGCAGTGTGCAGGCTTTTGCATGCACATCTTACCTGTGACAGTTCCATGGGATGTTCTAGGCATTAGCATATATAGCCATAGTCTCAGTTGGATCAAGAATCTGTTTCTATATTGGTTTGGTGTGGAAGAAATGCTACTTTCAAATGCATGGTTTTTATTACATCCCAGAATTTTATCTGTAGGGTTTTGGTTTTTTTTTTCCTGGAAGTTAGAATTGATCCCCATGTGCATAATTTCATTTGTAATTTTTCCTCAGAAGCTGCCATAAAGTACATTCAAATCTTATTTATTAAAAGCAGTTGCCTCGTGATAAAACTATTTTTTGACAAGGCGACACAGGCTTTTCTCTAGGAACTGCTCATGTTAATGACATTGATTTCAGAGAATAAAATAATTCAGAATGAATCATGAAGTTATTAATGATTTACTAGATGAAAACATACCAAAATAATTTTTTTTTAAACTTGCAACTTCTGTTGTAAGTTTTCTTTTGCTTTGCATTGAGCTTGTGAGCAGAAAGCATTAGAGGGACTTTTCATCTTGATTAAAGATTGACGTGCATAACTCTTCGTGCACCGCAATGAAAATATGCCCCTTAGAGCAATGGCACTCGACCTTTAACAATCGAAGAGCCATTTAAAATCACAAGAGGCACACAAGTCAAAAATACAAAACCGTGTGTGACCATTTTATTAAAAATTATGAATGAATGCATTCATCAAAAACAGTTAAGGAAATCCTGAAGGCACTCTGCAATTTGTGTCTTAGGGCAGAGTAATTGATTGTGTAGGTTGTATGTTTTTACAAGGAGGAAAAAAGAAACTTTACATACGTAAATGGAAGGAAATGGTGAAAGATATCATCCAACAAGTTTGCAGAATAGCTGAAAAGAAACAGAACTGAGCCAGCATGTCATACGATTTCTCACTCAGACCCGTGATAAAAGCTCTATAAAGGCCTATAAAGGAAGAACGAATTCCATAGGTCGAGTACCACGGCCATTAAATACTATAGGTGCTGAGGTTGTTTTTATTTCTTTACTGTTCCTTTTGAAGTTATTCAGTGTGTGAATATCAAGTAACATTTTTAATGCTGTGATGATAGATTCTGTTTTTTACAGTGTATTTTGCAACTAGGACAGCCTTTCCTTTGCTGAATGCAGATTTGGCTGTAGGGAAAGGCAAAACTCCCTTCTTTGATTATATTCAGTTATCTAACCTGAAAATCGCAGCTGCATATTCTGCATTGGTTCCATACGGTAAACTGCCGTTTGATTTCCAGAGAAAATCTGTGCAAAGGCTGAGTCAAGGATTGCAATAGCAATCCACAGAGGGAAAGAAATTCTTCATATATGTGCTGCTGCTGCAGGCTGCTACACTAGGTTGTCAGTTCTGAAGCACAGAGCCAAATTCAGCCTTGTGCTACCTTTTTTCAGACCTTTTTGAACTCAGTGACACTATGGAGGGTAAGAAATTTGGTTTTTACTTACTAGGAAGCTGTTTAATGTGAGATGTATGGCAAGAAAGTACCAGCTATGAAATGTAAATGCTGAAAAATGGCATGACTCTGTTTAACTCCTTGTTACTTTGCAATCCTATGGACAAAAATTGGAGCTGACATTTCTCTTTGATCTGGTTTACCCATCTCGCTCTGCTGCTATCAGCGGTGTGTGACAGCAGCAGACATTAGCTAGGAAAGAGGGAATAGGGAAGAAAGAAATGTAATCCTCCCCATGGCCTTCATGGGAGAATAGTGAATTAGAGCCAGACGTTATACTTTCAGGTGGACTTAAAAAAACAATGCCCTTCTCCCAGCAACTGTATGTGCATGCCAGGATATTGGGGAACACAGTCAAATGGACTCATTTATTTGAAAAATTAATAAATCAAGGCAAAAAGACAGAAGACAAAATTGAAAAAGTTGAATACACCTGATCCCATGCTGAAAACTTGATGCTTTGTTTCATTCTGCTTAGATTGTGTAATAGAAATCAGGATGTGCATCTTGTCCATGAGAATATCTTCCTTTTGAGTTTTGCCATATTTTTGGTCTCTGTAGCAGAGAAGGGGAACCTTTGTCAGAGGAATGGAACAACTTGCCTCTAGTAGACACTATTCCTTTCAGCTTCAAGAGGAGGTAGCTGAAATGGATTATGGTAAATATTGATAAAATTGTGAGCAAGTGGGAGAGGGTTGAATAGGGAGCAACTTTCAGCATTTCAGTACAATGTTTTCAGGGCACCCAAAGAAGTTATCAGAAAGCAGATTTAAACCACATACACAAAAAATAATGTTACAGACTCTTTAACCAGAGAATATAAAAAACGGTGAATGCACTCAAGAAACACAAGTCCGTTCATGTTAGAAACGGAACTTTCTTAACTTCTGCCAAGTGCCCACTACTGCTCTTAGTTGGAGAAAATATTTATTACCAACTGGCTGATCAATATGGTGGTTCTGATGCTCCTTTTGTGATTTCAGCATTTTCAGTATGGATTACTCAAAATTGCTTTTATTTCTAAGACTCAAATCCATCATACTTTCCTGTGAGGGTCTACTTGTGTTAATAGTTCAAGAAAGGAAATACAAAACACTATTTTATATTTCTATTGTATATTTAATTTTAAAAATGTTTATGGTACCATAGCCATGATGCTACTCTGCTGATCATATCACAGCTTAGGGTGGTTTCTAAGGCAGAACATTTTATCCCGAATACTGTAATTTATTTATCCAATTCCAGTCTATTTTTTTCTGTGATTCCCCGTTTTCATTTCCCTTACATTTTAGGAACATCTCAAACTATCAGAAGAACTAAAATAATACTTGCCATTTTAAATTACAAATACTTTTCTCTATTTTGCCATAATTTCTAGCATGTTAGGCAGTCTGGTTTACTAAAGTCAAGCCCTATATTTGGTTGGTTGGTGAATCAAGAAGGAAAAAGAGACAGCAAGCTTCTTGCCCTTATGAGGGCTGTTTCTTCCAATGATCTTTGTAATCAAGAGGATGGAGAAGATCTAGGTACTGAACACCATCCCTGCCTCACTCCTTTACTGGTAAAATTAGCCTTCAGGAGTTCCAGGTCCTTGGGGGCACTGAGGAGAGTCTGGAGAAAGAAAACCTTACTCTTTTTGAAGGATCAACTTAAGTACACTAAATAAACTGGGCATAAACAAACCTGTGTGATCCAATAGAATACATCCACAAATGCTGAGGGAGCTGTCTGCTGTCATCATGAGGCTTGTCTTGATTATCTTTGAAAGGCTATAGGCCTTTGGGGAGTTCCCTGAAAACTGAAAGAAAGCAAGTGTCATCTTTATCTTCAGGAATGGCAAGAAGGAAGTTCTAGAGAACTACAGACTAGTCAGCCTTGCTGATTGTGTGCAATGTGATGCAGAAATAATTCTGGAAAGTATTTCTGGACATAAGAAGGACAAGATGTGATTGGGAGTAGTCAGCCTGGCTTTAGGAAGAGGAAATCAAGCTTGATGAACATGATAGCCTTCTGTAATTGGATGACTGGCTTGGCAGACAGCAGTGGTTGTGAAGTTTTCAGTGCTGCCATCTCTTCATTGACAACGTGATACAGAGCAGCGAGATAAAAGCACAGTGGATAAAAGGTGGATGGGTGGGGGTCACATGCATGAAGGCCACCTGGACTCTCGTCACTAGTTCTTTAATCCAGAGGTTGCTAATAAGGCCAGTACTGTTCAACATAGTCACTAATAACCAGGATGATCGGATGGAGTGCACCCTCTGCAGATTTACATATGAGAAATCGTTGATACACCAGGTGGCTGCACTGCCATTAAGTGGGATCTTGAGAGGTTGCTGAAGTGGGCCAGTGGGAATCTCCAGATATGAATGAAAGAAAATAAATGCCAAGCCCTACCCCTGTGAAGGAATGAAACTCCAGGCACCCCATGAGCAGGCTGAGGTCTGACTGACTGGAAAGCAGCTTTGCAGAAAAGGCTGCAGGGCTGGTGGACACCGTGTGGAATGTGAGCCATGAATTTGCCCTGCAAAGGCAGCCAGCAGTAGCCGTCCTGTGTTAGAGCTTCACCAGCAGGTTAAGGGAATGATTCTTGATCACATCTAGAGTTTTGTGTCCAAGTCTAGGATATCCAGTGAAAGGGAGACTTGGACATGCAAGGCCAAGGCCAATGAAGGGTTGCAAAGCTGTTAAAGAGATTGTAGCCTCTGACATGTAAGAAGCTAAGAGAGATAGGATCACTTAGGCTAGAGAAGGGAAGGTTAAGCAGCAAATCTTACTAATGTGTGATAGAAAGGAGCAAAGAAAATGGAGTCAGACTCTTCTCAGTGGTATCTGCTAAAAGCTGAGAGGTGATAGGCACAAACTGAAACACAGAAAATTCTACCAAAATGCAGTAAGAAAAAGTCACTGTAATGGTGATTATTCACTTGACCAGACTGCCCAGAGAGGTTGTGGAAGTCCTCATCCTTGGATATACTAAAAATGAAGCTGGTCAGTATCCTGTTTAGCTGACTTAGCTTTGAGAAGCAGTGTTGAATTAGATGATCTCCAGAGGTCCTTTCAAATCCTAAAGATTCTGCGATTCTATGAGAAGAGGCAGCTATACCCGCTTGAGAAGTAGCTTCAATGAAGTGCTACGTGGGAAAACAAGGAGTGTTATATGTGCTGCCTAGGAGAGTATTGCACATGGTAGTGATGACTAGGGGCCACAACAGTACATGTACAGTAACAGGGACTTTATTTAGTTCTGTGCCATACTATATGGACATGTCATATTTTGGCAGTGCTCCTCCTTGATGTGGGTGTAACATGGGTGTAACTTACACAGATTTCAAAAGTCCAAAAATGTCAGTGGGAGATTGTTGTTGAGTGAGCTGTATCTAGGAAAGATTCCAGGTCTAGCCTCAAGACTTTGATCTGGAAGTACATACAGAACTGCAGGTGAAAAAAATCTGGTGCGGGTTAACAAAGAGTTTGCCAGTGCTGGTTCTAGGTAATCAAATCTGGATCCATGAGTGAAAAAGACGCATTCATGGAGGCTGGAAGGCAGTGGAAAACAAAATCACATGTCAAGGAGCACAGTGTATAGCTGCAGTATAGGGACTTGCATCCTGAGAAACAACTGATCAGACAGTGGAGTGTTTGAATGGCAAAACTGAGGCAAAAACCCAAGAATATGCTCCTTGAATATGTTAACAGGGAAGTAGTGAACAAATATATAGATATATCCATGCAATCAGTTCTAATATCCACATCTTAAAGGGTGCCCAGAACTGGAGAGAAGACCCACAGCGATTATTTGAGGCCCAGGAGGAGACATTTTACTACAAGAACATTAAAGATCATTCTGCTTATTGTATTAAGAATGTCAGAGGTGGTTTGATCTCACTGTAATAGTAATGTCAGGAGAGATAGTGTAGGATACTAAAGGCTCTTTTATCTAGTAGAGAGAGGCATAATTAGAACCAATGGCTGGAGGCTGAGGCAAGGCAGAGTCATCTGAGAAATCAAGTGCACAATTTCACAGTAGGTCTGAGAAGCCCTTAAAACAGATTATTGGAGTAAAGTGGTGGCTTTTCCTTCTAATGGCGTCTTCAGTTCAGGACTGGATGTCTTTCTGGAAGATGTTTCTCCAAGCTATTGTGCCGCCTACAGTGAAAACGAAATGAAAGGCAGGGTTGTCATTAGTCAGGAGGTCAGTTTTGCCTGATAATGGATGCCCTACTGGGGAATGAAGCTCTCTATCCCATTACTGACTGTGTGAAATTCTTTAAGATTAACTGGATGGTACAGCAAAATAAATTCTTTTGGCCTTAAAATCTATGGTGTACATTAGAGGAGTGGAAGAGCTCTTCACTGGGTATTTTTAACCTTAACAGTCCTGCCTTGCTCTGCCCAAACAGCTCTAAGGCAACATCCCAGCCACCAGCTCTATGGCCTGATCTGGTTGTCTTCAAACAACAAGGGTTGTGTGTGTTAAATGTATTCTAAATATTGTATAAACTGAGTTTAGAAGTGCAGAACTCAAGGAGCAGTTTCAAGGTACTTCAGAATAGTGTATAATGCTTACATAAAGATGATAGAACTATTATGCTCTCTCTAAAAATGAATCCATTTTAATGCAAGGCGTCAACAGGTTAATATTTTATAGCATAAATACTGGCAGAGAATCCCTGCATTCTTCTCTGCTTACATTTTCATGAGCTCAGTAAACTGAAACAATAATCTTAATAATAATGAAAAACAAGGCTAAATTACAAGTTGCAGAGGCTATTGTCAATTTTACAAATCCAACAATAGCCTGCAGGGTTCCAGGTTTGTTTCTAGCTGCTCAGGAAGCTTGTGTGATTTGCTCGCACATTTTTTCTTATACCCCAGAGCTGTGCATCTGCTGGAGTCAGGGATCTAATATTCTCTTTGAACTTCCTTAGCATCCTAGTGCATGCTGTGATCTATAATTAGTGCATGCACACACACAGACACACACACCAGCTGCATTAACTCCTAAATGGCAGGAGCTTTGCTGTGTCCATCACCTGGTTGAGGTGCTGCACAAGAAGAATACAACTGTTGCTGTAACCTTGAGGGTGAAAGTCTGCTCTTATGACTTGTATCCTTAGGGGGATACAAAAATAGAAAACACAACTTTTTGGTTTTTAGGTGTGATACTATGATGCAGTTTTCCAGATGTGAAATACCTAGGATCAAGGAGGCAATCATAAATTGCACAGAAACCTAAGCTGTTTCAAGTTCAATTATTGATAAAAATGTGATTGCTAGTGCCCCTGGAAAACCAAGATGCTTTGTTTGTCTGTAGGGCATCATGGCTAGGACATGTTAATATTATCACTTCTGGAGAGAGATCTTTAGAACCGGAATATAGATTACTGGGGTTTTTTTGTTTGTTTTGTTGTTGTTAAAAACTCAACCAACCAAAAAACCACCAACCAACCAACTCAAAAATAAAGAAAACAAAACAGATACACCTCCAACCAACTAAACGTAAAACCACTTGGAATAAGTGGGATAAGAATGCCGGTAAGTCTGACAAGTTGTGCCATTTGTGGCCGTTCTTTCTAGAGACATTTAAATGAGTCCTGCCCACCTATCTAAAACAATTGAGTAAAAGTCACCGAATTCCATGGCAGTCTCCCTTTGCATAGGAAACCAAAGTCTCAGAAGGCTGCCAGGTGCTCCACTGTGAGCATTTAATAGGTTTCTTGGGGAAGAGCAACACTTGTTGAGTTAATTGTTTGCAATTAGGAGTGCTCTCGTTTCTGCTAATGATGGTGATTCACACAAACCTGCATTTGTTTTGCAGTAATGAGCAAGACATTAAACACCTCATATCCTTGAGATTGCCAGTTTCAATGGCAGTAAATAAAATAAAGATAAATAATAATGGGAGGAGGGGAGCAGATGTATGGAGGGGCACTGATCAAAGATTTGTCATGGAGTGTAAGCAGAAAAGTGGAGGGATCATGCCTGTATGGATTTGTAGATTTTAGCATTTTAGTTACATGCACCTAAAGAGTCATGTTCAGTCCCATTTAGCAACATAGCTGTGGACCTGTATGCCAATATTGTTGGGGATATCCCAACAGCTATGTCTGAAGCTTTTTTTGAGAGACTGAAGCAGAATCTCTGTTACAGACCTTTGAGATGTTAAACTGTAGTAATAAGAGATCTAAGACCCCAGGTTAGCAGAAGACTACATTCTCAACAAGGAATTCACTGGTAAAACTGCATTAGTGTCTTAAAAGTTTAAAATAATTCCAAGGCAAGGTATTCATGTTCCTGACACTGGTTTTATTATTTCAACATGCTGCTGAAGTGTACCAGGCTGTCACTAAAGTACAATATATATTTTTGAGAAAATTGCAATAGTTTGCACCAATTTGCTGTTCTGTCAACTCTTGGAAAGTCTTGGAAAGTCAAAGACTTGGAAACTTCCTGATGCAGAAGGCATACACTCTTATTTCCCAGATTTTTAGATAACCGTGATTCAAGCTGAGTTTGCTGTTGCTTTTACCCTTTCTTCTCTGACACAATTAGCAGGGCTTTGTATACATATAAATATAAACAAAAGGAGAAACAGAACGTAATTCCGAAAGTTCAGGCTTCTCTGGTTAGCAGATGGCCCAAAGTTTAGTGAGACTTGTGTTAGTGTGGGGTGTATAGGCAGCATGTGTGTTTAGTTTTCTAGGGCGAACAAGAGTGATTGCAATAAGCACACTGTAACCATATTGTTCCAAGAGATAAGTATCACAGAATTACACTGATTTAAAACCGTGAGTGATTGCCCAGGTGTCACAGCAAGATCAGAGGATACCAACGGATTTCTGGAACATACGTGAAGTCTTTCACTTACTTCCCTGCTCCATCCCCTCTCTGAGAGTCCAGACTCTATCTGACTGTCCTGCAGGCCAAGCTCTCCTAAGGACTGACGGAGAGGACCTGAGAGTGATGTATTCATTGGGTTTCCTCTCAGCTGGGACGTAATCTAACTCATGTTAGACTAAGCACATTTTAAGGATGTGAAATGCAGTCAATGTGTTCTATAATCACAGGATTCTTAACCTTACTTACCAGCTGCAACTTTTATGCAATTAATATATTAAGCTGGTCTCATTATATATATCCATGTTAGGGTTCTGCCCTCTGCAACTAGCTTCAGATAATATTTAGAACAAAAATATGGCCATTCATTGTAATTATTTATTTAGAACGAAGAAACCAAGATGTGAGTACACAAATAAATAAAACTGTCAGAAAGTTGGTGGGTTGTATGTTTGTTTTGGGGGGTGTGGTGTTGATTTGTGGATTTGGTGGTTTTTTTAATATTTTGTTGCTGTTTGTTTGTTTTGGGTTTGGTTGTTTTTTTTTTTTTTAAATTATTTTCAATAAGAAAGCTACTTAACAACAAAGAAAGAAATACAGGTTTTGTCTTGTGCTATTCAAACTAAATGCAGGAGTGCAGGGAGCTCTAAACTCACTGCCTGAAGATTATTTCTCTTCCACTGCTCCATGGCAATTCCAACTGATTCAGGTGAATTTTGAGGAGCACTTACAGCATGCATATGTATACCTGCTTACCACATCATCTTCCACTTGCCTCTGAAATGTGGATTAAGAGTACTCAATTTGGGTGCTTGCAGATTCTGGAATGAGCATAAACCATTAAATAATCCCTCCAGCCTCTACTCTGAAACAAGGCAAATAAATATATTGCAATTTCTCTCCCTCTCTCACATGCAAGTTGTTTCAGTTTCCTTAGAAAAGCAGATGTGAAGGTATTTTCAATCAGTAAGTGTACGTGTGTTAGCCCTGCACATATATCTCTGTTAATGTTTGTTCTACAGTCCTTTAGAAATGCACAGTGTGGATATACTTAGGTTTTTAGCTCTTTACACAGTTAGAGCATATCATAAAGCCTAAACTAGATCAGTCGAAGGGACCAAAGGAGTTCCCAACTTCATTTGATTCAGAGAACCAACTGAAAATTTCCTTTACAAGTACAGTACACTGGGCCTTCAGCTGTAGTGAACCACTGGAAAGCGATAGTTTATCATTCACAGCAGTGAAAAAGGAGGTCATACAAGGATCACCTCTCCAATGACATAAACATGAGACTTTTCTCACAAGCTGTCAAACTTCAATTGTTGGTGAGATCTGTTGTGTCAGTGTTTCATAATAATTGCTTCTAAGTCTTGTTAAGGGTCTAAAACAAATTACCTGAGTGACATGCTTTTGGCACCAGTGAGGGAACAGCGAGGGGAATACATATTGCATAACAGACTTGCCTATCAAGATTTCTTTTAGTTTATTGCAGCAATTTTACTATTACTTTCCATTATTTGAAATACAATAATAAAAGTTGCAAGTTGTCTCATGTTCACAAGGAAACATTTGTTCCCCAGATAATAGTCTAGCTGGCCAACATAAGCTCATTCATAACAGACTTCTTTTTAAGGAGTGTTTTAAAACAAACTGAAAAAAGTTAATCCTTTCAGTTATGAAGGCGATTCTTTAGATTTAAAAAGTATATAGACTGTCTTTGCACTGTAGATCAGCTACTATTTCTTTTCCAACATATACAATAAATGGATGGCAGATTATATATATTAATGAAAATCAACAACACACCCATCCAAGCCTGCAGAAACACACCTGTCTGTAAAAGTATATAAAATTAAATACAGTTTTATGTTTTATATGTATTTCCTTGTTAATAGCTGTAGAGAAAAGTAAAATGTACTTCAAATTTGCAAAATGCTGATCATGCTTGATTACGTATAATGAGATTTATATGAGAGTGTGATAAGGGATTCTAGGCTTGGAGTTTTGTTTGTTTGGTTTTTGCGTTGACCAAACATGGAAATAAAAACTCCACTGAAAGAAGAATGGGTCAGCCCATCTCCTTTTTACTCTCATAAGCATATTTCATACAGAAAGTCAGATAGGTGAGCACTGTACCTTACCAAACTTAGAATGTCAGCAATGAGTCAATTTAAATGTAAAATAACCCAGAGGTGAACAAGAGGGACAAATACTTGATTACTTACTTTTGACTGCCACTTCTTTAGGCTTTTATTTAAAAAACAACCAGCCAAGACCCTTCTCTGCTTGCAGGGCCCTGGTCTATTTTTCAGGCACAAACTGCTTTTTGGATTTGATAAACAGGACACATCAACTAACAATTTAAACTCCAAAGCCATAGTAATAGGTATGCGGCTTTTTCCCAGAGGCTTGAAGTTAAAATGCTACAAGCGCTGCAGAATGGCAGCTAAACACATGTCCCTTGGGCTCTGCAAGGCTTCATTCTGCACAATGATGGAAATGTGAAAAACAAGTTGAATGCAGATTTGGCTGTTTCCACCAAGCTGCAAAAGCCTAGAGGATTTTGTCGTTCATGTCAGGGGATCAAATTTTCATTGCTTAGTTTAAAGCAAAAAGTTACTGTGCTAAACTTCACTTTACTTTGTCCAGGGTGAAAGAAATAGAACTCTTAATTAGGAGCTTGCAGACATGATGTTATCCTTAAAATGGGCATATTACATTGCCTAACAAAATTACCTAGCTTTGTTTTTTTTCTTCTTTTTTTCCTCCCAATTTTTCATTGTGCTATCGTGCTATTCTTCATTCGAGTTGCGTTGTTTGTGAGTGATCTTTTAAGCACCACCCCAATACATGGATTTGATACAGTCTCCCTCTCACTTGTTCTTATATTGCAGCGTCCTTTGTTGTTACTTGTTCTTTTCAGTTTCCGCAGACTGACAAGTTAACATCCTGGCCCTGTGCCTCCACCCCGGCACAGCCAAGGCCTGGGATGTGGTGGAGATGCTCTCTGACCTGCACAGTGCAAGCTCTTCTGGGTATGCTGAGTTCACTGAGGGGTTTCTGAATGGTGCTGCTTAGGAAGATGAGGTGTTGCAGAGAAGCAGTAGTTTCCATGCAATAGGAGTTATTTTTCACTAACAGCTATTATTTTAGGGATTTGTGTCGTCATATACTTGATGATTGGCAAGGATGTAATTACCTTAGAATTGCATTTGCTGGGTGCTAGTAATGGTACAGGACTAAGGACTGCTGCCCCGGCTGAGGCTTGCACTTGCAGCTTGCTTCTGCCTTTGTAGCTTACTGTAAACAGCATAAAAGCTGTAGTGTGTAGGGACTGATTAGTATTCTGAAATAGTTTAAGAGCCCTCTGATGGGCCTCCTTCACATGTATTGTGTAAGTCATGAGTACCAGTGCCAGAGGAGACATAAATTAAGCCATGTATGTTAGTGTGTAGTTGGCAACTGCAGTTATATGAGACTATCTCTGGCAATATATTTGTAATATATTGGGTCAGCAGCAAAAATGCAACAATAGCCTTTTCCAGTAAGCAAAGAACCCAATTTCATTATGTGTTTACGCTGAACAGGGACAAATGTAGACCACAGTGTGGTCTTCATTCCAATGAGGGTTCTGAGCATTATTGCAAAATAATGCTAATAATGCTAATAATGCTAAAAAGTGGTTGACATCATTAAGGTGGATATATGTATGTGGATTTTTACAACTCCTCCCATAGTCCTTGGCATCAGACCACCGTTTTGCAAAAACGAAGTCATTCCACTTCATTTCTAAAATAAGACAAGCCTTCACCTCTTGCTGAGAAAATACTGTCCTACAAAACTATACGCCATTTATCACATATGGCTTGTCAACCCAAACCAAACACTTTTCTTAACAGCCCACAAACTGACAGTGAAAAATACTGTTCTGTCATATTCTGTCCTCCCCATATATACTAGAAACAACCCTATTTCAGATCCATTGTTCCTCTATGATCTGGACAGCCCAAGCTACTCTTCCCACCCTCCAAATATATAGTGGCTGTAAAACCACACAATTGCTCCCTGATTTACCTTCTGATACAGACCAAATACCACAATATGACAACATTATGGTACATGAGCAGTTTCATATCTAATTACTGTATTTGTGTGGAAAATTAGGCTCTCAGTCTAGGAAATTTCTCTCTAAGTTGTTCAAGAGCTAGGTTTGAAGAGTATGGATTATTATTATTATTATTAATATTATTTATTATTATTACTTTCAACTGAGATAGGTAGAAACTCTGGGGTCAAAGTGTCTTGAATTTTACTTCAGTCTTAAGTTCTTAAAACTAATTCAAATCTAAAAGTTTGTTTTATCCATGTAGTGACATATCTTTGAGAGTACAAGAGGAAAATACTTTGCAGATTTTTAGTAACTAATCTCTGTAATCTGTTAAAAAAAAAAAGAGTAAAATATTTTATCATAAACTTCTGTGATACAGGAGGTAGTCTTTAAATTTCAAATTTATTTTTCCTGTTTAGTAGAAGACACATGTTCTGTGAAAAGTCCATCTGGGCCTTTTTATAAAGATGATTTGCCAGTGAAGGGCAGTGAATTTACCTAGCCTCAGGCTGGACAGGAAGAATGGCCATTGCTTTTCTCATCCTTATTCTTCTGAGTAAATTTTTGAGTAAGTGTATCTGTATTGTTCATAGACTTCATCAGTCTCATCCCAATTTTCCAGCAAGGAGCCATGATGGAGCATAGCTATTTGACACAAAATGCTTATGGTGTTGTAGTATTGTCCTGTCACTTATTGCCCAGCATTGTGTCTGGCTCAAAGACGAGTGATCCATCCTCTGACTGCTGAGAATTTGGGGCTGATTCTTACTCCAGAGCAAGTGATCTGACTGGACTATGGTCTGATCACATATTTGTGGCATCTCTGCTAGTGTATTTCCTTCTGAATCTTCGACCTGCAATTAGTGTATTTTTGTCCTCTGTTTGTGATGGACAACCTTTCCTACAATAATCTGAAGGAATGCTCAGACAGGCCGCTGAACATCAGTTAAGTCCTATTGACTTCAGTGACACAGGATATGACCGTCACCTCCTGTGATTTAAACTGTGCTGTGAGCTAAAATATCTTTTACAGAATGACGATCAGTGCACTTTTCTGACAGCTAATTATGTGACTCTCACAATTTGGAAGTACTAAACAAGATTTCTGTTATAAACAGCATCATAAATCTAGAATAATTCAAGTTTTATTGTAATGCATTGCATAGACCTTTAGATCATCTGCTGAGGATCCCTTGCATCTTTCCTTCTGTCTGCACTGGTGGAGTAGTACTGGCTGGATCTAGGCCTACAATGAAATGCTATTCCTGCTCTCATAAATGCCAGGTTCTGTCAATAGAATCCTAGGAAAAAAAGAAATTGATTGAGTCTGTAACGTTGTCAAACCAATTGAGTTGAGGTGGTTCTCTGATATATAAAAATGATCGAACATTATTTTGGATATTATGTTTTGGGTTTTTTTAATGAAGGAGTAAAAATTCATAAAATATGCCAGTGTTGGGGCTTTTGTATTGCTTCCTTTAATCCACTATGCAATCATGTGAACAATTAGTATTAGTCATGTTTTTCTACAACAAAAATCAACATTTTTGAAACTTTTAAAACTGTAGTTTCATCTCACAGTGTGACCAGGGAAAACCAGCGTGTTGTTCGTACAAGCATAGAGATCAGTGATGATGCACTGTAGTGTTTACCAGATCAGCCAATCAGACCTTTAGTAAACTTATGAGCTAAATGAAGTCAGACACTGCAACTACAAGGCAATTTCCTTTTCTGAATTGGGATCAATATTTACTAGCTTTCTACAATGTTGCCTGTGCTTGCTTGATCAGCATCTGCTTCTGAAGACCATTGATTGTGCAGAAGGCTTTTTCAAAGGCAGATAATGCTCTTTTCAAATACACTTTGTATTGATCAGCAAAAAGAAAGTTTTTTGATGGTGCAGAGTGCAAAAGCCATTTATAAAGATTAAGGACAGTGATATGTCGCTGTGGGTCACAGTGAGGTTGAATTAATATGGGCTAATGCATGTTCTACTTTTGAAGACAACAGACAAAAGTATTTGAGGATTTAAGTAATAGTATGCCTCCACTTGCAAAATACCTGCTATGCTATCTCCAGGGAATGAAGCCTTTCTCCTTCAAAACTCAATTGGTTGTACCTACTCCCGTCTCTTCCCACCTGACTATACATATTCTACGTCCTATTAAAAATTAATATATTAACTTGATGGACTGTGGAATTTGATAAAACCAAAAAAATATTTGATTTTAGGTCTTTTAAACCAATATGAAATAAAAAGGGGTGAATGCAGCCAGAATTTTAATGACAAAATAAATAGCCTAGGGTGAGACCTTGGGCTTTCAGAAAAAAAACCCCCAAGATTAATCCAGAAGTAATTTCACAGACTTTCCTAAGCCTTCCATTTGATTCTTCTCCCTGTAATTTCATGTTTGAAGAATATGGTGCATCTGAACTTTGTGCTAGGAATCTAAGAGTGTGTTCTGAAAGTCAGTCTATCATTCTGAAAGAAAAAAAGATGATGGGATATTCACAGAGTTTTTGGTGTAAGAACTGTGCTCAGAGAGTTTAATAAATGAGATGAGGTTTCTTCAAGCATGTCATAAACTAGTTATAAAATAAGCAAAATGGAAAGAGCATGTATGGTCTGCTGGTGTCTACATCTCTCCAACAATAGCAAGTGCAGCATATCTATGAAATAAGCATTTGGTTTCCTAGCTGGAATTCTCTGCAAATGCCAAGGTTGATCACTGGAATATGGCACATACCTCCCATTAAAGTAAACAGCAGTGGCATACATATTCAAGGACAAAACTCTACTCTGAGTCTTTTAGCAACATTAGTAAGATAATATGTTTTACTGACAGGAAATGTGTGTCTCCTTAGTCTCTTGCCAAAGCTCTCTTTACACCCATGAATCTTCTTTGCAAAAAAAAACCACAAAAAATGAGTGGAGGTATCCACAAAGGGACTTTCTTTTGTCTTAACTAAAGGAAATTGATAATGGTTAAATAGTTCTCTTGCCAGGTCACTAAAGCTCACACTCTCGTAATTTTTGAGTTTTCTGAATATTCATATTATGGAGTTACTGGCTCCTTTAACAGGCACTTTCTCTCCTCCTGTGATCATGATGCATTAATACAGTCTTCTCCAACAGACGATGCTTCCTGGTGACACTTTTGAAGATGGAAAGTACAGTATGAGCTGGTACTAAATTTCCTAGGCCTTTCTGATAGTCCTCATAGAGCAACACCTCAAGATACATTAAAAAAAAGAAAATACCGGCTGGAGAGTTGTTAATAGTTTGAGTTCAGTTATAAGTGTCCAAGGAAATTGATTCTGATCCCAAATGCATAGTCACACTAGCACAGAAGCAGCCTGCTTCTAAAGCTGAAGTCTTTCTAGAGTAGGCAAGTTTATCTGTGACAAGAGCTTGTCTGAAATAGAGAAGAGGCTACTATTGTTTTTCTTTCTCAACTTCTCATACAGAAATCAAGACTTTTCCAAATTTGACCCTGAGGCTTCCTTTGACAGTTTGCATTTGTTCTCTTAGAGTCATTGAGGTCTTTTTTTCATAAACCTTTCTTGGTATTCATCCACCTTGGGTCAGTGGAGGATGTCATCAGTTCCAAATGTTTTATCATCGTTCTTGTAGCACTATTAGACAACACATTTAATATAGAGGATCCTGTCAAAGTGAAATCTAAACTCAGTTAATCTGAGAGTTTATTCTTTATGGTTTATTCCTACTGTCCAGCTGGGGAGCTCTGAAGTTTTATCTGTTTTCAGATAGGGTTTTTACTCCTGTTTCACAAGGGTGGTATGTCCTTACCAGATCACAGTTTACAGCCTCATCCCTTTCTTCAGATGTCAGCTGATACTTTAATACTAATTATTTTTTCCTAAGGCATAGCATATTTGGTTAAATTAATTATTACATGTCTTTATGCATATGTCATTGTATTTAGAATAGAACTTTTGCTCCTTCCCACTCGTTAGGATATCTAGTGTCAGTTAAATAATTTTGAGTTTATGTGTGAAGAATTTCTTGAGTACACATGCATTATGCATTTAAAAGTCTGTGGTCTTCACATTTAACACCTTAGTGCCTTTCAAAAAGGTCACTACTTGTGAGACAAAAGACATCTACCACTGGTATCAATATTTGTCATATTAATTTTCCCATGAAGGTTCTCTCTATTTTGCAGATATCAGAAATGACAATATTAAGCTTTCTAACAAATTTTTTAACAATTGTATATCTCATGTCAGTGAAAAAAGTATCAGCTGTCACCATGATTAATGAGCAAACCCCAGTGGAAGAAATAACATGAATACTCTGCACACAGAGGTATTGCAATACAGACATTTTATTACCTATGTTTACAAATGAACCAAATAACTGCACACCCACATAACATGTGTTTATGGTTGATCTAATTGAAGAAAATATGCCGAGAATTGCAGTTTTCACAAAACCAATAAATGTTCTTGAATATGTAATGCTAAACTTAGTGCCACTTGAAACATCTCAATGAATAAAAAACAACTAAACAAAGTCCCAAATTCACAAAGAAACCATGTTTGTCATCTTGAGCAAGAAAAATAATGGATTTTTTAAAAACTATAGAATGACATCTGAAGACTGAGATGATAGTAGTAGTAGTAGTAGTAGTAGTAGTAGTAGTAGTAGGCATTGATCTTCTATTGAGGGATATGGCAAAGTAATATAAATTTCATGTTTAACTATTGTTGAACAAAAACTGTTTTTACACTTCAGAACAATATTTTTTTTCTGGTGCAAAAAAATAAGCATTGTTTCTTTATTTAATGAGGCAAAAGCCAAAAGTGTTGTGTTTTGATTTACAAATTAAATGAAAAAGAAATAATTCTAAATGTATACACCTTAGCACAACCTATGGTTGTATTTTTCTTAAGACTTGACGGTGTGCTAATCAAGACGTATAAAAATTGATGTTCCACAAACAGGTCCCAGGACAATATTTCTTGGAAAGGCGCATGCACCTGCTTGAAGCAGAAGCAGGCTGCAGCCACATATCACGAGACGTGGAAAGCTGCTGGAAAGGCCAATCCTTCTACATCCCTCCCTCCTCCCAAACTAATCTAGTTCCATTTTGTATAGAGTTTGGGCACAGTTTGTACCACTGAAGTTCCTGCTCTAACACCAGCAGCTGGTCATTGTGACTGATGTTGCCAGGCAATGAAGATTTGCTTAGTTTATGAAGGTAGATAATGTTCACTTGCTTGGGGCCCAATCCACATTTCTGGTGCATGATTACTTGAACCTGCCATGCTTACTGCCCGCTGCCCTACAGAGTGATGGCAGTGCCTGCTTAGATGCTGGCCTGACTGCATCTGTGTGTTTAAGCAGCCAGTCTGCATAAGAACATTCACAAACCAGATAAAAACTGAACAACACTGGAGCTTTTTAGGTTGCACAATGATCCTTGCAGTACACAAGATTCAAAATCCTGCCGTGTGAAGCTGGTATGTCTCAGACACTGCAAAGCCCATGACCTTGGCAGGATTAGATTCAATCTGATAGTTTTGTTATAGGCTTGGCTTCTCAAGGTCAGAACTTTGGTCTAGGAAATTTTCTCTCAGGAACCTGGCCAAGATGCAAACTTGGCACTTGGCTTGCACTAAAAATGTCTCTGTCCATGCCATAAACATCACTGCATGCTGGAGATGGGGCCAGCTGGGCCCTTTCTGCTGAGTTTCTCAAGGACAGCCTTGGTGGAGTAGCATTATTGGAACAGCGTGCCTCAGGTTGCTTAGAACCTTTCTGACCTTCCATAAACACAACTGAAAAAATATGGAGCACTTACCCTAGCCTCTTCTGTGCTCAAGGACACTGCATCTTTTTTTGGGGCATGCCTGGACTCTGAGAAAGGAGATGGGTATGGTAGTGGGTCCTGCCAGTGGGCATTCTAGTGAAGGCAGGATGTGGCAGGTTCAGGTGGCATGAATGCATGCTTCCCATGGATCCTTTGCTCATATTTTCCCGTCCTTTCTATATCTGCTGGAAGGCATGACTGACTGTTGTATATGGGGGTAGGCCAGGGAGGCTGTAAGAGCCCTTTGAGCATGAGGCAGTGTGCCTATGCCAGGCTGGGCATGCCCAAACAGCCCCTCATGTGAAAGTGTGAGAGCAGTTCCTCTTAGGCCATTTTCATAGGGGGCAGATTTACAGTGTCTTAAGTGTGTGGACATATCCACAGCAAGCCTTTTACACCTGTCATTTGTGTGTCCTTGCCCTTCCCTAAATTTATTTCTACCTATTTTGTGTCATTCCGTCAAGTGGTCATACCTTTTCTGGTGGCTTCATTCTTTCCATGTGCTATGCCCATGCTTAATAGCCTCCAATTCACCCCAAGAAAAAGAGTAAAGGCTTGACATTTTCTGCAATCATGCTATTCAGTTTGTGAATTTTATTCCTTCCTGTCATTTTCATACATCTTGTTCAATTTAATTGTAAGCTCTTTAAAACAGGGGCAGCTTCCCTGTGTTCATACAATGCCTCACTCAATGTGTCTGTGACCTTGATAATTACTCAGGTGCAATTATAATAAAGAGTTATTATCAGCTACAATAATTATTCTAGGACCAGGAAAAATACAATCATATCCTTAGCACATTCCTCCCCACTTCTTGAGCAATGAATGAACCTGAACAGAGTTGTGTACTCTGCGCTTTGTATTGCAGCAATGTTTTGTAAAGGTTTTTGAATACTTACAATTAACTCTTCAGAAATTCTTCTCACCCAGTGCAAAATGGAAACCGAGGAATAAATCTTTAAATTTCACCTTACCTTGTGATTGTTGTCATTACTATGATTATTTCAGAGATCTTTTGAGGATGTTTGCGTTTTTCACCTGAGACATTTTTCTGAAAATATCAGGGGTTTGAAACAGTTCAGAGGGTGCTAGACTAGCAGGAAAAAGTCCTGAGTGGTATAGGCAGAGTGCAGGTGAATAAAATTAAATGTTAAATTTAACACAGGCAAATGCTTTCTGCCCTGTCTCTTAACATGACAGTACATACAGCAACCCCCAGATGTGTGAGGCACATAAGGACTATGAAATGTGCTGCATACTTTCCCCAAATCCAGAATTTTTAAACAATGATGTTGGCAAAGAACCAATCTGGTTTATTTACCATCTGGGTGCTCTCCAACAGGTATTACTCTTCTTAAAGTGGCTAATGCAGGAGAATAATTTTCAAGTGGCATAGAATTTATTTGAACTTAGCAATTTTTAGCAAAAATCCCCTCAAGCTAAGATTCAATGTACAGACTGCATTTGTCCATAATTCTTTTCTTCTGTGTGTTCTTCTCTAGTTTTGTTTGCTTGAAAAGCAGATCTTGTTCATAAGTGCTCCATAACTAATGATAGCAGCTGAGTCAATACTCAGAAGACACTCTGTTCTCTCATTACACATGCTACCACACTCTTCTCTCCTCTGAGAAAGGCCAGAATCTCATCCTCCTGTTTTCGCCTTTTTTGTCCTTGACTGGAATACTAAATTAAAGTGCTATCCACCTTACCACCCCTACAAACCAAAGCCGGTTCTAAAATGCATTAAGGATATCAGGTGTAGATTTATGAAGATGGGTTATGCCTTAGAATATAAATGAATTAAAGATGTGGATATCCTCCAGAAGCCATTGGAATAATTTAAGTGATGTGAAAGAATGTTTTGTGATAATGTTATCACTCTTGCTCACTCTTCAGAGAAAATTGACAGTGTGCAAAGTCCTAATGTTACATACAGTGTGATTCTCAACTCTGGGATGACCATTACCAGTCTAGAAGATCTTGGATTTAAGACCTAGTTCCGTGAAAAGCCTGCTCAGTGCTCAGTAATGCAATGACTTCTAATCGAATGTTAGGGATTACCAGAAAGAGAACACAAGATAAACCTCAAAACATTGCATCATTTTGTAAATACACATGTAGATGCCCTGTGTTTTGAATGCTGTGGCCAGATTCTTTCTGTCACCCCTCCTCATTTCGAAGAACATCAAATGCATAGAATATCTCTGCATAAGGAACAGCTTAATAGAGTGGGGCTCCAGCTCAGAGAAAAGGAGGAACTTTGTGAGGCTATATAATGGGTATCTATGAAACTATGGAGAAGGGCAACAAGGTTCGGTTATTCACTTAGTCTTCCAATACAAGATCTGTGGTCTGTTAGCATAAAACAGCCTGTGACCTCTTTGAAACAAATAGTGCAAATGTCCATGATATTGTCACAACCTATATGTAGTCTAGTGAGCTTTAACATAAGAATGCTACTAGTGCTAAAATATTTACAAAAATTCAAGAGGTGAACAGCTGAGTGAATGAAAATGAAATAGATTGTAAAGCACAAAGATACTACCTTTGCTCAGAAGGCCCATGTTGCACATTGTTCAAAACTGGAATGGTATTTGTGGGAAGTACTGCTGTGTAGCTGCTATTCAGTTGTGTTTAGGCCTTCATTTCTCATTCCCATAGGAGACTAGTTATAATTGGTGCCTTTGGTCTGACCTAGTACACCAATTTTTAAATTATTTTTCAAAATTCTTATGATAATAAGAATGTGGCATGAGGATGAGAATCAAGTACTGGTGTGTTTCAGAGATGTTTACAATACTTAAACATGCCTTTAAAATGACACCTTTCTCTGACTTTCTCTGTTATCCCACTGTTTCTAATCAATAAAGATTATTTCTGACATGTAGTTTACCAACGATGTGGAAGAGCTCCTTTGTTCACTCATATACTTTGATGAGCTACATAATTTTTGTGGTTCTGGAAAGAAAGATAAAGAATTACACTTGCAAGACTAGAGATCTGTGTAATATTTTCTCAGTGTAATACACACCTGGAAGCACATGGAAGGCAGTGGTTTCCAATTTTTTTTTTTTAATATTATCTAGTACCATGGAGAAAATATCATAATTATCAAGAGAGCATGTTCTCACAAGTATAGTGAATATTCTACTTATCTCTCGATTAATAGATAGGGCCCATTATATAGATTTGGTTTGGTTATAGGTGCAAATAATCATAATAAAAAATATCTCATTCTTTTTGTCGATATTATAAACATTCAGGTAGTCACCCGTGGGCTGTCCTTCTGTCAGTTTTAAAGGGTTGTCCTCCTGCTGCTCACATTTGAGTTGTCATTGAGGCTTTTCTGCAACTGATGTAATAGAACAGATGCAGAAACAAGCAAAGATAAAAAGACTCAGCACAAAGAAAAAAAGTTGCAGCTACATTTTATTCAGATTCTTTTCTACTCTGAAGCAGAGCTGCTTTTGCAGTCAGTAACTCCCCTGTTGTAGCTGATCTAGCACAAGGCTTTCTAAAGCTGTTATGTTCCCATGGTAATGAGTTGTTACTCCACAGGAGAAGTCCCATTCCAGAGAAAAAATGAGACGCCAAGCTATCAAAATCGGTTCTGCCTTCAAGATAAGTTCTGAGTCTTTTCATATGGCAGAGCTGATTATCCTCCATAGTTCTGCTCTTTACACAAAGAATGTGGCTTCATATTCATGTGAACTCGACTCATTGGTAGAGCTGAAAAACTGCTCTGCTGGCAGTGCAAGGAGACTCTGTACCTGCCTTTAAGATCTGAAAATATTAAAAAGCTAATTCATATGGGCAGAAGTAACATGTCCATGTTTGTCCTCTTTTGCAGTAAATATGGATTATATAATTAAGGATGCCCACAGATGAGGCTTAAAATGGGCTGCTTTCAACAGCATCAACAGAAAGGTAAAAGCAGAGAATGGTACCTCTTTGAAAAAGTAGTTTTATTTGACACTGACTTCTGAAAAATACTAGCTTACAGACAGACCTTGTCCTGAGGTCTGAGCCCTCACCCAGCAAAGAAGCTCTGATCTGAGTCCTAAACCAGTGCTTCTCCCTGTTCTCTTGCTTCGTTCACCTGCCAGGCTTCTGGCACTCGCTTTCCCACTTTCTCAAGATAGATTTGCCTCCTAACTCTGCTCCCACAGGCTGTATTGAAAGGTAGATAATTGCTCTGTAAGCACAATATGTACTCAGGCTTCTTCCCATGTAGGAGCTGTGAGGAGCTGAAGGATGCTCAGAGGAGATAGGCTGCTGAGGGCATGAGCTTGTTTGCATCTATGCAAACTGAGATTTCCACAGATAATATTTGGGTGATCATTTCTAGGATGAGCAGAAGATAAACCTGCAATATTTCCACCAAATTCCATGTTTTGCTACAAACTCTAAAGATGTCAAGTTTAAATGACTGATGTGACAATATGTCTGAGTTCTTTCTTTTAATATATACCGTAAAGCCAAAAGAATACATCTTCTAAACCCATTCTCAGAAATGTCTCAAACTTTTTTTAAAAAACATTTTATACTCAGCATTCCTGATTGGTTTTGCCTTTATACTTCATTTCACTCATTTAAATGCCTTGACTTGAGAGTTTACATCTTACCTGACTGCGGTGAGAGCTGAATCAGACTTTACATTTATTTACTGGAATGTTTCTTTAAGGTCAGAGCAAGGTTGTCTTGAGTCTAACTTGATTGCTTGTAATAGCTAGGTTAGATTTTTTACTTTTCTCGGTGTTTTCTCGCTGTCACTGTCCATGGCGTGCAACATGTCTGGGCCTGAGTGCACGTCAGCTGAGGAGCAGGTAGCCACTATTACCTTGTGAACAAATGTGGCTTCCTCACTTTGCATGAATAGGGTTGCAGAACTGTGTTAGGAACTGTGGCGTGTTTCTGCCCTTGTAGCATTGGAAACAGATTTGCATAATCAAGCTCCAGTTCTTTTCCCTCCAGAACATCCAGAGTTGGAGCGTATTCTGTGAGGCTTTAGGTTACCTAAGTGATAATAAAAAACAATGTTGATTGGACTTTAAAAGTCAGCATGTGTATTTTTCAATGATGAGGCAGTGTATCTATATCATAAAGAGAGAAAATTAAGAAAAACATAACTCAATTTTTAAGATGTGTTTTTGCACATCTGTTACATTTCCTGGAACATTCACATGATATAAAGAAGAAAGGTTCTTGTTTTATGGTTATAAAGAAGCTAAGTGTTCATTCTGATTTGAAATCAGTCAAAATGAGGTCTTCACCATAGAAAAAGATGTGAAGAAGCACTGGATAATTCAGATGTATCTGTCTTGGAATTCAGGTGTATTTTCAGTATCTGACTTGATTTGAATGAGGTCATTGGCATGTTTGGGATAGATGTATGGACTAGTTTTAATTTTTTAGGACATAATTTAAGACAAATAAGTATACTGTAAATTGCTAAATTCTGTAAGTAAAATAATAATTAAAAATTTGTTGGAATATAATAAAATATGTTGAAATATAATAAAATAGCATTCACTTATGGATTTCATTGTAAATAATTTTATTTCCAAGAAAGTCAAATTTAGCAAAAATTTTCACTTGTAGTGGCATCTTTTACATTTTCATGCTTTCACGTGAAGTTTAAACTCAGGAATTTCTGGGACACCTTTCACTTGAACTGTAACATTTTTGATTGGATGATAGACTGCAGCAGTACCAGTTTGTTGATTGATTCCTACGCCGATCTATACAACAACTGGTTAAAATTGGCAGAACATTGAAGATGAATGGAATGGCACTTGTCAGTGAGCTCTATTACTTTCTTATTTTTCTCTGTCTGTGACTGTAGAAGGGGGTTTTGTCTATCACAGCTCCACAGTGGTCATTCTTTCTCCAAACTCTACTGCTCAGGCAGTAGGAGAGCTGCCATGTGCCTATGACCAGCAAAGCAGAAGCAGTAGATAAAGCCTCGTAAGTCTTAAATGCACTTGGAAGCTAGGGAGAGTGGTATTAGAGAAGAGATGTAAAATACCCAACAAAACCCATTTTTTTTCATTTCTAATTTTTTTAAAATAATTCATCTTGGGATTAAGGAGGACTTATAAATGATAGGAATGAAATTTGAAGGAGTTATCCTAGTCCTGGTCTTTGAGTCAATTCAGATTTTCAAGGACTGGGTTGCTGTTTACGATTTCTGCTATAAAGAACTTATATCTGCAAGTCCTGATTACTAGTAGTAATTTAGTTTATATGAAAATACAACATTTCAGACTTCACTAGGTCTCAGTAGTTGCAGAATGTTAAGCACGTATTTGCAGAATTGGGACTTTAATGGATTTCGGCAAGAAGTGCAGAGATACAGATGTTGATGATAGTAGGTAGAGCACACAGTTGATGGTTGTTTTAAAATCTTTTCCATTTTACGTTTCTTGGAATATAGCAAGTGTCCCAAAAAAGTCAAAGGGACATCCATCACAGGTTCTACTGGGTCCTTCTGGACTACCGCAAGGTTTTTGTGGTCGGGCTGCCTTTTACCTTTTCCTGATCTTTTGTCATTTATTAATACAGTCCTTTCTCATATTTTTATTTTTCACTGTTCTTTCCAGTTACTTATTAGAACTCCAAACCATTAAAATAACAATAAAATATAGTCATTCGCCCCAGCTCTCAGTGTGTATGAGTTGGTTCAGTCCAATTCTTTCTTTGTCTTGAAACTCCTCCATCATTCTAGTTGGAGGATGAGGATATTTGGCTGTTCTTTTTCACTTGCCAGTGTGAGATCTGGCACTCTTCATCTAGTTCTTGTGTATTTTCTGGAAGTCACCCCAGATTTTCATTCTCATAAAAAAAATTAAGGGCCTTTAGGGCTTGAAAATGTATGTATGTGTATGTGTATAATGGTAGGATTCCTTCGAAAAGGTGATCTAGGTTGTGGCAATACCCTAAACAGTGTAACTACTTTCTTAACAAATAGAGACCCATTCCATGCAGAAAAATGGTAGTTACCTGGAATGAAAAATTAGATAAAATGGAAGAGAAACCTACAGAAAATCACAGCAGACAAGTAATTTGACAGTGTGAAGAGACTTCCTGTTTCCATTTTTGTTAGGACAGTTACGGTGGAGAGGGAAACAGTAGGAAGAATAAAACAAGAAAAAGAAAGAAAAGAAGACTGAAGAGAAATGAGCTTAAAAGATACAGGAGGGCAGGACGGATTAGGACATGGAAGGCTGCAAGGCTGGGAGCTAAAGCAAGATTTCAGTGAGACTTTCAGAGCCCTGTTTGAATAGATCGTTTTGCTCTAATCCCCCTAAGTCACCCATTAGCATTCCCCTGCAAGGAACAACAAGGAACAACTTGACAATGAGAAGTCATTTTCCTCACTGTTTCAGACTCTGTTAGTAGAAGGGAAAAGTAAATGAATAACCAAGTGAGCAATAGTTTTGAGGAATTGGTAGAAGAGACATAAATTCTTATTTCAGTAATTAGAATGAGATGGAAAAAGAGCATCTTCATCAAGGAACACAGTGTGTAGAACCTGGTGGTTATAATAACACCCAGGAAAAGTCTTTTATAGCCTGGATGGGTCCCGTGCCAGAGGCCCTGCCAGACCTGGTCCTTAGGTTACTAGCCATGGTATAGCTCTGCATCAAGGCTGTAGAAGTGTTTGAAACTCAAGTTTGAGTAGGGATCACCAAGAAACAGTTTACAGCAGAGTAGCATGTTTAGGAACCACTGTTGTGTAACAAAGAGGCTGATATGTCAGAGAGTGTCACCAACCTCCTCTGACACCAATGCTTTGTGAGAACCAGGCTGGCTGCAAAAAAAAGTTATGGCTTTGACTATTAGGGATTCACCTGTTTCTCACAAAACTTTGTCTTAAATGGCCTCAAGTCACACTCTCCTTGATGCTTCACACTGAGCACTTTCAGCAGCTTCCCAGTAAACAAGCTAGCTTTTGCTGGTCACATTTTTTCTTCTCCTTTACTTTGCTGAATAGGAAGTCTCCTGCCACTCCCTGAGACAGTGAGCATGTCTAGGCTTACTTTTAAAAACGCTACTGGAAGCTTTCAAAGAGAGCTTCCAGAATTACAATGAGATTCTCTGACTTTTAAGGTTTTTTTCCAGTTTGATGCTTTCTTTCTAGACTATCTTCATATGATGCTACAACTGAGAAATTGCTTTTCCCTTTGCTTCTTCCACCCTCAGCTTTCACATGTGTATCAGTCAGTATCATTTTTTGTTGCACTTTAAGTTAGCTAAAATGCAAACTCAGGTGAAGCAAACTGTTTTCCACAAAGATGCATTCCTATTTTCTGTGCTGAAGCATTAGTCCTGCCTTGATTTGCTTTATTTGTCTTCAGAATAAGTAGCAGTAGCACATTACCTTTACATCTATATTTGTTCTTTTGCCTGCTTACTCCATAAAATAAGATAATAGCCTCAATGCACTAATGTAGATGTCTTGGGACTGTACATTTACATTTTGAAATCATGCTGTTAACTGGGTTTTTAGTAATTTAAAGGAAAGTTAAATATCCACTAGTTAAATCAATAGAGTACTCTGTAATAATTTTGAATAAAAGCTTTTCTCATTCATGAGCTAGAAAAGCACTGTTTAGAATTCTTACACTCTGTAGTGTTATGTTCTGAAAGCAACTTATCATGAAAAGCAAAATAGGTTTTTTCTAAGCCAGACTGCTGTCAAATTCTGTTAGCTTTACTTAAGAACGACTGAATTTCCTACTTCTGGAGGTTTAGGCAAACTTTTGTTGTGAAAGGTTTAACAGAGCGTTCTAACAGACTTATTTCTCAGTAATTCATAGTCTGTCTTGTACTTAATCTTGCAGAGACAGATGCTGTGAGCTGAGGCATCCTACATGTGACATAAGTAGTCATTAACAATCACCGTTACTCAATCTGCCCAAAATAGTTTTCAACATCCCTATTATATTACTGTAAACAATAATCAGAAATTCAGATAAATATTAACATATATTAAGTGTATTGTTCAGGCCCTATTTGTAAAAAAAAAAAAAAAATTATAAGTGAATCTCAGGTTTTTTAATTTTAATTCTACAGCTGATTTCATCAAGAGGAGTTTATAACAAATGAAAATACAGTTGTATTTCAAATAATTTCCCTATGAGTTTACAGGAATATATTAGGATGTTGTTGGAAGAATTTGCTTAGCGAGGAGAACTAGGCTGCAGGGAGACTGAATTTTCTTTTAGCACTAGGGAGGTTGGTTTTTCCCTTCGTATTAGGAATGGCATGGGAATTCCTCTTTTATGGAAGGAAATTTGTCTTTATTCATCTTCTGTATTCATACTGATTGGAACTTACATTTTCTGTTCAGGCCTTATCTTGATTCAGACTGAGCATGTAACACTTGAAGCCAATGTGAGAGAGAAGTATAAAAGAATGGGATTCAAGATATAACTTTAGGTAGTGAGGTGAGAAAACATTTCAAGTTGAGGTACAAATGTGAAGTGCAGTATTTCCAGTGGAATGTTGGCTTTACTAACTAGCAATATTCATGTTTCCTATCCCAGGAATAAGTAGTCAAAAGACAAGGGGAAGAATTACTTCCATCATATCAACTTGAGACAGAGTAGGTATAAAAATAAAGACAAAATATGATAATTAAGCTGTTTTCAAAGAAGAATAATTTTGGAAAATAGTGGCTCAGTGTTGGAAATTTGTTTTCATCCTTGAAAAAATCATAATCAAGACTAATACCTATAAAATAGCAGGTACTTCCATTTGTCTGGAGATTGCAACGGTAGTGTTTGTTGTCCCTTTTTTGGTGAATATTTTAAAATTAAACAGCAGGCATACAATACCACAGGACCTTGCTCCAACTCACATATCTTCTTTAATATGCCTGCCTGAACTGTACAGCTGCTATCACCAAAGCATCAGAGTGCCTGATATCCCATAAGGCTCAGGTTTATTTTTATGATTTTATGATTAAAAATACCTATGTTTGTAAGTCCGAGGATCTGTGTGACTTACATGTACAATCATTTAAGGTTGCGTTTCTTCCCTACTGAACACATCTGTGTTGCCAACAGATCAGAGGTTTGCGTACCACTTTTTATTGTTGGCTTCTGACAGTGGGAGGGATTCTGACTACTGTAGAGACTTTTGACAGTTTTAGAAAAGCTGCCTCCATCCCCGAGAGCAGTAAATCAGGAGGCTGCTGTAGGTGTCTGTTTCTGCTTTTAAAGGTGGATAATGGGAAATGCTCAGAAATGAAATGGTGCTACTTCTGCTTTCCTTTCCTTTTGTGTCTTTTGATCTGTTCCCAAACTTCTTTTTGTGTCTCTGAAATTCTTGTATGAAGGTCAGAAAAATGTGAAAGTTGTTCTGCTCTCAGGCAGTGCTGTAGTTTACTTTCCCTTAGCAAACCAGGCCAAGTGTGACAGAGCATTCTAAAGTAATGTAAAGGGAGTAAAAACATGGATAGTTTTTTTGTAAATACTGCCCTTGACTTTCACTGTAATGGAGTCTGTGATACCACACATTCATATCAGATCTTTGTTATATAACTCTCTATCTTATAGTTATCTATATATATATAGATATCTATAGTATACACCCAACAGTGTATACTGCACTGTTTAAGTACAATTTTCATGTATAAATTCCTCTTTTTGATATAGTGCTACTTTTATTCCTATGTATTGACCTAGGCTTTGTAAACATGATAGAGAAGCAATTGTTTTCTGTCCAATTAGCCCAACCTTTGCCTTGGCTGTAAAACTTTATGCAAAATATTCCTTGCAGTCTTTGCAGTCCAATGAAACAAAGATAGACTTATAACTCCTAAAGATTTTTGGCAAACTGCTAATAAGAGCTTTTTAGAAACTATAAGACCTTCAGCTGATGGAAAAGTATAAGAGGAAAAAAAAGACTGCAGTCTTGCACAGCCAGTAATGATGACAGCACCATTAATAACATGGATCATTAAAATTTATAAAAAGCTATTCTTAATATAGGATATAAATACATTTCTCAGGCAGAGCTATGAAATTTATAACTTTTTTATTGTCACCAGAGGACCTTCCTAGTGCTCTGCGCCCCTCCACTGTCTGCCCTCCCTCATAAATCACTGTGCGGTTAATAACCTAGATTACAACTACCAGTTGCATTTACAGAATTAAATATTGACTATGTGAAAATGTTATTACATTTTTACTGATCAGAAGACCGCAGAACAGCCCTGCAGGACATGTAGCTGAACAGAAATATCAGTGTAATCTTTGTTGGAAACACAGTTATGGGATGCTTGGTAACAAGTGACAGTTTTTAGAAACAGAAAAGAGGTGGTGGAAAGTGAACTTAATTTCACACCGAGCAACATGTTACCCAGAGCAAGTTGTGTATTAAAGGCCACTTCATTTTTGGCTGAGAAGTTTCAAGACGAAATACATGAAGTGACTTTTAAAATGTAAGTCCTTGTGTTGGCAAAGTGGTACATCAGAAAGTCTGATATTTTTTCTCAGGTCTGAGACCGTGGTGAAACTGAGCTGCATTTATATCAAGCAATAGGGCTTCTGCCAGGTTGGCTGGGAGACTGACTTAGGTTTTAGTACTTAATAAACTCTTTCTTATACCACTTCATGTATTTTTTTTTCTGTTTTCTCATTGGATGAATTATTCCAAGGTTCTCTTGAACTTCCTCTTCTCTACAACACATGAATTAACATAACTGTCAGAATAAAAAAGTTTCGTATTAAAAATAATTTAGGTTTTGATCCTTGTTATTTATTTAATAATTTATTTAATCCTCCCTTAGAATCCTTTGATATAATTTCATTGCTAGTGCAAGTTTTTAGTAGGAGTCAGGAAAAAATCACATGCTCGGGTAAATTGCCATTTTCCATGTCACCATTACATTCCTGAACATCCATCTGTATATGTTCATTTTTTCAATCTCTTCTTCCTGAAGTAAAGTAACGCTTTATCTTGCCCAGGTGTAATTTCACTGCTGCACTGGAAACAAATCCATTATTTTGTTCTGCAACGTATTTTAAAAATTATCTCAATCCAAGTCAAAGTGATTAATTATTTCTCAATAAATCAGTATTTTGAATATTTCTTTGTCAATTTGCAATCTAAACAAGTTTCAATTTACCGTTTTAACCTGAATTTCCACAAAACCAAAAAATACTTTTATTAGGCATAGATCTTCTTTGTCTCCTTGCATTTTCTTGCTTACCTCCAAACTGTCTTTAATTTGCCAACAGATTCTCTGTTGTTTTGCTGGTGGACTGTCATCAGCACTGGAGGAGGTGTTTCATTTCATTCACAGGTGAAAGAATGATATCCTCTTTCTTTATCATATGGATCTCCTCAAATCATCCACAGTCTCAAGACCAAGTCAAAGTTTTCAATCTGTGATAGCCTCCAAGTTTAGCCTTATTTAAAGATTTGTAATGAGCCCTTGCTGCCTCTCAGTGCAAATCATATGATAAAATGTCTTCATGGTAATGATTGTGGGAAGATCAGATAAGCCATTCCGTCTCCTTTTAAAACTCTTTCTGGATTGGAAAAAGCAGGGAGTTATTCTGAAGAGACTTCTTGTAGATGTAAAGCAAAAGTGCCAGATTTGTGAAGTGCTTCATATTTTATTTTGATATCTGACCCTACTCACAAGAGTCCTGGCCATTTGTCAGATGACTTTGATTATGAACTATTTTGGTGTCACTTTGCAAAATTTATTCTAGGTTATGCTGGCACAGAAGTCTGTTAGTGAACCTTTACTTCAGAACAGATTTATGTGTGTTAATTAATAACTGATAATGCATTTTCAGCAAATTTTCAGTGTTCTGCAAGTTATAATATTTAAGATTAAACCTTTTTATTTTTCTTTTTCTTCAATAATAATAACAACAGTATTTTAATAATATTTGACTTTTTTCCCAGTTCTGTAGCACGTTAATACCGTTCACTTTTATACTAAGGAGCTACATAAAATCTATTGCCATTGAAGGAATTGTTCAAATTTATTTTACTTTGTGTATAGTTCTTGTTGGATAAATGTTCCAGCATTGTGTATCAGTGAAGAGCCTGATGGGAAGGGGTAGTAGCTGTGCTTGAGAGGGCAACAGGGAAAGAATTAGAAACGTGCAGTGTTGTTGAGTGGTGAGGAATACAGAACTGTGCACAAAACCAAGGAATTTATATCCCTCTAGACACAGACAACAAACAGTGAATAATTTTTACCAGAGAGAAGAAACGTTTGCCCTGCCTAAGAATTCTGCTGTCACACAGTTCTCTGGCTGTATATATCAGTATGGGAAATCTTCCAAAAGATGACCTTTGTCTCCCAAGTGGCATTTTGTATTTCATTCCTTGAGACACTGACATCTGAAAGCTTCCTTCTCTGTTTGTGTGGCCAGACCACTTCAGCGTCCTTTTGGTCATGGTAGTATCACAAAACAGGGATATATTTAGAGAGCAGAAAGAAAAAAAAAATAGAGGTCAGGTAGAAGAGTAGGAAAAAGATATATAACGGGAAAAGATGACAGCAGAATCATAATTTTCACATAAAAGAAGATGTCTAGCATTTCAAAGCTCCAGGGCATGTCACGTAGGACCTTCTGGATGGCTCAGTCCAATCAAAGCATCTCTTAGAACAAGGAATATGCCAGCAGCCCATCTTGAACCTCAAAATCAAACTCTGCTTCCTTCTCACTAGGTGTTTGGATGAGTGACACACTGAATAGCTGCTCTTTTCCCTCCAATTAGGCTTAGCATCAGAAACTTTGGCCTTATTTAGGCCATTTCTCAGATTTCTTTGAATTACTTGAAATGTCTCAGCATTTTATTAGAGTTTAGTCATTATGCTTCTTATTTGGAATGGATTCAGACTTGAGGTGGTGTTGACTGTGACCCCAGTGGGATCAAGTGAAGTCAACCATAGTTGACTTCTATACATTCAAGGTTATCCTTAATGTAGAGTGCAACTTCTCATCTTCTTTTTCCCTGTCTGTCTTTACAAAACAGCCTATAGCCATCCATCCTGTTCCTCTGAGCCTATGTGTTGTTCCACCATGTTTCAGTTATTCCTGTGTTATCAAAACTTTCTGACAGGCCCAGGAGCTCCGGTTCTTCCTGTCTATTGCTCAGCCTATGTGCATTGCTATACATACATTTAAGATGGTTGGGTTTCTGGTTCTTCTCTTGGGAGACAGATAAGGAGCATTTTTTCCTGCTCTGGTTGACCTGGCTTGTTCCCCTGGCGTGAGCATTGTTACTTTAGACCTTACTTCTGAAGTCTTTCAATTTAAAGCACACCTCACCAATTGGGCATCCTGCTGCTCTTGATCTAGCAAAATTCCTTCACCCAACAAGTTCTCTGGACCCTGTTGAGAGATGTGAAGTTTGGACAGGCTGTTGCCTACAAGCAATTAGCAGACCATGCAGACAACAGCAGAGCAGTGAGACCAGTGGGAGGAGCAATGAAGAGCAATTCTCTAAGTTCATGTCAAATTTTAAATAAAGTTGATGAGAGTTGGTGTATTTAGAGAGCTTATTGGGCTAAATGTCATTAGATTAAATTTATCTGCTATGAAAAGTGGTCTACCCTGAGTAATAAGGTCTGTAAGTGTTTTAAATCAGCAGTAATGCACAATGCAGTTTAATGTGGTTTATTTCCTACCATTTATGTGTCTATATTTGAAAGAGAAACACCTCTTTTACTTAATCACACATTTTGTTCTCAGATGTTCTTATATAGTTTTACTTGAGGGAAGGCTTTAATCCTGAAACAGACCTCATTTTGGCAAGGTATAAGGAGCTTCAGTTGTGCTAATAGAAGTCCATCCTTTTGGATGTAAACAAGGCCAGACTGGATGAGGCTTTGAGCAGCCTGGTCTAGTGGAAAATGTCTAGCTGACCTCTACTGACCAAAGGGATATTCCATAGCAAATATCATCACACCTAGTATAAAAAGTGAGGGGAAGAAGGAGGAAAGAGGGGGGACATTTGGAGTGATGACATTTGTCTTTACAAGTCACTGTGACACATGATGAAGCCCTGCTTTCCTTGAGATAGCTGAACATCTGTCTGTCCATGGGAGTATTTTTTATTTTCTTTTGCATGTGTGTGGCTTTTGCTTCCCTATTTAATTCTTTCCATCTCAGCCTATAAGATTTTTTTACTCTTCTGATTCACTCCCTGATCCCACCTGTGGGGAAGTGAGCAAGTGGGTCTGGGTTTACTTGGTTACTGGCTGGGGTTAAACCATGACAAGTTCAAATACACAGATATACAGAACTCTTTAAAGTGCTATGAGAACAGCAGAAAAAATAACAAATAAAAATTAGTGCTATTAAAACATGGTAGAAATTTACCACACCTTTATGGGAACAAATGGCAACAAAACAGGTAGAGGAAAGGTCTGTCTTAAGAGTTTTAGTGCGCAGATCCCATTCTTCTTTTCCAACATGAAAATGCCTGATTTTACAGATCTTGATTACTAGAATGTATTTTCTCATTTAAATGTAGTCAGATTACTCTTGGCTCTCACTGATTGACTCTTGACAATTTTCGCTCTCTTTTCCCCAAATTTTGCGAATTCCCTTTTTTTTTTTTAAATACGAGACCTCTCCTTTAGTCAGCAGACCCTTTCAAAGATAGGTTTTTAACAGATGTTTTTATTGTTTCCCCACTTCTCAGTCTTTCATATTTGTCTTTTAGAGCTGTCCTTACAGTGTGGGGGAGGAAGCCTGTAGAAATAGCTGGTTGATGCTTCACACAACAGGTAATAGCTTATTCACCTCCTATAAAAGATGCAGAGAATGCAGTATCTATTGGACAGCTGAGGGCAGTCAGCTCTCGATTCCATTTGCACAATGTCATCCCATTAAATAGCATCCCAAATTAATTTTTGTATCTCTCAGTTGTTATATTCCATTCAAGATGGCACTGTGAGCTCTTTGCATGATCAGGAGCACTCCCTATCCTCTGTGCACTTTCAGAGAAGAAGGAAGCAAACAGAGCTAACATTCTGCTGTCAGGAGGGAAAATATCTACCTAGAAAATAAGAGGGAATGCAATAATAGTTGAAATAAAGCATCAGTGTTAAAGCAGGCTTTGTGCTGTATTGAGTCTTTCATAGATCTTGATGCTATGTCCAATTCAAAAAGAATCACAGATAAGTGCAGAACACAAAAATAATTCCAAACCTGAGCACAGGGATTTAATTTACTCCTTGGAGAACTTAGAAGGCTTTTAGAGCTACATCTTTCTGTATGCAAGTGTCTGTACGTGTGTTTGCATAGACAAACATGCAACAGGAGAATTACAGAATGAAATCTGTATATTTGTTTTGCCTTGATGCAGCCTTCAAAATGAACCAGTTAGCTTCCAAACTCCTTTGATTTCTACCATACACTCTGTGAGAAACTGGGGCACTTGTCCTTTGTAAAATATGATTTAGTTCATGAAAGTGTGAAACTACTAAGACTTATTTCTTCTAGAAGAACCTGAACACTTAAGCCATCTGCATTCAGCAGTTCTACCATGCTGTTTATTCAAATGAGAATTCTTAACAAAAAGGTTACTTCATTGGGCCAGTTCAGCTTGTTTGCCCAGCAGGAGCTCCGCACTTTATTTAAGCTTTTAAACTCCATATCAGTAGCATGAGTTGATGTTTAGTGCACAATAGGGATACAGTATAGCCTAATATATGCATTTTTCGTTCTGAATTCTAATGGTTTAGTACTGAAGGAAATTTACACAAGCCTTATAGAAATTAAAGCAAGGCATTTATTTCATTCAGAGAATGCAGTGACTTCCAATGGTTGCACTGCTAAGGACTCTCAGCTTTGAAAGGGACCTTTTATTGTGCAGGAAGAAAGCTCAGATATAGCGCTAAGCGAAAATTTCAGAGTCCAGATTAGCATGCCTAGCAACTCATTGCTGTGTACCGTTTTTTCCCAGTCCCCTACTAGCTGAACTCTTTCCGTACATCTTTAATTGATTGGGTTAATATAAACCCTCAGCACTACCAGTGTTTGTGTGGCCCCCATAATAAGGCTATTGTGTGCTTCTCTCTACTCTTGTGTTCCCTATTTAGGAATGTGTCGCTCTGAGCAGTTCAAAAGTGTGAGCAAATGAAAAAAGCCACAATCACTTCATTAATGATTTGTAAACAGAATATCCAGTACTGACGCCACCTGCATAGGCTTTCAGAAGAAAAAATACTGGATTTGCTGAAGCTCTGTGTAGAATCACTGTGGAATTTAATTCGGCAGAGTAAATAAATGCCCCAATTAACACTTTTACACTCAACCAAATGGTTGTATTTAGAGGAAACAGTTTCTTTCTTCAAGGAAAAATTCAAAGGAGACATGGGATAAAGATAAAAAAGAACACCCCAAAAACAAACAAACAAAAATAACCCTTAAATCTCTCTGAGCAAGTTTTACACAAGACGGCACACAGCAGTGGTTGAAGTTATAAAGGCAGACAGCAAAATATGTTTAAAAAGGGAATGTGAAGTAAGAAAAAAGTTCACTGAAAATTTCAAAATAGCAGCAAATGTGTTTATAACTTCAGTTTGCTGCTGCTGTAGGCCTCATTAAAGTAAGCCTTTGTTTTTTCCTTTTCAAACACTACCTATTATGACAGCTAGAAACAGCTTAACAGCTGCATACTGTCATCTTGGCCTGCCAAGATATCATGTAATCATTCTCAGAGTCTGAAAATGGGTATCCACCACTAGCTTTGTGAAGATGTCAAAAAACCTAAAATTGCTCTGCATGCATATAGTTCTAACTACACTGCATAGTTGTTGATTTAAGCAAGACTTCTAGTAAGCCCTACTGAGGTAATATTTATCTACTGTACCTTTCTAAATTAGAGGCAAGCTTCTTACATGGCAGCAGATATGCACAATTTTAAGAACTGTCAAATACTGTGAAGTTCCTTCAAATACAAGGAAAGGAAATAAGAGTCAGGCTTCTTTCTGAAATGCCAGGCATTCAGCCACTCACTGGTGCCTGCAATGACAACGCAAACCCCCTCATCAGCCAGGGGATCACCTGGCTCTCGTATCTGATCTGCCATCCTTCTGTACTCTGCCTGTTACTAAAGAAAACATGTTGCAAAGGAAGGAGACATGAAAAGGAAGCTCTCAGTATTTTATCCTTCATTTCTAAAACTGTCTGTGTCACGTAAGACCATAAAATCCAATAAGTAAACAGAGGAGTGGGTCCATATTTTCACTGGAGTGGGTGAGGAGAGATTGTGACCACGGTCAGATACACAGAGCATTGCAGAGGGAGCCTTTGGAGGAGAGAGTGGCCTCTGAGTGAGGCATGACTTGTGCACCACCACTGCTTTCTTTCCTGTACCCAGAACAAAGACACGGTTTCTCACTTCAGAGAAAGATTTCAAAACACTGATTCTTCTTTTTGGAGATGAAACAGCTGCCCATCCTGAGGTGTATAGTGCCCTTCCCCACTCTCCTCTTTTGCAGTGCTCTGTACAATACATTTGTGGGCAGGATGAAACAGGTGCTGTCACCCTGAAACACAGCAGGATAAAATATTTTCTGCTGATCTCAGCCACAGCCAAAAAAAAGCACACACAGAGGATTTTTTAGGAAAGAAAGAGAACACAGCAGAGGATGTTGATGCATTGATTGAAGTGGGTTGGGGGAGGAAATGCATCTTGGATACTATAGGCAGTTCTCCTCCTGTCCCACATTAATCTGAAGCAAGAAGGGATGCAAAAAAGGAAGTTTAGAATATTAATAACATACCTTCACCAATTAAAGAGTCCAATTTGGGTCCACAAGGACTTGGGAACTCCTGAAAACTTGCAGAAAAATCAGTCATCTTCAATGTGAGATGCTATCTATTTCCCAAATGTCTGACTATCTATCATTTTAATAGTTTATAGACCATTGACTAACTGTCCCATACAAAGATGTAAAGCAGGAGTAACGGAAATGGAACATAATTCTAGGATCTAGAGGTTATATGTGATTGCATCAAGAAAAATATTGGCATCATATTACTGTGAAGCTCTTTGTCATTATTGTTGGCTGCACTCTCAGTTCTTATATACGGGCTTATGGTACTATTATGTTCTTTTAAACTGCAACTCTGAAGCATGTTTTTGCAAAGTTTTGGGTTCTACTTGAAAGATTAAATGTTATAAACAAGGTTTATAAAAAAAAAAAAAAAGCTGCTCAAACTACTGTAGAAATTACTGAGCAAGGAGAACCCTAAGGTAATCTGAACCAGTATTCCTGGCAGGAGATGCAACAAACGAAACAAATCACAAGAGTTAGTGGAAGCATTAGTTAAAGTACAAATAAAGGTAATATGTGTCATTAGCGCTTAAGCCTTCCTCCACAGACAGAGGTTTCTGGACAGAACAATTCCGGATGGAATAGTTAGAATTCTTGCTGGTTTTCCTGCATACTGTATGTAAGGATCAATGATGCAAAGCTATGCAAAGCAGAAAAACTTGTGGTGCCTGAAATGTCTCACAAATTAACAGGCAAGATTATTGCCTAACTATGCCAAAAGCCCACTTCGTCTCCTATATGAAGCCCACTTCATCTCCTATTTTAAGCAAATGTTGGTATGTATGACAGACAATTTAATCATTGAAGATTCAGCACCATTACAAAGCAAAAAGATACGTATAATGAACGTCATTCCTACTCTGGGAATGTGTGCAAAATAGGCATGGATTTAGAGGATCCTAAAGCAAGCAAGCTGACCATTTGCTCACCTGGTACTGACGATGATGATACCAGAGAAGTTTATTCTGTGACATGCTTTATTTTAGTTTCTTGGTGCATTTCTTCATATTAAGTCTTAACCATGCAACAATCCTTTTGGTTTTCCTGATTCTCTTAGTGGGACACTCACAAATAGATAGGAGTGGAGTTGCAGTGTGTTCCCAATTTTGACTTTGGAAGAGATCAGGGCAGGAAGGAATAACACAGAGTTCTCCCTTCCTACCAGCTGGACACAGATCACATTTTTGTTCTTTGTGTGTAGTGTGCATTGTGGAAAAATGGAAGATGATTTTTTCCAGAAAGATTTCTGCAACCCTAACAAACAAAAACTATTTTACGGCCCCACAACAAGAGTGTTGGACAAATTATTCTAATAAACATGACTGCCAAGAAAAGGCGTTGAGAACCTTTGAATGCCCAACTAGCAGACAGCACTTACCTGTCTTAAACAGGATGAGCTACACCAGCATTTTCTAAAGCTTTCCTATGGGTTCAAAAGACACAAAATGCCCAACATATTTACATCCACGTACATTTGACTTTGTTGCATGACCATCCTTGTTCCTTTAAGAAGCACAAGAAATATGAACAGGCCAGCCTGTACTCCAGTTTCATATTGGCCGTATTTTCTGGATAGTACCTTCTCTCTGGCTTAACCTTCTGAAAATGCAGCTTCTGCTGGATAACGAACTCAGGATAGCCAGGAGAATTCTGATCGTTGTAGTCACTGAAGTGACATTCTCACTAAAAATAGAGGGTTACAGCATCCTGTCCTAGGACAGCTACCTGGCTCTTGAGTAAATATTTGGAAATAATTTAGAATCAACAACCTCTGATTGTTTGTAGAGTGTCTTTGAAACACAGTATTTAGGTCTTTCAGGACAGACACTCAATAGATAACACTTACTTCTAAGTTTATATTATTAAATTCCGTGCATAGTTCTAACTTGATATTTAAAATAACTTTGTAGTTCTCTTCCTTCAGCAAACAAGCAAAGAAAATTTAATGTATGGAAGGTGTGATTCCAAAGTTAAATATGTGGCTTTTGGAAGAATGTTGAACATTTTGACTCACAATATTCTCTGGGCATATATTTGCATAACTTTGTTTCTTTCAATAAAACCCAAATATCTCAAGCTGGCCTAGTGATAGTTACTGTCTTTCAAGGAGAAAACACAAAAATGCTTTGCAGAAATTAATGTGGGTTTTTTTTTACTTTCTTTTTCAACTCTACCTTTTCTTTGCATTTTGCCAAAACTGTTATATTCCCAACAGTACGATGAGAAATTATATTTGTGGGATTTCGAATCATAGTAAAAGGAAATTGCACAGTGACCCTTCCTTATGTGCAAGAAATCTTATAATTTTCTGCTGAAAGGGGAGCATGTAAGTGTGTGTGATGCCTTTGAGAAAACAAGCAGCCTTTTGGCAGTGCTAACAAACTATAGCCTACAAAATTGTTCCATGAAGCTGGGCATTTGATTTATTTAAGAACTCATGCTCATCATTACATTGAAATTTGCTAATTCCTCTTACACAATCTTTAAATACCTTAGATTAAGCACATACTAGAATGTGACAAAACCAATTCTCTTCACTATAAACTTGGGTAACTCATTTTTGAAAGAAAGCAAAAGTCTTTGCTTTCTTAAGGAGTGTGGTCAAAGATTTACAATTCCACTTGGGAGTGTTTTCTAATCTACCACTGAAGGTAAGTGGAAAATTAGAGACAGATTTTTCCATTCCAGAGAGGCGCTGAATAGGGAAGAAAGACTGCTGTTCTTTGCAGTTGTGACCAGCAAAATTCACTCATCTCCCTCCACTTCCTCATCATGAATTCATATTACTTCACGTATTTCTGTGACTCTTGTTAAGGTGTAGAAAAATATAATGATGATCAGAGGAAAACAGCATAATGAAAGGCATTTTTCAAAATACATGTCTGCTCTAATCTTCTTTATGACTTACTTTTTATTTTTCATATTGTAAGACTATGATTCACAGCCATATCTTGTCTGGCGGACTCCAGAAATCTCACTGAACCTGAGAAAAACAACTATTTAAATTTTTTGTGTGATTTTTTTCTTAGACATATCTGGATGTCTTGAAATTGCTGTTGCAAAGGAAGATGGTGTTCAGTGGAAAATAGTTCAGACTTTTCCAACTTCTTGCAGCAATGCAACATTTCATCAATAACTAAGCGTAGTACTAAAACCTGACTTCGTTCAGCTTTGTACTAAACTGTGAAAAGGATATTCATACCTTCCCTCTCTCATTAATAAACATTATGCACAATGATGGCCGTAATAACTGAACACAACATATACATTTCGGTGACTTTTATATAAATTAAAATTGCATAATAGTTGGTTGACAGCCTATAAATAGGACAGTCAAACATCAACTTAACTGCGTCAGTTCCACACTGAATAAAATTAGCAACTAGCAGTATTCAAACATGACTACAATACATTTTCTTTCAGTCTAAGATGGACATGACCATGGTGGGTCACAAGATCTTCAAATAAGCACCAACCTGGATATGTCCTGGGTTCCCTCAGAAGGAGCATCTTTTAATTCCTTCCATGAGCCAAAGGGGGTGCTATCAGCTGCCACAGAAACTGCTTAGGGAGCAGGAAATAAGTAGAAGGTGTGAATGGAGTTAATTATTTAATTATGTCTTGGCATACGTGTCTGCTTGCTTGTTTTAATCTATGTAGGTAAATGAGAATGAAAGACTGAAGAAAAACATTGTTTTTTTTCTTCGGTATAAGCTGTTTGTAAACACCACAATATACTACATAATAAAAAATCTTGTGAGACTCAAGGTGTATCTCCTTGTTTTAATTTGGTAGGTCTTAGAGATTTGTTTATTCTGTAACTGTGTTTTCTTCCCTGAGAGCATAGATTAAATACATACTTCATGTGTATATTCTGTGTCTCAATTTTCAAACGTATTTAAGTGGTAGAAGCTGTACTGCTGCTATATGTGGAAGGGACTTCCTTTCAGAAATAAGGGTAAAGCAGTAAATATTGGCTAGTGGGTTATTTTTGCCCACCAGAAAAGAGTCATTTGACATTTCTGTGGTTTTATTATTGTGCATTTACTTTCCCTAGCTACACTAGAAAACTTGTTATTCTTCAGGGCAAGAAAGTTTGAAAACAACATGCTTGAAATGTATTTTACTTTCTGATAGTGAGTGGCACTGTTAGTTTGATCCCTACGTGTTAAAATATTATCAGCTTTTCTTCTTTTCAACAGTAGATCCTTTCAAAGATGAAAACTTAAACATGATTTTTACTTCAGACTTTTTATTCTGACCCTTCAAACAGGAGAAAAAACCCTCACCACGCAGTTTACAATGAGAAGAGCAATCAGGAGATCTTTTCTATTCATATTTTTATCTGGCTTTTGTCTTTTTTAACTGTTTTGGTGACATTTGCTTTGAAAACGTAGGTCTTTGTTTTTACCCTTCTTGAAAGATTATAATTGACTCAGTTGCCGTATATGTGCACATGATGACTATTTGTTGTGTAGATGGAATCAGTACTGGCAGAATATTGCTGCATGCTGCATGTTGCATTATTCACTTTCATCTGCATGCAGCTCATGGCTGGCAGGTTCCTCACAGCTACCTTTAAAGTGGCTTATCCAATATAAAGCTCTGACTTGTTTAGTAGGAAGTCTGGTAGATCAGTTGTCATATTGGGAGCCTCCTGCTGAATTCAGGAGAGAATACAGGGGAGGAGGCATGCCAAGGTCTGATAGGATTTTTTGAGATGGCATTACTGTGTTCCAAAAAACTCTGGTCATTTTCCTTGAAGTTATCATTTTGTCTGAAGAGCAAAACAAAGTTGAATTAAGCAGAGATAAATCCTAAGATAGAAACAACCTATGTTTTCCCATTCATTATCGCTATTATACCCTGTGGAATCCAAACAGCAAAATGACGTCTTGGAAAGCAGGTGATGGTAACCCTGTTTAATGGTGCATAAATACCTAAAATAAATCCTGGCAAGTCTCTCATTTGTTCATTTGACCTTTTGTGAGAATCATCCAGCTGATTTCAAACTGATGATATAATACTGAAAGTCAATGGATGTGCTTTTTCAGGAAAATGCTGCGCAGTCTGAAAATTTCTTCTCAAAGGCCATTTTGTTAACTTCAGGGTTTCTTTTGTGGCATTGAAAGAAGACCTGTTATGCATTTGTAGGCATCAATTTTGAGGGAACAAAAATGGGAAAAACAAAATGGGAACGTGCGTCTGCAGCTCAGCTGCATCAGCAAGAAATCTCAGGGCTTACATCACCAGTGGTGCTGGGTTGATGCTAAGCAGCCGAACCTCTTTGGTCAGCTTCAACCTTTTGCTGACTTTGTTGTTGGGGAAGAACAGGCTGGGGGGCTACTAACATATTTATCTTCTGCACAACATGACCTGGAACTTGTCTAGTACTGACTCTGGAAAAGGTAATTTGGGAACAAAGTAGAGTAAATCAATTTTTCATTGAAATATGTTGTTAAGCATTGCTGTTTAGCCCTGACTGTGATACTTAAAGCTTACTTACATTAAACTTGCTCTAAAGACCTATTCAGCCAGGGAGATTAAAGTTTTGGTGGTGTTTTCTTGGTTTTAGACTGGCAAAACAACTTGAGACAATAAACATTAAAAACTAACATTGCACAGACTGAAAAAATCCTCTTTCAGCTCCTACATATATTCTTTACCCAACTGTATTGTGGGAATTTGGGTACAAGGGGAGACTTTAGTGTATAGGAGGTATGAATGAAGTAGCTGCCAAAAAAGAGAAAGGGAAAAACAAACAGGGAAAAAGATGAAAATAGAAACCTGCTAATGCTTTAAGAAGGTTTTGAAAATGGTAGACTGACCTAAGATAGAAAAGGAAGAAGGAAATTTGTGATGACAGGGATTTTCAATGTTAACTCGGCAATGCTTATTTCTTCCTTACACTGAACTTACACATAAACTACATTTAAGTCTTTACCTGAGCCCTAAAAGTGGATTTTAATTGTGTCTTTTATAAAGACAGGTTAGTTACTTTCTGAAGTCATCCCTGGTGAATTAGATGCCATCCAGAATTGTCCTGCCCTGCTGATTGTCTTGTTTTTCTAATCTTGACATAATTCCTACCTGTTAATTACTGAAAGTGTATAATCTGCTTTCTATGTAACTGTTTTGCAGCAACAGTTGTTACAACTTTCCCTGTGTTTCCCTTACACCAATTTCTTTAATTTTATTACATATATTTCCATTTTTATTAATAACTAATTTATGAGAAAAGTATATATTTAGCACCTAAAACTATTTCATTGTTTGCAACTAAGAATGTTTCAGCAGTGTGTTAGAATAACTCAATATGCTATGGCGTCCTGTCAAAAATATTTCTTCACTGCAGATGAAATTCTAGCCACTAGAAATTTTCAGCAAGATACCAAATATCTTTATGTCTACTAATAGCTTGAGCTAGCTTAACTTATGGTATGGTACTAGTTACATTTGCGAGTTACACATTGTTTGAAGGATTTCAACAATTGAGAGGTTGCTATCTAGATGTCCTTTGACATGTGTTTATTTTCCTGTTATCGTTGTTATTAACTTCAGTCAAAAGTATGTAATGCAAATTGAGATAGGGAAGGAAGGAAATATTGTGTATAGTAAGAGCAAAAAAATGTTTATTCACGGATTTCTCAAGGGCTGCTCAAGCAAGACAGTGGCAGGGGTGTTTTTGTTTTTTTTTACTTAAGGCTAAGTTTCTAGCCTAAGATTTTTCCGGTTTGCTCCTCTCCCTTGCAAATCTGGAATATACTGAGATAGGAAATAATATGTTGTCTTTTTTTGTATAAAGGGGGAAATAATGTCGACATATCAAATTAGAATTCAAAAGAATGGCTTAGATAGTTAAAAACTGTTTCTATTGCTGATTTTTTCTGTTTTCTCATACTGAAATGAACTTGCATACAGATTAGTGTTTGCCTGTTAAAGGCCTTATCATTAAAATAACTCACAATGCCTTTTGATCTACTTGGTATTTTGATCTGGCCATTCCTGTGCAAGTTAATTTTTTTTAAGAAACTAGGGAAAAAAACTGGTTTGAGAAACTAGAAAATTACTAGGCCAGCACATCCTCAAGACACATATATTTTTTCCTTTTTGTTCCCTTTTTATATTTAAAATTAAAATTATTTTATAGCACAGAGTCCCATTAGTTAGTGTGGGACAGAAAAAACTATTGTCTCATCATAGAAAGTGAGAAGTAAGTATTCGCTTTTGTGCATATTAAATATAGATACTATAAATACCAAGGAAAAAACAAAGTTACTATAAGGATTTAAGTGAGCACAAACTATTGAAAAATAACTAAAATACATTTGTTAAGTTAAGCTTTTCATCCATTTGCACTTTTCAGAGAAAAATAATGGCTTAAGAGCTATATTTCAGTTTATCTGGGGGAAGTTTCATTTATTGCCTTCTAGGCAAGGGTTGACAAGAAATTTTCAATGTATTTATAGTATTGTTAGAAATTAATAATTCATGTTGGTATTATTATTAAATTGCTGTCAACTAAGGAAGACTGATAATCATTTTGCCTAAAGGAACACATCCTGGCAGTATATCTATTTGATAGCAAGGTGTCAATTTACTCTTAAATGAAATATTTGGGCTTTGACAATTTATGGATATTTAAGGATCCATAGTATTTTGTGAAGATTTAGATTTATTCTTTGCACTCTCTCTCCCAAGAAAATATGTGTCTGTGCAGGCACGTCACAATAATCTGGTCACAAAACTTGAAAATAGTTGTCTGTCCATACATCAGATTTTTTATCTCTGTTATATCGCTGAAAATTTCAGTCAAAACATACTACTAAAATGTGCACTGAAAGGTGTGGTAAACCTTTCAGAGTGATTTCTCTGACTTTTCTTGGAAACAGTATTGAGTCACTGTGAGGGTTACACACAGCAGAATAACAGGGAATAGATCGATGCTGAACTCTTTCAAAAAATTACTGTGGAACACAATTAGAACACAATGTTCTAATTGAACTTACAGCACTGCAAGTACAAAAACTGTGTGAGCATACATGAATTTTACACCAAATGTGGCTCAAGAGTAGGAATTATTTTGACATAGAGATGTCAGATTTTAGAACAACAATGGCAGTTAGTTATAATAATATGCTTTCCATGTTTGACATTGCTTTTTGCTGTATAGTGTTGCTAGGATTCCTACAGCGAGACCTAGGAAAAATTCTAGTCTTGAAGCAGAGGAAAAAAGTTTCTTGTTTTAAGCTCATAGGACTAATCTTTATTTCTTTACGTCATTCACCAATTTAATTCTAGAGAGAGGAATTGCAAAGCAGAGTGTAGGACCCCTGTCCATTGTCACCTGTGTTCAGATCCCCTCACATCACTGAAGTGATGAGGATGAGCTATTGCAATATGGGCTGTGCTCTCTGATCTGATGAAACCTGACAATGGCATTGTAGATGAAGGTTTTCCTGTGCTCTATTTCTTTCTGCTGACCTTTATTTCTTCTTAGTTGTGTTATACTGAAAATATCAAAATGTATTCACAGAAATTAAACCTCAAACCTTACACAGATGGAGATCTTCACAATTAGTGTTGGAGCACTAGTTTATCCACAGTGTAGTTGGCAGTTTGAAATGTGGAGCTCTCCTTAGTTGCTAGGGCAGCACACGTTTGTATGTCATTTCCAACACACTACTTCCAGTTTCACAGCAAAAGCTTGGAAATCATAGCACATTGTTGTTACTATTTGGAAGTCAGCCCCTATCCTGCAGGTGACACACACCCAAAAATGACTCTGTGAAGCCTCTCTAGGAGGCTTCCTAGAATAATTTTCACAATTTTATTTACCAGCCTTACATGCTGCTCTGGAGAGAGACTTTGCACTGAGCTACAACAAAGTCAAATTAGCAGGTAGTAACATCTCAAATACCAAAGTCAGCATTACACACACTACTGCTGATCTCTTGTCTAAATAATTTTGACCACTGGAGGCTAAGCCTAACCTCTTCATGTGGCATGCAAAAGAAAGAGGCATTTGTCATTCTGGTGTTTCAAAGAGTGTTTCTGAAAAGCTATCCTGCTTCAGTCTCTCCTTTTTAGTACAGAAAAGCAATGCTAGGCAGAGTTAAATGGATTAATTACCTTTTCAGTGTAAGAGGAAAAAAGAATCGAGTCTTGTCTTTATCTCCTCTGATTTCAGAGGCTGACTAGAGGCTTTTCAGATGCGCATATCCCTTTAATGACTTAATCATCTAATTAGGTGACTTGCAAAGGCTATTGGCAAATGAGCAGAGGGTTATTTTCTAATTCCCATGTATCTGTTGATAGAGCAAAGGATTCTGGTATAGTCTCTGTCTTTTTCCCCCATTCAGGGTTCTGGAGATAAAGAGTTAAGATTAAAGAGGAACAAGCTCTTTGAATAGGAAATGCAAACAGGCTAAGAATGTGTTATTTTTATTTTAAACCTCTGCAGCTTTTTAGCAACAAAGTTGGCTTAGAGGATCAGTTTAAACCACTTAAAACAATCCCTCGATTTTGAAGTTGCCTTTTCAATGCACCCACTTGATACATGTCAAACTGGCTCTAAGTCTTCAGTTGCGTTGAACTCACGCATTTCACTGTGTGTTAAAATGGACAATTAACAAATGTTCTTTACATGTGAATACTGAATCAAAATACAGGCTGAGTTCTGTGATCATGGGAAAGCAGTGCTCTCTAAAGCAAGTGGCCAGCAAATATAGTTTGAGTTTCCATATAGCTCAAGCTCCAAGCTGATGCTACCTTTGTTAGTTTGAGATGTGTGGGCTTCATTTCATGTTGAGCCCAGTATCTGTGTTTACTTGTGGCATTTCAAACATATCAATTTCACCTTTACTGTAAATGCCAGGAAAACACCGTGCCCTTTGCTGTTGTTTCAAAGTCACACATTACTGTGAAAATAACACTTAATGGGCCACAGAAAGTTGTTTAAACCATGATTTAGCAATATGGATGTTAAAATAATTCAAGGGTGTTTAATGTAATTGTGAGAGATTTTCACATGTAAAGCCAACTATTTTTATATTTCTGAGGCTCAGATAATGCTGCCAGCTATGTGACAAACTCAACACTGGATTCTTAAGTACAGCTTTTGGATCTTAATGGCATTTCAGCACAATGCAAACCTCTGTCACAAAAATAAATTTAAATTAATCAGAGTAAATGTAATTAAGGAATGAACTTAGCCTTGTGTCTGATAGGATGACTAGAACGTTGTTTGGGACTGTTTCAGCTGAAGGAGTTGTCAAAATCAAGGAGATACCAGTAGCTGATTATGGGTCAATACAGACAACCCATCCACAGGATACATATAATTGCGTCTTAGTTGCATATTATTGAACAGGCTTGTAGAGAGAGCATCTATGGCAAGTTTTAATGAGTTCTCACATCAAAGAACTCTCCAGCTCACTCAGCACCCATCATCTCAATTCTGGAAGAAGGTCTTTGGTTGTCGCTCTGCCGCACTGGACCGGAATTATCCATCTTCATCCTTTCCCCTAGATCGTTAATGTGGTTTCATCACTTTTGCTGGACAGTCCTTATTCCTTTTTGCAGGATTTACCCACTGTATTCAACAGACTACCTCTTCTTTAAGACATAGTGAAGTGCCATATCCTAAACTGAAACTTTAGAGACCATGAGTTATCGAGCCTCTACAGACACCACTGCATGTTAACTTGTACCGGGATGGTCAGTTGCCCACTAACACTGTTAAACACGTTAGTTACACTTACAACTTGTACATTATATTCACCCAGCTTCCTTATCTGTGTCCTAGTTTTAGACAGAGCATGGCCATGGTGCACTTTTCTAACATCTACGCTATTACTTGGCCTCAGCTGCCAAGAGTGGCTGTGCAGTCATCCAGCTCCATTAATCTACCACTCTGCTTTGGTTTGTGTATATTTTTGGTGGATTCATGCAAAAATGACTGCATTGTGGGAAGCCAGGAGTGGAGACCCACCCAATTTAAAGTGTAGAGATTTCTGTCTTCTCTGTTCAACTCTAACTGTTTCATCTGTTGGAAGTTCTTTCCCTGACTGACAAGCTACCAGAAAATAAATTTCATCTTTTCCTTTTTAATTTCTTTTTTTCAGACAAAACATCTGGTTTTGGCAAATGCACTTTATGTGTTAAGCCTACTTTGTCATGAATTCCTGTAAAATTTCTTTTAAAGTGCTTTTTTTTTTCTGCTTTCTGTTCTTCTAGAGAATTGTTATTTTGTAAATTTGATATTTCATTGTCATGACAAAAGCAGCCACTGGTTTGGAAACATCAAAATATATTGTTATATTCCCATTCAGAATGAACACATTAAAAAACATATCAAAAGACATGCATGAAAGAGAAACTCCTACTTTTGACTAAATTTAGTATAACTAATTAGAATGCATACCAGTCAAATCTATTTTTCTTTTGTTAGGTAATGTAGGTCTACAACAGAACAAATAATTTAAAAACATTTAAAAAGCTTAGCAGATCTGCACAGGCACATCTGTCGCTTCTCTTTCATTATTGACATTAGTGGCTTAATATACCATTAAAACAAACTCTATTTTAAAATATATATAAGACCTGACTCCTATAGTACACTATCTGATGTCCCATGAATTCCAGCTCAGGCCTCACCAGCCATATGGACTCATATTGCGTTGTTCATTAATATTGAATACAGAAGTTCTTAGTGAAAGCTTAGAGATTTCTGCCTCTCTTGGTACAGAAACACAGTGTATCTGTGTAGATGTTGTCAGTCCTAGAGGCCTGTTGTTTGGAATAAATAACAGGGATAATAGAGCATTTATGCCTTAATGTCATTAGCAGTAATAAGAAGTTCTCTGATGAGCTCATCTACAGAATCGTCTGGGAAGCAATGCTAGTCCGATAATTTTTATTTCAAGTATAACATATCTGATACTATCCACTCTTCCTTACATCCTATCCTGATGACGCTCCCTGCTGAAGTCCGTTTGCTACATATGTTCCTCCATGCTCTTTTGTTGATCATGATTGCATTCTAGTCCTGCTTTTTGGTATATCTGTGGTCTACTGTCCAGTTATGTTATGAAAGAACAACTCTCATCTCTGCAATTCACACACAGAGATTGACATTGATCGGAGAAATATTTTAACATGAGTACTTATACATGAGTACTACCCCCATCTCTAGCATTTAACAGCAACAGATTTTGCCTGCATTTTTCCCGTAGTTATGATGCCTTGGAGAGGCTGACCTGGAACAGAGGCTAGACAGAGTGAAAGGATAAAGAACAGGTATTTATTGAAAGGCCTTCACAGGGTACACCTTGGGCAGTGCAGGAGTCTCCCATAGACTACATCCAAGATTGACACAGTCACACATTTTTCTTACAGATATAAGTTTGTCTATTTGCATATCAGAGGTTAATTGTCCAATTACAGCTTCAGGCAGTAGAGTCCCATTCTCTTAGTTTGCTCCCCCCCAAACTCACTTTTGTTTACATTTCTCAGGGCCTGAGACAGTGAGGTGTCCTTGATTCTCAGGCCTAGAGAGGAATTGTTGTGTCTGACGAAAATGAGAAAAGCAGTTGCTAACACCCTATATGGAGGTCAGAGTTATACACTAAAGAATTGCAGGATTACAAATATATAAAAAAAAGAAAAGCTAAAATCCTAAGGCATCCGGTGGACTAGTTTGAAACGGTTGCTAAGGAAAACCTTGTTTTAGAGCTATGCATTTTTTTTTAGCACATAGAAGAAATCTTCTCAGATCTTGAATACTTGTTTAGAAGCACAGGCACAGAACATCAATTTTGACAGGCATGCAAGTGAACATGTGCTGGGAAGAAAGACGTACCCAGCTAATTCTCAGGCATGCATCTTGCCTGATTGAGAAGTGATTGGGGAAAGTGTTTTTAGATATTTTGTGCAAGGTCTGAGTGTGTCAGTAATGCCAAAATGGGTAGGACAGAAGTCCATTCAATGCTCTTAAATACTCTGATTCATGAAGTTATTAAGCCACAAATCACTGCAAGGGGAGAGAATATTCTGGGGAAGTACTACTTTTTTGACTTGTATGCTGTATTCTGGAGAGCTATTACTCTGTGGATCCATGCTTCTCCCTACCCATCCTCCATACACTGCCATTAGAAACCCAGTACTGACTGCAATGCATCACTGGTCTGATTAAATATGGTAATTCTTGGGGGTTTTCTGTTTGGTTGGTTGGGTTTTTTTAAACATAAACTGTAGTGGATCATTTGTGCAAGATCTGTAACATAATCTGTGTGCCTATGGGAAATGTACCTAATTTAATACATTGTCATTACTGTACAGTCTCAGGGCCAACTGTCATAAGCCCATCACATACTTCTTGGTGGCTGTAAATTTACAACCAGACATGTCTGCAGTTATGTGAAGTGGTAGGGGCATTCATTTAACTAATTATTGATGAGCAGAATAAAACATCAGCTCACTAATTCCATGTAGGAAACCATTGATCTCCGAACCAATCTCTGAGTCTCAGAAGATGCTTGTAAAGTGTGAAAAAGGGTGATGTGTGCCTAAATAAAGATTTTCTTTTTGTGGGGTGCTGGAAGTGACACAGGAGAAGCCTGGTCCCCTTTGTTCCCCATTGAGGATCCTCTGAGCAGGAGTACTCAGACTTGTTTGGACGATCTAATATCCAACATGAAACAAGGAGCGCATGTATTGTGCCTGTCTCCAGCGGCTCTATTAGAAACAATTGGTCCTTTTCCAAGGCTACATGGGGCGTGATGTAATTCCATTTTCTTCCTGACTGCAGGAAAGGAAAATCAAGTAATTAAATGTGAGAAATCACCAGCCAGGGGGGCCTTTTCTGCTTGAGTGGATTTCTCAACACCGTTGCCCGTCTGCAAAAGCCAGAAACCAACCTGGGGAAAGTCGGCATGGCTCTGGACAAAAGCATGACACTGCCCATGAATGCACTGTGCACCAAACACAGTTTGTTGTCAGGAACTGACAAGCCAGCCATGTCCAGCTCAAGTGGCCGTACTTCCCATCGGCTTGAAAAGGCCTGCCGGTGAAGAGACTTTGGTCACAGGGTTATGCTTTGTGCTCCTGGCCCCATTGTCCTAGGACCCCAGGTCCCAGGCAGGAGGTGTCACCACTCCACCAGAAGGCGACCAGGGGTGGTGAGACTGGGAGATAGAAATGGGATGGGGGTTTGAGGGGGGAGGTCCTGAGGAAAATGTGCCCTGCAGCCAGGAGCTGCCTTGGTCACAATGACCGTGTCTCAGTTTCGACTTCATGGCCATTTTACATCTTGAAAACCTGTATTTGCACCACATCTCCCTCTTCCTGCAGGCTGCAGAGCGTCTTGGTTATGGAATGCATAAAATCTTAGTGCCAAGAAGCATTTATTAGGATTTTTTGAAATCCTCTAGCAGAATTCAAATGTTATGTATGTGAGTAATAAAGAGCCTTATCATATATAGCCTTAACTTTCAGAAAGCCTGCACTGCCTAGGAGTGAATGAAACTCTGCAAACAGGCAATAAAGCTGTGGAGAATTTGAGCCACAAGTTTAGTGGGAGAACTAAAGTCATTTTAGTTCACTTTGATTACTCTTTTTAATAGGTAGCTTACAAGGAGTCCATCACCTGTTTTTTATAAGTAACTATGTTTGACATTTCAATTTCGTTCTTACAGCTTTTAATACATTTTTTATCTTGTACTCTTCTACAGATAATTTACTTCCCAGTGTTTCTTTGTAATAGCAACTGGAATGGAAAAAAATGTTCTCATTTATGTGTAAATTTTGTTAACAAACTCATCTGCATAAATCACATTTCTTCCCAAGTATTTTATTGTGTAGTAGCTGCTTTTTCACTTAAGTTAGAACTTTAAAACAGCTTTCAAAATCAGCTTGAAAGTAAATTACAACGAAAATAAGACCAACACAACAAAACATTTTGATTTTGGCTTTAAAAAATAGAGGAGAAAGAATCAAGACAATATAGGGTATTAAGGCTAAGGAAATTGTTTAATACTTATATGTTGTTTATAAAATGTATAAAAGGTTATAAAACAAGTTGCTCCATCCTTGTGTGTTTTTTAGTAATTGAAATGTGTGATCTTTTCTTCTTGTTTAAGCATATTTGAAGAACATAATGTGGAAAAATTAAATCCTTATATACATTAATTCCTTGAGACTTTAGATACAAGTTTAACACAGAACCATTTTCTTTGCCAGGTGGGTAAAGTCAGAAAAACTGTGTCTCAGGTTAGGTCCTGAGTTTTGTTCCATCCCTTTCAAAAAAAGTGGGAATATGAATCACACTGTGTGTATCTGGAAGAGTGAAGCTAATTCAGTGATATTGGGCTGGTCACAGATACAAGCAGCCAGTACAAGGCACGGCTGCTTTCTGATATTGCTGTTACTTGTGCAGCAGTTCCTCTTTCTGACTGTAGACAAAGGCCATAGAAATCTAAAATCATTTTGGTAATGACTTTTTTTGTTGACCTTAAAAATCTATGTTTCAGCAGTCTGGAACAGAAATGAGCACACAGAATGCACGCGACACCACGACTGGCACTCGTTGCTTCAGGTTTCAGTTAATCCTCTGCAGAGTGCTCTGAGTATTCAACAAAAGTTCATTTAAGATCATTTCCCCCAATCTCTTAGAGTTATCAGTAAATTAGCCTATGTGCTGATTTCAAAGAGGGCAGTATCATTTGTCCAGTGCCTACTCAACAGTAGCAAAGATAGATAATTCGACAAAGTCACAGTTTCAGGTAGCTCTTCTCCTGATCAATAAATAAATTATGCATCCCTCAGTGGCAAAACCAATCCTTCCTGGGAAACACAGCAGAATGTACCTTTTCATGTACAACTTTACCATGTCAAATATAAAACACTAATGTATAATACTGTGGCAAAAGCTGGAATTTCATATTATTTTTATGTATGCATAATGCTGTTTAGCTCTTTTGAATGTCTTAGTTTAGCAGCCAGTCTTTCTAGTCTAGAAATGCACACAAATTTATAATTGGCTTGTAAATGCTTTATTAGAAGCTCTACACTCATTTCCTCCGTAGCCTTCAAAGATGTAGCCTAATGACTATCTGGAATGAATTCTGCTCCTTGTTTTAGTAGCAGCTGCATCTGTGCATGGTTAAACTTAGCTGTTAAAGGTTACATAGTGGAATTGCTTTTTCAATAACAGAAAAATATAAGAATTTTAGCCAGTTCTGATTCAATGTCTCCTTCAGAAAGCAGTTGTCCAAAATACCTGATCTGTAGAAAATCAAACCTATGTTTTTAAGAAAGAACTCTTTCACTTTGGCAAATCAGTGACTCAAAGCAAGTTGTGCAAAGCAAGGATCATAATACTGGCCAACCTGTGAAAAAATTCCACATTGTCAGTCCTGTCTTTAGAACTAATTGTCATCAGAGGATCATTGGGTTGAATGCGAACGTTTTTTTGCTGTAGGAAGTGCACAGTGGCTCTGCTGGTAATCCAGGCTTGGACAAGTCAAAGTCTGGTCTTTGGAATCCAGGCAACTCTGTTCCCTGAGCTAGTGCTTATATGTGTTACCTGGATTCTGAAGTACGGTAGGACATACTTTCTCATGGCCGTCTTTTTAAATGGCTTTCACTGCTCGTGACTACGCCTCTATGAGCACCCAGTGATTGTTTGTCTGTGTCTGCCATTTGCTGGAGCAAAGGTAGAAGGCAGGAGGAAGAGTCAAACCTCCCCTGAAGCTGTCAAGGACAGTGGATGAAACATTCAAATGTAAAAGCTAGGACTACAGTGGCAGATGTAAAACTCGGGGGTTTCTGACTTTCATTCTGTATTTTGCTAAACGTGGTGTGATGTTATAATGACTTTTTGTCACATATATGTGACATGAAAATTGAATTGTGTTACATGTGGATCATTTAATATAGTTTCTAAGCACTGTAGCATTTTTTAAACTTTAATAAATGAAAATGCCATCTAAATGTAAAACTGAATATCTTTTTCTAAATTTTTCTTTTTTTTTCTGTAATTTTTGCCAGCATATACTATGTATCTCAGTATGATGCAGGAGAATTTAATGTTAATTATGCTTATTTTATAAAAAAATGGGGTTTTTTTACTGGCTGAATGCCTGAGATGGTGAGATCCTTGAGAAAATATTTTAAAAAATGTACAACAGTCTGAAAATTCTGACAGTGATGAATTGTAAGTAATACAAAATTTTGACCACTATCACATGATTTTAATCCCTCCATGCTTCATTATTGCCATTGGTATTTCAAACTTCTAAGTGTTTTCAATGAGTTTTCTCACAGTTATGTTTTTGTATTTTTCCTTTCTAGTGCTTCAAGTTCTCTGTAGCATTTTCTGCTTTTCCCCACAGTCATGTACTATGCAAAAGTGCATAGATCATTTCCATGTCCAAAATACACTGGAGTGAGAGGCATACTGCATAGAAGTTCTACCTTAAATCAATGGCAAATTTAAATCCAGTTGCTTGAGATTCTAAAGGGACAAAGCAGTGGCAAGGCAAAAGACTGGTGAAAGACAGATTCTGATTCCTAAAATCTGTTTTAAGGATCTATTAGTAGCCAAATTTCCAGAAGTGATGAGCTGTTGCTGCTTTCTTTTATTCAGTCTTTCTGGGAAAAAAAAAAAAAAAAAGGTAGGTTATCTATATTTTTATTTTGAATTTTTATTTCAGATTCCACATATTTAAACAAGGATTCCTACAGTTATGCTCTAATTAGAGCATTTGGCTCTGAAGATGTGTTATTTCCAATAATTGTAAGAAAAATATCCTAGAAAAAAGACACTACACTACCTTTTTTCCTTTTTTTGCTGCCTGCCTATGTATTGATGTAAACAACTGTTGTTTTCACCTGATGCCTTAGGATTTTAGCTTTTATATTTTCATATATTTGTAATCCTGCAATTCTTTAGTGTGTAACTCTGAACTCCATATAGAGTGTTAGCAACTGCTTTTCCCATTTTGGTCAGACACAACCATTCCCCTCTAGGCCTGAGAATCAAGGACACCTCACTGTCTCAGGTCCCGAGAAATGTAAACAAAAGTGAGTTTGGGGGGGAGCAAACTAAGAGAATGGGACTCTACTGCCTGAAGCTGTAATTGGACAATTAACCTCTGATATGCAAATGGCCAAAACTTATATCTGTCCCAAAAACTTGTGACTGTGTACATCATGGGTGTAGTCTCTGCGAGACCGTGCACTACCCAAGGTGCACCCTGTGAAGACCTTTCAATAAATACCTACCCTTTATCCTTTCACTCTGTCTAGCCTCTGTTCCAGGTCAGCCTCTACAAGGCATCGCCCCCACTGTGAGCATAATGGAGAAGCCCATTTTTGCTGGCCACAGAAAAATAAGGAGATGATATTATTTAATCAGTTTTATTTTCTAGATGCTGTCCTTTTAAAAAGTTGGAATGGAATTTATCTTTAGGGCAAAGTGAAACCCATGTTAGCTCTCTTGCAGCCATGCTTCAAAGCTGGCTTCTCTGACAATTATCTGTTGTTATGGTATGCACAGCAGTAAGCAAGAGTGATTTAAACACTGCTCAGCTCTGCCTTATTTATTGGACCTGATGTGTCTTCTCTGAGCACAGAGTATCCAGTGCTGCACCAAGGTTTCAATGTCGTGAGTGGTGATGAGCCTTTGGGAGAGTGTGAAAAAACAAAGTAGAAAACCAGCCATGAGGAAATGGACTTCTACGCATTTTTATAAATTCTTAAGGAGCATATGTACAATAAAAAGAGAGGGGAAAGAATATCCCTTCTCTATATGTTTATCATTGTTGCCTGACTCAACTTGAAATTTCCTTTGTTCCTCGGTATGTGATCCAACTTCTAAAAGACCTCTAGTTTTTTGATTTGAAATTGTCTGAGTTAAGATACAGTAGGAAAATGAAAGGCAGATGTCTCACACCTTAAGTCAGTCTCTAGAGCATTTCAGAGCTGTGCAGCCTATCCAGAGTTCTGACCTTCCTTGGCAAAGCTTCTTAATTTTCCCACACCTGCAGCTTTGCTGTTTTTATTTTTTTGGTTTTTTTTTTGTGTGTCTCACAATAAGCATAGCTAAAACAAGCAATGCAGTGAGCATGAATAGAGCACACAGTAGGCAATTTGGGGACTCATTCATCACCGATCAATAGAACTGCTCGGACAGTGGATGAGATAGCAAACAATTTGATTTATTATGTTCAATGTAATAATACATGATTTTAAAAGAAATTAAAACCTCAAAACTAAAAACCTTTATCTTATTTATTAACCATTGATAGAAGTAATAAATACATACTGCCATTTCTTTAAAAATATCACCCAGCCGCATCTGCAAAATGTGATATCTTTTCTTGAGAGGCATAAAAATGATGGATTTTCAAAAGGATTTTTAAAATTTTAATATTTTTAGCATAAAGATTCTAATGCATTCAATTAGTAAAGTGAATATATGTTAAGAAAACACAGAAACAGAGACTCCACAAGTGCTGAATATGGCAAAACTATTTGGTCTCAGTTTGTTCTCACAGAACAGTGTATGTCTCTTGCAATAAAAATGAATTTATGAAGTTACAGCATATAGCAACCTATATAATAATATCAGAAATGAATGGATTCTGAAATACACGTGTGGAAAACTGGAATGATGACTACTAGTGACTATCAACAATTCTTTTTAAATACAATGATTCTTTACCTTTAATGATAAACTCATGTCCAGAATACTTTTCTCAAGACTTCAAAAATTCCAGAAAACAGAAATAATGAATTTGATACTCCTCCCACAAGATTTTCACTTCAAATTATACTTAATTTTTAAAAAAAGCTGTTGAAATATTGCAACAATATTTCCCTAATTGTCTGAGCCAAATTTATAATTACATTCTGAGTAAACTGGGGAACTGAAGACTCATCTTCTTCATAGGTGTTTTGGATGAGTGAAACTCAGCAGTAGAAATTAGTATATGGAAAGCCAGTGAGGTATTCAGTCACAAAGAACAGACACTGTGTGGTTTTAAACAAAGACATATTACTTTTCATGAAAAATTATCTTTAAAAAGGAGCTGTTTTGTTCTAGTATTTCAAAAGCAGCAGAATTAAATTTTGCAGGAGGGAGAGAAATTCTCTGAAGACAGAGTCCAATGCTGTCTAACAAAGCTAACAGATATTAAAAGAGATATAACTGCATTGTATCTGCCACATGTAATAAGCGCAAATTATATTGTAGAAGATTTATTTATTGCATAGAGAAATCTTAATGAATTTTGAACTTCTGCAAATCATTTCATCTTTAATTGAGAGTGGTCTCTGAGTAAACTTTGATGAAGTCTTTTACCTAAAACTTCCCTGACATTTCCGAAGACGTAACTAGTTGTTGGCTTTTTAATTACTAAAAATAACTACATTTGTAATTTTTCTTATTTGTCCATTTAAGGCTATTTTGTTCTGTAGTAGATATTCCATAAAAAGACTGCAATTTATCAACATCATCCACTTGATCTCTATTTTTTTTTACCAGGAGATTTTTTAAACTTTAACAGAAATAGTTTATTTTTGAATGAAAAATTCCAGATGATAATAGTTAGCACAAAATATACATGTGACTGTAAACAGCTGTGACTGATATCTGTCATGGAAATCAATCTCCACAAAGGAAAAATGATTTCGACTGACTTTCAGGGAAAACTTTGGCAGATGGTTGACAAGACTAACAATCTCATGCTGCCTGTGAGTGGATGCTCGAGTGTGTCGTTGCTGAGGCTTGTCCTGCACCCGCTCTCCTCAATGGTGCAGTAGTGACAGTACTTCTCTCTTCAGAAATACAGAATCAAGTGCCAGACCAGAAGAAATGCACTTTGAGGTTGTTGGTACATATGTGCATACATACAATGGATTTGTAGAATGGCAACGTCTTAAGCAATCTACTTCCAAATGTGTTAGGACATTGCAAGATCTCATGAAAATAAGCTCTTGCAATGCTTACAGAGAAATGTGTCCTGTGGCTGCAGCTCAGAAACTTCTGGCTCATTCTTGGCATTCAAATTAGTAGTTCACTTGACCTTTGAGGAAATACTGCTTTTTTGATTATTTTTTATTAGAACTCAGATTTTTATAGAAACAGAGAACACAATTTGCCAAGAGAGCCTTCCTAAATGACTCAGAAAAAGATCTTACTGCTTCAAAAAGGCCTTAGAAAATAACTGGATTTATTAAACTATAGTTTAATTTAACATGATGATGTACAGGAACTTTTCCATGTCAATTTTTTCATGAAATAATAAAGTAGGGAGAAATAGGACTGCTTCTTTCACTGCTATAATATATATAATAAAAGTGATGAAAAGAGAAATTGCAGGCTTTGTTATCTGACATTTGTTTTTAATCCAGTTTGGGGAAAAATAATTCTGAAGCTTTTCGCTGTCTGCATTCAGTGGAGTCAAAACTCTCTGCAGTGAGAGCTCTGTGACCATCATTCCCATTTAAAGTTTTGCCCTTGGTGAAACAATGTTTTCTGACAAGTTGTTTTCTGACATGATCTCTGTTCTATCTAGACCAGCTCCATATGTTCTTTATTAGTACTTGCTAGACTCCTTCCACTCCTTTGACTTAAAGACCACGGTACAACGTAGAAGTGTCCCGCTATTAGGTCAAGTAGTGGTTAATGGTCCTTTCTTATACCAAGGAAATACCTCATACCAATTCACTTTGATTCTCCATTACTGTTTTGGATTAATACAATGCATATCCTGAATACCCACCTATATTCAGAATGCTTAAGAGCTGATTGAATTGTTTCACAGGTGGGAACTGCCTTCTGCTAAAAAGACATATCTTTATAAATGCTGTTGTGTTTATGATTTATTTTATGCATACTAGATATATCTAAAGCACATATACAATTACCAGAACTAAGAAGGCTTTAGAAATTTAGAGATAACTATTTATAAAGTAGAAGAATAGATAGGAAATTCAAATTGAGTCATACAAAATTAATTTTAGCCATTGTAAAGGATATTGCTTTTCTTCCCTCCCTTGATTTCATTATAAACTAAAGAACAAGTTGCAATAAGAAAATTGCCAGAGTTAATTTGTGAACAAAATTGTAGTGCTTCTTTTTTACTTCGTAATTCCTGAATTTTATTAATGATTGATAGAGATAAGAACATTGTTGTTGGTAATAAAGATTACACAAGAAAAACTTTAATTATGTACATTTTACAGTACATCTCTCTTACATGTAAAATCATGTGATAGAGCATATATTCAGTTAAGTGATACATATGAACTGAAGATCGAATATTATTTGTAGTATAACACACTCCAAATATTTTTTTTGGGTAACAGAAAAAAACCCCTGCACTCTGCCTACTTTATTGTTAACCAGTTTTCTACCCATAGCATCTGTTTACATTAGTAATGTAATTGCTGTGATAATAAGCTCATTGATTTAGTATCTAAGGAAATAATCAGTCAGGACATCACATTTGTCTTGCTTTACTTGACAGCCTATCTTCTACACTGAATAGACAATGTCAATTCTTCCCATTGTTTCAGAGAAATGGAACAACACAAAACCCCAGAAAGACCTCTTCGCTTTGCCAACTATTGCCATAAAAATGTTTGCTGCAGCTAACTGGTATTGGACAAATTTAATTTTAACAGTGGCACAAGGCCAGCACACTTTAGTGCAGGAAAATGGTATTTCTTTTGTTATTCAGACAGTATGACAGCCTTATCTTTCACTTGACAGTTAAGCAGAAAAGGACTGTGAAATACTGAAACTGAAAAAAACCAAAGATGCAAACTTTGGTTAAACTGTCTTACTAGTTTTTTTTTTTTTTTTTTCCTACTTCTAAGCATTTTTATGTGAAAATATGTTAAAAAAAGTCCACTTACTAGGAGTTAAAGAACAATTTACAAGATTGTAAGATATCTATGTACTTGGGTTCAATTCCTAAAATTACAGAGGAAAAAATAATCAGTCATGAGTGTAAAAATATAGAACAACCACAGGTTTATGTTGGGGTTTTTTTTCCTTATCTTACTGACAGTGTTGCCTTAATATGTCCTTCTTGCTGCACCTTTGGATTTTGTAAGCTTTCAAAAATCCATGGTTCATGATGAGTTCATGGGCTGAAATTGTAGAAGTTTGAGTTGTCTTGACCATGTGTGATATTCAAGCTGCAGAGGATGAGAGTCTGTCCCCTCTACCTCTGTGCCGCCCACGAAGCCCAGTATTCACCACAGGGCCTGTACACAGCAGTGCCGAATGACTTTTGCCTGGAGTTTGTTGTACATGAGCAGAGAGTAAGAGAAACCTCATTCCCCTGTGGAGGTGAATCTCAACTCACCACTTTATAGACAGCACAAATGAGCTCACATTATATACAACATCAAATAATACTGCTCTAGACTGATATACAAATAATACTAATATTGAAATAATACCGCTCATATAGCACCAGTGTGTGACAGGACAAGGGTTAATGGCTTCAAAGTGAAAGAGAGTAAATTTAGTTTCGATACTAGGAAAAAAATTTTTACTGTGATGATGATGAGGCACTGGAACAGGTTGCCCAGAGAATCTGTGTCTGCCCCGTCCCTGGAAGTGTTTGAGGACAGGTTGGATAGAGGTCTGAGCAACTTAGCCTAAGTGAAAGGTGACTCTGCCTGTGGCAGGAGTGTTGGAACGAGATGATTTTTAAGGTCCATTTCAACCCAGGCCATTCTATGTTTCTATGATAACTTAAAAATACTGCCATTAGTTACCATGTGCTTCACAAAGACAGTTCATCTCTACGCATTTTAGAGAGGAAGGAAGGAAGTACTCTTCCTCTTTTAAGGATAAGATTAAAAAAATCATTTAATGTTTTATATACCATGGTGTACTCTGCAGGAAATTAACTGAAAAAGTAAATTTACCTCACTTCCCGTCAACAACAAAAAAGATATTCAGGTTTCCTTTCCTTTACATACCCTTTGTTTTAATTGAAAGTGGGAAGAAGACTTACATTTTGGAAGAGTCGGTAGAAATGAAGATATGCAAAACTAAGTCCTTATCATGGAGTGTTAATTACCTATGCGGTAGTTGTACTTACAAGATGAGAGCAACCAAAGACAGGTTGTTCTTTGTTTCCAAACCAGATGCGGGGTAGCAGAAGTGTGGCCTCACAGCTCATCTAAATTCTGAATTCCGGCAGGCTGACAGCTGCTCCTTTTCTGCTGATTAAGAAACACCAACACTTTTTTTTTCTTTTTTTTTCTCTCCACAAAGACCTTCTTGGCTGCTTGTAAACTCAAAAATGGGCTCTTCCCACTCAGTATTTTTAACTGTGATTACTAAAAAGGAGGTACTGTTAAACTGAAGAAGAGAGGCAAGGTTTGGATGAGATGTACTAGGAGATATAATGATATACCACACATTTACTGATGTATCACAAAAAATGACAATTACAATTGAACATTGTACCTTTTTTTTTTCTATAACTCTCCTGGACAGAAGCCTTGAAAAATCTTTCCAAAATGAAGTCCTTTCTTGTCAGACAAATGAAGTCTATTCAGTTTTGGCCCCTTAGGGGATTGCTGGCAGAGTTCAGACCTGACACAGGTCCAGACCCCCTTCTGATCCACATAAGGTAGAAAATCTGTGTTTCTGTTTTAATTTGCAGGATAGTATTCTAGGTCTCTTGGTATTCTTCCACTTCTCAGGAAAAAAAAAAAATTAAAAAATCAAAAGGACATGATGCTAATGATGCCCAAAACAGTAAGTTTGAGTCTAGAGGAGGGCCATGAAGATGATCCAGGGGCTGGAGTGCTGCTCCAATGAAGACAGGCTGAGAGAGTTGGGGTTGTTCAGCCTGGAGAAAGGAAGACTCCAGGGAAGACTTAAAGCTGCCTTCCAGCAACTAGAGGGGGCCTGCGAGAAAGGTGGAGAGGGATCTTTTACAAAAGCATGTGGGGATAGGACAAAGGACAAGGGCTTGAAACTGAGAGAAGGTTTCTATTGGAGATAAGAAAATAATTTTCTAGTGCAAGGGTAGTGAGATACTTGAACAGATGGCCCAGAGAAGCATCCCTGGAAGTGTTCAAGGCCAGGCTGGATAGGACTTTTAGCAACCTCATCTAGCAGAAGATTTCCTGTGGCAGAGGAGTTAGAACTAACTGATATTTAAGGTCCCTTCCTACCCAAAATGTTCAATGACTCTACAAAATGTGGATCATTATGGGCATTACCTCAGGATGGACAATGTGCTGCTGTGATTCTACATTCACTTGACATCTGGGAGAGATTTGCTAGGGTACCTTCATATTAAAAGTTGCACATCACTTATATTTTTGAAGATGTATTTGTTCCAATCCCAGCTGAACAATTTTTTTTCCCTCTAATAGTAATTTCCTTTTGGAGGGAAATGAAGATTTTGCAACATGTGAAGAAGTATTTTGTGTTTGTCACCATGATAACAGCTTTCCCAGTGCTCTTTCCTGAGGCTGGATTATCTAGTTTGAGGCATATGCCCAAACTATAAATGAACATCTGCTATATACTTAGACTGTGTATATTCAGAGGTTTTTCTTTCATATACATGTGCAAGAATACACAAATATTGTTGTAATGTAAAAGAAATTATAGACATGTCCAAAATAATATATATATTTCATCAGATTTAAAGATATTTACTTCAGTTTTTATGTTCTTCCTCAGGAAACCTTGCCTACTAAAAAAGCTTTATTGAGATACAAACAAGCTAGTCTTGAGATTCTGCAGCATACACATCAACAGCCTCAGAAACTCAAACTGGAGCACAAGTTTTCTTCATACTGGTTTGTACCTAACTAAAATGGTTGTTCTTCTTCCTATAACAGGGGAGTTCAGAAGGTTGAATCAAAATAAAAGGTGTGCATCTGGATAGCTGATAGTAGCTTAAACAGTAGTGAAATATGACTAATGGGTACTAACCAAAGAGGATAGAAGGCATCCGGATCCAATCCCCCTCTTCTAAAGGCATCCGCTCTGATTGAAAACAGGTTTTACCTAATGATTTCCACACAGAAAAATTCTGGAGTGATATCAATTTTAACTTTTTTTTTTTTTTTTTTTTTAACCTGACCTTTCGTCTCAGAAAAAGAAAACTAGCGGAAATGCAGCTCTAGGAAGAGCGAACTGGGGAACACCTGTGGGAAAGCAGATTTTCACTGCAGAAAGATGAAGGTTCGCTGTACGAAGGGCCTGTGTTAAATCTGCTTGTCTGCTGCTACCTGAGCAGAAACACTGGATGAGAATAATAGGAAAGAAGATGAGAGAAGAGTTTTCTCCTTCATTCCGAGATGAAAGATGTTTTTCAGTTGGAGATGTGTCAGTCACACAAAAGCTGGTCATTAATAATAAGTCACCTTCATTTTATACTCAGATCTGAGAATAACACCTCTCTATGGTTATGCTAATTCTGTTTGCTTACTTTCCTCAGGGCAGGTGGGTTTTTCTGACTGTCAGCTGAGTATCACTGGTGGTTTTTATTATTACCAATTATCAGAAAAAAAGATTGGAGAGTAAGTATCATGGTGTTTTGGAAAAGTTTTATGTTTCTTATATAAACTTGTTCAAAAACAGCTTTGGAATTTATTCTTTCTTATTCTTCCATTTCTTTCACATTCACCATTTTTTGTTTGGGTTCTCTTCCTCTTACTGTCTTTTACTCAGTGCTGCACTGCTCTGTGGGAAATAAATTTCTTTCAGATAAGGCAGAAGATGCAAGATATTCTAGGATGTTCTGTATTAAATCAGAAGGCTCTGTGGTTAGTCTTGATAGAATATTACAAAAGATTTACATGCACGCTGCAGATCTTACCTGTAGGTGGTTTTACACTTTGAGAACACTTTTTGAAAATTGTAGTCCTGGGAGATCAAAGGACATGAAGATGATGGATTGCTGAGAATATCTTGAAATGAGCAGTGCCTGTTCCATTTATAAATGTAACAGTCTTCAAGGTTAGAAATGAAAGCTGAAAAATCAGTACTTAAAGCTATTCGAAGTAAAGGAACAGTTCTGAAATGGAGTTATGTATAAGCTGCTTCATATATCACCCTTTGTTATGGTGTAAAATTTGAGCGTAGGTGTGGGCAACCACTATAAATTGCCATGGAGATTAGTATTTCAGTCACTGAGGTCACACTGACTTGTCCAGGAACGGTTTGAGGTAAAATTAACAGCATCTTTATACTTTATCGCCCTTGGTTAAAATCTGTGCAAAAATGACATCCGACTACCTGTAAACTTCACTTTTAAAAGAAAATCAGACTGAGTGTTTCTGGAGTTTGCTACTTAAAGCTTCTGACCTTATGTCTTGTATCAATCAAACACATCTGGGCTATCTCAAATGGCATTTTCCATCCCTACCTCTTCTGGCTGTCATGGAAACGCCATGCACCCTCTTATGAAGGTACTGTAATACTGCTGGGCTGAGCACAAATCACATTAACAGTGGAGTTGGAATCAACTTAGACATAATAATGGTTGTAGCTTAGGGAAATAGCCCCTCACGTCTCTTCTAGACAGCTCCAAGTCTGAGCACTTCCTGGGAAACCATGTTCCATTTCCTGGAGGAAAGCCATTCTGAGGGACACCTGCAATTCTGCACTGAGGTGATGAGAATGGCAGGCATGAAATCCCTACATCTACTGTCAGCTGCAGACAAGTTTCCTCTCAGATCTGTGATTTAAGAATGACACTCAGCTTTTGCCATCCAATGCCTTTCTTCAAGGGTGCAAGTGCTCATGAAGAAATTGGATAGACAGACAAAACGCTGCACCTCAAGCATCTCATTCTCAGGGCACAGAGAAGAGTCACTGTCTGGCTCCAAACTTGCCTTACAATATAAAATATTATAGCACTCTTTCCTCCTCTCCCAAATGCCACCTTGGTTGTCGTCAGCAACAGAAGGAAAAATGAACATCCATATGGGGAGACTTTAATTTATCTTCTTGTGAGCTCTTTTTCCTTACAGATGTTCAGTTTTCTTTTCTTTGTTTCGTTTTTGGAGTTGTGAGTTCTAGGGTTTGTTCCAGTTGAAAAAAAAAAGAGAATAAGAGATATCCTCATACCATCTCATAGTGAAAACCCCACAGCTCTGTTCTTAACTGTCATTCCAGAAGAAATCATGGAAATTTCACTCTTCACCCTCTCCTCCCATTTCTATTGAATGAAATGGCAGCAACTGCTCCACCATTAGGATCAATATCCAGGCCATTATGTTGGCAAAAGAAGCAGCAAATCACATTTACGTGGATTGTCAGATTCATTATTATAAGCAGATGGCGATCCTTGCACTACAATGCAGCTGAGAAAAGACTGACATCATTTCAAATTAAAATCTATAATGCTAATACACATCTCTAACTCTTTGTACAGGCCTAAGTGCATTAATCTTCTGAATGATTTGCCAACTTGTTCACTGCTTTAGGTGTTTTCACTTGAGTGGAGCTAAAAGGAGAGCTTTTAACTGAAAATGGTTAACATTTATTCATACAGATTGATAAAAGTTAACATGCAATTTTCTTTACTAGTAGCTCCCTAATAGGAATTAATGGGACATTTTTAAGAGAAAATTGCAAGTTCAGAAGGCTAGTTTAAGAAATGTGTTAACCACTGAAGAGAAAAATATGTTAGTAGCATCTCCCTTATATAAACTACTTTTAAAACCATTACTCATAAAAAGGCAGGGCAGTTTTAAAATGTGTTGTAGACTTGTCTAAGTATGCAAATAAATTTTGTCAAATGTGGACAAAAAAATGGAAATTTTTACGATCAAATAACTGTCAAAATTTTGAAAAGTGAACATAAAATCAGTCTGATCTTTTAATACACATAAAGTGGAAGATAGTTCCCAGAAAAAGAAATTTAGATATCTCAAGGATGGTTATATCTAGAGTGTCTAAACAATATATTCTGTCATCATATTTTCTATAGCATGCTCTAAAATATCAGAATTTTGTACACAGTTTTTAGAACATGGAGGCTGATTCCTGCATTCTTCCACCTTTCTCCAGAAAGGAAATATCCAATAGAGAATATCTTCTGGGGATTGAACTATGGGCAGTGCGCCGTCAGGCTGCCTAACCATGAGAATGTAATGCTTTTGCTTCTAGAGAAATGTTTGCATCATTAGGGGCTGTCCTGGACTTTTTCTGCCTGCAAGTACGATGCTGGGTAACGCCACACTGGGAGCCATGTCATCATATGGTCTATTCTGAGTTAAATGCCTTTCCTTTTGGAAGGCCTTAATAGGTGGGTGGCATTACATTGATGCAGCTGATTGGATCCATGGGGCAAACAAAATTCCTGTGTTTTCCCTAAAGAAGATTGTTTCAAAACATCCAGATTAACTACAAAGCCACGAATCTCTGGAATTCTCCTATCGAAAGCTTTAAAAATGTGTATGTCATTGCAGAAAGCCTTAGCTTTGCCAAAGAAATAACTGAAAAATTAAAGTTTGTTAAATGTTTTGGCCAAGCCCAGGTAGGATCTTTTATGCCATTTATTTTTATCCAGAGATTTAATTTCAGAGGAAAAAGAGCCTTCGAATCTACGTTTGTGTTGCCTTCTCCCAGTATGTGCCAGTGCCATGTGTTAAGGTTAATTACTTACTTCTTTAACTGTATCACTGATGTTTAGTTTTTCTGAATTCTTTTGTTATTAGCATATCGGAAACCCGATGTCTCTGTATTTCGTTCATATTTGCTCACCTTCATGACAAAAACTGATTTCTTAATATTTTCTTGTTCTATCCATCTGACTCAGCACTACAACCTAGTTTGGCTTGCCCAAAGCAGTTGTTACATGCAGAAATAGAAAATAATGATTCACTAATGTAACAGTATATAACAGCTTAATAATTTGTTTACCCAGAGATGTTTTGGGTTTTTTTTGGAGTAGGGATTGGTTTGTGTTACAAATGACAAATTTTAATAACAAAGTACAGGGGAAAAAAGTAGTTTTTCTATTTGGGAAGTTGCTTTAAAACGTACTGCTTGGAAAGCTGCACAGCAAGATTCATAAAAAGATAATGAAAGATAATTTCATTTTCCAAATTTTTTAAAGGAAATGTCATTCAAGAAAATTAAACTTGAAAGAAAGGTATGTACCCATTTACAGCTATATGAGTCTGATCTTCCAAAAAAACCTTACTGTTTCATGAAAAATTTTGTGCAATAGGTTCCAATCTATATGGATGTTGAAATTAACTGATGATCATAAGAACTTTAGGTCAGCTTTAACTTGTCAGCTTTAACTCTGTGACTATCAGAGAATAAATTAGTAAGAATTCTGAAAAAATTAAAAATTCATCACTGTTTTGATATGTTGAACAGGGCTTATAGTAATATTTGAATCTTTTAAATCCATTTTTTTTGTAAAGTCTCTACCAATTATTGAAGTACTAAATGCTATGCACATCTTTCAGGTTTCTCTTTTAGGTATTACAGGTAAAAACAGGTACATCCAGGGTGTTAAAATTTATGGTTCTGATTATTTAAAGTGCATGAGTTGCATCTGATATTTATTTAAGAACTTCTATTCATAGCATAATATTTAAACTGCTTAATTAATGGATAATAGCAAGAGATGGGAAATGTGTAATTTACAAATTGAAAAAAGCTCTTAAAAGTTTTGCAGAACATCTGGAACTCTTCCACAACAGTCTTGAAATAATATGCTCTAAGCCATAGATCCCATTATAACACATCTCACATATGTAATACCATGACTACTCCATGAATTGGTTTCTCATATGTGAATTGCATGGATTCATTAAGTACAGTACACACTAACATTCCTCACTCTGAGTTGATTAGTCAAGTTATTAGCATCCAAGATACTGCTGCTGAATTAACAAATCTGAATAGAGATTTCCCTGAGATATAGCTCTGGAGCTTATTTTAGAATATGGCATTTCTCCCAAGTGACTCTCAGTGACACAGTTTGAAAGCTGTAGTAGTTGGTTAGTAAACTGCAAATTAGTATTTTTTTGAATACATGAAATAATAGACTCTTTTTGATCAGAGGCTAAAGATATAAAATACATTTACAGGTTGCATGTGCTTCACATTCAATCTGAGCCCTAGAGCGTACACTTCTTTCCCCACCCCCCTTTCCTTTGCCTGCATTGCAGTTTGTTTTACTGACTGAACACTTAAAGAGATATCTACTTAAGGATGTCAAAAGGTGTAGTAAATGGGAGGCAGGCCACTGGGAGACAAAATAGGGAGGTCATTCCGCCTGACCTCCTCCTGTTTTTTCTCACTAAGAAAGCTGCTGCTCAGCTGACTTAAGATTGAGAGACAAGGCAGAAAAACAGCAAAAACAGTATTAACTCAACCTTTTTGGTACCGTGCTTTCTACTTGCAAAAGGTTTTTCTTGATGCTGGTCTTCTGTTGCAATCATTCCCTTTAGAAATGCTTCAGTATATTATTTCTTCTCTGTTATTCACCCTACTTGTGGGTTGTGTAAGTGAATGGAAATTCAATGATAAAGTCTTCTCTGACTTTTATTAGGTATATAAACATTAGTTTCAATGGTTAAGCTAAGATTCTCAGTAGCTGATGCTTTTGTTGACATTGCAAAGAGGATTTTTGTCTTTAGGTAATATATAAGGCTTCTGTAATTTCTTGTTATGGTATTAACATATTGGGAAGGGAATCCCAACCTTTAACCTCATAGTTATATTGATGAGGTGCAAATTGATTTATTGTGTGTATTCAGTCTCTGAGCTGGGCAGGAGGGTCCCAATAGTTCAGCCAGTAAACATTCAGGTGAGTGCAAGTGGATGTCATGTTGAAGAGAAGCAACAAGTGTGCTCCACTTGCAGGAATTGTGTACTTTCTCTTACCCAATGCCTGGCAGATCATGTCAACTTTGACAGCTCATTGTTTTGCTAATCAGTAGAAATGAGGAATATCTTCTGCATTGGCATCCACCAAGATGTGGATCCTCTTAGGTAACTAAAAGGCATCTCTGTTCTTTGGACAGCAAAGGTTTCATTCTAGCAAAGTGGAAGTTAGCACTAAAAAAATACAGTCTAAAGAGATGTTTCAAAGACATTTCTACTTTATAGGTGCTTACCACAAGTAGTTTTCTGTGCTCTACTGAAGCTCACTCCCAAATCTGAGCATGATTTATTATGAACTTGTAGAGAAACTAGTTATATAATTTACCCACAGAAGGTGGGAAGAGTAGCTCGCCTCAGAAATATATCACAAAATCATTAAAAAAATCCATATACAGTAAACTGAAGTAGAAAGAATGTAATTTTAAAAAATTAAAATTAGACTGGCTTTTGATAAACATGCACACTCAAATTCTTCTTCAACTTATTTTTATAATTACTACTCTTGCTACTTGAGGTTTACATTAAAAACATTTTACTCTCTTATATTTTTCCTCTATTTATATACAACTAAAAGCCACAATTTTTAAATTGCAAATCTTTCCGATGAGGGAATATATGCAACTGGGAAATAAAGGTTTGTAGTTTCCCAGGTAAAGCACCTAGGAGACGGGGCTGGAGAAAATACCAGTGAATGACTGTAAGGCCTGACCAAACCTCGACAGCTGAATGATTTTGAGTGAGATACTTTTTGCTCCTGTGTTGTAATTACTCACTTTCTTTGATGGAAACTACTCAGGTTATGTTAATTTGACTTATGTCAACATCTCTGAGAGAGAGTTCAAGTCCATGAGTGTGGGTTTATAAAGGCACTAAAATTCTAGAATACAGAGACTCTCAACTGAAATGAGGAAAAAACCAATGTTCACAGGACATTTATAACCTAATTATATCTCCTGTCATGGATTTTAGTCTAAAAGGTTTGTTGTCTTGTTTGGGGTATTTTGTTTGTTTGTTTGTTTGTTTGATGTGGTTTGTTTGGTGTGTTTTTTGGTCTTTTTTTAAATAAAGGCAGAGAAATTCTTTGGAAATACCAAATTCATAATATTCTGTAAATAGGACTTTTAATGCAAATTTGCTTGCATATAACTGTGAAAAATAACAGTAAATAGGAAAAGTTTGGAGTATAACTCTATCTTCACAAAGAAAATGAAACAGAATTTTGAACATAACCAAATCTACTTACATTCATTATCTGAAAATGTCAGTGATTGTACCATTGCCAGTCCCTAGTTTCTCACATCAGCTATACCACTTAATAGCTCTCTTCCCCTTTTCTAAGCTTAGGGTCTTTCTATGATTTATTGTCTCATATATTATTTAAAAGAATGAATAGATGTATATTATTTAAAACATTTTCTGAAAATCTCTAGGGGGGAGAAAAAAACCAAAAACCCAAAAATAAACCAATGGTAAAATAGTAGCAAGTCGTAGAGATCCAATAAGCTGCTTCATATTCTATTACATTGTGCCATGTGCTAACTTAAGGGTAAATATTTCCCTTTTTTCTTTTCCAGGGGCACCACATAGTTATTGATACTCTCTGCTGGTTCTATACCCACATAGAACATATCCATATAAGCAGCTGAAGAGATGACTTTAAAAACCTGATATTAGGTTTTAGTCAAGTGTTACATCAATAAAAGCAGAGAAAAATAAGGATTAAATACGAATAGAATGGCACCAGAATTGAATGTTTTAACCTATTCTCTGGGGGAGCAAGAAATATTTTAGTACAGAAGTACTCAAAACCCTGTACATGAATATGTGAACAGGATGAACCCCTTGTCCTCAATAATGTTTTGTGTAGCCATTTTTAAAGCAAACTTTGCCAATTACAAAAGGTAGAAAGTATCAATTAATCTTCATTTATTAATATGTTTCCTTTAAAGAGTTTGCTTCTTATTTGAAAACCAAACTCTTTCCAATGGGATCCTTAAATTTAGAGATGTGAGGCAAATGCACAGAGTATCCTGCAATGCAGGGAAAGTGCATTTCTCAAATGGCAATTAGTTTTTCACTGTTACTGATTCACTAGGTGTCTTCTGTCCAGTGGGGCAGCACAAGTGGGGGCGGCCTATGGGAAAAAGAACTCCGAATGGGAATGATAGATGTGCTTTAAAGCCAGCCATCTGTACTTACTTTCAAAGGTGCTGAACTAGTGACTTTTTTTCCCGCTTCCTCCTTTTTTTCATTTCTCATGATACACATTTGCAAAAGTACAGAATCTCCGGTGAATGGCAAAGTGGGATGTGGACAAAGGTTTTCCTTACTCAGAAGGGATGAGCATGGTGCAAAGTGAAAAGTTCATTGTATGATGGATGAGCCAGTGCGTATGAAGGTCACTCTGTCAATGGTACACAAGAGAGGATTATGGGTGACAACAGCTCTAAAGTACTGGAAACTAAATTGTTTACAAAATGCAATAATAGAGAGTTGTAAGAAACTTCCCCAACTTTGTTATTGCAAAAAGATCGCCAGAACAAATGAGCTGAAGGGTTTTTTGGATATCTTGGAAAACATTTCAAAAGTAGGAAGAGATTGTTGCTTTGAAGACTAAGATCATCTGTTCCTTTTCAAATTAAATTATCACTAAGAGACAAAGAAGTCTCAGCTCAAAGCAACAAACACACCAGAACCTCACCACCTCCTCCTGAAAAAAAACTCCCAACCAAACTATAAAATAAAACAAAGTTATATTAATTTTAACTAATCCCCTGCCAAAAAAGAAAAAAAAAATGAGAGTTTTACAAGATACTGCTGTATGCTGAATGAAAATAAAGGATTCCTATTAAGTTTTAAATTGTGCAAAAATACTCTTATTCTGTTTAACAGATTATCTTTTAAAGTCAGCCAGTTAATGTTCTAATAAAAAATGACCGTAGGCACAGCTCCTGAAGTGACCCTCAAATGCCCCAGTATTTGCATACTTTATTTTCTGCCAGCTTAAAAATAATATAAAATAACCTAAGGTTGTTATAAAATGTTAATCTCATTAACATTATAAACCCTAGTATTTAATTGCCACTTTCTGCCATTTCTGACTTGTTTTTCTTTCAAATAAACAGAGTTTTGGGATATCTGTATGTTAAATTGCCTAAGATTGGAATACGGAAAGTGCAACATTTAATACCATAAAATTTCATTATGATTCAATCATGTTCTAGAAATGCTTCCTTTGAAGTCCCTTATTTTGAAAAGCAGTGTCTCTTAAAAACTTGAGCAATTAATATATCCAATTTCTGTGCAAATGTTTTCCTAAACATTAGAATAGAGTTAAAAAAAAAAAAAATCATCCCTAGGATATACACCATGTTTTCTCCAGCTAAACAGAAGCATATACGGAAAGATTTCCAGGCACTCACCAATGTGAGAATATGCCAGAAGCAATAGTTTCCGTCCATATCAAAGCAGTGTACTGGATAGTGTTTTAGCACTGACTTAAAGCTGTGATAACAGGCCTTTTCAGATATGCCATTTCTTAAATAAGGCACCCTTCATTTAACCAAGTGTTCAGTATTGCCAAATCTATAAAGCTAAATTGCTTTTTTATAAGGTAGAACCTTACCTGTTGGATAAAGTATGTGCAGTGAGGCTTATAAATGCTCATAAAGGGAAAGTATGGACGGTAAAAGTATCCATTACCTTTTGGAAAAAGGACGATTATTTCAAAGAAAATGCCAGCAGTGGGAGACATATAATAATAATTTAGGAGGAAAAATAAAACTGGCTTTTTCCCAGTACCACTGTTAATAATACAACTACTTCTTTTATATTAATTAAAAAGTGTTTCTTGCTTGCTATATATTTTTAGTTAGCAGCCAAGTATTTTGCACTTTATAGCAAAGACTGGACTTCAACCAAACTGGGAGCAAGTGTGTTGTGGAAAGCTATTGGGGGAAACTTTATAACATAGTGTCTATTAATGAAGGACAAATTCATTTAATAGATCTCCCTGTAAATCAACATCTGTTGGTAAATTGTCTGGAATAGTGGAATTGCTGTGGGTGAAATTCACTTTTGTGTACTGAAATGACACATACTTTTGAGTTGAGTTAGACTTTTTACCTACCAGTAAGATACAGATAAATTGCCCAGGTGCTTTTTTGTAAGATACAATGCTAGGCTTTCCTATGCTGGTGCAAGCACATAAGATCTGAGGAAAAGAAAAAGCCAAATTTCCGCTTTCCAAAGCTCACCTTTGTATCAGCATTTGGAACTACTTCATAATAGATAAATCAGCTTGCTTTGGTCTGAGGTGGACACTTGTGTCATTTACTCTTTATCCAAATGAACTCGGTAGCATTTATTCTACACCAGTGCCCCTGCAGGGCTTTATTGTATAAGCCTCCTCAGATACTGAATTTTGCCAAATACACCTGAATATGAAAGTGGGATTGTCTGTCCTTCTGATGGACAGTCTCCAGTAACTGTTCTTCAGTAAGTACAGAAGATGGTATTACATGACTACTTTATGATGCTTAATGTCTGAAGAACAATCGGTTGTCCATCTGGGATGGGGAGTGATGACAAGATATTCAGGGATCCAAACAAGAATTAAGAGCTCTCATTTCTAAGGTAAACTTCAAAAATTCCAGATTGGATCAGATTCTCTCTCTCTTTTTGGGATTTGTTAGGATACAAAGAACCATTGTGATGAACTAATCTGACTATGCAAAACAAAGACACTAGGACTGGTCAAAAATTCATTTCACTGTGAATGAGAACATATGAATTTTAGGGAAAAAATCCAGTGTCAATTTTCCTATAGTTCAGAAATTCCCATGATCCCTTGAGATTTGTTAATTTTTCTTCCTGAGTAGTACTAATGGGTTTGCATGGCCAGATTTGTAACCGGACAGGGGGAGGGGACTGCAGCTAAGGGCAGGGGAAACAGGAGTGGCTACTGTGAGAAGATTTTCACATACATGACAGAGTATATCTCATGCCAATATCGCAAGCTTGAGCACCAAAACATCTTGTGTCTCCTCTTCTTTCCAAAGGCTAGCAAATTGGCATCATGTCATGTTCTTAAGCTGCTCACTAAGAATTAATTATTTCCTTACTCTATTGTCACTCTTATGGGGTGCTGTCCTATCTGAAATATCAGGAAGAACTTCTTTCCTCCCTCCCTCCCTTCCTCCCTTCTTCCCCCTCCCCTCTCCTTCCTTTCTTCCTTCCCTCCTCCCTCCCTTCTTCCCCCTCCCCTCTCCTTCCTTTCTTCCTTCCCTCCTCCCTCCCTTCTTCCCCCTCCCCTCTCCTTCCTTTCTTCCTTCCCTCCTCCCTCCCTTCTTCCCCCTCCCCTCTCCTTCCTTTCTTCCTTCCCTCCTCCCTCCCTTCTTCCCCCTCCCCTCTCCTTCCTTTCTTCCTTCCCTCCTCCCTCCCTTCTTCCCCCTCCCCTCTCCTTCCTTTCTTCCTTCCTTCCTTCCTTCTCATACTCATACCCATACCCATCTTCCCTTCCTTCCCTCATTCCAACTCTTGCCGATAGTGTTGTCAAAATTTGGTGTAGATCAATTTATTAATATCTTTTTTCCTCTAAACTGATAAACTGTAGGGAAAGTAATCAATCTACAGAGGATGATATCAGAATACTTTTTTAAGCTGATAAGACTAAACTACTTAGGAAAAGCACTACTTTGGGCTTTTGCAGAAAACGTTACAGAAATTAAAGCACCCTCCTTAGTGAGCTCTCCCTTGTATAGGAAGTGCAAGCTGAATTAGGCTGGATTCAAAGAGCCATACTACAAGTCTTCTTGGTAAAGTCAGACACTGTTTTGCAACTAGAATAGACGTATCCTCGCATGTTTATGAGTAGAGTTATGCAAAGACTTAAGTCTGGCTTCAGACATCTCAGTGTACCTCCAAGGACAGTGACATCTTAAAATTCAGTGATCTAGATTGCGTCTAAATAAAAGGTTTTACTGAGGAAAAGCAAAGCTTTAATTACAGTTTGCTGGAACTTCAGAAACACTGGACATGTGATTCCTTATTTCAAGTAAATTTGTCCAGTGAAGGCTATTATAGGTTCACCAGTCATATAACTAAATTTAGGGTTTGCATCACAAATTTGAGTAGATTACACTAATTTTAAGAAAATATTTCAAATTTTTTTTAAAAAGCACATTTAAATACAGTACTACTTAAATTGAAGTACAAACTGAACACAAAAGAAAATCTGGCATTTCAAATGGGATTTAATGTACAAGTGTTTTTGTTTGAAAACTGAAAATAATTCATTAATTTGTACCAAATAAAAACTCTCCTTGGGACATTCAGCAGCGCTAATGATAATTGAGTACTCAATTGGAAACACTTTCAATATAGGTGGATGTAGCACAAATGTCAGGGGAGATTATAACTCTCTTAACTGTGATGGAATTCCCCAGTCTGTTGAAGGTAGGAAGTTAGAGGCAATAAACCAGCACTAAATATCTTCATTGTATATGACGCTTGAAGTTCCTGTTACCACACTCAGAGTCTTCATTTTACCTCATCTCCTGTTTCAGAAGATCTTTATGTTCTTTCTCTTGGTGAAACAAATGATTTTGCAACGTTCTTTGTATTAGTAGGTGTTCCTGCATTGTTTGCCTTTGCAGCACTCGAGGGGCTCAGATATTAAAGCTCCACATTCCCTCAAGCAGCAGGGGTGCCCTGCCTGGGAGGAAGGGGTGGGGTGGGGCAGGCTGTGTAACCCCTCTTCCTTCGCAGTCCCTGTTGATGCTCTGTTGAGCAGTGCTGGGGGAAGAGTGGCACCAGAGCGGAGACCCAGGAAACGGCAGTGAGCCACAAGCTGGCTTCAGCGGGTAGTTCCCCCTGTTACCTCAACCAGAACTTTACAATTTCCTATTGAGGAGTCTTTTCAGGGTATATTGACAGGAGTGGCAGACAGGGTAATGAAAGACAAATTCCATAACGCAAAAGGCAGAGGAGCTGACAATGAGATCAGAGAGCTGACCCCTGACCCAAGTCAGCATTTTCTTTTCTCTCCTTCTCCTTCCCTCTTTCTTTCTCAGTTTACTGTTTCAGGTTTGCTTATTATATGGAACAGTCTCAATTGTGACCCTGAGCCCATTATTGCTTTGGCTTTTCCCCTTCCCTCAAACGATTGTTTGGAAAATGGCCCCAACAATGTGGAAAAGATGCTGATAAGTATAGAAAAGAGTGGTTAATGAGAAAAGCTGGGAGATGCTTGCAGTTTTTATCAAAAAGAATAAAAGGAAGAGTAGTGTTTTCAGTGCTGGTGATAACTAGAAGATTAGTGCAAACCTCTGTGCATTTATGTAAGTTTGTGTGTGATGAAGTCCTTCTGTCAGCCACTTTCACCAGGAGAAGAGAACAAGTAGTGTCATTTCTATTTCCTGTAATGATTTAAGACTTCAAGCCATAACACCAAGATGTGAAAGATGTCTATGACAACAATGCCATAGACATTGCATTTTCCAAGCACTTTCGCCCTTTTTTAGCCTTTCCTTACAGAAACACATTCATTAGTTAAAATAATTAATGTTATTGATTTAGCTCATGAAAAGGGGAAAATATACTGTTTTACCATAGGGGTGGCAAGACTGGCATTCTACTGAGTACTAGGCATCTCACTTCTGAGGTACATGGCTTCTTTGATCCTATATTCTTTTAGGATATACTGTTTCACCACCAGCTGTGTTAGGACATTTACACACTTTATACATCTAGAAAGGTCTCTGCTTTAAAGTCTAAATAATGGTTAGTTGAAATAGCCCAGTTATGCAAATCATAAAGATGCTTTCCAAAACTTTTCTTCTATTTGTTATGTCCAGAAGGTTTCCTTACTTTTGGGATCCTGTTCAGACACTGTGTGAGATTTGTCTGTTATAGTGCATTAGTCTCTCTGATATTCAGCTAGTTTAATCTTCTCTTAATAATTTTAAAACATCTTCAGATTTCATGAGTGCACTGAGGACCATATCCTCAAAGACATTAAAAAATAAAAAGAATTTTTTCGTGCATGTGAAACAGAAGGATTGTCTTATAAATAAATTTAAAACAATACACTATTAGATAGATGAGTATTTATTCTTCAAGAATGTAGTGTTTTAACATCCACAAACTACAAGGTACTTGAAGCCAAACAGGAAGGGATGGAGAACAAAAAATTCTGATGATAAGTATTTTCAAGTTGTTTCTTTCACAAAGACATCACATTGCGAGAGTTTGGATGCCAAGTCAAGGTTGTGCTGATGAGAAATTAACCTTTTGTTTGACAAATAGAACTGGAAAAACATTGTCTTTATTAAAAATATCCTCTGCCATTATTGGTCTGAGACTTGAAGAACGCAGTTTTAAGACACGCTGCATTAGCTGCAGTGCTGTTCACAGCAATAATTTAATTGTAGATGAGCAAGAGTAGTATCCCAAAATTTTAGGTACTATGAACCTGTAAATGAAAATATAGACTCCTATAAGGAAAAGGTATAAAGAAAATGGAAATAAAAAGTTCTGGAGTCTATTGACATGCTTTAAACCACTCCAAACTTGCTAATAGTTAATAAAATACTTATGGGGAGATTTTTCTCTTTGTAAAACTTTAATACACTGCATTATTACAGACTAAATAGAAGGAGCTTGAAGAGTCACCTAAATCTGACTTTTCTCTGTCTCTTCCTCTAGCTCACTGTGCTATTAGCAATAAGTTGGATATGGAAAATATCCTTTCTAAAAGCAACATATCCCCTTGGGAGTAATTTTGTTCTCTGACCAATAGACATTTTTATTTCTCTTACAGGACATTTATCAGGTTCAAGCATGTTTTGCCTCTTTTGCAAAGGACCACAAATCAAATCAAATATCACAAAGTACCTGGGGATTACCTATGCCTCATGCTCAACCTTATTATAGGTACTATCTCTTACACCAACATATCCCATGTGAAAGTAGCCCTATTAGTATTCTCCACTAATGCTTTAAAGAGGCTATTGGATAAGGGAATAAAGGTAGAACCTTTAAATTATTAATAGTAAAAAAAGTCTGCTATATCATATCTATTCACAGAAAAAAAGAAAGCAATTTGCTACGGTGGAATAGGCATTAATTGAAAGGTTGACCTTCATTCAGCAACTTAGACAAGATCAGCAGAGTGGAGGCACTGGCGGACTGCAGATCTCCAGAGGGTTTCCAGCTTCTTGTTGTGATGCTTTGGATGAGGCTTTGCATTTCCCCTCACTTCAGGGACTTGTTAAACTGCTGAAATTTGTGAAGTGAGGAAAAGAGCACTATTTGTACACAGGCTTCTGGCATGTTTCAAAATATGGGGCCAGCAGGGTCATACCTTTCAGCATCAACCTATGAGCTTGCCCGCCTCACATTCCCAAAGCATCGTTCAAAATGGAGAGCCATGTGTGGGTAGTAGGATTCTTCTACTTAAGACATTATGGCACCTGATCTGGATTTTCTATTGATTTGGTTTTATCAAATTGAGCAGATAAGCATATTGGCCAGTGTTTATTGCAGGTGCTGGCAGTCACCAGTGGACTAGGAAACTAGACAAAATTGTACTTTCCTAAACATGTTTTTCCTAGATGAGATGTTCTAAATCCTGCTCCTGAAAGTGGAGTAATTTTTTCCATAGAAGGAAAGAATTATGTGTGTGATTTTATCATTGTTTAAGCTGAAAATAGTAGTAAAATGAAAGTTTTGTTGAAAGTCTTCAGAAATGATGAAGCACATGCCCCAAATCTGGAGCATATTTCTGTGTGTCATCTCTAAAGTCAAAAAGTTTTTCTGTCTGTGTTTTTAAATTAACCAGTGGTGGCTTCCCCGCAATGAAGTCTTCTAACATCAGAGTCAGATTTAAAGAGTCATTTTTAGACTCTGCACCTCTTGAGAAAAGAGACTCTCCAGCTAATGTCAACCAAGGAAATAGCAGAGCTCCAGCTGATTGACGGAACCTCTCCTGCTGCTGTGCCATATTACAAGAAGACTAAATATAGGGTTCTTCAATATTACTTTTCTGTTTGGAGCAGATTGTGGCTAGCAAAATTGGAGCAAGGAAGAATGAGTATATGTTCAGCGTGGCAGAGAGTGTTCAAATAGCCCATGAAAGGAAGACCTTTGCATATACAGGTTTCAGTTACTTGCCTCATTTTTCCCAGGTCATACAATTCTGGGGACAAAAACCGCAAACCAAATCAACAACAACACCAACAGACAAAAAATCCACCCAAACAAACAAACAAACCCTCCCCCCCAAAAAACCCCCACTCCTCTCTGCAATATGATAAAAACACACACAGATCAAACTTTAATTTAACTATGCATGGAAATGAAAGAACAGCTACATTGTGGATTGTTTGGGGACAGATTTTACTACCACTGTACAGAATTCCGGAAATTAAGATGATAGCATTTACTAAATGTCAGACAATCCCCACTGCATACAAAGTTGAAATAGGGGATTCATGAAAATATTCTTCACACTGCTGTCAAGATCACAGACTTAGGTGATCTGTTCATTTCTTTTATGTCCTGTCATAGCTAGTTTGTGGTATGACATCATAATAGAAGTGGGAAAGAAAATAAGTTAATTTTCAAAGTTGAAAGAAAACTAATGAATCAAAAGTGTGGGAAATGGGACAGTTCAGTTTTCTGTGCTATTTCTGGAAGTACGATAGTGAGCAGCAGATACTTTTTGAAACACTTCGTTTCCATTGTTCCGACTTTCTAGAAAATAAGTGTTTTTTAAAAAACCTCCTGTGGCTTACTTCTCTCATTTGCTGGGAAAGTTGAAATGAGTGAGAAGGGTAGATAAAGCACTGAATGGCCTAAATATCACTGAATTCAGCAAAAGTCAGAGGATCCTTAGAAATGCAATTTATGAAATAATTAAGTTATATTTTTAGTGTTCTATTGTACTACAGAATTAGGATAAAACACAGATGAGCTCAGACATGCAGCAATATAGTAGAGCAGAAAAATATAAATTAAACTGGAGCTGCTGTGATCAGCCTCAAAATGCAGAATGCAAATGGATTCCTGTGATAGTCCACTGCAGGAATTGCAGTCAAATATGATGCCTGTTTGTGGGTGGGTGTGTGTGCGTGCGGGTGTGTGTGTGTACTCTTCAAGTAGAGTAGGAAGTGTAATTTGTGGTAATTCTGTTAAAGTCAAGCATACTCTTGCTTACTCTTTGGGGTATTTAGTAAGAAGTAAGGCAAAGACCTACTTTTACCAACTCTATTCTTTTCCTTCTACAAGGTATATTTCTAATAATGTTTTTTATGAGTTTTTCATCTAACGCTCTGCAAGGGAGACAGATTATCATCCCTGCATTCCTCCACAAATGGTTCTACAAAAGGAAGAAGCAGAGTCATTAATCCTTCTACTATATATATTGCCAAAATGCACAAAAAGTATCTCTATAGCACTGACGCAGAAAAGGATAAAGTAGGATCAGTTGAGGCTTGTTCCTTATGCTTTCTCCTGTGTTGCAGCATACAGGAGAAATATCATCACTGGAGGTGATTGGATCCATAGGACAGATCTTCCCCAGCCCTGTAATATTCAGGGGGAAAATCAAGAAAAAGCTAGCCAGAAACTGCAAGAGTTTTACTGACTTCCTAAGTACTCAAAATAGATACCACAATTTGGATTAGCACTGCTCCTGCATTGTTTGTCTGTTTGTCCACACCCTCATCCAATGTTAAGCAAATTTTTATATCCATGAGTGGTGAAAATTTTTATTATAACTATATTTTTAACTAAAAAAATAAGAAGTTGAATTCATAGTGCACACTGAAAACTTTTTTTTTTTAAATATTGTCTCGTTATTTCAAAATCTTCATAACTTTCTGAAAGGTATTAGCAGTTTTCCAGGTTTCTTTTCAATAGAAAAGGTTGAAAAATTTGATTTTTAAGTAAAATTAGTTGAGTAATTCTTGAGATATAGTTTGTAAACCAATTTCTCCTCTCCACTTTCTAGGTAAATTTTTTTACACATTCCTATCACAAACACTGTGAATAAGGAAAGTAATTGCCCTAATTTTCTAGTAGTGTTTAATCAGTGGATCATGGTTATTAAGTTACCTGTGATAGAAAGAATTGAAGCCAGACCTAAGTGTCTGTTTATTTTCTCAACAGTACAACAACATTTTCTCTGTTCTAAGTCCTTTGCCATCTTCTGCCTTGAGTCACCCATCAGAATACTTGTAGTTTTTCCTAAAAAACATGCCTGCATAAAGCATGGTGCACAAAAGCTGTTTTGTGGAGCCAATCAGGAGGCCTTGTTAACAGTTCTGTGCAATAATGTTTTATGCTGCCTTTATGGTAATCCATATCCTATTACAGTGATAAACTCTAATGTCAATTAAATTTTTGTCTTTGCAATAAGCATTTAGGATTAGTAAGAAGTAATAAGATAAGTGCTCTTAGATTAAAAAAAGTAAAATAATAATTTCTTCTGCAGCAAACTGTTTCTTTCACTCCCTTGTTTTTAGTGTCTGCAAATCAGAAATGAAAGTGCATGTATTCCCTTTGGGGAATTGCAAAGATATTCTTCATCGTACTCTATGCAAATATAGCTTAAAAGAGCCTGATAATATGAATAAAGCTTGCACAGATGTGAACAAAGTCACCAGTAATTTAACAAGACTATTTGTGTGCAACTCTTTCTTCACATAAATAAAACTTGCACAGTGAGTCTTAAAGTCTTATAGCATGGTAAATGAAATAAATTAACAATTTCTCTTCACCATATCAGGACAATCAAGAGCAGATACTACCTGGGAAACCAACAAAATCCTCCTGTCCATGCCTATTTGGCTATCTGTTGCCCTGCGAGCTGCTGTGTCAGCTCTGTGCCTGGTCATGTAACACTGTTTGGGTACCGCTGGGCGGTACAGCAAGCTGTGCAGAGCACTATACAGACCTTCCAGAAGCTCATTGCTGCTTCTGGGAAGGTATTGAATGGAATCATGGAATCATAGAATGGTTCAGGTTAGAAGGGACCTTAAAGATCACCTAGTTCCATTCATTACGACCGACAGAAACACGAATGAAGAGTCCACTGCTACTAATCCTCCTGACTAACCTTCCAGCTTAGTGTAGGCACTAACATTCAGGTGGGCCCAGGTGGCATTTATTCATCTAACATTATTCATTTTAGTTTCATTCTGTGACATCCCAGCTACCTAAATCTCTGCCTTCAGCTATGTAGTCCTACCCTACTGTGTTTTCAGTAAAACTCCTCAAAACTGCCTACATATATCCAAGGTGCCAGTTTTAGGAGAGTACTGTCTCTTTGGTCTTCTGGAGAGAGGTGGTTTCCTTTAGAGAACATGCATTTTAAAGCCCACAGGCTCCCACAGCTCCCACTGACCCATTTGATGCTATCCTCACTCCTTTGGCTATACAGTTCACCTATACTTGCAAATAAAATGCCCAGCACCTTTCCTCTGATCTAGAGTGTGGGTGGCACATTGTCCCTTTATGCAAGAAAACTCTTCTTGCTCCGAAGAAGTCAGCCTCATATATCATGCTTACTGTCCTTGGTCTGCTGCAGAAGTCAGCTCCAAACGTGTCTGGGAGGATGCTATTTGCACTGACTGTGCAACTGTGACAGGACTCTGTCAGGCAGGGTGCAGTGAAATTGCATGGAGAGTTGCTCATCCAAGCTTAGCACCAAAGCATTTTACTATCATCTCGTCCTCTCTTAAAGAGACCATTTCCCCCACATGTGTGAGGACCCAAGCCTACATTTCCCTGTGGTTCTATGCTGTTATTTTCCTTCTTACATGAAAACATCATAGGAGATGAGGTGGCTACAGTTAGAGCTTGATAAACCAGAGGAGGTATACATATGTCATTTAAGTTGAAGCCAGATTGTGGAGCCCGTATTTCAGATCAGTAAGTCATAACATGGCTGGTTGTGGTCTTCAGCCTGTTTGTAGTTACAAAGCCTTGGGAGTACTGGACAGTGTTTAAAAACTCATATTTAAAGACAAAGGAAAAAAAATAGAGATAAATATTATAACTTTTAGGGTTCGCTCCCTAATGAACCACTGTTAGACTTTTTGAGCTTTAGTGTAAGAAGGAAGATCCTAAATTGCTGTTTTTGATCAGCATCTCTTTTTGGCCCTAATTTTCCTTCATTCCTCTTTCACTGTCTTTTGAAGTTTCAAGAGGCAAGGTCTGCATTTAACCTGTGGCTCTTCCCAGCCCTGCAATATGCTTTATAAATCTTTGAGTCTCTCATACTGTGTTCCCTACTGTATAGAATAAAGTGGAAATTGACTTCTGCAGAGGCCATTACCAAGATTTATTGATCTGAAAGGATAACATTTTCTTAGTCAAAACTGAAGCTAAACATGAAGGGAAGAGACTAAACATATTTGGTCCTGTGAGCTTTTTACAGCTGAGGTGCCAGGACCTTATTTCTGTTTTGGAATAATCTATTCTCTTTCTTTTTTATTTTTTTGAGCTCACAGAAAATGTCCGTATTTGTTTCCATGTTGTAGTTCAAAGCCTTTCTTTTTACATTTTAGTAAGGACACTTCTCTGCAGGCTTTCCCTGAGGTCTGAAGTGGGTTTGTTGTTCCTGAAATCTCTGCAGCAGTTCTTTTTAATATCATGCCAACTTGGAATTAAATTGCTTTTCACCTCTGGCATCTGTGACATGAAAAATATACATTTCTGTGTTCTGAAAGTAAGAGACAGTTAGTATTTTGACATTTAATGAGTCTAGACGTACCAGTTAGGCAGACTCAAATCTTTACAGTAGTGGCTTTTCAGTGTGTCTTTTTAAAATGATTTTTAATGCTTCCAACTGGTGTAACTAAATATGCTTTAGAAACGTGATTTTTGTGTTTTTGTAGCTTTTTTGTTCAGTCATATATTTTTCAGAGGTTAAGAGTTGTTTGAAATTCCTTAAATAGGTCTACATATATGGCATCCCATTTGTGAAACATTTGATAGTAGTTAAAACTTAATATGTGATTTGTCCTTGAAATATCTAAACTAAACCTAAGTTCCATTGTATGGAACTAAGTGTAGGTGTAAGCAACACTGTAATAGCAAAAAGAACATAATATAAATTATTTTGACGATAGTGGTAATCAATCCCCCCCTTTTTTTATTAACAGATTATCAAACTGCCATTTGAAACTTCTTAGAAAAACTTTACTGCTCATAACTCTAGTTTGCTCATATTTATAGCCAGCTAGAGCTTGAATGCCTATCTGAGTTGTCCAAAAGCTTCTTTGCCTCTTCCATAATTTAAGTGCTGTTTATCTATCCGCTCCTCTGATTTGTGCTCATTAGCCTCTGCTACCAGTTCCCTAATCTAAATATCCTCTCCCTTTGCTTCTAAGACACATGGGCATAACTTTCCTCACATTTTTGGCATGTGTAAAGGCCAGAAATCAGCGACTTGGGTGTACTTCAGATGTCCTTTGACTTTGAAAGGTCTCTGTACAGCAGTCCATTCCCATGGATATGGTAAGGCTGGAAGACATAGGAAAACCACTGTGGCTATGCTGAGCCACACTGAAGTAATTACTTTGAATTGCTCCACTTGCAAATTTATTTCTTTTAATTCAGCTGGTTTCACTTATAAATCCAAAGTGGCATAAAATCTTTGTTAATGAAAATGAAATTATCCCTATTTTAGGAACGAACTGTTGTTTTGAATTTCAAAGTATGGGAAAAGTTCTATTTCGTGAAAACTATATTTTAATACACACTCATCAGAGTAATGCATTAGTGGTAAGATGATTTGTGATTCATAAAACCACCCAATTATTTGCACTGACAGTGTGAAGTGCTAAGGCTTCCCAACAGGTGGTCTGGATATTACTTTTCCCAACCCCAAGTATAAAGGTGTCTTGATGGAAAGGTAATTGTTAGAGTGTTGCAAGGCTTCAGAAAACAAATACACCAGTTCACCTTCCTTAGCACTCATGTACAGATTTACACCTTGAAAGTTTCCCTTGTACTTCCCAGTCTTTTTTGTACATATATAGGCTTCCCTTCCATGAAATGATAGGTGTAATTATGCTTACTCACTTTGCTGTTCCAGAGGTGCTTCCCTCTCTGTCTTGGCTCATTTAATCACAGGCAGTAAGAGCTGTAGGAAGGAAAAAGCCTTGTGTTTTAGGACAGTCCTCTTTGAGACATACCTTTAAATCCCTGTATTGACATGTTCTTCTCAATCAGTGACAAAGGAGGAAAAAAGAGAAGAGTCTAGTAATTAAATATAAATGTAAACGTTTTTTCTTTGATCATGGAGGAATTAGAGCTTCTTCCAGGCATTAAAATAATCAAAAACATTAGACCTCCACCTTGGAAGACATTAGCTGCTGCCAACTGCTTTTTCAGATATCTCAAAACTTCTTTGGGTCCTTCTGTGATGAGAGGACTACGCATTGTCACCTTTGAGAAGTGTTGTAGGACCAGTAGCAGAAATCTCCAGTGTGGATAAAACTCAATGCAGTTGGAAGCCTCAGAACAATGGGTTTCTCTTGGCAGGATTAAGGGTTTAACCTGTAGATCTAGCCCACAGATACCCAAAGAATTATATTTACTAAGAATACATTAGTTCTTTGAATTTAAAAACAAAACACAAGAAAAAGAAACCCCTGACATGTACAGGTGGAAATTATGTACTGGAGGTAACGTCTATGTGAGAAGGCACTTCAACATTTGGAATTCTGGGCTAAAATTGTGAAAGTGTATCTTCATATGCAATGCTTATATCACTTGGAATACTCATGGAAGAAAAATAACCTCATTTGTGACTGCCTGTGTTGTTTGTAAAGTCATGGAAGTGTGGGAATGTAGTCAGTAAAGTCAAAGAAAATTCAGACTCTAAAAAGAACAGATTTCCACTTTGATTAGATCATCAAGTAACATTCAAGAATGACTGACACCATTTTCACAAATCTTGTAGAAGACACTTGCTCCTACAGAGCACAAGCCAGAAAACCATCATGTTATCTTTTATGAAGCTATAATATTTCCATGTTTCAGGAAATAACAATACGAAATGCATATTTCTTCCACTTTTCCAGCATATGATTTACATAATAATAAGTTGTTAACATTATCCTCATACACTTCTTCAGTATCACTTTTATATAATGATGTTAACCCTTTTTGAAATGTCTAATTTTATTTTGTACTAACATTCAGAGATTTTAAAAGATTTCTATATTTGAATAAGGAAAGGTTATGCTTTATAACTTCTAGAACTTTATGGTAGAAATCAATAGTGAAGGACAAGCTATCTACAAATATTTTTTTTATTGCTTTATGTATTGACTTAAACCTTAAAAATTACACTCTACCAAATTTTAATCCCTTCCTTCCCTCCTTTTGTAAGGCAAGGAAACCCTCAATTTAAAAATAATTACAGAATTATTTATTTACACAAGTTATTTATTTAATTTGATCAATTTTTTTTCTTCAGTCTATTGTATAAAAATGAGCTGTACCAAGTTGATGACTTTGAGGTCAATAAGCGACAGGTTTTGAAGACAGGATTATTTAATTTCATTAATTAATCATTAGTCTAATGCTTTCAAGGTTCCTCTTTCTCAAGAATTTAAATGTCAAATATTATATAATTTCCATCCACTGTTGTTTTTGAAGTTCTATATGGTACTTATAGCTGCAGTTTCTTGAAATTAATTTTGTGTTATATCCAAATTTTTAAAAATGCATACATGGATTTCATTTTGATACTAAAAGAGTTTATCTTTTAGTACACACAGGTACTACAAAGGAGTTTAATCTTGAGCACATATATTTATGGTAGAAATGGAAGAGATTTTACTGCCAATGTATTATGCTGATTATTTATTTAAATTTTTAAACACATTTCTCTTGGTAATATTCAATTTTTTATATTTATTATATAATAAATGTTTATTTACGCATGCATAAATATGCATAAATATATAAACTATATCTATTTTATATATAAATATATGAGTATATATTTATTTCATAATATTTAGGTTTTTTATTTTAATATTTGCAATTTTCAACATACATATTCCTTTGGAGGAGTAGAGTTTTTCAGGCTACAGGTGAGCACATTTAACAATGTTAATTTTAATTTTGTATTTTCTTTATTAAACACGTGGATTCTGAATTTCTCACTTTCCCTTATAGCTCTTTTTTTTTTTTTTTCCTGTTGAGAGGTTAGGATGAAGTTTGCAGAGGTTAAAGTAATAATGAGAAAATGATCTGTAGATGATTAAACAGGAGTAAAGTGAAGCACAGTGATGTCTTTGGAGGTAATGTCATGAAACAATGCAGGAAGCTCAAAAGAGCAGCAGCAGAACTTTCTGGGAAGCCTCAACTGTGCTCTTAAAACACATTCTCCATTCTGTGTAACCTTCCAGAGATATGTTACTTCCTGACATTTTAGTTGTTTGGTTTTTTGTTTTTTTTCACAAGCTTTTTATCCTTGTCAGAAATCTCAGAATAATGCTGCATGTTATCTATTCAATATATAGAGAAATTACAATTAACACATAGGTTAAACAATGAAAAAGAATTTCAGCTCCTTGACCTTTGCTGAGAGAGAAAATGTACAGCATATTAATAATTGATACATATGTCTCCCTATATATGAAGAGTATGTACAAATGAGGGAAAGCTGAGGTTATGACAGAAAGTGGAGTGGATCTCAAAAAAAAAGTAAAAGGTTTATTTCACTCTTGTAAGAAAGGACATAGAGACAGAACCACTGTACAAACTTTTGTGTTAAAAGTTTATTTTCTTTTAAAACACTGTTGATTAAGAAGTATAGAACAAAGGTGTTTATACTAAAAATAATAGGCTTACCTGGTGACCCTGTACCTGTCATGTACTTCCATAAAAGAAGCTGGCATTTCCATTAATAAACACTATAACAAAATTCAGAAGACTTAGGGGAAAAAAATCTCCTTATAGCCACAACCCAAAGTATATGCAGCAAAAGGAGGGTGAAAATATATTTTCTTATGACAAAACTTGTTTTATATAAAAGTTGACAGGCTGAGAAATTAGGAGAGGCAGTTGAAACCAAGAGAAACAAATCAGGGCTAATGATAGACTTGTTGAAATTATGTCTGGTTACTTTGAGCACCTCTAAAATTAGCATACGGAGCCTTTTCAATTTAGGCCAGCTCTACTGAAACAACTTGTTTACTCCTGAGGTTCTTACTTAAAAGTGCAGTGAAATTAAGACTACTTGCAAATTTCTGCTTTCTTCTTTTAATTTGCTTGAATAAAGTGTATCATTTCTGCCTAGGCTCATGTTAAAACAGCTTTTGTAAAATGCGATATACTCAATGAGACAAACTTGAAAATTATCATAAAGAAAATATGTCTGTGAGGCAATTTAAATAAAAGATACAATGAGGGCTCCTAGGACTTCCTACACAGAGTTTATAATTAATATGAGGGTTTGAAAAAACTGCATTCCATACACAACTCTAAAGATTTTTACTAGTAACAACTGGTAATTTCAGCTACAGCTGTAATGCATAAGTATATTAGATGCATAGGAGTTAAAATGACTTTATTTTCTCATAAGTAATTTTTGTTTAAGTCAAAATTGCTTTGTAATAAGCTTATGTGAGCTCCTTATGTAAAGAATCTCATAGCTCTACTACAGATGTCAGAAAAGCTTGCTAGAGGGCAAAAAACCCTGAAGGGAATACTGTCTTCTGATAGACCCTTGGATTGCAAAGCAAGAAGAATGAAAAAGGAACTACTGCGGTTCTTATCACTAACATAAATTCAACTGTATACAGAAACACAGAAAATGTGTGTGTGCTTAATGAAATTACATAATTGTTGTCTGTGTGAATATTGACTATATGCAGAGGTACAAGGTCAATGTCCTGGAAACAAATTAATATTTGTGAGCTGTGTCACATGCACAGCACTTGGATAGTTACAGTGTTACTTGCCCAGGCACTGAACTGCTTATACAAATGAGTGCTCTCAGATTGTGCTTCATTGGGATTATAAGAAGAGAAGGTCCATATTAACTGTACTGCATGATGACTTCTCAATCTTCTTTCCTGCCACTTGAGAAATAAAATGAAACCAATTGCCTTCTCTGTGTACTGCAACTGTGTGAATGACAGGAATGCAATAAACATCCATAGCTATAAAAATTGGCTAAATAGGCTGCTACTATGGCTTATCACTTGTTTGGAACATTAAAATGAAAGTAATTTAAAACTTTGGAATTTCTCTTTGAAATCCACTAATTAAAAAAACTTCTGAAAGTTTAGCCTTGCTTCTTGATTTTATAACAGTCAAGAGTAGTTTCTGGTATGAAAGGTTATGTTAATAGTGTCGTAACATTCTGATCCATGCGGATTTGTAGAGCCCGTGGGCTTGATGGACGTGTTTGGAAGCCCAGAAGTGCTCGCAACGGCTGAGGACTTCTGTACCATCTTATCTTACATTTTATTTTGTTTGTTTATCTTTTAAAAAATTGTAAATATGCATATAGATAGATATTAAAATCTGCACCCGAAGGGTTTAAAATTCAGAAAATGTCAAGAGATTAGTTCCTCATATGGAGTTAACTGCAGCTGCCCACTCGCTTATAAAAACGACCCTTAAATTCCATTCTGGTCCAATCTTACAAAATGATCTCACATCCTTCCCCAGATGACTAGTTAAGCAGAATATGTATATACATGCATATACTGAAAATAATAGTGAAGTAATGTAGGCAGGATTACATCATGTCTATGGTTAACAGGAGCCAGAGGTCTAGGTTTTCTCTGCAGTTTGTGGCAAGAAGCTGCAGGCCAAAAGGTCAAGAAAAATATTTGGAATTGAACAAGCAAGGGAAAGGTGTAAGAGAAGAAATGGGCAGTCTGAAAAGGTCTTGAAAGAGTTCTCTAGAAAATGCACACTGCTGTAATATTCATCTCTCACGCTTTAGAGAAGAAACCGGTAACATTGAAATCTGAGGGATTTGAGGCAAGTAGCAATAGTCAAACAAGCGTGATTCAGCTCTTTCTTTTCCACAGTAACCTCATTGTCAATCGCAGCATGAAACTTTCTCTTTTTTCATCATGATGTAATGTAATACTGTAATTTCTGATAGTATTACAAAATTCTGATACCAGATTCCTTTGTAAATGTAAACATCATTCCTTCCTCAGCAATGCATTAGTCCAACTGCCACCAAGAGTGGGAGAGGCTCAACTGTTTTGGATCAACTGAAATAAAAATATTGAGCAGTAGCATTAATAGTATTTGTAGTCAAGTCTGCTTCCAATAAACCTTCATAGTGAGACTTCCTGCATTTGAGTGGAACACAGTTCTGCTGTCAGAGTTGTCATGGAGCTCCTCGAAAAAAGGACTTGGAGGTCAGGACATATGTCTCAGATATAACATGGTAAGAATCCTGTGCAGCTTATGTCTCAAGTCTAAAAAAATGCTACTGGTGCAATTCATTTGCAATTGAAGTCTTAGAGGATTTTCTCTATTTAAAATTTCATTTCCAGAAATACAGCTCTTTAATGGCCTTTTCTACACAGAGATGGAACGGTAATTGCAGTAACACAAAATTGCAAAATTATCATTTTTATATCATTTAAATACCTTTTAACAATTTCACTAGAAGAAAAATTTCTAAACCTTGTGTTTTTATGGATTTTTTTTTGGTTTTCTTTGGATTTTTGTCATTTGTTAGCTATGTTCCTCTCCTTATGCCAAATTCGTATACATAGGAGAGATTTTATTTAATTCAGCCCTTACCAATTGCTTTACTTACTGTCCTTTGCAATAGTCAAGGAATGTACAATTTTATACGAATTTAATAATTTGCTTAGCAAGTTTTTGCCTGTTTATAATTTCTCCATTTAATCTTATGATTCAGATATTACTTTTCAACTTAAACATACCATTCTAATTGCAAATTTAAAGCCAGTATGATGCATGTAGTTTCATACAGAATTTCATGTGATCTTTGATAAACAGTAAAATGATATGTGTCCACAGTTCAAGAACTAAAAAATTAACAAAAAGAAAGGGAAATGAATATTGTTTTTTCTTGGAATATGTCAACAGGGCACAGGTTTCCTGATATTTTAAAAAATTATGTCGCTATTACTGCAGAACTGTTTAATTTATCAAACACAACTATCATTTTCATAATTTTGTTCTTACAATTCATTCATAAATATCAAATGATTATTCTTGTTATAAAGAAAAATCCCATCCCACAATTTCTCTGATTCTATTTCTAATTAATAGGTTTGAGAAACTATCTGCAGCTATATTACACTCATAGTAGATACTTTGTATATTTATTATGTGCCTCCAAATCATCTTTCAGCAACACTCATTGGACATTGAAAAGGCTTACTTCAAAACAAAGCTTTTTATGCAGACTTGACCAATGTAGCTTTGCAATTTTGACTGTATTCTTTATTTTATTTCGGTGATCCTCAGGGAATGGACAGAAAATTTTGATAACAATTAAATTGTCTTTACTGAATTTGCTCCTGCCAGCTGCATGTTAGCTGATTCTTTTTCCTAAGTGCTTCCAAAATGGTAGCTATCCCATGAATCCCATTTCTGTGAATGGAATTTAAGGAGTTCTAGGCACTTAATTCTCTTCATCTACTTATTCAATGCCAAGTATTTTCACTTTTCCAGTCTTTCAATCTTCATCACCTTAATCATTCAAAATTTTTCAGCATCTCATTAATGTGATTACCACTGCTGCACTTATACATCTTTAAGTAGCCACAGATGGAGCTCAACAACTTAAATTCCTTAGGGTTTTATTATGTTTATTCTCTTTATTTTGAGCTGTGATTTCCTGTTTTTTGTATTTCTTTAGATATCTGAACAAAACTAAGACACAAACAAACAAACTCCCCCCTTACCCCCTCCCCCTGCCCAAGCTTCTAGTTTGTCAGTATACACAGAAATCAAGTTTGGAAGGTAGAGTGATGTCAAACAGAAAGGTAAAAGCAATGATGCAGACAACAAAGAGAGTGAAATGGAAGGCTGTTGTGAATAAAAAAGGACATATTTGGAATCAAGTCTCAGCCCCAAGTTACCAGAATTCAGTTAAACTCTATCTTCTTATTACTGATAATTTCGCTGTTGGGAAGGAAAAACATCCAGCTCTGATTAAAATGATATCGTCTTAAGGCAAATAATTTTAAATCATGAATCAATGTGACAATATAATAAACGATCACACATATACATTCAGAACAAATGTATTATTTATGTGCTTTTCAGAGACAGACGCTTTGATGGTTTGGAATAGCTTCAGTGTTGGCACACTGTCTGTTGTTCCTTCCACCCTTGGGACACACACAAAAAAACCTTGTGTGCTACACCTGTCTAAATGAGGGTGCTCTTTTTCCATGGACATTCAGTAGGAAGCAAAGGAAGAAGGTCACCGAGGCAAAAAACCTAGGACCAGAGCTGATCACATCTCTACCATCCCCTTTTCTGATTCTATATTTATAAGGATAATTAATCGACCTACCTAATTTTTCCTTTCCCTCTTTCTTTTTCCTTCGTGCTGTGGATTGCTTTCAAGTACCTTGCTATGTGTAGGAAGAAAAAATGTTTTATCAGGGAAAGAAAAGGAATGAGGAGGAGTTCAATCTGCCCAGCATATGCTGGGGTTTTTCAGGCTGCCAGTACTGAAATGTCCTAGAGATTTCTAAAAATTACAGATGACAATTTATTAACTTAGAGAGTGTTTCATCTTACATAGAAGAATTTTGTCTTACCTCATCTTGACAGATAAAGAGAACCCGATCAGAGGACTTAAAATTAGTGGTTTCTTGGGTGCAAATGACTGCAACTTGATTTCACTACACTATGCAAAAAGAATAAAAGACATACCAATGAGATAAAAACTTGGTGTTTTAGGATGAGTTTAACAAAGGAAAAAAGATTATGAGACAAATCAACTGGGAGACAAAATTCAGTTGGAAAAGACTAAATATTTATCGCAAATTATTTAATAATTTTTAACTAGATTCCTAAAATGCTATTAGCGAAAGTTCATCTTGGTCAAAACTGAAAACAAGCAGCAAGATAGCCTAGAGGATATATGACAGCAGCCATAAAAATGTGGCAACCCCACAAAAAATAAACAAGTTATGAAAAGGAAAAAAAATGAGAGTAATGAATATTATTAGATCAATTTTATCAGTAGAAGATTATTTGGAAATAAAAGGGAACAAATACATATATAAAATTAACCTTTTTTTCCTAAGATATTTTTAAACTCGATTTGTAAAACTCAACATACTGTGTGCTGATGTGGGCATTAATGAGTGAAGGTCTATGAGCTTTCTTTGGTTAACAGGTGAACACACTTCTAAGCTTTTGGTCCAACTGTATCTGCAAGATACATATTTTCTTAATATCCTAGCCTGGTCTTCTGGAAAAAAAGAAATTAAGTATCGTGGTGGATTATAATAGACTGGTCATTTACATGACTAAAAAAAGCTCATGCAATTCTTTGATCTAAACTCAGTGCATTTGAAATCACATAATCAGAGAGTGGTCAGGTTGGGAGGGACCACAGCAGATCATCTGGTCCAGCCTCCCTGCTCAAGCAGGGTCATCCCAGAGCACATGGCACAGGATTGTGTCCAGATGGTTCTTGAATGTCTCCACTGAGAGAGACTCCACAGCCTCTCTGGGCAACCTGTTCCAGTGCATGGTCATCCACACAGTAAAGTTCTTTTTCATGTTCAGGTGGAACTTCTGTGCATCACTTTCTGCCCATTGCCTTTTGTCCTATTGCTGGACAGCACTGAGAAGAGCCTGGATCCATGCTCTTGACATCCTCCCTTCAGATGCTTGTACACGTTGATGAGGTCCCCTCTCAGCTGTCCCTTCACGAGGCTGAACAGGCCCAGCTCCCTCAACCTGTCCTCATAATAGAGATTCTCCAGTCCCCTAACCATATTTGTTGTCCTCCAGAACTGGACACAGCACTCCAGATGTGACCTCACTAGGGCTGAGTAGAGGGGCAGGATCTCCTTCCTTGACATGCTGGCAATGCTCTTCCTGTTGTACCGCAAGATACCACTGGTCTTCTTGGCCCCCTGGGCACACTGTTGCGTTCTGGGCTACTTGTTGTCCACTCACATCCCAATGATTATTTGTGGAGGAGTGGCTGATACCCCAGAGGGCTGTGCAGCCCTTCAGAGAGATCTCAACAGACTGGAGACATGGGCAGAGAGGAATCATCTGACATTTAGCAAAGGCAAATGAAGGGTCCTGCGTGTGGGGAGGAATAACCCCAGGCACCAGTACAGGCTGGAGACTGAACTGCACGAAAGTTGCACCGTGGAGAAGGATTTGGGAGTCCTGATGGAAAATGAGCTGTCCATGTCTACAAGTATCTGAAGGGAGGGTGACAAGAAGGTGGATCCAGGCTCTTCTTGGTGGTGCCAAGCAACAGGACCAGATGCAATGGGCAGAAACTGATGCACAGGAAATTCCACCTAAATATGAAAAGAACTTATTTACTGTACAGGTGCCAAACAATAGGACCCAATGACCCCTTGTGGTCCCTTTCAGCCTTACCAACTGTGTGACTGTGATTCTGTGACTTTTGCAACTCTGAACCTGCTGCTTACATCCACAATGGACGAAGAATGCTGATAAACTGGAAAATCTTCTGAAAGGATTGAGTCATGCTGTGAAAGTAAAGACTGGAAAATATTCTACATATACTCCAGCAGTCTATTTAGCTTATCAGTAAGAAAATTTAGGAGATGGCCTGAGCTGACTCTAGACTCATCCGCATAAAACGTCAAAACACAATAGCAGATTGATCTTCATTCCAGTATAGAAGGAATGAGATCCATTTCTTGGAAGTAAAAGAAGACAGAATCAGACTTAAGATTAGGTAGGAACTGTTACTACTGCAGCACTTTATCAGTTTTGCTATAGATTTGAGAGGACATTTTTCTAAAAGTCTTAAATATTCATTCAATGTGGTCATTTAGCTGCACTATGTAAAGGATAAGACACGGATCACAATATCTCATTGTTCACTAGACTTGCTCACAAACCTCTAAAAGGGAAATTGCCTACTCTGTGAAGTGTTTCATAAATCTCTAACACATTGAAGAATTTACCACCTGGAAAGGACACTTATCTTCCATGCCTTCACCAGAGAAAGCTGCAGATCCTGAAGACATCTGCTGGTTTGACAGAGTACTGCTTCTCTTTGTCTGGAAGAGAGAAAGTGAGGGGGGAAAATGGTCCTTATAAACTCTGTCTCAGGTCTTGTTTTCTGATGTGATTTCTCTAGATTCTAGCTGGAGTGCTCCAGATATATTATTGCTTATCTTGAATGAAGAGTGATACCACAGAAAAATGGGGAAGCATAATACCTGTAGCACAACATGCTCATGATGATGCTTGCTTCTGTCATGAGTGGATCTAGGTCCTGAGAAATACAGTCACCCCCTCTTCAGAGCTACCTGACATACTCAGGTGGCTAGGATCTCAGAACAGGGCAATAAGTCCACCAGAAAGTTCCCTGTGAAGAAAGAGCCAGGGGGAGACAAAAAGGCCCACAGTTTATGAGCTATCTGAGTGCTGTGAGTTGAAAAGGGAAACGCAATAGGAAGCATTTACATCCAGAATGACAGTGGCAGCAGGCTGTAAAGGAAAAGCATCCTTTCTCTGAGCTGTCTGAAGAGTGGAAGTTTGCAAGCTGGATCTGAAGGAGCTGTGGAAATCAAACATCTAGGTTGAATGAAATCACTATAGCACAGCCTCTTTCTGAACATCTTTTGTGTAAGGGTTCAGAAAGACAGTAAGAGAAGCAAGTCAAATCTAAGGTAAATTACTGACATCAGTGCAAGAAGCTGACAGGGAAAAATGAAAGAGGAATGGAAGTTCAATAGAGCATCCACTACTGAAAACATCTCTTGAATATTTTTGGTGTTATTTTTTTTCTTTTAATGTCCCAAAGATAGTGTTACAAAAAGTGTTATGAGAAGTTTGACTATATAGAAAGGATTTTCTTTATCTTTTGTTTTAATGTCAGCTACAGAGCCCTTCTCTCTATATATATTTTATCAAACCACATTTTCAGATACAGATAACCAGTGTAGACAATACTTGTATGATAAACAGTTTAATATGGGAACACTCATTAATTTCTAATTTAAAATTATAGAAAACTTTAATTATTTTGAAGCTAGGGGCCAAGTCAAATATTTTAAATTGTTTCAGTTTCTGACTAGTATATTTTCTTCAAAATATGTAACTAAAAGCCATAGAATCAAATTTTTTTTGTATTTTATGTATGTGAAATGTTTCTAAAATTTTAGAACATAACACTGTATACATAAGGGCTTGAAAAGAACTATCAAAGCATCTTTCCTTTTCAGCTATCTGATTAAGTTGAATCAAGCATTGTATAGGGTACTGGAAAAGCACAATGAATTTACAGAGCCAGAGACAGCTTCACTCTAGATGTGAAGAGACATACAGCAGCAAATAATGTGATTGGGATCACACGTGTCAGATGGGGCAGCATCAGTGGAGCCTTAGTCAGTCATTCCCTACAATATGCTCCTGATTTGAAGAGTTTTAACCTCATTTTCCTCTGTCTTAGTCATTCTGTGGCCTTTTTGAATCACAGAAGCCTGTTATAAAAGCATATCAGATCAGAGTAGTAGGCCTTTACAGTTACTTCTCAATTCCCTGTGGAGAGATTCAACTTATGGTGCTGGGCAACAGGGAGGCAAGCTTTCGAAGAGCAGCCAGTTTCACTGCTGGGAGAGACCACATCGGGCAGAGCTTCTCTGCACTGCGCCCTTTCTGCCTGGCTGTCCTCTCCCAGTCTTCCTGGGTGATGGCTGAGCTTTCCACTGCCTCAAGGTTTGTTAAATATACATTGAACATGGGAGGAACTGTAGCTGTGACTGAATCTTCACAACACAGAGAAGCAAACTGGCAGGAAGATTTTTGCGAATTTAATGAGATGCAGCATGGTTTTCGAGGACTTCGGCTCCAAGGAAACAGTATGGCACAGATTGTCCCACCATTTCAGCATATCTTTTTTCACCCAAAGCAAGTTGCACACGATTTGTCTTCTGAACAGTAAGACCTCTGTTCTTCCTGCCTGAGGCCTAGCAGGAGGAAATGCTAAGCTAACTGGAATCTGGCTATTTGTATTGAATTAGTACAGTCATTAGGACTTTAACTATTTTTATTTGGTGACAGTTTGCTACTGATACCACCTTTGGGACAGGCACCTCTCTCTTTTATGTTGCTTTTCTTATCACTGACAGGAGAAAATGACTGATTGGTTTTGGCCCTTGCTCGAAACTCCTTTTCGTGACTTTCTTGAGTGCATATCCTGTAGCAAATAGATACTGCTAGTATGCACCAGTCTTCATTTACCAGCCTGAACAAGTGCTGACAGATGAGGGAGCTGACAGTCTGCCCTACTGTTGAAGCTGGAAGATATAGTTACATGTGAATTTGCTGGCTTTTTAGACCTGAATAACTGCAATTGTGTATAAGGGTCACCTCTGGGCTCAGTTATCATTCTGAAGAAAAAATGGAACTTTTTTTTTAAAAAAAGTGATATATTTTTGGCCTTCTGCTAAGTGATGCCCAAGGAATGCATGGCCTTGGAAAGTCAGATTTTCACAAAGTGGCACAGAAAAATGTAAGACTAATGCTATTATGATGGCAAACAGAGATGTTAGGCATAATTATTATCCAAATTAAACCACTGTAATTTTTTCCAGTAGCAGTGGCTCTGCTCTCAAATCAGTCTCTCCCTTCCTGTCTGTCTGTCTGCCCGCCTGTCTGTCCTGAAGATTTTTGCACCATATTATCCAATTATATGTGTCATTGTCAACTTTTCCATTAGGAGTCTGCTCTTCCATTGTCTTCAATAGTATTAATCATGCAAGACTCTACTCTGGAAAATATAAGGCAGTCATGATTCAGTTTATAATCCCACAACACTGCTACCTCTTAAGAATTTTCTGATAGTGGTTTGCCACAGCAATATAAACAATCAGAGAAGATCAACACAAAACTGCTCTGCACTCCATAGTTGTATTTTCAGGTATATGATGTTTTAGCAATGTTTGTTTTGGGTTAAAATCGTTATTCTTTTCCCTATACCAGTTTAAAATGAAAATTTCAAAGCCTTAGTAAGCACCTTGTAATTGAAAAGAAACTTTCTAACCAAACTATCTCCTTGCTGACCCTAAGCTTCTTATCAGCATGAATTAGAAAAGCAGTAGAAAAAAATTATTGGCATTTGCTCTGACTCCTTTTACCTTCACAGGAAGACTCTAGGTGTTCTTTGAATGGTGACCACCTGCATCTCCTAAAATCTTTTACACTCAACTTTTCTTTCTCTTCCTAAGTTGCAAATATGGTTAATTTTTAGATCAGTATATTATTCCTTCTAGTGGAATGGGTTCCCATTCTACTATGGGTACTGTATCAGAGGTGCTTTGTTACAGCATTTTCTGAAAGCTTTTTCAAATTCTTTAGAAATGGTGTCTCTGAGTTCATTTCTAGTCAGTGCAGAAAATAGTCATATGCATCTAATTATCAGGACAGACTTCTATGTATTGTATCAGCATACAGAGAAAAGTGGTTTATTTTAGTTTTTTAAGGGTTTGTACCCAAGTTCTTATACTGCACATAGTTTATCTATTCAAGTCTGCTTTGCCTGCTACTTTGATATAGTCGCAGAGAATGGTCTTATTAGCATGATGTTAAGGACACTTAGCAGAAAGAAAACAAGCTGCTGCCCTGATCTCATTCTTGTTTATTATTGACATTCATAGTCAGACAGGAGTATTTTTCTCAAGAAAATTATTTTTGATTTGTTTTAATGATGAATGAAAATCTTTTAAATCCTATAAAATTCTAATGTGACTGAAGAACTGATAAAAAGATCACAGGAAGGAAAGTTGAAAGGTACGGGATTTATAGACGTACTCTTTAAAACTGTTTTGCTTTTATTTCTTGTTAATACCCATCTAGCACGACATCTAATTAACATTCTGGATAAAACACAACATTATTAAGGCTTCAGTACACTCATAGACACCTTTCAATTAAGGTGCTTGAGTTCACACAAAATGCGCTTTCCAATCCTCAGAAAAAGCTTTCAAGAAAACCAGCTGAGTCTTGACAAGTTTATGTTAAATAAAAGGAGAAAGACTTTTCAAAGCTTGTTTGGGCCCTTAAAAAAAGAAAAAAAACAAAAAAGAAACAAAAAAACCCCTCCAGAAATATACAGAAACAGTTTTCAGGCCTTTAGCAAAACAAAGCAAGAACTCTGGAAATCCACAATTATTTTAAGCCTCAGGCCGATCTCAAAAATTTCCTACTGTTTTTGGAAATCATGCTTTTCAGAGGCTAGGTATTTTCACTGGGGTTTCCTCACTCTACATAACATTGCACTGAATTTGAACCACTTAACATTTTTATGGAGGAGCGAAGTAGATCTGGCTTAAGACTGGAAAAAATCAGTGCCTGTCAGGCCAGTGAAACAAACTGGTGTTTTGGAATCTATTCTTTGATCCCCAAAGTTTATGTACCCTGTTTTATAGTTACCAACTAGTTGACATCCTTTTCTTGTGTCAGACTGACACTTTGTTAGGAATATATTGTAAAATATATTTCAGTAACGTGTAAGTGAAATTAAAAACAAAATCTTTCTGTAGAACACTGAAAGTATTAGTTAAATTCAATGCAAAAAAAGAAAAAATCAAGTACTTCATTTTCTGTGTTTTGTAGCTTTTGTCCAAGCTAAACTTTCCTTCCCTGCATTCTGTTTTTTTTTTTTTTATTTTTACTTAGATAAACTGTCTTTCTTTCTAAGCACTACTTATAGTTACAAAAAAAAAGGGAAGTAATCTAGAGTTCACTTACAGATCAAGAACCATAAGCTGGTGTTTTTAAGTATCCTGAAAGTTTATTAATGCTTTCCAACTCATTTCCTACTTCCCTGCCAAAAGCAGTCTTTAGTGGACTGTAAAGTTTTTTAAATAATAGACATCTGATCCAAGTTCCTTATGATTTTTCTTTTCAAGAGATCACATACTTTCAGAAATCTGGTAAATTTTTATTGCAATATAAAAATCTGGTATTTGACTGGGTGCTAAGAGTTTTGAACTTATTAGCCTTTTAACATCTGTTAAAAAATTCATTTCCTCATTCTGAGAGATTCATCTTTGCTTTAATACACATATTCATATGATGTTTAAGTCAGAAGAATAAAAGACCTTCCACTCACAAATAACGGTGTCTGATATCAAAATGGTCGTGACCTTTTAAAAAAAGTCCTCTTTTGAAGTACGATGCAGGACTGTAAAAAATTGTCATTTGTATGTATTTTATGAGCTTGACAGCAGCATTTGCATCTCTAGATAAAGGATGTCTTTGATCGTGTATGAGTTCCAAAAAAAGAGGCAGACCATCTATTTGTGATCGAAGATCTCAGGGATGCAATTTAATATTCCCCAAACATATATCTGACAGACTCTTAAATTGGGGTCTCAGCACAAGATTGCCCACATAACCAAATTGTGATCTCACGGAAGACTACCATCAGCAACAGCAAATGCAGAGGGAACTTTCTGAACACAAGTCAATCTTAAGTATCTCATAGAGGCTTGGAGTCTTGGGTCTGTCACATTTATGCAGCCACAGAATTTTTTGATGCTTTTGTGTTTTGTGATAATTTGTGGGACACCCAGGCTGTAAAACAACATTAAACCCAATGTCAGTGTGGCACTGTTAACATTTATAAACTGACCTAGCAGAGAAGCTTAGACCAGGGTTAGATATTTCTACAATCAACAATCTTTTCTGTGCTTTTGATTAAAATTTAATAAAAATGTTCAGTGAGGTGAAAACTTTTGCAGAGCAGGTGAGGAAAGATCAACATTTACTCAGCCCAAATCTAATCCAACCACTTTTCCCTCTTCTCATATTCCCCATTCATACAGAGGGGCCAGAGTGTCCCATCTATTCCTGAAACTTAACAGGCAGCATGACATAGTCTCTTACTCAGGAAACAGGATTAAAAAATAGTTTCTATTTGTAGGATCTGAGGTATCTAAAACTCTATCTGCATCCGCACAGCAGTCATAGCTCACCTTTTTAAGCCAGAGGTTTTCCTTTGACTGCAAGGATATAAAATTGCAGTGGGTTCACAGTGAATCCTATTCAGAAACTCACCACTGTAAAATATAAGAAGGCAGAATTCAGTGATGATGAACTCAGAGCCAAAATAAACTAACAAACTCAACCTTGTGAAGTCCCAGTGTGACTGTGGAGTTCAGGCTATGCAAACTGTTTCTCTGTAACTGTCTCAGGATACTCTTTACTGATTAGGAAATGGTGCTGGTGAAATTATCACATTAACATTTTACAGGAATACAAAGGAAGGACAAGAAAAGAGAAAGAATGGGAAGCTTGAGGCAGATTTCTTCATTATGCTCTCTGAAAGCATTGCATCGTTCCCAGAACCAGTACTGTATCTTGATGGGCTAAAGGCTTTACGACTGCATAAGCAATAAAGTGAAGTAGAAGTTAATTAACAAAGCATGTGGTTTAAGTATTGATTTTATGTTGTAATTTTAGATTGTATGTATTAATACAGTGTAAACATCTTTGTTGATGCAGACTGCTAAATATATCTGGTTGGTAAGGCACAAAAAAGCTTCCCGTCTTCCTCATGAGACATTTGAAAGGCCAGGATTTCAGCAGTGAAACACTGGCCTTCAAAAGCGTTCCATCATAAACATTCAAAGCAGTCCAAGATGGAAGGTCAGTCATCAATCACTGTTATGCTGTCCTCCCTGTGTAGCTCAAGCAGCTTTGTAGGCCAGGCCATTTCGTATGCATCCAGATTCATTCTGACATGGGTTTTGCGGGTTACATCATTATCGAAACACGTGGCTTTGCTCTGCGTGTGCTGAGATGTAATCACAGAGTCATTAAGGTTGCGAAAGACCCTGAAGATCATCCAGTCCGACCGTTAACTGGGCACTGCCAAGCCCACCGCTAAACCACGTCCCTCGATGGCACGCCTACACGTCTTTTAAAGACCTCTGGGGATGGCAACTCAACCACTTCCCTAGGCAGCCTGTGCCAATAATTAACAACCCCTTTTCTGAAGGAATTTTTCCAAATATCCAATATAAATCTTCCTTAAGTAGAATTTTAGTAGAGGATGTATTTATGACCAAAATTTATATCATTCCTTCAGCAATTTTTTTTCATGAAGTTAGAATTTTAGATTTTGGTACTTATTTTAAGGAAAAAAACATTGTTTTTTTATTACTAGTTTTCTGTCTGGTTAAAAGGAAACAAGAAGCAAAACACATTGAAAAAAGGTGTCTTAAAAATATTTGTCTTGTTCTATCATTGTGAAAGGAGATTTTTGCATGTCTATGCCGACTTTTCAATCTGATAGTTGAAAATATAGAACAGTTTAGATAAAATTTGTATAAATATTGGATTTTGGTGTAGCTAGTATAAACACTCAAAAATTAAACAGAAAACATAAAGCAGTGTGTGGAAAAAAGGGAAACTCAAAGATGACCAACTCTAAAACACAAATAAAATATGGTTAATTTTAAAAAGTGAAAATACACATAAATTACTAATAACCTTTTAGAGTACCAATAACCTTATAATAAGACCGATTTCTACCACAAAAGTCTAGTGACTCTGGAAATTCAGTGTAACGTACAAACTTTAAGTGTGCTGAATACCTTCTTTATTTCAATTTTTTTTCCATTTCAGCTTAGTTAAATAATTAATTGTAGTATTAAATTATAACTGTGTGGAGTTAAATTTTAATATTCATATTACAGAAAGGTGAGCTAGATTTAAGCATGAAGATCTTTTTGGCATTCAGGCGAGTCTTTTTTAAAGGACAATTTGCCCCATAGTACAACTTGTCTGATAAAGAGCAAGTGCACTAGTCCAAAATAGTCTGAGCAGCTAAACTTCCCCAACTTTTCCAGGGAAGTAAGGAAGTGCTTTTATCACAATATGCATCACTGTTAAATATTTGGCTGATCATTTTTAACTTCCCATTGACATTTCTCTTAAGAAATTCCAGTCATACATTCAAAATGGTCTGTTGGTCTTGTCATCAACTCCTACTAAATCTGTCATGTTTTCTAATAGTTATGGAAACTGTCAAAATGGGAAGAGTTAATCATTCATACGAGGTTTGCCATATTTACTCATACTAGGTGAAATGAATGAAATACAAAATTACTTTACAAAATCAACTAGGAAGAACTAGTTAATTTTGATTTTAAATTCAACCACATGACTTGGTAAAAAGACAAAAAGGAAAGTTTTACTATTTCCATTTTTTTCTGCTGTTTAAAGCAAAAAAAATCTGATTTTTTTTTTTTTTGGTAGTTTAAAGAGAATATTATCCTTCAGAGCTAAGCTTTGTAGTCCATTATAAATTTTGATCTAAAAATAAGTGAATGATTAAAAACATTATCTTACATAAGAAAGAAAAAATTTCTTTGTAGAAGAACTGCAGCAACTTAGACTGCACATATATTAAACTAATATTCAAATGTTTTTAAAAGAAAATCAAAATTAGGTGCACATAAATGTACTCTTTTGGAACTACATTTTCTATTACCTTATCTATGGAAAAATATTTCAAGGGATCACATGAAATGTTAATTCACTTTTTCATACTACGATATATCCAAAAAGTGGTGAAAGCTGACTCCTTTGTCTCAGTCACTTTTTCTCTACCAATCTGATTCAGATAGAAGAGTGGACTGTTTTGACTCTGCTCTGTCTTCTTTTACTTTTCTTGTTTGTATTCATAATAGATTGCTTTTCTTTCCAAAATTTGTTTAGTGGAGTGTGGTACATGTAAAAATCTTTTTAAAAATTGCCATAATATTTGACTATAAAAAAAGTAGCTACTCCTTATTGAATAAACACAGGAAGAATCCAACCCCTAAATTCTGGGAACTGTAGTAGAATTGGCATTTTCAGCATGAAATTTTACTATTAGAATTACCTGTAGTTGAACTTTTAATTTTCTTTCTTTTTCATTTCTTTTCTTTTTTTTTTTTTAAGCAAAATTGATACTATGCAAGTCCTCATTGTGGTCTTAAGTGCCTGATATGCTCTGGTACCTGAGACGCCTATTCTGAGGGCACGAAACAGTGCTGAGAAATAGATTCTTCTTTTTCTTTTACTACTAGGTATTGAGATTTGCTACTTTTTTGAGAAATAAAATAATTTTCTCCCTACCAAATGATGATGCAGTAACAATTTATTTGTATTATTGCAGAGTTATAGCGTGCTAGTACTAAATCAGGACCACGTTGTCTTGGGATCTGCACAAACATTGAACTTAAAAATCAAAAAATCCCCAGAAAACAAGAGAAAAAATATTTTTTCTTTTTTCAGTAGCTCATGGAACAGTTAAATTATTGGTTTCAAGCTGTTCTCTTGTAAGTAAAGTGCAAAATATTCTAAGCACTTGGGCATAGTAAAATGGAGGGTTCTGTGGTAATAGAATGAGGAGGGATTTTAAAAATATAAACCACCATAAGAAAATGAATAGCATGGCTTTCGTACAGATTGGGTTCATCCCTGAAAGTACATTTTCTCATCTTTTTAGACTAAACAATGGCATAAAATCCCTATAGCAGATATATATAATGAAGTACAGAAAATGAATGATAAATAATAAATTTTGTCTTGCATGTTCTCTTTTGGAAAGGATTTGCATTAAACAACATTCTTGACTTGTCATTCAAAATTAAAACTAAATCTGCCTTCCCAATATAATATTTACAAAGAGAATGCTTCTTGCCTTTTCTTCCACTATGCACAGTAGAGTATTGTACACATATCTTTTTGGAATGAGGCAGGCAGTCATCCAGCTAGATCTATCATCTGCTGATTTTGTTGTTGTTATTTTTCTATTGAAAATCTTCCATAATTTGTGTCATTCTTTACCAAGGAGTGATTGTTGGTACACTTTTATGTGCTGCACATGATCTGAAGAAATTAACAAAAAATAATAAATAAATATAGTTTGTATCTTATTATCTGGCAGCTCCAGAGAGCCTACACCATCACTTAGCCATTGTTGACATTGAAAATTGAATTCAAAGCATTTGAAAAGGTAAGAACAGATAAAATGCCTTTCATTTAAAGTTCATGTGTGGATTATTTTATTTATATAAATATGAATAGCATTAATATTGGCCTTGCACATTTGAAAAGTCTTCATAGAAAGATTAAAATAAAACCAAATTATTTGTATTTTGCTGAACTGAAGAATATGTAGTAAAAGAGGCCACAAATCAGTCTGATCTTCAGGCTTAATTATACAATTAGGATGAAACTCAAGCCATCCAGCACTGTTCCCTATCTATCTATGGTGAAGTGCATCTTGAAGAATGCCTAAATTCTCAAGAGAATTTCTTTTACTTTTACTCTTGTCCAATATACAACAAATAACTCTGCCTACATGATGTAAAATTTGACACAGAACATGTAATCTGATTCTAAGCACAAGGGTAAGTTTAGCCTCAAACCCAGGAGAAACTACCTCTTCCAGGGAACATAGGTTAATGTTTTAATCTAACTTTTTCATAGTTATCTAGGGTCACAATGAATCTAGTGCTGTGGTGCCACTTTCTCAATTTCATATTCATGCTATCAACTGATAGAGTTCTTTCTTTCCCAATCTTATGAGCTTTTCAGCAGCAAATGAAAATTTTCCAAATGATGTTTGAATCAGATAACAAAAACTGTGATACAAAAAAAAAAATGGACTGCTTTATTTCTGCCCTTAGATATCACCACTGTTTGATTAAGATCTGACCACTTAGATGATCATAAACCTGAGCTGAGTAGCAGGCAAGTAACTGATCTGATACAGTCGTAATTGAGCTACTGGGGTACTGTAGGATGAAGCACAGCATTCCAGGTTCTGAATCGCTTTTATTGTCTTTTACTTTCATGGTTAAAAGTGTAGGACTAATTTAGAAGTTTTTTTATCTTTTTTACTCAGAAGCCTTATAACAGCAGTTTTGTGGTGTGAACCACAAAAGAGAAAGAACAACAAAGGTTACAGGTAATAATTTCTATTTTAGTTGACTGTGTATTTGAAATGGTTTTACCTATTCCGTTTTGCAGGGGTAAGATTAAAGACCAGAATATAATTTAATAATTGTTCTAAAATACTTTGCACTTCTGTTCGTTCCCTATAAAGTTTTTAGATGGTTGTCAATCACAATTTTGAGGACACTACCATAAAATGCTTTTACAGGTATTTATAATACATGCGAAGTAAAAAGTTCGACTTAAATAAGCATCTCAGAAAGCAAGGAAAATAGCGTCTTTTATCCAACTTCATTTACATAAATACATGTTCTCTGTTCTCTAAATTGCTTAGGTACACCTAAATAGGTTCTAGCTCGGGATAATGTTGTATATGTTCACCTGGATTCCTGTGGCCTAATTTTGCTAATCTCAGTCAAACTAAGCATTACCCAGAAAGGAAAGTCTGCAATAAATACTGAAAAGCACAGCTCAACACAGTAAAGACAGTAAAATCACACCCTTATTTATGCTTACATTTCAATGCCTACTAAGCATGCATCTGTATTAGAGCTATTTACATGGATTGTCTTTGTGACTGGTGGTTCCAAAGAAAGTCTTCTAGGGCACGATTCTTCTACAGCAGTCATTTAAAATAAACTGAATGAGTTATGGCCTCTCTTTACTGATTACAGAGAGAGTCTAGATAACCAGCTGAGATGGGAAAGTCTATACAGTAGTTGTCTACAGTTAACAGATACCTCTCACTCATAATGATTTTACACTCACATAGGTGCCTCTACACCACTCTTGGGGATTGATTGATTAGTTCAATTTCAAAGTTGCATCAGTTCCAGTGAGTTTTAAAACAGAGCAGCTAAAATCATATGATGCCTAGTCGTCAATATGGCAGATAAATTTCATTAAACTTCAGCCTAACTCAGTGGGGAATCAGATTAAGAAGAACTAATGAGTTGGATTCGTACTGAATTAATTAATTAATTAGTTCTTTAAAATCCAGTTTTCAGTGTGTCTAGTTTTATTTGGTTATAGGAAAATTTTCAAGCTATTTTAATATTAATCTGAATCACTTTGATCCAAAGACTGAAAGAAATAGCAAGAAAAGAAAAAACAACTGGTGAGAAGATAAGGTATCAGGCTCATGTGCAAAATAGGCTTACAGAGATGAACAGGACAAAAAAAGCAGAGGAGAAAATTCACTAATTTTTCTTTTTCTTTAGCAAAGTAAAGGCACGTTTTTCTTTTTTTTTTAACAAGAGGAAAATTGCTCACTTAACCTCTGTTTGGGCATCTGAAACTTTAATGTGGATGTCTGTGCCTGTGTGTAAGCAGGTCTAATGAAATGTTTGAAAGTATAAATTTAAACGCTTTAGAAAGGATCTTCGAGTTTGGCCTTGGTGGTTCTCAAGATAGTGATTCAATTAAAGACTGAGGTTGAAAACCCATACTTCTTAATTTCAATTGGGGTTTGGACACTGATTTTAAAAGGACCTTAGCATCATGCTAAGCCTCTGATTTGTGATACTACATCGTGTGTCAGATTGACTCAGTCTACAGTTTGGATTATGTCAATGAGAATGTCAGATAATGCAAACAGATCTATTGCCTTTGTAAATTAGCGGAGTCAGTTTGATTTACACCAGCTGGTAAGCCAGCCAGGGATACCTACAATGGCATCCCAAGTTCAGCTATTTAAATGAAGGTCAAGGATGTATCTTCCTTGTTACTCCTTGTAACTTCCTTTTGCTTCTGCTGATCTTTTGCACACTGATTATTTCAACACTATCAGAAACCAGATACCTATTCAAATTGGATCTCTGATTCACATCTTGAGATTTGCTTCCTAGCACGTTGATGCATTAATTAAAATGTACTCAGTTTACATCCGGATGCGCTCAACCACACTGAAATAACTCATGGGAGGGAAATTCTTTTTGTAAATGAAGAGATGCTGGCTGCACAGCAACTGTGGCAAGCTTCAGCCCATCACTCATATTGTTAATGACTCTGGAGTGCATGTTTATGCAGAAAGCATAAAAGGAATTCATTGCACCTTCCTATATGTTGCTGAATGGCCTGATAACCTTGTAGTATCTTAATTTGTCTTTTTTTTTTTTTTAAGGCTATACACAAGAATGAGTGTTGCTGTTACCTAAAACAAAATAAAAAATTTCAACTTTAGTCATCCTCAGACTGCCACCTTATGAATATTTCTACCATATCGTACAGAAAACATGTACTTTTCCCATAGTTTAGGTGCCTGCTCTATAGACCTGGTAATGCTATACACTTAAAAAACCAAGCACAAATTGAAATGGCAATAATCTAGCTTATAAAGTCTCTCTTTAAGTGAGCAGGAAATAAGAAAGGTGATGGCAATTATAACAGAAATTTTAAAAACCCACACAATATAACTTGAACCGTTTTTGGAAAGCTCTCAAGAATGTTCAACAGTTTTCACTCGTATTTCATTCTGAGGCTATTGTTTATAGTTTGGTTTCTGCTCCCCTCCTTTGCTCATGTATTATTACTCCATATTTATCACTTCCTATAATTCTGCACAAAGAAGTTTAGAAAGCACTGTATTGCAGATAATACAATTCTGAAAATGGACATTTCTTTAGCAGTTTGAAACAAGTAACATCAAATTTTGCAGAAGGTGGAATTAAACTGGAAAGATATATTTTTCCAGTTAATAATATAAATATTAATATATTATATATATTAATATATATATTAACTTAATTTATTTTCTAAGGGAATGTTGCAGATGTTTATTTCTAGCACACTGCTAATGAGGAAGAAAAATACCAGATTGATTTTTATATTCAGATTTTTTTAATGAACTCTTTTATTCTTCTGCACAATAATTTGAACTGGTTGAGCAATAGCAACTTGATCTTAAAAAAAAAAAATTTCCAATATGTTTAAACTGCAGCTTAGCATAAAGATATGCAAGTTCCGACCGAACAGGGTAAATAGGGAATATGACACTGTTATGTTACTTTTCAGAGTTAGGCCTAATATATGTGAATAGGCTTGTGCATAAGTCAATAAGCATATGGAATTCCATCGGATTGAAGTTAATTGTAGTATTTTCAACTTTAAGATTTTTATCGTTCAAAACCCACGTATATTACCTTGTGTTCATATACATGTATGTGCATTTCATTCACATTTCTTTTTCCTGTCTTCTGTGCCTTCTAAACAATTCTACTGTAAGATATACATTATGTATGCGCTGAAAGAAGGCATCCTAGCAGCAGTAGGGTTCAGACAGTAAACTCTTCATATTTCTAACACCCCATAGGAAATTTTTTTACCAGCAGTAATTAAGAAGTGATGATTTATACTAGTAGTAATAATTTAAAATCCACTCTGTTACTTCTCTATCGCTACTTTTTTCTGGTTCTTCAGTGAAAAGAGATCCTCTCTTTTTACTTTTTTTTTTTTTAATATCTTCCACAGCTTTAAATATCATTTAGAACTCCACGTATATGGAAAAAAATAGGAATTATGTTACTGAAATTTATTCTTTATTTGTCAGCATTTAAATGAGGGCGAAAACCCTGAACTATTTTGTACCTATCTCCTTTGATATTGCATACGCATACCATTTTATATGGACAGCCAGACTTCACTATCCATTTACCTGTATGGGGTTAGCACTCGACTTCACATTACAGAGGAAAAGACTCATTCAGGAAAAGGAGGGAAATTTTCTCGGCCAGTTAAGAGAAATTGCAGCTAGACTTCTGTGAATCTTGAACAGTAGTGTTTTGTTCTAGCAAAATATGTTACAATTTATAATCTAAGGTGATATTTTGGACAAATTGCATCAGAAATGTTTGTCATAATTCTATAGCAGCAAGGTTGTTCACAGGTGCACTGGAATTCCAGTGAATGGAAAAATCACAGAAGATTTTCAGATAATTTGAATCATAGTGTCATGATATATTTTGCTATGACTCAATCAGCTAATTGTCCCTCTTGTGTCTGAACCTACTGTAAGAAAAATAATAAATGAGAATAGCAAAATAAGAAGAAATACAAATCAGGAGAAAATTCTCACCTTAGATTAAGGTTTTACTAAAGCAGTTAACCAGTGGTTTAAGCCATAAATAAAATAGCTAAAGTGTTCCCTGATAAATAAAACCTGAAATTATACATATAGATATACGTAGAGATATGTAGACATTGTAAGTTCACTGTTAGGAAATTGGTAGCAATCTCATGCTGAAGTTAAGATATACTTTTAGTTATGGCATAAAATTAGGTACTGTTTCGTATCCAGCTTATTTTTCTGTTATGAACTCAAATATACATCTCCCAGGATTTTTGGCCTAGTGATAACATGAGATATTTCTCCTGGTATCTTGCTTTTTCCTCCTTTATGGCAGAAAAAATGAAAGAGGTATTAAAAAAAATACATATATCAATGGCCATGGATGATAATGATGATGATGATGGTGATGATGATGATAATACTGCCCACAAAACCCCACAAATCGTACTGAAACAACTCTCATTGTGTTAGGCTGTGAAACAAGAATAATCCTGTCCTGCAGATTTGTTCTAGTTTTTTTATCCACAATGAAAGATGATTGTAATCAACATTTCTGGATACATTAAGGTCCATTAACATTTCTGGATACATCACTGTTCATTAACAGGCAGAAAAAACGTTTTAAAATTTTAGGAAGAATATTGCTATGATACTGGTGTCTGCTGATCAAGTTTTTGAAAATGCTTCAAATTTTTTTAACCAGTAACTAGACTGTAGAATGGCTACAGAATATCAAACTGATAATATGCCAATTTCTAGGATATGTGCCACAGAAGAAGCTATGACAAACCAAGAATTTGCATCTTTAGTCACTTGACTTTTGTACAAGAAGCATATGTTGGATATGTTAGAAGATCTAGGTCTTCAACACCATTTTTATTGGTCTCCATAGATTTATCTCATTAATGAGAAACACGTGTTTAGTTGGAGCTTGGGACTATTGAATTGGCTGTCTAATGGTGCTGAAGACACTACTGTTGTTAGTTTTTATTTTGGAGAAAAAAGAAAGTTTATCATTTGTGTCTGACAGAATAGTCATGTTATGAAGCACTGGCTATCCATTTTTCTCTGAGAGTGAAGCAGACTAACCACGTACAGCAGGAATCTCAATTTAAATGCATACTATGTGAGAAAGCCTAAACATAGATGGGCTCTTCAACTCCCACTTGTGAGGTTATCTAACTGCCAACAGCACATATTAAATGTCATGTGCATGTGGTGTGGCTGCGATATGGAGAGTGTTAATCCTGATTTCAAATAACCCTCTGATAAAAGTCTGCTGATTGCTCCTACTTCCACCATACCCACTGCAACTTACCTGCAGATTTCTTGCTTGTGTTTTCTAGAAATTATGTGTAATAGATTTTTTTAGATTTTCCCTTTAGATTTTCTCTAAATTTTTTGATCAATTAATACCATAATAAGAGTTCCAGTCAGCCAGAACTACGTTTTCAAGAAGAAATGTTCATTTCACCCTGGTCCTTGAAACTTCTTCCAACTAGTACTGCCATAAGAAATGAGTTCTTTTTCCATTTCTGTCTTTGTCGTATGAAAAAAATCCTTTGATTGGCCAGAAAATATAAGCCTTATTTGGCTACTGTTAAAGGAGTTTTACTGATGCCTTTAATATGAAACAGTATAGGTTCTGAGACCTGAGTTATCAGCTCATCTGCCTGTTTTCTACCTAAGGATAGTTTTAATCTTTCTTTGTTCTACTCATGTTACCAGTGTTACTAACTCAGCAGTTCTACTTGCCAAAGTCCTGGTTCTGCTGGCCACGCTATTTCTGATACAGGCTGGGATGCCAATGGCGTTCTTGGCCACCTGGGCACATGCTGGCTTATGTTCAGCTGGCTGTCAAGCAGCACCTCCAGGTCCTTTTCCGATGAGCCTTTTTCCAGCCACTCTGTCCCCAGCCTCTAGAGATGCACAGGGCTGTAGTGTCCCAAGGGCAAGACTTGGCAGTTGATATTATTGAACTTTGTACAACTGGCCTTGACCCATTGATCCAGCCTGTCCAGATTCCTCTGTAGAGTCTTCCAACCCTCTAGCTGATCAACTCTCCTGCCCACTCAGTGTGATCTGCGAAGTGACTGAGGATACACGATATTCCTCTGGAAAAGACCATGGCGAAGCATGTTGCCATCCTGCTACCTATGGCAACAACCACACCAGAGCAGTTACTGGCACTACAGTCTGTGGAGGATCCCACACCAGAGTAGCAAATTAGCCCTGGAGAAAGATGCAGCTCTTGGAGGGCTTATGCAGGAGAAGTCTCCTAGAAGGAACCGTGGCCCGTGAAAGGGAGCCCGTGCAGGGGCTGTCTTTGATTAAAGGCCTGTACTCCAGAGAAAGAATTCACAGTGGAGCAGTTCTTGAAGAACTGCAGCCTGTGGGAAGGGCCCAGGATGGAGAAGTCTGTGAAGGACTGTATCCCATGGGAGAGATCCCACATTGGTTCAGAGGAACAGTGAGAGAAGGAGCAGTAAAGACTGACCACAGCCCCCATTCTGCATCTACTCTGAACCTCTTGGGGCAGGAAAGGAGGGAGGCTGAAGAGTCAGGATGATGTGTCTGAGCAGAGAGGGAATGTAATGAAGATGGTTTTACTTTTGTGCCTATTTCTCACTATCCTACTCCATTATTAATTGGCAATAAGTGAAGTTATTCTTCCCCAAGCTGAGTCTGTTTTCCTGTGATGATAATTCATGAGTGATCTCCCTGTCCTTAACATGTGAGTTTTTCATCATACGTCCTCCTCCTGTCCTACTAAGGGTTTGAGAGAGTTGCTTGATGTGCACCTGCCAGCCAGCCAAGGTCAACCCACCACATTATCACATAGTAAACTAGAATTATAGCAATTCCATTAACTTTCATCACCATCTAATAAGCAAATATTGATCAATTAATAGGAAGAAGAAAGAGATTCAGTGAAAAATTATGAAGATGACTTAGGAAGGAAAGTTTGGACAAGGAAGAAAGGATGTAAAGAAAAGAGAATAAGAAGGAAACACCTAGGAAAGACATGAGAAATTCTGCATGTTGACAAAACATGTACATATTTTAACAATATATTTCACGAAAAACCTTGCTTCTATAAAGCAATAATAATTTGACATATAAATTGATTAGATCATCCTCATACTCTTTTTCGGAGCAAAAGCCTTTTCATCTTAAAACAAAGGTATTCAGCCAATCTTCCTAGAGTCTAGAGTACAGCTCTACAGAATACCACAAAGCTTTCTCCCTTTCTGTGCTCAGGTCTTGAAAGCTGTCTCACAGGTGTATCAACACCATACATACCACGCAGAACAGAATAATGTCTAAGGATGGGTATTCTCTTCCTCAAAGTCAAAGGCTGGAAACCCTTGGAACACAAGGCATTACTTTGAGTCAGACTGCTACACAGAGATGCTGCTGCTGATGCTGTCAGTGGCTAGCAGTTAGACAAAATAAACATTTCAGCTCTTCACTGTCATTTTGAATCCTGCAGAAGCTGGTATGGACTGTCTATGCGATCTTAGGATCCAAAGTAAAATAAAACAGTTGTTCTGGTGTCAATGCTATGAATCAGCATCAACTTAAGCCACAGCCAAAAATGTTAATTTTCTTTTTAATCTTCTGGTTGCCAAAACTCAACCTATATATTGTGATTTATTTCAATTATTTTAATCATCCAAATTATTTTTATATTTATTAAAATTATTTAAATAATTTTAATTATCCAAATATAAACTTAATTTTCTCCAGCTTATGTCAGTTTTGACTACTTACACTAATGATTTACTTTGAGTTGAAGTCCAGTAATGTCCAAACTGAAAGAAATCTGACTACTGAAAATACATCTTGTCCCTGACTGTCTTGAATGGGTTTTGCTTCTTCCTTTCTTTGCAGATGCATTTAATGTGGAAGGTTGCAATATATAATGCGAAAAGACCAGAAGTGGAGTAGATATTTTTCCAGCTTGGCTGTATGAGATGATAAAGAGGGTAGTCTCAATGAGTGATAACCTGAATCCCTCTTCTGAATCTCCAGTTGCTACTGTGCATTCATTTTCAGCTGGTACAAAATAATTTTGTTGGAAAAATAATTTTCTTCCTCACTTATCCACTATAAATTCTGGGAATAATTTTGTCTCAATGAAACCACTTTTATAGCACAGTAATGCCACTAATTTTGATGGATTTTCTGGATAGGTAGAACTGAGAGGCAAGGCATGTGCTGTGTCACATTAAAAGCTTCTACGTGGGGAAAGTCAACAGAGGATGCCTGTTGTGTCATTTAGTTTCATGGTGGCTAACACTGCATTCAATGTGCCACCTCCACAAACAGCCTCATTTACAATTTACAACAAAGTGAATTTAGTTTTTGATGCTTTATAATTAGAAATTATATTTATTTAACACCTGTTCGGATGAAATAAGAGGTAAAATATAATCTGTACAATAGCCACTTAGTATCAAGGTCTAGAAAGTAAGTGAAGGAAAAACAGAGAATATTCCTGGAAAGTATTAGAACATCTATGTGATATAAGGATATTTTGCTTATGTGTAAGGGAGCTGTTTTTATAAATAAAGCACATAGTTTGTAACCCATTTTTTTTGAGAAATGTTTCCATGAACAACTTTCATGCAAACCTGGAGCGAAGTTGTTAAAAGAACAGAAACCAGAAAATATTACTGATGTTGAAGATTGCTCATTTAGAGGAAATTATGTCAATATCTTAAAATCTTTTATTTTTCTACATATTTTTGCTTTCTTAACTCAGAAAAAAACTAGATAAACTTGTGTGTGGCTACTGCTGCTGATCTTAATCTTTGCTTGCCTTGATTTCACAAGCATTTGTTATTCTAAAACACCACCATATGAAAATGGTTTTCTAGGACAAGCCAGATGACTCATGCCTACTAAACTACTCCAGTTTAACTAAGTTACTATAAATTTTGAGTTATATTTTGCAGGTTTGGGTGCAGAAAACCTGCACTTTCAATTATGGGGAAATGCAGCAAACTGCAGCACTCAAGGTTATGTTCTTTGGTATAAAAGAGACAGAGGTTAGCTGTAGATTTAAAGTAGAGAGTTCAGGGGCCTCTAAGCAAACCCTGTCCAGTATTTCTGAGTTGCATGTGTATGACGGTCTTCTTTTCTGTGGCTGGTGCCCCATGTCAGACATTCCTCTGGAAGACTCAGCAGCTGGCACCCCAAAGGGAGCCAGGCTGCGAGGCAGGCAGTTTGACAGACAGGGAGCCAAAAACCAGGGAGTGTGCTATTTATATTGCTGTCTGGCTTATCTGTTTATATGCTAAAGTGTATGAACTGTCCAGCCTTGAGCTGTAATGCGAGCTGAGTGTCGCTCTGGTGGTACAGCCTAATCAAGCAACGCTATATTTTAGGAATATGTAGTTTTTCTTAGGACTCCCTAATTTATAGAGAAATACATCTTCTTCTATGATAACTAGTGAAAGCTGATGATGGTATACCAGTAAAAATGTTTCTTTGGGCCTAACAACGCTGCAGTTATTGTCCTCTTTAGAGGCATGATCAGCAGTGCCAGGCAGGGAGGCACTGTCCCAAAGTGAGAATTTATGGGAGACCAGCTGTGACTCTGAGTGTGCAGCCTGTCCTGCTGTAAAGGTGTGCATGTAAAGACAGTGCTCTTGCTTTGTGGGGAGTGCTGAACGACTTGCGCAAGGTTGTGATTTTCCCCTGCAGCCCTAGGATTTGTGAAGGGAAAATACCTTGCCATGTGTGGGAGAAGGCAGGAGAGAGAGCGAGAGCCAGTTAGTGAGCGAACACTGAGCCCTTACAGGTGATCCATTACCCTGCAGCCATTACAATTTGTCATATATGCTTCACCTAGCATCAGCTGCAAGATGAAATGCTTTCAGCTCAGTTTATCAGTCTACCTGGATGTGTCAGGTCAACTTCCTTTTAACCCACTGTTCTGGTTCATGGGCTTTTAGAAAATATGGCACAGCTGATCAGAGCTAGCAGTTGTCTTTCTTTCTTTTTTTTTTTTTTTATTTTGCTCACAGTGTGAACCAGGGATTTCTGTACATAGACCCCACTAAGAATTTGACTTCCAGATTGCTCCAGTACAGTTCAAAAATCCTGGAGTATGCCTTCACTTCTATTCCAAATGATAATTAAGAAAATGTATTATATTAGAAAAAGAACTTCTTCTGTAAATATATTTTCACACACACATGTACCTACACCTGTACACACACAAACACATCTACCTTCACATCTGCATTCTAAGAATCCAATCACATTGAAAAAAACCCACTTTAAATTATTTTGGTTGGTTACCAGAATATAGAAATATACATTTTTTGTAGTCACAAAGATGTGGCAAAATAATACTCGGCTGGTTTTTCAGTTATATTTATCTTTTTGTGTGTCTACAGTTGCAGGGAATCATATACGCTATAGCAACACTCAAATTAGAAAATTCTATTTGCAAAATTTTTAACCTTGTCCTATACACAAAGCAGACAGAACCTGAAGAGCTTAATTTCTGTTTTTGCTGTTAGACATAACTGTCTGAATTTCTATGCACATGGCATAATTTTAGAACAGAAATTATTGGGATGATAGTTAAAAGCTACATGGTCAGGCAGTTCACACGTATTACATTGCCCTTCCATACAGAATGTCCTAAGATACTGCTGCAGGTGTTCTGGTCATTGCTCAGTCCCATCTTATTCCCAGAACCTATTTATACTGACTGTATAGAAATTGAAGGACATTTGTCTATATCTTTTCATACTGACCACTAGCCAGCGTGCAACCAAAGTGGGGTATTGCTAACAAGTGCAAATTTCACGTAGCTTTGGAAACCTTGCCATTCTTCTGTCCACTTGACTCTCTAAGTAGTCTTTTAAAATTATAAATGTGTAAAAACATCACACAAATGACTTTTTTTTTCTAATTTATCTTCTGCCTTGAAGTGAATGTGGTAGTATTGGAGGCACCCTGAACACATTATCGTTATTATTTTTATTATTGTCTAGATTAATGGATGTGTAATATCAACCAATAAACAGTATCTCATGTTTTTTGTAATCCTTCATAGTTACTCTACTATTATTCGTAGTAGTAATAGTACTACTACTACTACTACTACTACTATTATATTTCCCTGCAGATTGCTAAACATAAATACTCAATCTTTTGAAAGCTGCAAGTATATAAATGATAGTTTTTCAGTTTTTGATGTCACAACCCCTCTCCAAATTTCCTGTCCATGAAAACCCAGTAAACAAATAGAGTTTTGACATGGAAGAGAACCACATGGAACATAGAAGAAGAAGAAGGATTGGAATTTCACTTATACATGACTGTTCCTTTTTGCTCAGGCATGCTGCTTGATAAAAATGACTGTTGGCTTGAATACAATGCGGTTTGATAAAACCTATCATTTTAGTAAAAAACAAATACAAAATAAATATATTCTTCTCACCTTCATTTTTTAATTGCAATTTCTGTGAAGTTACTTTCAGTCTTTGTGTTCTATGCTGTAACATAGCAATTTGTCACCTGTTTTGGTGCTTAGATGGCTTTTTTTGAAACTTGCAGCCTGGGATATCTGTTTTTCCTATACATATTATCTTACTAAGCTAATGGTGACATGGTTTTTGATAACAAAGTGTTCTGTAATTATAGAAGTCCCGCATATTTTGTCAAGAAAAGGCTGACCTGCTTGCCACAGGGGCCATAAAGATCTACTTGTCTGTCATCTCCAGCATTTTTAGAGACATACTAGGAGTTAGGCCTCTTCCAAACATGCAACCCCATATCCTTCTAAGAACAGTATGGGGAGAAGCTGGATGTGAACCATACACCTTTGAATAGTGGGATGTGAGGGAAGGAAGCTATCCCTAGGCACACGCCAAGAGATGATCTAGTAGAAAGAACATCTAAATGACCTGAGGAGCTTAAGCTCTATACAAAACCCCTTGATGTGAGTTGTTGTGCCTGAAGGACTGAGCTTATTGATAGGAGAGGGGAAATCCAGCCTGGTAAGACGGATTGATATTCACCAAATTACTCTGCTTCTGTTTACAAGAGCTAAGGACAGGCTGGGAATTGTAAATAAAGAAAGAAATTTATTTAAACTGTAGCATGACCTATCAACACTATGTTCACTGAAACAGAGTATTAACTGAAATGATGTAGCTTGAAAATAATGAAAATAACGAAATTATGGTACGAGATGATTTTATTAGATATTTACACCATTGGAGGAAACAAATTAATCTGACTGAATCTAAAGAGCATTTAACTGTAGCATGAAGCCGGCCTCGTCTTTATAAACACAAGGAATTAAACATCAAGAAAATATTAAGTGATTAGTTTAAACGTGCATATTCATGATGGTCTTGAGAAGACTATTTTACTGATAAGCAATTTACTTCTTTCCATATGTCTAATCAACAAACACTGTATTGAATTCCAACAAACTAAGGGATCCTTCTAATTAAATAAAATTATTAAGGTGATGTCTTAAATTTATTTAGAAACGATTGCTTTGCTGTAAGACTTAAGCATATCAGCAAACATACTAACAAAATCATCTAAGGATAAAATTATTTTTGTACACTCAAAACAGCAAACTGAGTAAAATAGCTGTGTTACTTATATGAGGAAATGTCACCACATTACTGTATTAATGTAAATTGTTCTTCATCTTTGTTAACCTCAATTAACAGGAAAGCATCAACATAAAAATCTTCACAGTATTTTTTTTTTTCATCAAGTCATACTTTTGTAACTGTCATCCTAGAATGAGAAGGCACATAAGATTCTGCCTCTTTCTGGGGAAAAAATTGCAAATTACCAAAGGAGAGGAAAGAGCTAATACCATGAATTGTCTGAAACAGACCTTTCTAGGCTTTTCAATGTCTTCTGCTTTCAACATTTTGAATTATTCATCATTTTTCTGTTTGACCTGTCTGATTTCAAAGTAAAAGGCCAACACAAATGGAAAAGAAAAACAACTGGAAATATATAACCACTTTCTTTCAAGTAACAAAAGCATGTCTATAAATGTACCTGTGTACTGTGTAGAATAATTTCGGAATAAAAATATCTGCATCTGATCACAACTGTAAAATCTGAGAGAATTTCAGATTTAAGAATTGTAGATAAGGTGGCTTTGATTTGCAACATAAATAATATTTGTCTATATCAACTTCCTTTCTCTTGTTGTTTGTAATTAATATCTTAAAATGATCCTCTGAGAATTTTCAGCTTAATTGCTCTCTAGCAAATGGTTTATATAGTTTGAAGTGACAGGTGGTTACAACCTAATAAAAAACATTCCCTAGACCACAGCTTTAAAAGCTCCCTCCAAAATAAAGTAAACTGGCCTTATTTTGCATTTTGACAGTGTTTAGTCCTTAGTGGGCAACCCTTCACACAAACCAACCGGCCAACCAAAACTTTCCTAATACCACACAACCTGAGGAAAAATACCCAGGTCTTTCAAGACTTCATTGAATTTTGTTTGATTCTTCCCTTTACTACGACATTTTTCCTTCATGGACAGCAACACTAGGAAATCCTGTTTAATTTCTTTATGTGGAGAATTTTACATAGCAGGATAATGTCCAGAAAGATTTAATTGGTGCAAGTAATCAATTTGGGAAGTTCTGACAGCATGACTGGGTATTTTATTCAAGTGCTAACATCTCTAATTGACAACAGATTCTTACAGCAGTGTATCAGTTAAACCTGTGCCATCATTCACTGAGTTATAAACTTTATGAGCACATAATACCAGTTTTATAAATTTCATTTTTCCCGAGCTTAAAATATTCTATTAGACAAAAGCTTGGTCACCATGCAAAGCTGTAGACTTTCTTGATAGGTGGCTAGGTTAGAGAAGGTTAAGTAGATATGAGTGTAAAGTAAATAAAAGGCTGAATTGGGATCATTCCTTTTACACACAGATATTCTTGATACCTATTTATTTTAGCATTAATTTCTTTGTTAGAAGTTTTGGTCAAAACTGAAATTTGGAGTATTAGTTCAAGCGGATGAGAAGGCTACTTTTATGCTGGCAGAATTTTTTTCGCTTTGGTGAGAAGAATGAGAAAAGGCTGGAAATTGAAGACATTATATCTCATCAGAGCACAGCTGCTATTAGAGGAGAAGAAGTGTGAAAACAGACATGTCAAACATGTCTGAACAGACATCAAATACAATAAAAATCAGTATCTTGGATATTATGTCAGTCCTTTGTCATGTCACTTCTGGTTTTCCTGTGGAAGTTTGGTTTTCAAGCTCTGTCTGTTACTATCTTTACTAAAAATGTCACTAATATTATAAACCCTATGAAAAATTGACTATATTGTAGCTGCAGTTTATTTCATCCTGAAGGTCTATGATAACTTACCCCAAGCTTAATTTGGTTCTTTAACAACACAAAAAGATAAAAGAAGCAATTTAATTGAACTCAAAGGAAAAAGAATAAACAAAACTGAAACAGGTGCTTTACAGTTACACATTTATTTGCACTCTCTGTTATCCTCTTCCATAATTTTTTTTTACAGATGATTACATGGCTAGTGCCTGTATAAAACACATGTAATCCTTGCTGATCTCCACAAAGAGTCTACTTGAATTTTTAATTTTATGTCTGGAAACAAAGCTAGGTTTATTAAAAGTCTAAACCCAGGTGATCCAATCCACTTTACTTTTAGAATAATTTTTCACAGTGTTTTAGGGTAGCTGTGTATTGATACATCACTGTTGAAATATCATTTTGTGTAAGTGGAAAGCTGATATGGCAGAGGCATTTCACAAGCAAATGACTATTTATTTAAAAAAATCTGTTCATATATTTGTGCAAAGGAAATGTGGTGTCCGCAAAATACCTTGTTGTAGGTATATTAAAGGAAGAAATAGGAGAAAGAAAAAAGTGTTGTGACTCTTGCCAGTTGATCAAGTTTGAGAATAAACTGGTATAGTAAATACATGATAGGATAATTTCTATTACTGGAATATTTATACAAAATAGGAATAGCTTGTACAAGAAAGGCAGGTAATGAAAAAAGGAAGAGTATTGCTTTGAAGATGAAGGATGCATGTGCTTGCCAAGACAGTAAAAAAAGAGAGAAGCTTGCTGAAAATCTCTGAGTAGAAAGGAGGGGAAAGAAAACAATGAAGCTATATGATTAAGACCCACTAGAGTCCAAAATGTAAAGTTGTTCAGGGTAAGGCTTTCTGTGAAGAAATAGCAAAATTATTCAGCACGCAGAACTTGCTTTCAAAAGGAACGGGGAATTAGTGAAATGATACAGAAAGTTAGAGCTAATTCCAGCCAACATGGAAATATTGGACAAGAATGTAAAGGTGAAAGGCCATCTTAATGTGAATAAAAATAAACCAATGGTATTCAAGATCTGGTAGGGTCAAGAAGTAAAATAACATGCAAAAAATATTAAGAAGTCAGGCTCTCAGGAAGACGTACTCAGGGGGTTGACAAATATTGCAGGTGAATGTAAGAAAAAGTGATATAAGTGGCCTTTTCTTATGAGCACAAACACAAAATAACTAAAGCAGACAGGCAGTTGGGAAACTTCTTTGAATTGTGAGTTTTTTATAGATCTCAGATGTATGGAGAAATTGTAGAGGAAGCAAAAAATATATTAGCTTACTAAGAATAAGTTGAAAAGCACTGAGCAAACACATAGGGGCACAATCCTAAATGTCTTGATAGCTGTGCCGGTGTGCACACAAATCCAGGAGGAAACAACCCGAAAGGGGTGTCTCTCTCTCTCTCTCTCTCTCCTGCCTGCCAGGCAATCACCCCAAGACAATAGCAAATGAGGTGCAACTTACAAGAAATGGCACTGATAGTGCAGAATATGTATATTTATAAGGAAAAGAAAACTAAGAATATCATTGGTCAGCTCCTTCTTAGAGAAGGAGAGGTGTTGACAAATGATGCCTAGAAGGCCAAGTATTTTAATGGCTTATGGATCTTTATAAGACATTAAAATTACAAGTCACCATTTGCTATTAGTGAAATTGATGAGAAAAAGAGAAAAAGACTTTTCCAATCTAGAACAAAGGAAGAAGAAATGGGAGTACTTAAATAAGACAGATGTTTTCAACTCATTTGGTTCTGATAATGTTCAAAAGAAATCACAAAAAGTAAACAGGTATTTTAGAGGCTAAAAAATGCAGGAGTCATTCATTTATTTAAAAAAAGGAAGGAAAACAAGAAGGACATATCAGTTATATATAATCTTTGTCAAAAAACAAAAAAAAAACCCAAAAAACCAAAAAGCACATACGCAAATAATGAAACCATCTCTAACCATCTGAAAGACAATAAGGAGATAAATAGCAGTCAACAGAGACGTGTAAAGGATAAAAACTATAATTATATATATGTATATATATGTATATTTGAGTTTTTAATGAAAGGATGACAAATTCATAGGTCAGGAATTTATTGTCGTTTTTAACTTTTCTGAGTATTTTCCCTAGCCATTAAAATTAGATTATGATATAGGCATATATTGTTAATCCACTTTTTTGTTTTTTGTAAGTATGGTGCTAAATGAATTACTCTTTTTTCCACATACATTTTTTAATGATATTTACCTAAAATTCATTTGAATTTTTAAATTTCCTTAACAGGAACTTTTCCATTGCTTTGAAGAAAATAATAGTGTAGTTGATAAAATGATTGGCGCTTGAGAGACAGAGATTGAGAGTGATTGTGCAACTACTTTTCTTTGTTTTCATTTTAAAGACAAATGGGAATCAAATGCCAGCATGAGGTAGTTATAAACATAGTGAAATTGTTCTACTAATCTTGCAATATGCTGTCAAGATAATAATAGCTCTGAGCGTTTCCATTGATTTCTGAAGGAATTACTGACTTATTATCTGAAGGAGCTCCTTATAGCTGGTTAAAAATGAAATGCAGGTTTGAAATATCCACTATTTCAATAAATGCTGTGAAAATTACCCTTTTATTCAAAAAGAAAGCAAGGAAAAAGAGAAGTAGCATGTTATGGATGTGTCATCTTGAGTTACACAGATGTAAGGTGGATAGAAGTGTCACCACATACCTTTTCGTGATTGCTTGGAATTGTCCATTCAGAGACTTCTATTTCACAGATCTATCTAAGGCTTCAAAATTTATGTATTGTCCAGATTGGACCAAACTGTTGCATGCCATCCCAGGACAGAACTGTAATAAAACAGTGCTCCTTGGCGCAAAACCAACAATATTTCTTGGATTCAATTTCTCTCCTTCTTTCTCTACCATTAGCGAACTCTGGAAGACAGAAAGCATCCCACTAGAAAGTACTAAATCAAAAAAGCTTTAATTAAACAAAGTAATTTGAGAAAAGTGCATTTAGCAAGGACTCTATCTTTCACTCTCTATAGTGCAAATTCAATGAGTGAGGAAGGAATGAGGATAAAACCTTACACCTGCCTAGTAAATGTGTGATTTCTTTGATGCATATTTTTAGTTTGAGGAGGTCTTTTTTGCCCTAGGAAGGAATACATCTCTGGAGAAAATTTGCAGACAAATTTATTACTTTGAAATTGATGTTGGAACTCTTTTGTTGTGTTTCATTTTATGTGGTAGTATTAACTTTCGTTCAAAATCTCAGGATACCAAATTTGCTTACACAATGCAACATTTAAATAGTAGCTGCTTTAACAGGCAGTGTCATTTTTGTAATAAGAATGGTAATCTTATTACAATATTTGGATACTTTATATATTAATTTTCAGAATGCTTGCATATGTTTTAGGTACCATGCTCGGTCCACATCAGTTTAAATAGTTTACTGAAAACTATTACAATGTTTCCTATTATAAGCATAATCTGACAAATTATTTCCAGTATCATGCTTGCTGTGTTCTTGATGGATTGTGGCCCAGCTCATACAGGATGTTTAGAGCACTTGGTAAATTTTCCTGCTTTCTGTTTTTACCCCTATTCTGCTTTGGAAAATTTCATTCCTTAACCTCGATAGGTTAAAACTCTCTATTCTGAGGATTGGGAGTTTCAACCCTCTCAAACTATCACCAGCTGCTCATCCACCTATGTTCAGCAAGAAAATACAAATATAATTATCTGCACACAAGGGAAAATTTACATGCCTACGTCAAGCAGAGCCTTTGAATCATAAATCCCAGTTTCTGGAGGCATACAGCTCAGGACCATGTGTAATTGCCATGCTCTGGGCAGCATGCAGCATTCCTCTCATCATTGTTTCCAGATCACTTTGTTACGTGGCATCTATGAGACACACATAGCATGCTGTGGGGAAAACGGAGAGATGGCCATGTGTGGAAAGGTCACACCACAGGTATTGCTGGTTATGCAGCACCATGTGTATGCACAGCACGGGGGAGCGCTGGTGATCTTAGGCTGAATGCATCAGCTAAGGGCACTCTGTGAAAGGGCTGCAGCACTAAACCCTGCTGCAGGAGCCCCGGGCTCACAGGAGCAGGTAGGTGCAGAGAGGCATCTACGCATGGGTGTACAGAAGGCAGGTGTTGCAAGCAGGACTTTTGACCTCAGCGGAGGGGGTACATTAAGTCTGTGCTTTTTATTATCTGTTTTTACCTCCTGCCTACTCCCCATGCAGCCTTCAAGTCTGCAGTCTTAGGTGCTTGCCTTGTACCATTTCTTGTGGATGGAAAATAGGCTTCTGCTTTGAGTACTGAATTTCACGAATTGGACACTGAACAGGCAGGTGTCCTTTGAGTTCTTTGTCCAAAATGAGTTTTGGCCCAGTGATATTTTATTCCAGTCCTTATATTGTACACAAGGGTATCTGGTTGTACTTTACACTTTTAAATTTTATGGTGATTTGAAATACCTTGATCTGAATACCTGAAGCATATCAGGAAATACTTGTTAAGGGCTTGAGAAGACTTAGTTTTCTGCTTTCTGTCAATCAAAAAACAACTCTTATAAATTATTTCTGATATATCTGAAGAGCATATCCTGTAAATGTTTGCCATGACATTTACTACACCTACCATGAGAATGGTAGCACCACATTGACCCTTACACTTACTAAAATGAATGCTCTATTTTGAGAATTAGCACAACAAAAATATTTTTATTTTATATCATGGTCATCCGTGTACTGCTGGAGACTGTTTTGGAAAAAACAAATATATGGCCAGCAAGTTAGAACAACTAGATCACATTTTGTGTCAGTAATTGTTTGTATCTTGCACGGTTGCGTGTTACTGTCCGTTGTGTGTTATGGTTTCAGTCTGCAATTTTCACCAATGGTGTTTATTATTTAAATGAGAGAAATAGGCTATTGTCAGGGACTGTGATCCTGGTGGCATTATTATTCTGACCTAGTGTAAATATCATGACCTGTCTTGGAACTCTTGCAGTAAGTGAAAGGGTTGAGGCAGTCAAGGTGACAACAGACCTGCCCATAAATCAAACCTTCAGACATTAGGATAAGTTTTACTAAAGAACACGTGGATTTCTTGACATTATGACTTGTATACAAAAGTCAGTAAATATAAATGTAGCCATTTATATAAAAAAAAAAACTAGATTAAGTTGTGAGACTAATGGAAAATATTGCTGTACCTTTTATTTTCACTTTTTTATGTTGACTATGGAACTTCAAAAATACCAGTGATGAATGATACACACAGAAACCCACTTATTCTGGAAGACAGCAGGAATCTAAGCTGATGAACATAGCTGCTATTAAAGATCAGTGGCTTAATTAACTCAATACTCTAACCATTTTTATTTAACATAAGGCTACACAAAATTATTTCATGCTTCAGAAAGGTTCCATTGTATCTGGATGTGTAAGCTAATATGAATTCTTAGGAAAGCTTTAAGGAAACATAATGCTTTTTCTTTAGAAGACTTGATCTGAATTCAGATAGTGCAACAGTAGAAAACCTACATTGTGAGAACTAAGATGTTCTTTTACATATACCTGTAGCTTTTTCCATCCTCATTGTACAGGTTTAAATTTTGCACACCCATAAAATAAAGAATTCTAAACATGTAATAAAATATTACATATCAGAAAACATTGCCCAAAGACATTTTTTTCAAAATAATTTGATACTAAAATATATGAGAAATGAAAAAGCTACGGTTTGTGTACAAGATAGTTTTCTGTTTAAAAAGAGAAATACCTCAAAAGTCCTGACAGTCATATTTGCATAGTCAAGTATAATATATTTATTTATGAATATTACAGGAAAATATGTGCATCTAAAAATTAAGTCTTTCTGAAAAAGACAAGTGCTTCAGCCACACTGCCCAAGTCACAGAAGGCAAAGGTAGGGATTGAGAGAATGAGAACCACTCACTGCAGGAAAAGATCATGTTTGAGACCATTAAGGAACCTGAAGATGTGCAAGTCATAGAATCATCAAATGGCTTGGGTTGGAAGGCATCTTAAAGATCATCTTGTTCCGACCGCCCTGACATGGTCTTCACTAGACCAGTTTGATCAGAGCCCCATCCAGCTTGGTATTGAACACTTTCAGTGATGGGGCATCCACAGCTTCTCTGGATCTGACAAGATGAATCCACGGGTTCTGAGGGAACAGGCAGATGAAGTGGCTAAGCCACTATCCATCATATTTGAAACACTGTGGCAGCCCACTGAGGTTCCTGCTGACTGGAAAAAGGGGTAAACATAACCTCCATTTTTAAAAATGGAAAAAAACCCAGACCTAGGGAACTACAGGCCAGTCAGTCACACCTCTGTGCTCAGCAAAATCACAGAGCAGGTGCTCCTGGAAACTATACTGAGGTACATGGGAAATAAGATGGTGATTTTTGAAAGCCATCATGACTTCACTAAGAGCAAATTGTGTCCGAAAAATTTGGTGGCTTTCTATGTCAGGGTTACAGATTTGGCGGACAAGTGAAGAGCAACTGATATCATCTGTCTGGACTTGTGCAAAGCACTTGACACTGTCCCTCATGACATCCTTGTCGCTAAACCAGACAGACATGGATTTGACAGATGGACCATTCGGTGGATAAGGATTAGGCTAGATGGTTGCACTCAAACAGATCTGGTCAATGGTTGGATGTCCAAGTATAGAGCAGTGTCGAGTGGTTTCCTCAGGGTCGGTATTGAGACTGGCGCTGTTTAACATCTTTGCTGGTGACATGAACAGTGGGATTGAGTGTACCCTCAGCGAGTTTGTCAATGTCACTAAGCTTTGTGGTGCCGTTGACATGGAAGAGATGCCATCCAGAGGGATCTTGAACAGCTGGAGAGCTGGACCCATGTGGACCTTATGAAGTTCCACAAGTCCAAGTGCAAAATTCTGCACCTGGATCAAGGCAATCTCAAATGCAAGCTGACTGTGGAACAGATTGACAGCAACCCTGAAGAGAATGACTTGGGGGTGTTGGTTCATGAGAAGCTTGACATGAGCTGGCAATGTACGCTTGCAGCCCAGAAAGCCAAATATACTCCAGGCTGAGTCAAAAGAAGTGCAGCCAGAAGGTTAAGGGAGGAGATTCTCCTCTCCTACTCCATTCTGGTGAGACCCCACCTGGAGTGCTGCATCCATCTCTGGGGCTCTCAACACAAGAAGAGCATGGATGTGTTGGAGTGAGTCCAAATGAGGCCACAAAGATGACCAAAGGTGAACCTCTCCTGTGAAGACAGGTGGAGAGAATTGGGGTTGTACAGCATGGAGAAGACTCCAGGGAGACTTTCCAGTACCTAAAGGGTATCTACAAGATAGCTGGAGGGGGACTTTTTGCAAGGGCATGTAATTATAGGACAAGAAGGAATGGCTTTAAAATGAGAGTAGGTTTAGATTGGATATTAGGAAGAAATGGTTTATTGTGGGAGTGGTGAGACACTGGCACAGGTTGCCCAGAGAAGTTGTGGATGCCTCATCATTGGAAGTGTTCAAGACCACGTTGGATGGAGATTTGTGCAGCTTGGTCCAGTGGAAGACGTCCCTGTTCATGGCAAGGTGGTTGGAACTAGATGATTTTTAAGGTTGATTCCAACACAAATCATTCTATGATTCTATGAATCTGTGTTACTTGGAGAAAAAGTTTGCAGAATATAGGAAGTTCCTGACACAGAAAAAACTTGAATACTTTTAAGATGCTGAATAAAGTCAAACTGAATTAGGGGCTGATTTTAAAATCTTTGCTGAGGAAAACTTATATTTTTGAAAAGAACAGAATGAAAGCCAAATGTATTCTGGGAAAATTAGAAAAAGAAAGGAAACTTCTCAAAAAAATTAAGAAACTGAAACTGAGAACTGAGAAAGGAAAAATTATATCTCATAAAGAGAAAAAGGCAGTGGCTTTTATTTAGGTTAGCTGACTACTACCAGAACGCAAGGGGAAATGCCTGGCCTTCGTTCTAGAAATTGTTTCCGAGATTGCAAGTGCTTTTTTAGAGCTGAAGCCAGTGTGATAAAGTGCTGTTCTTTCACCAGAAAGAATGTTTGCTTACTATTTCATCATCCCCTGGAGGCACAGAGAAAGAAAATAAGCACATCAGTTGTCATTATGACAGGATAAAAATGGAGCCATCATATTTCAATAACACAATGCAATGAGCAGCCCCATCGAGTGATGAATTATGGACTCTCTCTTTCACACTCAACTATAAGTTAATATTATCTCCCCAGGATAATTAGAGTGAAGTTCAATTACTGACCCTGAATTACCGTGTGGGCCACTCCATGGGTTCTGACACAGCGTTTTACACATTTATCTTTTCACCTAATGCGCTAAATCTGCATTGCTCAGGTGATTAATCATACTGGGTCCCATCTAGCTCACACTATTCTTCTTGTATGGATTGGCTGGTCCCTGGAGTCCCCTTGAGCACAATATGAGAAGGTCTATTATGCTGTGTTTTTCTTCCAATTTGTGTTCTTCCTTGTGTTTTGAGATTGTGGTCACTTCTGATGTTTGCCCAAAGAAGCTCATTGTAAAAAATGCAACACTTTCAGATAGGGAATTATCCACCTCCTTGCCAACAAGGAGACGGATAACTCAGTCAGTGCAGGTAAAACATACCTATAAAACTCCAGTCAAAACAGATAGGTCCCTTTATTTCTCTGTGTAAAGATGAAAGAAGAGAAATTCACAATATGGGTCTGGAGGCATTGATCAATTTCCTGCAAGCTGTGTTATTTCTTTCCCTTGTGAAGAACAAATTCTACCCTTGATCTGGTTACTCATAATAAATCCCTTGCTAATTTTTCGTATGTCTTTTTAGGGCTGTGTATGAGTTACCTCAAATAACTCTCATTAAAAAAAGTAAAAAGCCCAAGTTTTTATTTATAACGCAAATTGTATAAACAAACCTCCAGATTCAGAACCCTTACCACAGCTTATTACAATTATGTTTTCATCAGCCCAGTGTCTTGCTAAATATACATTGGTGATTTGAGAAAGCTAGATAATTCCATGTCACTTAAAGAAAATCCTGGTTTACTCCATGAGCAGTCTCAGTGAAATGAAGGAGAAGGGATTAAAAGAGAGTCAGAGGATCTGGATAATCAGCTATCTAAAGGATAGAGATTGAGGTCATATGCTGGGAGGAATAAAAGAGAATGAGATCCCCTTTTATGTCAGCAGCCATAATACTTAAATCTCAGGTTGCAGGGCATTGGAGTAAGTTGTAATTCCCTTACCCACAGGCCAAGGAAGTGGGCAGCGAGGAGAAACAAGAGGCAGGGAACAATTTGGGCAAGTGGCTACATATAATCTGCAGATCAACACAATATCATGTAGCAAATTTGAGCTACAGCATAAAAGCTATGCATCAAAACAGAACAGAATCAGGAAAAGACGTAGACCTCAGAATGGCATCTAATTCCCACCTCTTCCCTGGATATAACCTCTCTGTGCTAGATATCAATAATATAGTGCCAGCGTTTTCTCCTAGCAAGCAATTTCATGTTAAGCTACAGCCAAATTTGTCACAGATGTTAAAACCTTGACTTAGAAGTGTTTTTAAACCTATCCAAATTTTTTTATTTGAATTCAGTTCAGATCAAGTTTTATAGATGTTTATGTTTTCTGAACTGATCCTTTGAGTTCTGGGTCACAATTTCTACAACCATAATTTATGTTAAAAAAACCCAATAACTGCTGCTAAACTGCTTCTACACACAAAGGAAGTAAAATAGGAAATCTAATGTCTGATAAATAACAATTAAGGGAAGAGCAGAAAAACACAGGGACTATCCAATCTTCAGGAGAAAGATGGAAAGCAGCTAGAAACAGAATCAAACTAAGGAGTGACTGAAACACTCATTTAACTTTTCTGCTATGTGAATTGTTCTGTTTCATTGGATGACTCATTTAAATTTATTCATTAAATCCTTAAAATACTATCCATATATAACAATCAGAAATTAAAGCTAAGATTGTAATTAGTCATAATTTTGTTACTGAACTAGTACAGTTGTATACTGATAGGCTACACCTGCTGAAATTTGGTGAGTTTTCCAAAGAGGTGTGATGGAACATGCTGGCATGCTCTGAGTTTCACATTGATTTATTTTGCATTTATTTGTCTTTCAGGGTCAAAGCAAAGTTATGGGCCCTGATTCCATAAAACTGTAATCAAAGCAGCCATAAAGGCGATGTGGAGGAAGGAATATGGTTTTCACATGAGCATAATAACGGGCTGGTATTGTGGCAGGCTTTTCAGAGGCGGGAAAATACCTTCAATCCTCATCAGTAGTAATTTTTAATTACTCTTGCAGCACAAAACAGTAGGGAACCTGACTCCGATACCATGTTGGCTATCTCTCGTGAGATTTGCAGTACATGTGATAAAGTTCTGCACTCTGCCATTCCCAGGTTATATATATATATATATTCATCAAAACCCTTCCCATTCCTGTTCTCCTTCCCCTTCTTGAGAGGACTTGACATTGTGATGCAGAGGAGGCTTTAATGATTCTCAGGTGATCTCAGAGTCTGAGTGTTGAGTGGCTTAAAGCCGACATTCCCACAGTCCCTGTTCTGTGCCAAGGGCAGGTCAGAAAGGCAAAAGAAACTCTATCTAACAAAATGCAAACATCAACCTCTTTCCACCTTCAGGCTGTAATACAAGACCCTGTCTTCCTAATCACCTGAAGAAGCATAACCAGAGTAACATAATTATTTTAATTAGACTTTTTGGATGAGACTAATCCTTTCTTCAAGCAGGACAGGGAATGTTTTCCTAAAGTCCTATGAGGATCTGTACTTTTAATCTGTCTGCATATCTCTGCTCTTCCCAAACTGTGCACTGGAAAAGCCTGTTAATTTTAATTGTTTTTCTAACTATATGTAGCAGTCATCACAGATCAGTCTAGATGACGTGCTTTAGCACAATTAAAACTACAAATGAAAATTTTTCAATCATTTGATATGTCACATAGATTTCAGCAGATGATCTTTTTGGACTTGAATATGCTTTGATGAGCTTCTTTGTTGATTTTTTTTTAACATAAATATCTATACTTGAGAATGTCAACCTTCTTTTATCCCATTCTTACTGATTTGTCACTTTTTATTTTTGTCCACTCAGGATAGCCCTCATTAATCTTTTAAACATATCACCGCCTTAAAAAGCAGTCCAGGATTGGGCCTTACGTGTCAACAAGTTGAACTGTTCAAGAGCTACATCGTTAATTTCAACAGCCAGAAAAACATAGCAAAGAGCACCTTCCGACTGAGCCAAGCCTACAGAGCTCTGTGTTGGCTCACCTGACAACATCGTTACTATTTTAGTATTTACTATTTTAGACCATAGAGGTACTGGCTAGAGTCAGGCAACTGTGATGTGAGGAGTCACTCTGCAAACCCAGGCACAGGATGAGAGAGATTGCTAATTGGGTAAGTCTGGCCACCATCTGGCACTTGTAGTCTCTACCTAAACTCTCCAGATGCAGCTCTGAGCAGCTGTAAATAAAGACTTTCAGCAGTCAAAGGTAATTTATATTAGATATTTTATTCTGTTAGTTAAAGTCCGGAGGATTTCATGTGTCTGACAGCCTTCTGTGAGCCAGAAGGAAGAATATGGGGAGGAGGCAGAGGATGGCAGTTAAAACTATACTGCAGTTGTTTTCAAGACACTAGGATCGCTATGCCAGCAGTTCAGTCACATTTTCAACACGCACTTGTGAGAGCAGCTGTTGAACTTTGTCCAGCATGTGTTAGCATCTAAAAAACCTACACAGTTTGTGTGTTGTCCCCCATGAGGTTGATACCATCTATTTAAAAAGACTGAAAATTCAGGATGAAAGTTATGTCATAGTTCTACTGATGATACTATGAAATGTAGCAATCGATCAAACCCTTTTTAATGCTATAACTGAATCTTAATTTTCTTTTACTATCTGCCTTAACATATTCCCATATTTTTATATTATTCTTGCTATTTCATGGGTTTTTTTACACTGTGCAGTATTCTTACTCTCCATCTTTCTCTACTTATTCTTCTCTCTGGAAATCCTCTCTCTGGGTTTTCTCTCTCTCTGTCCTTTCTTACTTTATCATTCTGTTCCTTTCTCTCTTTTTTCCTCTTACCAATTTAACCTGCTTAATTTTCCTCTGCTCAGGCCGGCATGCCTACAAAAACTCTCCTAGATTCAAAAGGCAGCAATTTTTCTGCCGCTTTATCTTTGAAACCAAACAAGCACAATCTGAAAAAGCCCCAGTATCCACTTAAAAGTCACAGTTCCCAAAGACTTTGTTACTCAGTTAGCCCTCAAATGACATATCCAATGTTTTTTCCTTCCTTTTTTTCCTGTCTTTTTTATTTTTTACCTAGTATAGGCCTATGTCCACCCAAATCCATGTTTACCTTTCTGCTCTTCGTTTACTTCGGACTTCAGTCAAGTCTGTCCAGCTTTTACGCACGTAGGGATTGTAGTCTTTCCTAAGTCTCTAAAGCACGTGCTACTGTGTTGATTGTACTAAAAAAAAAAGCAAACTCCTTCCCTGTCAATAAGAAGAACAGCATGTGCTATAGCTCTTTAACTGAGCTCAAATTCTATCTCATAAATTGTCCCAAGGGTTTCTTTTAGTTCCATCCAGAGCCACTTGCTCAGCACATTTCCTCCCTGAATCGATAATGCAATACCTGGGCTGGATAACAAAATGTGGAATGCCACCTTTTTCCTTTTCCTTTTTCTCCCCTCAGACTTTGAGTATAACCAGACACACTGATTAGATCTGTTTTATGAAACTCCATGTGACAACCAAATTAGACATTTGGAACAATACCTGTCCCAAATAAACAGCATGTGTAAGTTTCAGGCTTGCAGTTGAATTTCTCTGTGAAGAGAAAATTTCTGCCTGAAAAAAAGAATCTGGTTTATTTTAGAAAAATTGTGAAAGAAGTGAAAAGAAATGCTATATGCCCAGTTCCAACATGAGTGATTGTGTGGTTACGGTACGTAACCCCGCAAGAAGATTTCCACATAGCAGTATTTTGTGGGTGATAGCGGGAAGACTTTCCATGGTCATTCAACAAAAACTGTATTGAAACTACTTTTATGCAGATTTACTACTGTCTTGCTCTCACTTTTGCAAGTTGTCATTAAAAGACAACTTACTTATAAACTGGAAATCTTTTCTTCTTCCAAATCAGTAATCTCATAACATTCTAAATAATGCTATAAAGCATTTGTTGAAGCTTTGTTCCAAAGACTATTGCAATATCCCTCATTTGGACCAGACTGAGTGTGCTGGCAGCAGACAGGAGAGATGTTCTCTCTCTCTGGGAGGGATTAATCACCAGACACAAGGCTCTTAGGATGATGCAGGCTGCTCTACAGACTATTCTGATATCTGATGCAGAGGGAAAGGAATGCTGTGGCCTGAACTCTTTCCTGTGTCATTTAGATGGTAAGAGCATCTTTTGGGTAGAAAAAGGAATGTATTTTCCTTAACAGTAGGTACTGCAGCTCTCAGTAGTCCTCTCTTAGATGCTGCTGCTAAAGACATTCTAGTTCCATTTAGTCAAATTGGTGTAATAATACCACGTTGACAGATGTGTCAAATTCAATTTTTTAAGTAAGTTTCTTTTCCTTACATATACTCATATATTAAAAAACCCCAAAACCCCACACTAAACCCTCTAAATTATTTGTTGTCTTTTTTCTATAACACAGATTTGTGTGCCAATACTTCCTAATGCAGAAGAGTTAAAAGGATATATTTTTAACGTTCCTGTTTTCTCACATGTTAGCTGTATTACCAGAGGGGTATTTATATTCCTCCTTTTGATGATGGTCTCTGGCACATCTTCAGTGAAATGTAAATAGTGACACGTCTGATTCTTTAGAATCTTCTAAAACATCCAGGACAACTTCAGAAAGTCATCGTAATAAATGACTAGTTAAGAACTAAGCATGCTCCTACACTATCCATTTCTTCCTCAAACAATGGATACAAGAGTTTGTCAGCTATTCAGGGTTTTTTTTCGTTTGTTTGCTTTTTTTTACAATTCAGCTCTGAAGCTGTCTCAGGCTGGAGTCAATACTACAGCTATTTCAGGCATGCATTTTTTAAGGAACATTTATGTTCACATTGATTCTCTTGATTTTTTATAACCAAGAACCAGCCAAAACATGTTTGCTTACAATATTGTGTATTTATTGGTATCTGTAGTACAGTATGTTTTATAGGATTGGTTAATCCAGGAGAAAGGTTAGCCTAAGTTGACAAGGCTGAAAGAAGTCATGAAAAAGAGATCAGGTCCTATAGGATTTCTAAATATTTATTGATGATTGATTGATCCTATGTAGAGTACAGTTTAATGGACTTAGATCGTTAATTTATTCTTCAGTTTTCCTGAGGCTTTTCTTGGATAGTTCACAACCTCTGCTAGTTTACATTAAATTATACATTGCAGAAATTCAGGGTCTGAACTACTTGCTTAGAATTTCCTTCATTTTCTTGCAGTTGTAAAGTCTGAACTGTGAATTGATGAGCATTGTGGGAAATGACTTCTGTGTTTCCTTTGAAAAGAAATACCACAAAGCATACAATTTACCACCAATTACGATATAGCAAAGATTGTCCAAGAAATTAACCTAAACAATCAAGTCATCCTTTGATATTATTTCAGTAGCTGACTGGCATTGTCACATTTCAGAAAATTGAATTCGGCTTTATGAAACATATGTTTAAAAGTTGTACTCTTTCAATAATTATGCTATAACATCCCTATTTTATGCAAAGCTAACTAGATATTGTCATATTAAAATAGCAAATCCAATTCATTGCTTATGAAACACATGTTTAAAAAAATAAAAGGCATACTTTAATTATTTCAAGAGTGTTCAGACTGGCTCACCAGCCTACTGAATATTGCATTTGTTTAAAACTCAATCATGCAAAATGAAGACTCGATTTGAAAAATTTTAATAAAGATAACCAGACTATCATTATATCATTTGAATGCTAATCGGTGCTTTCATTCAGTGGAGGGAGCAGCGATAGTGTCAACTTTGCTGGAGGCTCTTTATTTCGCAATAAAAACATTTACATTCTAATGATTTTATTAAAGCATAGTAGCTGTCAGCATCCCCAGATGACTCCCTGGCAAACTGTATCAGTTATCAACTCATATTGCCTTTATCAAAACCACCCAGTGGTGAGTCTAGGCCTGCCACAATGAGATGTCTATTGCTCAGAGAGCTGGTATTTAATCATTTCTTCTTCAGTATTGTTCTGCTTACAGTGCATAAATAAGTGCTTCAAATAACCCCAGAGTGCTACTGACAATGAAACAAAGTATCAGTCCTATTTATCTTTCCCACATTCTTCAGAAACCTCCTTCTCCACTTCTTTTTTTTCCCCCTTTTTTATTATTTTGTTGTTGTTGCAGGCACTTTTTTATTCACTCTAACCTATCATCATTCAACAGCTCTGAATTTCTTCATGATGAGCAGTAGAACTCATGGATAGAGTCAAGGAAGGTGATATTTTTTGTGCTAGGAATTGATATAATGAATACTGGAAACAACTGGATTAGAAGTGATAGGTGGACTCTGAAGCAATGTTGACCTTAACAGAAAAACCTAAGGGGAAGGGGAAAAAGCAACCAAGCCCCAAGGTTGCCATTTTATATCTCAAAACAGAAAGAATGTTCCTTATGTAGAGAGAGAAGGGGAAAAAAATGGAGAGGGTGGTAAGCACAAGATTGTAAACCTCCTGGGCAGACCTTGTCAACTTTCTGCTAAGGGATGCTAAATATAAACAGATGTGTGCTATACATTGTCAGATTTCTTTTCCTGACCAAGCAATGCTGATCTGAGGACAGCTCTCTTAATGGTGATAAAAGTGTGTCAGTCTCCAGCACACACATACACGTCTGTTTTTAAAAGAAATTCTTTCTCTGGCTTTCATTCACTATGTTTTTCACTCAGAGAACCAGCACAGATTATAGTGCTCTGAGGAGTCCTTTTTCAGCCAAGCCAACTAAAACCATCTCAATCTCACTGGTAAAATTACTCTTAATTTGGTGGTAGTGAAGATCTGTCCTTGGATTGTAGCTGAATAACTGCTTGGAATAATTTTTAAAACCTTCAGTAGAGATTAGCTGTAAATGTTATGTTTTGTTTTGTTTTGGTGTTCGCCCAACTCTCTCTGACAGATGGCAGAGTGACAGTGTACTAGGTGGGAGCTTTCAAGATCAGTGTCCTAACATTTGACTTTCTGCTTAAACTGCTGGACATCAGTTTTGATCCACTGGGATATTTTTCTTACAGAAATGTCATCACATCCTTTTCGTTTATGGCAGCTGTCCATCTACCCAGTCATATTATCCATTCTCCACTAAAGTGTTTAGTATCAACATCAAAATTCACCATGCAAATCAATAACGTATTGTTGTAATTACATTTCTCAGGCTGGAAAATCAAATACTGTTTTCAGTGTTTGGCTGAAATGGCATAAGTATGCAAAGTCTATAGCTCGGCTGGTCTACTGGTAGCAGATCTATTTTAAATCTAGATCCAGATTTTGTTTCTGACTCTGCTTCTGATTTGCTCTGCAGCCTTTGGCAAATCACATTGCCTCCATCTGTAAAAGCAGATGATAACTGATCAAAGGCACCATCTCTGACTGGTGTGTGTAATCACAGCCTAAAATGAGGACAGATTTTGAAAAGACACTTGGAGACAGTGAGACGAAGAGTCAGCAGTGCTAATGCCTGAATGAGAGATGGATATGACATCGAGACTGGCTCATGAGGGTGTTTGGGGACACTATCCAGGCTGGGTATGTTTTGTGCTTGAAGGAAGTGTGATTTTGGCCTCCACTCCTGTTCCTTCCAATCTCACTCAATTTCCATGTTCTCTTATGAGGTTTTAATATCTAAAGAGGATTTTCAAACTTTGAAATGTTCTGCTTCTGGTCCAAATGGTTTCCTGTTTTAATACTGTTGAGAGTAACCTTATTTTCTTAACCCAAAAAAAGCACCATCCAAGTCAACAAACATATACCTGCATTCAGTGAAGAGAGAAAAACAATTGCCTCCTTTTAAATGTACTTCACATTTTTCCCATCTGATCTTGGTACAAGGCTCAGGGCTTCCATTTGACCCTGTCCTGCTCACTTTATACAGAAGTGCTGTTGACCTGACCTCTTTGATATATCAATGTTGACAAACATGCAGTCTGACAAACAAGGTCTGATCAGAGTCTTTCAGACACAGCAGTACTTCAAACACCCTTCAAGCTGCTCTTCACATGATGATCCTGCCAGAACACATTTAATTTTTTTATAAGGTGGAGAGTGTACCTACAGTTTAGAAATAAATCCTCAAAAAATAGAATTGAGATTTTATCAAAATGCATTTATTATTGTTTTGCCAAGTGCAGCTTTGAAACATTATTTCAGCTGTAGCTTTACAAAGTAGCACATTTATCGGTATTGAACATAAGTGGTTTTATAATGTTGGATGAAAGATATTGAGGAGTTGACTGAGGATGCACTACCAAGCTAAACACCATTTTTATACAAATGGCATTCCTTTTATTAATTATCTTTCTACATAAAAATTCTCATTTCTTATTTTCAGTGCATACATGCATTTCTTTTGACAGAAGAAAAAGCCATATATAAACCAGCAATTTGTTAGTTTCATGGGCAGGAAAAACTGCTGATTTCAATTATTTAATAGAAAGGTATTAAAGAAATTGGATTGCTCAAAGGTGATCAGCAAAATAATTTTCCAAAGTAGTTATTATTTGCTGAGGAACTTTTATGTATTTTTAAAAATTAGATTTGTGAAATTATATTTGAAAAGAGCATGCCTGAGATAAGCATTTCCTTCACCAATTTAAATGTGCATAAAACTATCTATGTAGTAACCTTTGTTTACTAAATATGTAGTTTTAACCGAAGTTGCTGCAGGTTGTGTTACAGTGAATTTCTGATTAGGGTACTTTTGAGGCATATGTAAAATGTAGCAACCTCTTATTACTCAATAAAGCTTAGACAAACAAGAATTGATATAAATTTATGTTAATTATATAGAAAACAGGCCAAGAGAATTCTGAATTTGGCAGAGCGTGCAACTCTTCCAATAACAGCTTGGACCGTCCAACAGAATTGCATTCTTCTAAAATGGATCATGCTTCATCAGCAAGCCACAGACTTCAAAAGATGTGATAGAATCTGAGCTCTTACTGTGAAACACAATAGTTGTTTCTCATTTCTTTCTCTGACATGCATTTACGGAAGAGAAGAGCTATAAGGGGTCTTTCACCATTTTTACATTACTGACAAAACTCCTCCTTTTGTGCAGTGACTGGAAGGATGGAAGAAATTCCAGAAACTGTACTTTCCTTTTAGGGATAAATCCTGCGACACTCAAGAAAACATAGTTTTCTTTGAAGAATAGCAATCTGTGGCAGACAAGACTGATCTCTCACCTCCCTTCTACTTTCATTAGTACATCACACCGTGATCAGAGAGATCCTTAGGATGGAGAAGAGGGCCTGCAAAACAAAAACCTTTTCCCACTCTATTGAGTGCTAACTGAGCAAACCTGACAACTACAGGGAATGGAATCAGGAGACAGGTGAGCAGTGGGATGAGGTGAGCTCATTCAAGGGATGCCAAAAGTGACTCTTTTAAGAGAAGTACCAAGTAGGCTCCAGAACTTTATCTCCATGAAACACAAAGCCTGTTGTATTTAACACTATCCACCTCCTTTGCCTGTGACAATTGCTTGCAAAAATGAGAAGTTCCACAGCCATACAAGCCACTGCTGGATGGGGAAAATGTGGAGGGACACCACCTGTCAAGTGAACATCACAGATATCAAAGCCTTTCTGTGTGGTTTCAGAGAAAAATATATGAGTGATAGCACCATAAATGTAAAAGCTAAAAAACTGTCATGATATGAATTCTTTATGTCTTTTTTCCCCGATTTATGAAGTGACCAGAATGATGTCACTGAAGAACATGCATGAGTAGTAGTAATCTATTGTCTCTTTTCTATTACTTTCTGTTATTATGATATTTGCTGCTGCAGATATTTTAACAACAACAGCAAAGCAAAACGAATGCATGAGGGTTTTTTTATTACTTTTATTCTACTGAATGGAAAAATAGTGTAATTCAAAGCAATAACTTTAGTGATGTTAACACCACCATATGATCTGCTGGGATCTTTTTCTCATTTTGACTACTTTTGAACTGTCAAAAGAACTTTTAATTTCCACTACAGATAGAAATGTTTCCAGATGTACATAAGAAACACATGTGTGAACCCAGAGAGTTTTGTTTACTTATAAAAAAAATGGGTTGGTCTTAAAATTGGTGTGATAATAAATAAATGACATTCAACCAAAAGTAAATATATATGTACTCATCTTTGAGCATTTTTAAGACTGCTTGGTACAGACACTGCAAAAAACCACACCACACTAAGATAGCTGTAAAAAACCAGAAGTCTTAGTTTCTCAAAATCTGTACCTATACCTATACCCATTATTCATATATTAGAAATGAGTCAACAAGATAAAAAACCATGAGTAATTAATTTCTCTCTTTCTGTAGGCAGCAACCAAAGTTGTGTCATGCTCAGTAATCAGTCTTAGTAGAGTTTTCTATACTTTAGATAAAGAACTGTGAAAACTATGTGTAGTGTTGCTCATCTGAAAAACCATGAAATTAGCACATGGTCTCTTGACTTCCCTGTGGAAGTTCTTCTCAGACTTTACTTGCTTTCTGAGTGTCTCTCAATTTCTCTCATTTAAAAGAGAATCTCTCTTTTACAGAATCTGTGAAAACCACGTCAGCATGAAGACAGGTTACAGTCTCTCTGAGGGTAAGAAAGAGATTACTGGAGCCAGCATATTGTTTGAACAGGTTTTTAGCAAAAGATGTAGATTTATTAAAGTGAAATATTTGATGGAAATATGTCCATTTCACAGCCTTTACATAGAATATAAAAAAAATGTTATTTTTTTCTCTTGATTTTCAATGAGATAAAGTGAGCACTTTTAAAAGGTTTTTGCTCTATTTCATTGAAATAGATTATTACATTTATTTTAATATTATAAAATGTATGTACTGATATTTATCTCTGTATATTTTATATGTACATTTAGTTTATATATTTAATATTCACATGAAACAGAAAACTTTATCAAAGGAAATATTTCAATGTTACCAATTACACTTTTGAGATAATTTTTATTATGTAGAAATTTTTGGAATGTCACATTTTTATTCCATTTGTAATGAAACCTCTCAAAATGTTGCAATTCTATTAAGATCTAAAATTACATAAAATCTGAAAAAAATTATTTTTACTTTTGTGCATCCAGGTAAATGTCATCTCTTCTCAGGTAAAGTCCTTCCTCATTCTATTCATGCAAAGTGGTCTTGCTGAAGTGAAGTAGCTATGGAGGATGAATAAAAGTTGTCCTTTCCTCAAGTCCATGCCCTTTGCTAGATGGAATTACTTTCATTAGCTGCATAAAAGACTGCCTTTTAGATCATAAAACCATGCCTTACAAAGAGAGGACTGGAATAGTGGCTGTGATGGGGGTGGTATTCTTTACCTGTGTCTTCATTTGGGACACATAGAACAAGTCACATGTCACAGTTTGAGTCTATGCTCCCTTTCCTGAGATTCTGCCCATGACAGCACAGCAATTCCCCTGATAAGCAAAGAGGAGGACATGCCAATGAGGACTAGTGCCGTGACTCAGCACTTTCAGAAGCAAAAATTTCCCCCTATGGCTGTTGAGCATGGTGAGGATGACATGATGTAGATTGCACAAGTACCATGCCCAAGTGGAGTAATTATGTAAAAAGCCATAAGAAGCTTTCAGTAACATTCAGTAAATGAAGAGATAAATTAAACTACTGACACTCAAGAATTTGTTTCTTTTCTTGCTCTCTGAGAATCTACATACAAAAAGGTCTGCGGGATTGTATACAGGGATTTGTCTCAAAAATGGTATTTTTAAACAATTATTAAAAGGTCTTGTTTCACTTAAGACCTAATAATAATTCTAACTTCGTTTCATATAAGGTCAGTGAGACTATATATGTATAATTATTTTGGTAACTGTTTGAACATTTCACTAGGCCATTTTTTTCTAATGTTCTTCTAATGTTCCTAGAGGAACAAAAAATCCCTCCAGAAATGGTTTTAAAATATGTTTAATATTTTTACAAAATAAAAATTAATGGTATTTTTATGGCAATTCATTTCTAAAAAAATGTTCTGAAGAGTTTTGAACAAATTTACAAATATATCCAGAAAGCTAGTGGTTTGAATCACATTCATCTTCTTCTGTTCACCCTGAGTTTTCATGAGCTTTTTAGCATGATCAGATATGCCTTAGAAAGTCATAGCATGACACTCTAAACACATATAATCTAAATGCTGGTCTTCCACTTGAACTAATGATGTACATGACTCTAGCAAACAAAGAATATTCATTTGCAATAAATCAAAAAGCACTGCACTTTATATAATTGAACATAAAATATATTAAGAGAAGTTATTAAGGTTGCAAAGTCAAGCATTCAAAAATTTGAAAACTCCAGAATTAAAATTGCTCATGCAACCTTAATTTACTCTGTCAGTGTATGCATTATTATAAAGATATTAATAATATGATCACATTCCTTTTCCTTCTTTTTTTTTTTTCCTATAGGAAATTTACCTCATAAAATGGATAATGTTTTCTTGCAAATAACTATTCGCTGTACTCTTTTCCCATCATCATTCAGTGTGTGGTCTCTGGGGGACACATATTTTTTCAAGACTCTTCTGAAGATGCAATGATGAACACCCTTCATGGCTTATCTATAATGCTGATCATTCTCTTATACTGAACAAACAAGGGAATTTATGCCCCTGCAAAAACAACTGGGTTGGAATGAGATTCATGTCAATGGTACTTCCAAAATAGATGCTGAATTTGAGAGGCCTGTTGTCTGAATTATATTTTTTTCCAAAGACACTTTAATTAGATAGCCTTTTGTGTGTGGAAAGATTATTTTTATTTGCTGCACTTGTAGCTGTGAATTCTCATTGTTTATGCCAAACAAGTTCTTGGGCCTCTAATCACCCAACCAAGAGCCTGAAGAACGCACAGATAGCGATCTCATGAAAAAATCTTTTCTTTCCCAGGAAAAGAGAGTTACAGTCTCTGAAGTCAAGATCTGAATCCTGGCAGTGTCTGCCTGTGGGATTCAATGAAGTTTTAAGTTAATCAGTTCATCCTGAAGGTAATACTCATGTATGCTCATCTGTGTAGCCCTTCAGTATATTACATTTAGCTGAGTACAAGGGGAGCTGCAGCACCTAGTTCACATGTAGACACCTGCACTTATCTGTCTTAATCTAGAAACTGAAATCCACTCCAGTTTTCTTGCATAGTCCTAACCATGAGAATATTCTGATTCTTTCTTCCTTTAACTTCCCTTCCTTCACTTTTGCTACATATCTTCCAACTTCTACTATAAAAGATGCTTTTCTATCCCTAAGGTAGAATTCTGAACATGATATTATATTAATTAACAAAGCTTAGGTCATTAGAAAACAACATAATGACTGCTAATGTAGCTCACTTCTCCCTGGAAATGCCTGGAAATCTTTTCCTTGATGCTGGAAGCAATTCCCACTTAACCTCTTCGTCCTTAGCTAAATTTTGCTTTTGTAAAGGCCTGGCCACACTTTGTCTTTGACTTTCTGAGATTTTCTGCAAGTGCCTTCCAGTTTTCCACTGGGATCCTTCTCCAGCCTTCTGTTGACTCATTTATGCTTCTCTCTTATTCCTAATAATTTTCAATTCATGACATTTCCCTTTTCTTTTGACTAAAAAGGCCCTTCCACCCACTCGAATCCATCAGTTGTCCCCTTCCTCATGTCACCCTGTCAGTCCTTGTGTTCTAACAGTCCACCACTACTCTCCTTCAGAAGTCCAAAGACAGACGTAGTCAAAACTGTCCCAGACTATATTCCTCTTGTAGTGACAATTAGAAACAAAAGCTTTCTGGGTTTTGTGTCTTCTCAGGATGCAAGGATGAGCTAATGGGGAAACCGGCAGCAATAACTGTCACCTCTGTGTGGACTAAGACCGAGACTAAACTCTATGCTAGAAGGCTTTGCAGATGGCAAACCTGACACAGTCTGCAGCAGCCTAAAGTTACCATTTCAGGAAAAGTCCTACACATCCATTGGCATAGATGAGCATGCCCCGATTACCATGGAGATGTGTATTTTTCACCAGGCTAAAGATAAATCTTTAGCCTGGTGATTTTCAAAGAAGATTTTCAAAAGGAAACAAATGCCATGCACTATTTTCCTGCCATTGTCCTTCCTCCAAGTCTTATAGGATGTACATTTTCTTGTCTAAAACATCTTCAAATTTTAGAGTATTTCTGGAATAACATAATGGATATGGCTGAAAGTTTGCAAAGAAATTCACCTTTACTTGCCTATTAGGGAAAGATATTTCATCCTTGATAACACAATAAAGTTATTTACATGAGATGCTTTCTTCATAGGTATCCAGTAATTTTTCATAATATGCAGTACTATCCACCCCACTCACAATTACTGAACTTCAGCGTATATTCTCACCTTACAGGTAAATGAAAGCTAATTAAAATTGCCATCACTGTTCCATTCCCTGCTAAACGTCTGATCCTGTATCTTCTAAAATCATTTACTCTGAGGGCTTTAGCACATGGTCTTACATGTTCAAAAATCTTCCATCCAGAGGACAATGAAAACAGGGACGTGTGCTGAACTCTGATCTCCCGCTCTGATTTAAAGCTGTAAACCCAGAGGCATTAAAAGCAAGTTAATACTTGTTGAAAAAAAATTTCAAATGTGTTTAAAAGGTAATTAGTGAATAATTCCTTTAGTTACTTTGCTCTCTTCCTTTCTCATTGAACTTGACCCTGTTGTCTATAGGAAGCATTATAAATTTTGAAAGTCTCTCATGAATTGGACATTTTAATGAACTACTCACAGCAGTCACCTGTCAGTGGCCAGTTTATTGGAGAGAGTGAGTGAAAATTTATCTCTCTGCACAATATGTAACACTACTTTTCACAGGGACCTGGGCTAATTTAACTCTGCTGTTTTCTGAATTAACAAGGCTTGTCTTCAAACCTTTCGACATAGGAGCATTCTGTTCTGTTATTATTTTAGTGCTTGCCTTCCCACCCTCCCTCAGGACGTGCATTATTTAATCCATCTGGAGCCTTAGTAACCAAGTTCCCCTGCTCTCCCTGACCCTAGTGATTTATGTTTCATATTTCATGCTGTGGTTGGTCTTTTACCACTTACATTCCCCCTCCTTATCCTGGTCAATCTTTTTTTTTAATTTTGCCTCTCCCTCTACCCACTCCCTCCTACCCCCCCTCCCTTTTTTTTTCTTTTTTTTTTTTTAAGGAGGAAGGATAAATATTTGACAAGTGGACTGTTTGTCATGCAAGCCTTAACACAGTTACAGTTAGGGAGAGGAATAATTCACTCTGCCAAGAGTTAAATGCTGATAGATCATTGGATGTTGCTAGGCCAGGGGTTGTGCCACTCATAATTTTTCCCACTGATACAACTATTTTATGGAATATGACATACATCTTTAGGTGTTAAATCATCCCTAGAATAATTTGTCTGTCAGGAATCAAAGTGAAAGGAAATAAAATCACCAGAGCGCAGAGTTGTATTGCTAAATCTCATATTCCACAGAGGCTCATGCTTGCACTTTAGTGTGTGGTTGTATCTGTGTCTTTAAATAAAAACAACACACACAGAGAGGAAAGAAAATCATGAAGGAAGCTGAGGTGGGGAGGCATTTGCATTGTGAATGTTGGATTCACAATCAGTCTTCCTTTGCTCTGTACCTTCCTTACTCCCCGTTCCTCATATCCTTCTTATCAGATTTCATGTTTAATGCCCAGCCTGAACTCCCCGTCCTACACCCACAAATCTGACTAAACACAATAGCACTGATAAAACGGAAGCAAATTTCTTCTATTAGTGACTGACAGCAATTTGAACAAAATGAAGTTGTACCATGATATCGTTATATATACAAGGTGCAAATAACCTAGTTTGAATAATCACAGCCTCTGTCCTTTTAAATGATTTTTCTCCCCCATTTAAAGGGAGGCCTTTGATGTGATAATATTAATTCCCTCTGTGCTTGGAGGAAGGAAAAAAAAACCTAGGAGAAGCGGAAATTAAATGAGTAATGCAATGTCAGTCAATCTTTTAAACCGGGGCCTTATTAACAGCTAATCATTTTGTCATTTTGTCGCTCAAAGTAATGAATTTGATAGGAGGAGAAAGGAATGTTTTATGTTTATTTTTATTAGTTTTAAACAGAAACAGTTGTGGAAATATTATATTATCAAGACTCGCAGCATTTAAGTGGTTTCTGTTCAGCATATCGCTATTTTTCTTCTCTGCCAGTATCTGATTGCCATAATTTTGAATAATCTGCTTGTCTTTCAAAAAAAATTGAAAAGGATATTCATCTCAGGCATAGCACAGGGTTCCATCATTGGAGATGCATTAGGCTTTTGTTAGGTATTTCTTTACATCCTATTTATTCCGAAGTATCTAAGTAATTAATCGCTAGAAGGATAGTTATGCGGCTGAAAGGAATGGTATATGTTTCTCAGCTGCCAGCATCTGAAGACCAGAAAAATTACAGGGAAAAGACCATGAATAACTTTCTGTTTCTAAAAGTGTAATTCATAGTTTTATTTTAAAATTCTGTAGGCTACAGCTACACAAAAACACTAACTAGCAGAATGCATTAAATATTTGTTGCTGGGAATGGATTCTCTGTTTGATGTCCCTGTAGCATTCTCCTTTGAAATGGCAGGGGTGACCTCTGAATTGGGACTCCAGAGGACTCTCAAATTAAGTACTTTGAATGTGGTGCCATTAGAAGGCTTGATCTAATGTTGATGGTAGTTTTCCATCAGCAAAAACTGCAATACTCGGCACAAAGAGAATGCAAGTATCCACAGCCTCCTACGGGGTTACACATTTTGGGTTGCCTAAATGTTGCCCTTCATATGCTTCCATTACATTTATGTATTTACCTATTTTATATTTTCTTACTATTTACTAGTTTATTTCACGTTTATATTTTAATGGCTGAAGAATGGATCATGACTCTAGAGAAGTACAGAAAAAATTAGTCCCTGATCTCCAGCTCAGGGCCAGCCTTCATTTACCGTGAGTTAAGTTAGCAAGCAAATCAATACCTGGTAGCCTAGTGATACATCTGGTGATTTACTTACTCATTGACTGAAAAGTAATTGAGTGGGTTAGACTACATGTGAAAATACGTCTGTAATATTAGCATAGGTTCCCTTCGTTGTTTTTTTTTTTTTCCAAACATGAATGTTTCGAAATTCTCTGCACCAGGATGGAAGCATTTACTGCATAGAGAGACACACATGAAGGTGGATAAAGCGAACACTCCTTAAAGCCTAAACAGGAAATGCTGCTCTAGTCAAATTATAAGATAGCTATAAACAAACTCAACTTCCAGACGGTTTAAAAAGTGAGGGAATGCACCATCTGTTGAAATTCACCAATGGCAGGGAAAAAAATTGTCCTACTAGCCACAATTTCAAGTTACACAAATAAAGTAGGAACAAAGTGATTTTTGCAAAACACTGAACCCAAGGTTATGGCTGGCTCCTGTTTGAGTCCTAGAGTCTTTGTTTGTTCTTTGCTCTAAGAATTCAGACATATCTATGAGTTTAATTAATAGATAGATAATAACAGTAATTGTCATCATACCCAACCAACCTGTGGCAAATACGAGATGAAACCTATTCGCTAAAAAATTGTGGAAAGAAACCCACATGAAATTGTTAGATCTCACATTTTTGGTGGTCTAAAAATACATACAGGGTTCCCGAAGGTCAGCTGTCATACATAAGTTTGGCGAAGCTGTGTTAACGAACCTTTTTTTTGGGATCCTAAGCATGGCATAGTATTTCAACAAATACACTTTCTGGGTCAGGTGATATTCTTGTTGTCGTGTTTCAGAGATGTAGAAAACAGGAAGAGGAATATGAAATACTCCCGCCAGTTTAGGATTTTTAAATCTATTTAAAAGTTGAGTGTAAAGCATCGTCATATGGCAATGACTCTGCTGTTTTTCAGCAAAAGTATTACTCAGGAGTCTGTGCTAAATGATGAGTCTTCCTTTTCATTATCGTTACATATCTAAGTATCTTTTGTGCTATAGAAGAAATGCCCTTGTGGGAACTGATTGCTGCCATTAGTCTGTTGATTCAGTTGATTGCTGCTTTAGGCTGTTCATTTAGTCTCTGCTCTCCTCAGAGAAGCTTGTCCAGAGAGTCTCATAAAGCAGTTTCTCTTCAGAAGAGAAAAACCTTCAAAGCATTACCAGAGATATTATTTCCTTTCTGGTTGTATGGAGCAAAGACATCAAAGAAATAGCTGGATCCATAATCTACAGCATATTCAGAAAATACATAAATTTTGCAAATTTCTCTATAATTAGTTGGAAATTACATTTTGATATTGAAGAGAGAAAGAGTAGTTGCAGAATCACAGAAAAATTTAGATTGCAAGGGACCTCTGGAGTTTGCCTAAGGGTCAGTGTGGATCAGGTGGCTCAGGGCTGTGTCCAGCCAAATTCTGTGGATGGAGGCTCCACAGTCTTAACAGTGACTCACCAGTCCAACGCTTAAGACTGAATTCAAATTTTCAGCAGCTGAAAGCAAACAATAAGTTGATAATGAATTTTTTTCATGAATTAAATTTTTCTAAAGAATTTTTTTTTAATCAAAAAGTATTTTCAGACCCAAATGTTTCTGATAGACTTGGTCTACATTTTGAACATTTATACTTCAATTTTATGGAGCAATCAGAGGACCCCACTTTTTCACTGATTTTAAATACTTCTGGTGAAAAAAACCTTCAGCTATCCTTCTGTCGTAAAAGAATTGCAAAGTTACCATCTGACTATGAAAAGGCATATATGAAATATCATTGTTGAAATTCAACTTGAATTTGGGATACAGATACTCGAAGTATTAAATGTTTCTCAGCTAAGGGGTTCCACATTTTTCTCTTGAATATTCTCTTATCCTATACACATTCTCCATTTGCTATTAGAAAATCACACATCTTAATACACATTAAAATTTGTGTATTTTCTGCAAATACTCAACACTCAACTCAACTGTCTCTGCAAATAAGAAGTGATCATTAAAAATATTACAAATAAAATATTAAATGTGAAGGATCATGAAATATAAAATTCTGCACTACTTTACACATTTCTCTGTTCTTCATAATAAAGCCTTTTTTTTTTTTTTCCAAAATATTGTGCTTCAGAACTACAAGGTTCTTATTTTTGCCCTACTTACTTACATTTAAAGATGGCTGAACTCATCACTACATAGAAGTTTGGCTTGAAAATTTTCTAGTCAGGAGGCAAAAATCTAAAAAACTGAGGACAGCAACTGGAACGTATTTGTATATTTATAATTGCAGATTTCTATAACTAATAATAAAAGCCATGCTGCAGAAAGGAACCTGAGGGTCCTGGTTGACTGAAAGTTGAACATGAGTCAGCAGCGTGTTCTGGGGTGTGTCAGGCACAGCATCACCAGCTAGTCAAGAGAGGAGATTGTCCTGCTCAGTTTTGCACTAGTGCAGCCTCTCCTCGGGTGCTGTGTGCAGTTTTGGGCACCACAATAGAAGAAACATATTAAACTGAGTGCCTGAAGGAGGGCAATGAAGATGGTGAAGGACCTTGAGGGGAAGCTGAATGAGGAGCAGCTGAGGTCACTTGATCTGTTCAGCCTGGAGGAGACTGAGGCCAGACCTCATTGCAGTTACAACTTCCTTGAGAGGGGAGGACGAGGGGCAGACACTGATCTTCACTCTCTAGTGACCAGTGACAAGACCCGAGGGAATGAGCTGAAGTTGTGTCAGGGGAAGTTTTGGTTGGATATCAGGAAGAGGTTCTTCACCCAGCGAATGGTTGGGCACTGGACCAGGCTCCCCTGGGAAGTGGTCACAGCACCAAGCCTGAAAGTGTTCAAGGAGCGTTTGGACAGTGCTCTCAGGCACATGGTGTGACTCTTGAGGTGTCCTCTACAGGACCAGAAGTTGGGCTTGATGAACCTGGTGGGTCTCTTCCGACTCAGCTGATTCTGTGATTCTGTAATTTGTCCAAACATGCACACACTTTCACTACAGTACCTCATAATTTTATATTTTTAAGCTATTTCTGATCTATACTTTTATACCATCTTTTTGATTCTTTACGATTTTCCATCTGAAAGATAGGAAGGAGCACCTTTTACAGAACATAATGTTATTTACTAGTAATACGCATTTTCCATAAAATTCTTATAGTTTTCTCTGTGTGTATCAATAACAATATAATTTTCAATATTAATATTCATTTAAATATAGAGAGCGAGGTGTATGCGTAAAGAAAGTAATCTCTTAGCAACAATATACATTTATGAGAACACTAGGGGAGCAAAACTCTTCAGAGCATGTGCAGGGATAAAAGCTGATATAGTTGAAAGGATAGTATTGAAATTTTTTTTAATATGGAAATGCATCATCATTTTTACTAATTTATTGCTATTACTATTTATTCAGAATTATGATCTGAAAAACTCATACTAAAACCTGCCACAAGTAGATATATTCAGCAGATACAATTGAAAAAAACCATTGTAGAGGACTAGGGCTGTAAAACAGGATATAGTATTCATCTCACCTTCTGAACTATTGTATCAATAATGTGTGAAACAAAACATCTCTAAAACTTCTAGGCCAAGAATTTTTAAAATAGGAGCCTAAATTTAGATCCTTAATGTCTACCTCTAGGTACACAAATAAATGACCTGTTTTATTAAAAAAAAATTGAGCTCACAAATCCTTTAATCTCAACAAGAGTTTTTGGGTACTCTGTAGTTCTGAAAATCAGGCTAGTTCTTTATATGACTTAATATTGGTTTTAGGAACTTAAACTCAGGTTTTGAAAATCTTAGTCCACTGATCCATTTTTTTCTCTTAGAAATCAATATGAGTTTTATCTCTGTTTTAAACGTGAGTATAAAACACTTTATAGGAGTATATACACTTTCTCAAAATATAAATCTATTCATAGCAGCATAATATATAGACAGTCTGTGCAAATTTCAAGTCATGCTATTGTCTTGTGGGCGTGTGACTGAAATGCAGAGGCTGATAAGTCATAAAACCAACTGGGCTTTCTCCTGATAACTGGACACACTTTAAATGCCCGAAAGATAAAATATAGACTACCTTGTAATTTTTTTTTCTAATACTCTGAATAAGTAATATTACATGGAAAGTCACAGAATGCCCCCAATATAATAGAGAATAATACTTCAAAATCCATATTCCCTGAATACACTTTGTTTAGTCATTCAGAACATCATTATGGATGACCTTCTGTACAGAGTTACGCAAAGGAGAATATTTTTACCATACTTCAAAAAACACTAAGATTTTTAAGGCATGGAGTTTAATAAAATTTGTCATGTAAAAAGTCCCCAGATTGTTCCCCATAAAATCAGACCCTAAAGATGCTAATTTAGGAAAGAAAAGTAGTTACACATATAAGTTTTTTAAGAACATTTCCTCTATTTTAAGAAATTTATTTATTCTATAGACTAGTACTTAATATATCATGTTTTTTCCTTATGCCGTAAAAAATATCAGCATGAAATGAGTAGTGAGAAGCAACAACAATCTAGAATTATTTTATATATCTCTAGATACACCTTTTGCATGCCCAGACCTTTATCCATGTTATTCTCTGGCAAAAAGGAGGGAGGGAGTCATGCCTATCTTAATTAAATGCTATTAAGGTTCTCAAAGTTGGAGTGTGACTTTTTCCTTGAGAATTGTTATTGGAAACACAGGTGCTTAAAATTCTCTTTTGCACTTTTGTCATGTTCAAGAGACTCAGTCTTGTAGTTCGAGAATTTTCAGTAAGAACTGTATTTTTTTGTGCCCTGAGAGGTTGATATGCTGATAGGCTATTTGGAGCTGATTACTTGTTCTTTCGATAAAGCTATTACACCCTTAAAAACCAAAGCAAAGTCCAATGACCCTGAGATGCTAATTTTTAACAATACTCATACTTTTTTCCCCTATGAATTATGCAAGTAATTTCTGTGAATAAAATTATGTCATGTTCCAAAAATGATTGCTAAAAAAGACACAAAATCTTCTAGCAATGTAATATGACATGGTATCTCTAAGACGTATCAACTGCTCTCTGAAAACAATGCATATGAATATATATATATATATAATTGCAGAGGTGTGGACTTATGTTTATGACATTCAGAATATTTAAATGGGTTCAGGGAAAAAACCTGTAATTTCTGTGGTTCAAAATTTAGAATAAAATACCTACTGGTCTGGTATCAGACCAGTAGGTATTTTATTGCCACTCTGTATGATTTTGGTTTGCATGTATCTAAATAGAAGTTATCTTTTATTGTTGCTATTCTATTTTATTAGAGCATGTAATTAAGTAGAATTTCATCTTAGATCTGTGTTCTAATGAAAAAATAATGCAGTATCTTATAGATTTAATTAAACAAGCAATAGCCACCTACATCTTTATGTTCTACATTTTATTGACAAATAGGATTATGTTATATGGATCATTTTCTGGAGCATCCCTGACATAAAAATAGAGCATCCTCTAACAAGTTCATCAAGACCTCAGGAAAGAGCCTATCTCTCATTAAAAGCAAATTTAGGATTTGTCCTTGTCTTGGGGTGATTCTATGACCATACTGTATTCCCCATCGCCTGCTTGATTTCTAGTGTACCTTTAAATTGCAGAGGGGGGAGAGAGAAGCCGAGAGAACTCTTCAAAGCGGCCAGCTTGACCTTGCAACTAGAATGTTTTGCATTCTTTTCTCTCCCAATTCTGACAACATTTGGTTGGTTGGAGGACTTTTGCTTGCTAGTCTCTTCGGCTTTCAGCGGAGAAGGGACTGTGATCTGCCTCGGTGGCTTCTTTTCCTTTTTGGACTGTTTTTGGCTTGCTTTTCATCTGAGACCGGCTGTCATCTCCGGACCTGCTCGGTGGGACCCTCCAAGGGGATCGTTGGACCCTGCCTGGCCGGCCCGGCCCAGCTCAGGACTGCAGGTTTTACCTACAGAAAGAACTCTAAAATCCATAGTCCTCTTTTAGGGGACAGGGGAGGGGGTTTCAATATCTTTTTTTCCCGTGACAGCGGGGGGACTCTGTTTTGTTAAATAAATAGTTTTTTTCGCTTTCACTCGAGAAATTATTTTCCCGAACCCGCGGGGGAGGTGCTGCCGGGGCCTGCTTGCCTGGCAGGCCGGAGAGAGAGAGAGAGAGACGCCTTTCTTGGGTTGTTTCCTCCTAGATTTGTGTCCAAATCGGCACAGTCCTTTTCTTCAGTCTGTGCTAGACCAGAAGAGAAGTGATTTTGCAGTGAGAATTGCAGAGACAAACAGGCAAGCACACAAGGTTTACTTGCTGACTACTAGGCAGCTTCTCAAACAGTCACTTCCTCACTGGCAGTAAAGGAATTCCGAAACAGCCACTTGCCAATAAGCAAAATAAAGAGGAGTCAGACTACCCACCTTAGAAGTGGATGATATTTTGTTTTTGTTTCTATATTTAGTGCTGTCCCAAAGGATTGTGTCTGTGCTTGTAAATAAAATGATTGGGTGTCTGTCCTCTGATCCCCAGGGGCATGTGACACAGAACAGCTCATGTCCATGTTGTTGAAGCCTCATAAGCTCAAAAAAGCAAAGTAGCATCATTCATACTGACTCTTGGTAACATTTTCTGAATTATTCAGTCCTCTGAAGAGTGCCTAAGTGCTGTCTAGAAAGGATTCAAGTCCGACCAAGGCTTAACGGTTTAATAGCACAATGGCACCTAATCTGAATTTATTCTATTCATCAATACTCAGTGCTCACAACTTGCAAACAAATTCACGCAGGAAAAGCCTTACAACATGTTAAATAAGTTCAGAAACTTTCTGAGGACTATATTGCATATGCTATATATGGGGAAGTGAATATAGATGTGAACAACAATCTCTATGCCCTTCTTTCTGTTCAGTGCATAGGCATGCATTGAAAAGCAAAGTGAATATTGTTCTGTGTGTTGAGCAGTCGTGATGCATGGTTTCAAACTTGCTGTTCTCGGTCTTGCTCCACAGTGCTGTGTTTTATTAGCTGCATTTATTATTTAGTAGCAAACTGCTTTACAATCAGCAGCAAGTACTTGCAGATCTAGGTTAGATTCCAAGAATTAAACTGATTAAAAAATTTCAAAAATCCATTAGATTGATTAGATGGCAGCTTGATCAGTTTGAATTGTAGTCCTGTGATTTTTTTTTCATTTTAAGTAGCTATTTTTTATTTAAAACATTAGTACGCAGAGAAAAATTGCCTTGTAATGTTGAATTCAAGGAGGCTTTTAGAAAACTTTCCTAGAAAGGTTCTTGCCATATAAAAAAGACTGCAACATACAGAGATGCCATAGGTGCTTATGGTACTCTCTGTGACATAATGAATGAGGTAAGAAGCCAAGTTCTTCCAGCAAATCTGGATGTACTAATAGCCTAGCATAAGACCACTCATTATTTTCCTTGATATGATAGTTAAGTCATAATATGGTCCATTTCAAATGTATTAGATCTTCCAGAAACTGCTTTAATTCTGTGCATCTTTATATCCTGAACTTTGGAGGAAACTTGCTTTCTGTCATAGCAAATTGCCTGTGCCATCATCTTCTTGTAGGCATTTAATCCAGCAATTCTTATAAGGCATCTTGAAGGGCTGGGAAGCTTATGTTCACATAAAGAGCAAATTATTTCTTTATCATTCACTCTTCCAAACTTTTTGGGATTGCTTTGGCTTGGAGATGACCCAAATGAGCAACACTTGAAGATTCTATTAGCTCTTCTTTCTCTGACTATGAGGAAGGTTTATAGTCTGCTTTGCAAAGTAGGAGCTCCAAAGACTAAAGCAACACATGCTAGAGCTACAAAGGCTAAGTCCTTTAGAAGCATCAAGCCTCCAACTTAGTCTCAATAAACCCACTGGTGCTTTTGATGGCCTTTCAGTACAGTTTACTAGAGTAAAGAAATATCTCTTCATTATGGTGACACAAAGAATTTAAAGAAACTTGCTGTGTAAGCCAGTGTGAGTAACAGGTAATAAGATGCTATCTGAAAAATCATCTACTCTGGGATTGCTCTTCAGCCTCACGTGTAAGGTGGCAATTCGTACAGCACTGTATACCACTGATCAGCTGTTCTTGTCTCACTTTATTGTTATCAATATGTTCCCATATACTGCTAATGCCTACTCCTCAGGAGCTCGCTCAAATCCTGAGGGACAGGGAAAGGCCTGCTCCTTTCACTTTGCTCTTTTTAAAGCAACATTGAGAGACATGTGGGTGTGTATTGATGACACTTTTTATCTTAAGGGCTCCTCAGAGTGATATTTCAACTAAAAACTACTGGTTTCCAGCAGCTTGTTACTATTGTTCTCTTCATAATTTTCATAAAATCATAGAATATCCAGAGTTGGCTGGTGGCCACTAGGATCATCAAAGTCCAATTTCTCTGAACAGTTACCCTAGGAATAATGTATAATTTGAGTAAAACTGTCAAAATTCCTGAATAAATAACCAGCACTTAGAAAAATTCCCTATTTCTAAAATGAACTTTTGTGTAGCTGTAGATTTCATGCTGGATGTTTTAACCATATTTTCCTTCGGACAGTATACATGACCTTTGGGTTTAATAAACACACTTGGAACTTTGTGAAGAGACTTCTGAAAGCTGAATGCTGAGATTCTGATGACCGACTCCCTCCTTCTGCCTGCCCTCACTTATGTCTCTGTCAATTAAGTCTATAGTATCTCAGGCTAAAATTATGATTTGAATATTGTTCATCTTCACTTATTGTCATACTCCCCAAGTGAAATTACCTTGTGAATTCCTAGTGGACTTCACAGAATCTTTTAAGCTCAAACACACTTTTCATCTCTTTTTACCTGTTCCTGTATGTTTATATTAGAAAAACAAAACTAAACTAATTTTTTTTTTTTTTTTTTAATTTCAATGATTTATGTCTTCCTTTACTTCTCTGTAGTAGTGTTGTCAAATAAAACTGGACTACTAGATTTTATAAAATTATCCTAAAAGTTCAGAAGAAAAACTATAACCTTACTGGAAAGAGCAATGTGTAGCTAAGCACCTAGGAATGCTTGAAATACAATGCCATGAGCCATTGGCTTTGGCAGCATAATTGAGTGAAGAAATTCTGTCTCTGTCTGTCCCCATTCCCAGCTGATCATTCCTATCCCTGGAGCTTCTGAACCTGGAATATTCGATGTTTCCTTGGTTTACAGTGCAGAAACCTAGAGATAACATATGGAGAAAAGAAAGGGGAGAGAATGAATCATTAGAACAAAGTAAAAGGAAAATTAATTTACAAATCTACAAAAATTAGACATTATTTCTGTACACATGATGCACTAAGTGCTCTACAAGATGGGATTAAAACATAACAAGGGTTTCTAGTCAATTATGTTACAGACAGATTGATCTAGGCTGGAGATGGGAGAAACACACTGGTATGAAATTTGAAAGAATCACCTGGTCACTGGGTTGGCCAGAGATATCCGCTTCTTCTTCTTCTTCTTACTTTTTCTTTTTTATTATTTTCTGATGGTAAGGATCAGAACATCATGTTTCTTTACTTTAACAAACGTAGAGTATATGACATCTCTGACTTGCTGATTTGCCTTAGTGATCAGCCCTTGTGAGAGGGTTTGTTTGCGCGCACGCGTCCTCTGTGTGTCACAGCACTTCATTAACTTCTGACTTCATTAGAGGCTGGGTTAAAAAGTATGACGTGCTACAAATGGAGCATCTTTATTCAAATGCGAGACCTTCATGCTCTCTGATTTATTAGTGCGACATGGTATAGGGCAATATCACCTAAACACAGTGTATTTATCAAACACATCTTTCCAACTTGTGATGAGCATAAAAAAAAGAATGTGCATCTTTCATATAAAGCCTCTGACACCAAGGCACAAGATTTCAAATAACATTGGTAAAAGTACAGTGGATTTTGCTATGCCAGAGCAATTATTTCTCCCCAAATATCATTGCCTATTAACTATTTTGCCCTCACACTTTCTTAGCAGTAAATTTCTACTTGAAGTATTTTAAATCTTGAGTTCTGCCTTGGTTATTTTTTAATTGTTCTTCCAATGATGAATATAATGAGTAGTTTCCACTCCTCTGTGATAATGTAAAAATACAATGTTGTATCATACGGCATTTTTCCTAATGCTAATTAACTAAAAGTCCTCATAAGACTAGTACGGCTTTTCATTAATGGATAAAGCTCCCATCTTTTTATATACACCATTTACATTACTTTGGCACAATCAGAACTCTTATTTATAAAAACTGCAAAAAAGCAGTATTTTAAGGTCAATCAGAGTATGGAAAAATGTAAAGTAACTTCTTAATAAATTTGAGTCAACTTAAGACTAGTAATGACTTCAGTGCTTCTTTTTACCTTAAGACACTGTTCTAATAATTTTTTTTTTTAAATTATAGAGTTTCTGATACATTTCATGCTTAGTGTTTGACATTTCAGAGTTGTATTTCATGTAAATTACCAACATTCTAACAGAATATTTTCTGCTCTTCAGATGACAGTTTCCACCTTACAGTGGACATATCTTAATTACTAATTGCTGTTGAGACCTTTACATGGTAAGCCACAGACCTATCAGACTTCACCCTGACTTTTTCTATATTTATAAATAATGTTTGGCATATTTCTGACATCAGTTTCTCATTTGCAGCGTAAACTAATAACGTAAGATGGAATGGAAAGACACAGAGATAATCCTCACTGACCCTTGGGGTCACCCTCTGCTTTGCTATAAAGATGAAAAGAAATGAGCTGCAGCTCAGCCTTTTAAATTAACAGCAAAAGATATCAAATCCTTAAACCATTTAACAACTTAATTTGACTTGGTTTTGTTTTTCTTTTATTTCTTGTGGGAGAGGGAAATGGGAAAGCCTGATTAGAGCAGGGTTCCAATTCTACTAGTCTTTGAACTAACGTTTGGAAGAGTGAGCTCACTTAATATTTAAATCATTTTACTATATATTCAGCCAGTTTACATACACTGCAATGTGTCAATAGAATCATTCTCTGATAAATGTGATGCATGCTAGAGTTTAGTTCTTGATAGGATGTTATTTTAGAACAGTGATAATATTAGTATTGCTAATGACTTCAATCTTTTAGATTCTTCTGCTTTTCCTATGGCCTCTTAAATGCAACTAATGAAACACCCAGCAATTCAACCACAGGAAATTGGTATTTTATTGAAAGATACTTTTCAATCTATTCATTTTTTCAGCCTTTTCACTGAGTCTTGGTTATGATTTAAGTAGCTAAAAATGTAGTTCTTTCTTCTCCTATCAGATATTTTTATTATTGTTGCCCTGGGATACTACTATGATAATGATAATTGAAATTGCTCTATTTCTTCAATTTTAGTATGCAGTGAAAACATATTTTTGGATCCAGTATAATCATTACTACACAGCATTAGATTATTATGTCACCAGTTTAGGATTGCTTTTGACTTCATTATAAAATCTGACAGGAAAATAAGATGGATTACATGGCTATCAGCTGAGCAAAAGTTTAAATTACTTTTTTGCATCCTAGGGAATAAGGCTTCCTCCCCTCCCAAATTAAAAAAAAAGAAAAAAGAAAAACAGACAGACCAACATCCGATGTAAGAAAAATGTGAATAGCAGTGATAAAAGTAGTTAAAATAAATTCTATTTTGCATCTAGCAAGAGATGTCACAGTGGTGTGAGTTTCTAGCACAAAAAAAAGTCAGGTTTGAATATTGATCTTTTGAAGCTCCATTAGCTATATGTTGGGCATTGCTGACATCACAGATTGATGTCTCTTTAAACTGTGTCTCAGATTTAGTCACTTGGGGAAACCAGCTATTGACTCTGGATGTTTGTGCTTTTCAGCCACTGGAGAATGCTCTCTTACTATCTCTCTCTGCCTTTGTCCGTCTGTTTGTCTGTGTCTCTCTTGAATGTGTGCACACACACATGCTTATCCCTTTGTGTTAGGGAATATTGTCATTATTTTCTGCGTAACGATAGCTTGCCAAAGTCACACTTATGCTTCCTTATTACATCTGTGCGTTACAACATGTAGGTCATGATGTTCACAGTGAGGCAAAGCACTTCTTACAGATTTAGGGTATTGAGATAGTACCCAGGAAGGTCTAAAGGGATGAGCATCATCTAGTCTGTGGAGACCTTCATTTCACCTTGTAAAGTGAGGCAACCACAATAGCCTCCAGAAAACTGCTACAGGAATCAATAAAGACAAAGAAACCAAAGCCCTTCTGAGGTGCTGGTGGTAGTGATGTGTGTCTGCCTGTGTGCGTGCCTGTATGCCTAAGGACGAAGAGAGATGGTTTCTGATGAAAAGAAATGCAAATGTTCAAGGCATTGATCAGCACTCATCTCCGTTCAACCTCATGCCCTCTCCTACATCGATACATTGGAAACATAATTTGTATCAGCAGTTGTTTCTTTAATTAAGATCTCTCCCAAATCTTTTTCATTGATTCATGCCATTAACTTATTGATCAGCTTACTTATGCTGAGGTGGTAGTTTTGCTGAGAGAGGGTGTCTCTCTCAGTTCATGATGCTGGTTCACTACAAATATATTCTTGGGAACGAGGGGGTAAATAGGAGCTCACGCAGCTTTACCACTGTTGTAGCAGTAGACAGAGGCTTTCCTGGGGCAAGAAAAGACCAAAAAAAAACCCCACAAAAATAATGACTTGCCATCTCAGAACTTTGAAAACCTGCACAAAACAAAATAGTAGTGGAAAGTTTTATATGTTTTAAAACCTCACTGAATGACAAATCACTCTAAAGACACGTGCAGAAAATATTATAGCCATAAGGGTATATGGCACATCCAGTCTCCATATGTTAATGGCTAATAACTAGGAACTAAATGATAGAATTTGAGCTGAAATTTAAGATATATTTAGAAATTAATGACAAGTACCTTATGCCTCATTTAATCAAATAGTTGGTAAAAAATGTAATAATCAAGGCAGGGTGAGGTTAATGCTAGGTAAAATCTGAAAAAGGAAAGTTACACAAGTATTTCATTGTAATTCTGCATATTTCATCTCTTCACACGATCTCTTTATGATATTTTGTCATAAATACTGTATCAAAAAAGAGTCTTGTTCAGAATGCTCACAGATAGAGAATTTCATAGGGATACTCATGATCTTAAATTGAGTATTTGTATGGCAATTTGACTCAGGCAGAAAGAAAAGCAAACTCTATCACCTCTGTCTTCTTAGATAGTCAACTAGTTGAAGTAGCACAAATGTCATGTAGTTATGAATGGCTTATGCAAAATTCACAGATGAAGATTTATTCAACGAAATTATTTACATCTAAGGTTCTTCCCTGTCTCATATGGACTTCATGATATCTTCCTAAAACTGCATAGAAGTGCAATGACTTTTAGAAATATTGTGCTGGGAGGTTAAACAGGCTCCAGAAAAGCAAGAAGGAACAGAGCATCAGTGAACTGGTTCCTCTAACCCTAATTTCCAGATGGAACAGCCCAGGGACAGGTAATTTGTGCATGGCACTCATTAAAGAGCTATGCCTGACACGTAACGTCTGGGGAACACTTTAACCTCATCAAAATAGTTTTGAATATTCAAGGTGACCAGTCAAGAAATGGCTAAACTGACTAGTTTGGTGGGTTAAAGAAGCACAGTGGCAGCACAGTGGTGGCTGGACTACTGGGACAGATGTGTGAGAATTTGGGAGATATGATGTCAATAGTAGTGAGTAAAGATATTACTGACAGAAACAATTATCAGAGAAGAGATTCAGAAGTTGATGGTTTTCCTCATGAGCAAGCATATTAAAATTAATACTAATACAATTAATAAAACAATTCCTTGTGTTTCTTAGGCAACTAACATTTGAACTGAATTTACTCTCTGTGAAAAAATGTGTCCTAGGAGTCTAGCTACTGCTTCCAAAAGTAGTACTTCTCAAAGCTACAGGTGAGTTATATACTCTAAACTCACACAAGGCACAATTCATTGCTGACAGGCCCTCGTAGCCTGGAAATTCTCTTTCAAATCTGCTTCAGCAAGACAAATTGTAAGACACTGAAGAACAGTTTAGCAATAACAGTGTGTATCTCTTTAGAGTCTGATAGAAATACAATATGAAATGAGTGCTGTTTTGCATTAAGATCCCTGAGATACCTATTCTTTTTTGATTTACTGAGCACCAAGCTTTAAATTACTACTATTTGGCCTTAGAAACTTTAGTCAGCTGTACCATGTAATATTCAGAAAATAACATTATGACCTTCCCAGAAACAACATTCATCTCAGGTGATACAAAGGGCCATGCACCCTACCAAAGGGACAAAAAACATGTAAAATGAGGAAGATATAACAACTATATGGAAGTAAAAATGTGACTAATTGAAAAAATCAGGCATGTAAGCTAAAACTGACCTTCTGTGGCTTTGAATAATACAACCTGCATTTGAACAGGATATGGCTTTCACAAATAATGTGTTCTCCCTTGAAATTTCCCACAGCAGCCATATCTAACCACATGAATATTCATATAACTATATCAGTAAAATGGGGAGACACATGGCCTGTATTTCTCAGAACTCTGTTTTCCCTTTAAAATATGTATTTATTTGAAGATCTCTATCCAGGCCATGATATATTAGTATCTGCAACTATCTCCAGAAGTCCAGAAGCAACAATACCCAAACCCAGGCCTGAGTGTCTAAGGCTGAGGATTTATAAGGTAACAGGAAGTTGTGTTGCTTGTGCCTGTGCAGCTTCCATGGGAATTAAAAACCATAAAGATTTTGCTGCACTTCTAACCCTGTTCCCTGTTCCTAGCTGCACATTTCCATGTGAAGCTAGCAAGGAAGCAATAAGGAGAAAGCTGAGAAAGCCACAGACCACAGGATAGGTGGCAGCTGTCGTCTCTTTGGTCACTAAATGGAAGAATGGATGAGAGCACATTTAAATTCCAACAGTTTCAAAAACAAGTGGTCCATAAATATATATCTGGTGTGGGACAAACAGCCAGAATTCATGGTGCACTTCTCTTTACAGAAAAAAAAATCCAAAAGCAACTTGTAACTTCCTCTGCTCTTAGAAAAATAGACCCGAGGAATGGTAACCTGATGATAAACAAGCAGCCAGAGATGTTCTGAACATACTGTGTTCAGTGTAGCAAGTTGCACCATAATTCCATTTAGTTTCAGAGATGATCAGTAGGGGACCTGGTTTCTTGTTGTTTTCTTCTGGATAGCTTGGCTTCCAAAAAAAGCGAAGGAGTGGTTTAGAATCGTGGGATACGAAATTAAGATGAATCTTGTGACCAAAATGATCAGGAGTGAAATAGCTGGGTTTTTTCTCTTGGCTAAGATGAGTGCTAAATCTGACCTAACTTCAGTTATTTCCTCCACTCGAATTAAACCTTTACAGTAAATTCTAGAATAGGTGAATGAGGCATTGGCATGCCCTTGACAGAGTTTTCAGGTGAAGTTTTGGAAACGTACTTCAATGGACACAGTATTTGACTATTGTTTTAGTTAGCCTGCAAACATCATAAGACAAGATTTGATCAAATCATGCTAATTCACATTTTCAAGGTTGTTTTCAGAATGGGTGAAATCCTGGCAGAAAATCTGTCAAAATTAATTTAGCTAATTGATGGAGTCTCGTCTGCAATCTGAAGTAAGAGTGAACATGGATCACAGTTTTCATTAGGCTGCTTTCTAATCCATTTAGTTAATTTGGTATTTGAACTGTGTGAAGTCGAGACCTTATGTTCTGACACAAAGTTCAGGTAAAAAGGAGAAAACATGAGAAATTTCTTACTTAGAGACTCACAGAATATATTAAGAAAAAAAAAAACAACCTGTCTGAGAATTATTTTAGGCAATGGTTAAAGTGTACATTATCTCTCTGATTTTAGTATTTTGGACACCTAGGAAATTTTATACTCTGCAGGATAGCCTAATCTACAGGCTCTGAAGGATAGTACTGTCAGGTGGAGAGATGCTAATTCTGATGGGCAGAAGAATGCCCTAGTAAAAGAAGTCTGTGGGGTTTGCTTGCTTCAGTTTACTGCACATGCTTTTATTTGTAACAGTTTTCACAGAAACAAGTTTGTATGAAAAAAATGAGAGTGAAATTTTTCTCAAGTGAGAGCACTCATTCCAAAAGACAGAATGAGAGTTCAGGGGAAAAGTGAGACTTCATTGGAAGAACTTCTATTTATAAAGTTTCTGTGGGCAACCCTTTGCCCTGTTGTTCCTCTTATAGGAAATATTTTTTGTCTGTGCATTCAGTGTGCTGTGTCTTAGTTTTTAAGCTCTAATGATTATTTTTCTTTCTACAGCCTCTCAAGTTTACTACCAGTAAACTGAACAGCTCTAACTTTTATTAATATTTATTATTTACTGTTTTTCTTGTTAGTGCACTTATAATAACATGCTAAAAGGAACAGAAACCTGAAAGGTGACCTTGAATTATTGACAGATGTCCACAGCAATGCTATAATGCATAAAATTTGTCATATATGCAAGCTTCTCAGAGACATCTTTTGCTGAAAAATTAAAACCCATGCATGGTACTCAGTAGATTGAGGGATAAAATATGGACACTGGCTCTAACCCTCTTGTCCTCAAGGTAAAAAGAACCTGAGTGACCTGGTTTGGAGTAGAGCAATGGGTGGTGTTTTGCTCAAAAGGACTTATTCCTTGCAGGCAAGGAATACAAATGGATAGATGAACAGTGATAAAGAAATTGAAAATATGGCCTACATATTTTTCAAAAATATTTTCAATTAACGTTGTCTTCATTATATTTTCTTCATAGACTCATAAAATCATAGAACAGTTTGGGTTGGAAGGGACCTTACAAGTCATCTACTTCAAGCCTCCCTACCATGGACAGGGACACCTTTCACTAGACGAGGTTACTCAGAGCCCCATCCAGCCTGGCCTTGAACATCTCCAGGAATGAGAAGTCCACAGCCTCTCTGGGCAACTTGTTCTAGTGCCTCACCACCTTCACCATAAAGAATTTCTTCTGACTATTTCATCTAAAATATCTGCTTTCAGCTTACAGGAATTTCCCCTTGTTCCATCACTACACGTCCCTGTGTGTCTCTGGCCCTCATGTGATGTCTCCTTGTAAGCACTGGAAGGTGCTATAAATTCTCCTGGAGCCTTCTCTTCTCCAGGCTGAACTGCCCCAGCTGTCTCAACCTGTCTTCATAGGAGATGTGCTCCAGCTCTTTGATCAAATTTGTGGCTCTACTCTGGACTGATTCCAAAAAGTGGAAACTTTTTCATATTTTGCAGTATCCTTCCTGAATTTTTGGTACTATTGCTATAGCATCCTGATTATCTATTTGTCTTATTTTTGCTCTTTTTTCTCTTTTTGTCCCTTTATCACTCTTTTTCTGTTTTTCTGTCTTTCACAGTTTCATCCACTTTTTATCTCCACATCCCATTCTCTTTTTCTTTCTCATCGTTTTTTCTGGCTTACTTCTTCTCTCTTGTGTCTAATTCCTCTCTCCCTCTTGTTCTCTATCTCACTTTCTCCCTATGTCTTTCTCTTTCTCTTGCTCTCTCTTTCCGTCTCTGTGGTGGTGCCCACACAACCCTGACAATTATAACCAGGATGTCATCTACTCTCACTAGGCAGAAGTTCTTCCCAATAATTTTTTTTTTTCAGAGAAACTAAGAAAATAGTGCTGGGATTACGGTTTTTTTTTACTTGCTTGAGCATTTTCCAACAAAAGATATATAAGTAAAAATGACCTGCTCAACTTGAATTATAATTGAAAACTTGGAAAAAATAAACAGTCCACCGCTTAAAAACCAACTTATTTTTCAGACCTTGCTAAATCTGTCTCTTTTCCTCTAACAATAGAGAAAGTAGATTTATTCTGTAGTATTCAAAACTTGTATTTTCTTCACTGGAGTGAAGAATGGGTTTTGTGTTGGTTGCCAGACAATGAATTTGAAATTTAAACACTTTAACATAGATAAATATTACAGAAGAAAAGAAAAAATTCTTAGTCTTAGAAGAGGTCCACTTACAAAATCAAACTTACAGATACCCAAGTATTATTGTAAACCCTATATTTGTATTGGAAATCTAACAAAACACTGGGAACATGCTATTTGAGCTCCTGGTGTGTAAACTAATGTTAAATATTGTATGGTTGTGATCATTTGAACTGAATACAGAATAAAATAAGCTGCTGTTTTTATATAAAGAAATAAAAACATAGGAGAAATTACTGAATATTTGAGGCATATGCTGTGACCATTCAGCTAGGGTTTTCTTCTTGGAAGATTTTATTTTCTGAACATTGATACAATCCTTTAATGTACTGACAATAATTTCGGAGAAGAGGGACTTTAATGTTTTTGAATCAATGGAATTTATAAAGATATGATTCCCTTTGAAATTCCATATTGACTTTTCTAGAAGTTTAGTCTGTATTTTATTGGGAACTGGGAGCAGTTGTGAAGATTGATTAATTTTGCTGTATCTGACACTGCCCCAGAAGAACCATAACTGCCAGAAAGGTTGGCATTCATCTTAGCTAACTTAGATGTTCACAGCATAGACCTTGACTCTGAGTTGTCAAGACTTCCTTTAAGTCAGCTCTTTGCAGTCACTCTTTATAAGCCAGAAAGAGAATTTAAACTACTACTTTCAATATAGGTATCTACAAGAGTTTAAAGGTAATGACCTCTGAGAATATACTATATGTTGCAGGTGCTGGAAGTTTAGTAGAATGCAAGGGGTCACTGGAAAAATTGATAAACCAGAAATCCTTTGAGGATTAGTAAAAACATGGACACCACTTCTGGTTCAGGAAATCTCTAAAATGCAAGCTTTTGAGGGCTGAGAGAGTACTTGTCAATGCATCTTTAAAAATTTATTTTGCTTTCATTCTCCTCCTTAGCCAACCACTTATTGCCATTGGCAGGGACAGGGTAGTGTATGCTGAGATGCATCTTTGCTTTCAGTCTGTGCACAGACTCATGCTATGACATTGCCATAGTAATAGACAGTAATAAGGGTTTTTTTACTGTAAAATTATCTTTCTGTGGGCTACGAGACTTTTCTGTCTGAAAATATCTATCAAAAATATATTGAAAAAAGTGTGATGGATCCTGAAAGAAGAATGTCAGTATATTTAAAAAGCAGTGGAACACGTTATTAGCTACAGGCTCTCTTCTTCCACCTGCAAGTTTCTAGAAGTTTTACTTTGTCAAAGGTAAAGCTCTAGAAACGGAGGGAGGCAGATCAGCTGAAAAATGCTCTGAAAAAAATTATGGTGAGGATAAGGCACCTGAAAGCATCTTAACAGTTGCTGGCAAGTGGCCAATAAACATGATGGTATGGCATGAGCCACAAGGAAAACTGTTTCATCCATTGTTTAAAGGCTGGCTTCCTTTAAGAAAGTTTTTCTCCTCACCTGAAAAAAAATAGTTTTACACAGTCATCTTGTCACTGGCATTACTCCCAGGAAAGGACTGCCAAACCTTGTGAGGTGAGCTCCAGCTGATCTATCTTGTTTGACATCCAGGACATAGCCTAGAAAGGAGGAATTGTATGCCTCCATCTTGAAAAAGAGGAAACCACTAAACTGGTCCAGGAAGCACTGTACTCAGAGAGGTCCAAGGAATCCAATGTGGAATTAACTTAATGACTGTGAGTGACTGTCATATGCTGCAGGTAATGACTTCTTCATTCATTCCATTACACTGAAAGATATGTTGGATGCTTCTCACTTCCGCTGTTAGAGAAATTATTTCTATAAATAATTTGCTCCACTCTCTATAAGTAATTAAACATTATTTATTTATTCAAAAGAAAGTGAACCTTAGAGAGGCTGACTCAGGAGCTCTCTGGTCAGGGTGCTCTTATTTTTCAGATGTGGGAGATGGTACTACAAGTCCTAATAGCTCTGTGACCCATAACTAATTCCAACCTACTCCCTAATGAGAGGGAAGATACATGTGATAGCATAATAACACTCTTCACCCTTGGAGTAATGAAAAAGAAACCAAAAAACCTTTACACATTCTGAATTTTATGTTACAGAATTCTTTTTATATGCTTAAGATAGCTTGAGATGGGCTTAATTTCCCTATGCTTCTGTTAGGAAAAATAGCTGTGGATATTTCCTATGGCTTATTTTTAAAAGATGTTATGTGAAAACTTTTAAAATATATAATATTTAATTAATATTTTTTTAGTGTATTGTGAAAATGTTAAGCTTCTGTAGTTTGGATGAACAATTGGATAGAGTTAAAAATCTCCATTTTTTTCCCCAGAAAATAAATTTGCTCTTTTGATTGAAGACGGCTTGATATAAACCATATGCACTTTACCATATTAGAATAAGAGTACCTTGTACATGCATTTCCTTGCTTTGCACATCTTTTGATCAGAGTGACAGACTCTATGAAGTCAAAATTTCTTATTATACTTAGCCTCATCTTATTCTGGGTAAAAGGAGAAGGATAGATTAATTACAAAGGCAGTATCTTAGTATCTTATTTTCTCTGAGCAATCAGTGTTTTGGATGTGTTTTAGGGTCTTATAGATAAAAATATGGGACTGTGTGGTGTTCAGAGCCCTCTAGGATTTTAGATTCTGCTGTGATGACGCTTCATCATCAGTTTTTAAAGGTCTCCTTTTTATATTTCATATGTTCTTTCGGGCAACTATGTACTCTTTACTACATTCATCATATAAGTAAAAAGAAAGTTGCAGAAATCAAGAAACTGTTCCTTACATTATTTCAGACAAACATAACCAATAAAATTATTAATCAAATTTTGGTTTTGGTATAGAACTAAACCTGAAAAATGCTAGAATTTTTAAATTGATAGCTTAAAAGGAAAGGCTGAAAAAAGGTTTTTTTCTTTCGCCCTTCTCCAAACGTTTGATTATTCTTGTTAAAATACAAGTCCTCCATTCCTTTTTTTTTTTTTTCCCCTTTTGATGTGGTAGAGGCAATTGCAAACAAGAAAGAACATTTCTGGGAAAAGTAAAACTTAACACTTATGTAAAATACACAATTTTGAAATGCCTGAGAACTTTTTTGTGTAATCACAAATTTCAGAGAACCCTGTTGGCAAGATATGGCTTTAAAACATGAAAATGTGGCCAGATTTGAAAATTCTACAGCTCTCAATTTTTATTGAGATGCAACAACCTATAAATATGGTTCTTTGTGTCATGGAGGCCTTTGCTGTAATATACTACTTCAGTTTTCAAATGAACTTTGGAAGAAGTTTTCACAAACATAATTTACATCTAAATATAAGATTTGCTTCCATAAAAGTTGCATGATAGTTTCTGAAAATATCTAAATTAAAAATCAAACAAACAAAACCAAATGAAAGAACCCCAAACCTCAAGTCCTTCAGATACCGTGCTGACACTATTACTTGGCTAAATAATATACCAGAAAAAGACAAAGATCTGTGAAGAAAAAAAGCTTTTTATCTCTGTAAATAGGATGAGTAATGTTCCAGCAAAGTTTCTGAGTAATTGGATCTAGCCATTTCCTCAAACCATTTTGCAGTGTAACATCTCAAGGATATTACTTAGTCTCAAAAAAAACCCTCCCCAAATGAAATATTTTACATTTACAAGTAATTATATCAGCTGTTACAGAAATGCAAAACAGTGAATGTGAAGTGGCTTTCCTCAATAGAGCCTATCTATTCAAAAGAACTTTAGCTAGGATATTCAGAATTATGATATCTAAAAATGTGTTTATTCTACCTATTTGTCATTGGGTAATTAATGGCTAATCAAAGCACAGTATCTGGAGGTGTTGGCTGTATTCTCAAGGACGGATCATGGCAAGGACAATGACTTTGGGTGAGGTCTTATAAGCACATCAAGATGTCCTCTTGAAAAATAAAAATATTGTTTTGTCTTGAATGAATGATTAAATAGTTTTACACAGATTAATATAGGTAGCAAGAATGCTTTAGGTCATGCACATAAAGTTCTTTGGTGTTTTGAGTGTTAGGTGGAAGAATATTTGGTAAAAGACAGGAAGTAAATGAACTATCTATTTCTATCATAGCTTCAAAGAACAAAACTCTTGAAATGCCTTTGCAATAAATCCATATCTATATAAATGAATATCTCATGAAGTTTATAGAATCACTTTAACTTGAGAATCTTCACTGACGTGACCTTAAATTGGAACCACAGATTCTACCATGAAAGTAGATTTTTAAGGAGAATTAAATACAGGTTTCAGAGTTAGAGGTGCTAAAATATTCTAAATTTAAAACACAGTGGAGTTATCACTCAAGCATAATATTATCCTTGCCCTGCAGTTCTTTTATGTATCTAACTATCACTCTAGTGAATGCAGCATTTCATTGAGGTAATTACAGAGCCGTAGTTTAATATGTCTTTGTTTCTTTTGTGATGATTTATTTGGAAAATATTGTATTTGGCACTAGTAAGAATAGAAACATACTTCGCATCTTAAATTGAAAACTAAACCCCCAACTGTGCAAGCGTTTAGGCATGTGTCCATTTTTGTGCATTATGAATATCTCTTCACTGAATTCAAGAGTTCAGTGCTCTACTTACTTTTTTTGTTGTTGTACACAAAACTTTTCACTTTGCTGTACAGTTGAGCGTCTTTTGTACAAGTCTTCATACCTATTAAGAAAGTATGTCGTCTATCAGATTTCCTTAAACTCTTCTTTGTATGTCATATTTCCTCTTTTACAGTGGATACTCTACACTATTCTAGTTGGTTCACTCTGCAACTTGACTCGATAGATAAGGTTAAACGTGTACTACATCTACTATACATCATGAACAAAAGGACTGATTTTTTAAGCAATAGAGCATTCAAGTGTTTTTTATAAACCAGAAACTGCCACACATCATCAAACTAAATTTTTACCTTATGCAGTGAGATTTGTACCTACTATCACCAGGACTGGATCGAGCCCATCATGACTGGGCTACACTCACTGTGTTCCTCCCACTCTCTGTGTCTGTGGGTGGTGTGTAATCTACATTAAGGATCATGCAGGCAGCACAAGTGGACACATTATAGCAGACCTCTGTAAAGTGCCATTGCAGAAGCCTTGTAAAATGGAGAAAATCTCACTAAATATAGTAAAGGAATGCTGCTTTTCAGTCTTATTTGGGGATTTTTTTTGTGGTATTTTTGATGGATCCTCTTACTCAAAATCCATCAACTCATCTGATACCACTGGAACCTGTGAAGTGTTAAACTCTTAACCTCATCCTTTTGGAAGATGATTTAAAATAGGTGAAAGGATGTGTGTTTTGAGGAGAAGAGGGATATATATTAAAAAAAATAAATAATTGTGTGATAGGGATAAGGGGCAAGGGGGGGAGCTGATGGTTTAAATCTCCATGGGCCTCGGAATCGAGCCTGTTTCAGTCAGATTGTGGCCCTGCTAACAAATCCAATAGCAGCTAATCTGATCATCTGCACTCCAGTTTTCATGCTGTGTTTTCTTCAGAGTTCCTTCTCCTAGTTCCAGTCTGTGACAGTGTGATAAGACACAAGAAATTTAGTCATCATTGCGGCTGTAAAGGAGCTCAGAGAAGGGATTATGATATTCCATAACCCTTACATTAGACACGGACAGGGGCAGCCACTGCTGTGATTACAGGCCTGAACACTGCTGTTATTTTTCCCACCTCCTTCCCACTAGTAATTTAATTATTTATTTATTTATATTTTAATTTTTATTTCTATTTTTTTAAAGATTAGCTGAGGAACAGTCACCATCAGAATCATCATCCTAAATCTCGTGCAGAACTCAGAAGTTGGGCAGCTCAGAAGGTTGTTACATTTCTAACCAGCAAGATAGCTCTCAACCGAGTTATCAAAAACACTCATCCACTATTCAGTCATTATTAGGAAATTCAAACAGTGTAAGCTGAACAAATCAACATGGAATACAGAGAGGATGCCACAGGGAGCACTGATTTGGGAAAAAAATAGTATGCTGCTGAGGCAAGTCAGAGATTAGTTTGCCTTTCCTCTGTTCCGCGCATGGCAATACTTATGATGAATATATTATTTGCAGTGCCTCTTGCTTCTGGGTATAAGGTAGGTTTGCAGTGATGTCTCTGAACTAATAATTATACTCGTGTTAATTGATATTCCTGCACCAAATCTCTTTATGCCATCCTTGGCTCTTATCCCAATAAAGCAGGGTCTTCCTGAAAAACAGCAAAATCACAAATTAAAGCAACAGATGATGATAGAAGTTGAATTGCTCAGTCTCAAAAGGTAATAAAATGGTCTGGAAATAATCTGTTCTGTTATTTGTTTGCTTTAAGAAGTGAGAGAGCTTTTAAATTGGTTTATGCTGTTGGTTAAGGATTGCTTCTTGCATTTCAAAAGGAACCCCTGTCACTGACATTGTGGCTTGTTTTGCAGCATTATTACAGGGAAAGGTACTGCATGGAAATGTACACCATCTGCCTGAGCCCAGAGAAAGAGAGTGTGTGAAGCACTGGGCAGAGACACAGAATTGAGCTGGGGTGTTCTATGTCTTTGCACACATGTGGCGTTCAGTGCTGCCCTGCTCTGCTCGGAGGGCCCAGGCAGATCCAGAAACAGCTCTGTGGTCATTACCGGACTGGCTCAGTAGCTGCTTCTGAGATCGTAAAAGAAGATTTCATTGCAGATGAACCATCTGACAAGACCTGCCTGGTCACTACTCAGCTCTGAGGAAGGAAGAAAGGTTTTAATTACAGCACTGAAACGCAGATCTGTAGGTCTCTGTGGCTCCACTCAAGACCAAGAGAGGTGCCTGTCGTGAGCACTGGGCCGCCCTTACATACCATCCAATTCTGGTTATGTTTGGCTTTTACCTGCACCTGAAGGGCAAACTTGAGAGCTCTGAGAGGAGTGGAGACTGCTGCCCTGCTGTTTGCTGAGAGATTGTTGAGCTTCCAAGAGGGGACTTTAACTCAATTTCTAAAGCAATAGTGATCTATCTAGTGAAGTCTGAGACTTCAACTCCTGGACCAGATCATAGGAGAATGTGTTTAAGTGTAATGTACTAAAAATACGCCAGTGTAAATATCATGTTAATACTTTATATTTCAATATATGTAATCACGATGAAGAGAGGAACTTTGAGGGACATATTATCATCAGTAATTCCTACCAACAGATTTAGTTTAAAATTTAATCAAAGTATTCCAAATATGGTTTGCTCTATTTGATGCTATTTATAATGGTTTCTGTAAGCATTAATTTTCTTTTTAATTGGAAGACTTATGTGGTACTATCTCTTTGAAAGTTGACTGGAAACTATTAATTCTGACTTATCAAAGTTTTGCATTCAGTTAATGTAGGGTTTAACTCAGCAATGTTTTCTGGAAACAGCTATTGCTTTCTTAAAGCAAAATTTCTATGTATCCTTTCACAGAATATTTTTTCTAATACACAGAAACAACAAAGGTAACTCAGATGCATACACAGTATTGCTTTAACACTAGCTTATTCCTTGACAAATACAGCTAGATTTCTTTGGCCTTTTTACAGAGAATATTGAAAAGATTAAATATTACCACAGAGTAAAAATTCTGTAGTAAAAGTAAGCTGTGAGAGAAAAACTATGCAACCTCTTATAAAAAATTCATAAAAACTGACAGATGTCTAAGACTGATGGCAAAATTCCCTATTAATTTATGATATTTTGTATTAGGAGATTCAGCAGGCCTTGTGTGCAGAGATGACAAGATAAACAATGATAGTTTTCACTAAGTAGGAATGCAATCATTCTTCGAAAAAGGAAAAAAATAAACAACAGAAAATCCACCCTCCAGCATGTTCCTTTTCTGTATTTTGAACTTCTGTGTTAAAGCTGATTGCCTTGAGTATACCTTAGATATTTTAATTTGATCAAAACCTTTTGACATTTTTTTAACATATTTTCTTGTATTACTCCTGCCATCTCAGGTATTGTTGACATCCACAATCAAAGTGATCCAGAACAATGGCTTAGCACTCAGCCAGTTACCCTACCCCATTAAGATGAAGGCTGATACGTTTTTTGCTTGTTTTTGATATTTTGTTTTCCTCTAGTTAAATGAAAATTTATTACAGAGCAAAATATCCAGAATAGATTTTGATATGAAGAGGCTTTATTTGTCCTTGAGCTAATCAAATTGGGAACTCAGACTGACAAAGGTCAAGTTTGCCAACTACTTCCTGTTTCCTTTAAAACTAAAAGAAACATTAAAAAATCCCAAACTTTTAAGCCATCACCATGGGGATTTTAGAAGATGATTGAGGCTGGAACAAAGCTTACCCTTTTGCTTCTGGGTATCAGGAAGGACTTTAATGGTATCACAACATTGATCATTGAATTCAAGGTCACAGTCATGTCAGTGTTAATGAATTCCAAGTATGATTTCAGAAGATATTAGTATACAGCACATAGGAAGCCGAGCGTATTATTAATGCATTTAGGCATCATTTATAACAATCCAGAATAAAGCTTTGTGTTGTCCATCTATGATAAATTTAGACAATTTTTTCTTTCGTGACGTGTGAATCAATATGAACAAACAACATCCTTAATTTCTACATAGATTTTCTTTATTCATCGGGTCTTTAAGGAAATTGTATACATTTCTTGAAATTAGGGTTGCAAATTTCTGAAGAAATTATCTAATCCTGACTAAGTAAAATACTGATAACACTGTGTTTTGAAATGATTTTCTGTCTTCGCTGATTTTCTCAGTCTGTAGTCAGTTCACATTTTCTTGTGATTTGTACATATTCAAAGTCAGATGAAATTAGGACAGAGCTGTCTCAGTGAAGCCCACAGTGACAGAGATCTCCCCAGCTGCAGGAATTTGCAGTTGTGGCTGCCTCTTTTCTCTGTCCACTATAAATATTTCAGTAGGTCACGAAAGAAGCCAGCTACACAAACCACAATTACAATGTATTGAAGTTAGCTTGCTTTCCATTGGCCTAGCATAGCCAATACTTCTTTAAAATTCATTGTTATGATGTATTACATGCATTTTAGCTATTTAAAGAACATATTTTTCACAAGGCTTTATCAAGAGATTGTCTTTATTTTTCTTAGTTATAAATGAACTAGCATTAAAAATTGTGAATCTGCAAAATTTAGTGAGATTTTTATTCCCACTTTGAATCTGTTCATATTTCTAGAATCTGTCTCTACCTGTATTAAAACCAAACATTTCTCATATATTGCAGCACAAGTGAGCTGTGCTCTTCAAGATCTAAGAATCAGAGAGTTACTGGTAGCTCAAGAGATGTTCCATATAAAAAATGGAGGAACTACTGGCTCTGACTCAAGACTAATCCTGATTTTTGAAACCACAGTAAGCAGGGACCAAGCCAAGGTAATAGCGGACAATTCCCTGTGCTTCTGGAGATCATTGAAAAATTTCAGAATTCCTGACAGTGCCTGTGCAGTCCTAATAAAAAATAACAATCTAGAAAGGGTAGAGAGAAACAAAAATATTCAATGTCTCATCTGAAAATGAACTTTAGAAAGGTATTTATTTTCCACTGAATTCTATCAGATGCAGTTTGAGTGACAAAACTTTCTCAGCAACAGCAGTCAGATCAATACTAACCAAAGCCAAGTGATGACATTGCATTTGCTATCAAATTTAGGTTAGAGTAGGCCAACATTTAGACATATTATGGTGTTAAAATACTTCAATTGAAAAGTAACAATAAGCTCTAATTTTTCCATGCAACTCTTAGACCCTTTCAACAATTTTCTACTATTTTTTACTGCACTCTGGCAAATGTTTATCAGAAACTATTTTTTTCTACAAACCTGGCATAGCTGGGCTGCTGTGTCTGATTATTAGACTGGCCCCTTAAGAGCTCTGGAACCTCCTGTATTTGTGAATACTCTGTAGAACTATGAGAGTGAAGATAAGCACTTATATTTGCACTGTCTGTTAATAGAGAACCTGGTATTTCCATGCAATTTTTGAAATTATCATACCAAAAATTCATAGAATCATAGAATTATTTGGGTTGGAACAACCTTTCATGGCCACCTAGTCTAATCCACCTGCCGTGAGACACCTTCTACTAACCTAGTTACTCAGAGCCCTATCCAATCTGACTTCAAATACCTCAAATAATGAGGCATTCACAACTTCTCTGGGCAACCTGCTCCAGTGTCTTACCACCTTCATCATAAGAAAAATTGTTACTTATATCCAATCTACCCTCTTTCTCTTTAAAACTATTGCCTTTTTCCTGATCTTGGTAGAAAGAAGGCTTTAGTAGAAGGGTTCTCTCAATCTTACATGTCTACTTTGTACTTTGTACTGTAGCAATAAAGTCTTCCTGGAGCCTTCTCTTCTCCAGAAAATAAAAATAAAATAAAATAAAATAAAATAAAATAAAATAAAATAAAATAAAATAAAATAAAATAAAATAAAATAAAATAAAATAAAATAAAATAAAATAAAATAAAATAAAATAGTGTTCTCTGTATCCTCCAGATAGGAACCTAATTAATTGATTTGGAGGACCAAATATTAATAGAGTAACTTACCTTAACCACTATCTGATAACTTACTGCAAGGTGTTCAGTTGAGCTGGCAGTGCTCAGAAAACAAGACAGGAGCCTGGATGTAGTCTGCAATTTTTAGAGCAAGTCTAAGTCATGAAAATAATAGTCAGTCATCACTACCTTCCTTAACACAATGTCTTTATTTGGAGTATCTCTCTGCCTGTATTTTCCTCTTTTTAAGTGTGATCACTGAGGGCAAATGTATATTTTGAGGAGAACTTAATAGATTTGACACTTAGATTTGGCATGTTATAAAGGATATGTCTGTAAACTAAGCATTTTCAGAATTTTCAGAGGCATAAAATTATCACCCAAACTTTTCCTTTAGTGAAACACTTCTTCTAAAATAACTTGAGAATCACTTGTAAAAGTAGTTTAATGATAAGGAACAGTTCATGTTACCATTAGATGGAATAAATTTGACCACTAATAAGGCAAACTTAGGTGTGTTCACGTTTGGTAAAATCTTATTCTAAACCAGAAAAAGACCTTGAAACCATGCTATGCACTAAGGAAATATATGCAACTCTTATTGTCTCTAAGTTACATTAGTTAAGGAATTTCTGTGCACAAATAAAGCATATATTTTTTTAAAATATTAACATTCTTTCTTAATATGTGTTACCATAATAGTAGACGACAAGTAGTAGATGATAAGCTCTGGTATAGGGTAATATTCATACAAGGAACCAAATCTCCCAAGCAGGATATTTGACAGCTGTCCTGTGGCAAAAGGAGTCTCCATTACAAGGGTTCTTACAGCACCTTTAGCTGGACTGGGAGAGTACCTCAAATTATTGTTTTTACTCTACTGGCTACAATCTTAAATTTGCATATTGTTTTAACTACATAACAGACCATCTATTAAATATCTTAACTGCTTGGAAAGGACTGTTGTAGATGCTGTTCACACAAAAATAGCTTTGATTGAAGATTTAGTTTCTAATGTCATATCTGTGTACAATTTGATCACTTCTGCAGCAGAAATCACAGAGAGCAGTCTTTGGGACATTCCACTCACACCGATAATCAACACATCTAAGTGTAATAATCAGATATGAAACAGCAAGAGCTGCCTTGAGGAATTTTGAGAATGACTAAAAATTACCACCTGGGTTTGTGTAACAGTAGAATTATTAATTACAAATGTTCCACTTATCACCTAATTTCAAATAGACCCCAAGTCAAAACCCAATATGTTATCTCAACTATACATGTGACTGATAATTGATTCAAGCAAACTGAGAAGGCATACAGGCACAACAGCCCTGATGCCTAGCCACACCCAAATCATAATTAAAGAATGAACTTTATTTAAGGGAGAAATTCTTTACTATGAAGGTGGTGAGGCACTGGAATGGGTTGCCCAGAGAAGCTTTGGATGCCCCACCCTTGGAAGTGTTCAGTGCCAGGTTGGATGGGGTCTTGAGCAGCCTGGGATAGTGGAAGGTGTCCCTGCTCATGGCAAGGGGATTGAAACTAGATGATCTCTAAGGTCCCTACCAACCCACACAATTCTGTCATTCTACAATTGGTTTTGTTTGGTCTAGACTGTTAAAAAACATGTTTCGCTCCTGAGTATTTATCTGTATTTAGCGAAATCTATCTCTTTCAATCTATGGAGATTGGCATTTTAATGTGAAGAATCTCACCTGCAGAACTGAATTGCATGCATTTGGTTTGGGAGACTGAATTCCTTTCTTAATTCAGCAACTGACCAATATTGTGATTTTTAGAAAAATTAAATAACTCCTAATATAATTTCTTAATCCTCATAAAATTTTTGAATCATAAACACTTCTTTCAGTGGTATTTTGTAATCTATTTACTACTTTGTAAAATATTTGTATCAAGAGATGACAAGTGTTATAGACCTTCAAATTAGTATTTTTGTAAACTCTGAAATATACTGCATTGTTTCTGAAGTATGTATATATGGCTCAATAATATGTTTGAACAGATGAGGTGGAAAAATAATTCAGTGATTTAGAATATCTGCAAAATCAAGATATGGTAGAGAGGTATTTTTTATTTTGAAATTGAAGAAGATTTGTGTTTCATATAAATTTAATTAGCTTTCCTATAGCCATGTATAGTATAACCATCCAGTGTCAAGAAAATTTGGTGCCAAAAAGCAACTGAGAAACACTGTCTTTGTTCTTCATTTTCACTGGTCAGAGTGGAACTGGAGAAAAAAATGCCAAGAAGAAAAGCTTTAAAGGGAGAGATTAAACTATCACCTGCTTTCTGGTGCTATTTCAAAACTATTCTCTAGCCATCTGTGTTAAAATATTGTGATTCTAAACCTAGATTTGACATATATAGCAGGAAAGTATGACTTCCCTATACCAGTTGCACAAATTCTACTGTATGTTTTTTGCTATTAGTACAGGTAACTAGGATCCACTTTTTATATAAGTTTCCATATATTACCATAATAGCAGCTTTATGCCTCATAGTTACTTGCTTTGTTTTTCTTTCCCATTTTATAACAGCATGCCTGAAGCCCATCAATATTCAAGTTAGCACTTTAAAATGAAACTATAAATTTCAATTTAGAGAAAATAAGCCCTTATTCAGGCTCATAAGTTTTAAATAACACATTACCATTGGCTACATTAAGTTTGCATTTCTAATGTTATTTTATGCATTTGACAATAGATGTTCCACTCTGCTCAGCAGTGGAGAGCAAATGCATGTGAAATGTAAGTCTGCTTAAAATGTAGGAATTTATTAGAGCTGTCAGTCAGCAGTGACATGAGAATTAAATTATTTCTGAAAATATTTCAGTTGATTTTTGCACTTTCTATTGTCTTTATCTTCTGAAGTTTGAGTATAAATATCTCTTTTAAAAGGTTTTCTTCCTAGACTGGTTAGTGCTTCCTAAAGTCAAATAAAATGAAAGTGAAAATAGAATGCACAAACCTCTTGAGGAAATAGGTAGGTAACATTTGAAATAGAAAAAAATAATATATATATAGTTTAATTATTTATTTCTATCAATCCCAGAAGAACAAGGTTAGTTTACTTCTATTTTCATTGTTGTTGCTTAATTTAGTTCCCTTAGAAAAAAAGATGATTAATTAGATTTCCTTTTCAATGCTTCTTTTAAAGTGAAAGGTACGTACTGGTGGTCAAGTAGCACCTTTTGCAACTGTCTGAATATTAGCTGTGAAACAAATTAATATGGAATTCCCTTCCCTCTAGGACTAACAGCAAGGAACTTTTTCTTGCTGTTACTATAAAGCACTACTTTTTCTGGCAGGAGTGATTCCCATTCTTTCCTGCTTTTCTTGTTTATTGCGTGGGTCGCCAAGTGCATGGAATGATCTGAAGAAAAGATTTCCTTTTCATTTGACTCTTTTTTTATGATCATCTGGTGCTACTGCCTGCATTTCTTAAGCTGATTTTTTTCTACAGAAATTAGAATGAAAAACAATTATCTTCCTTATGAAATATTACATCCGTGAGCTACTGCAGTCATGCTACCTTGATTCATTTTGGTTGTTAACTTAAGAGCTTTTGCATGTCTAGAATAACAAGCGTCAAGAATGAACTCTGTATAGTCTTTTAGAACTGAGAACCTGTCTGCATAGCTCCTATGTACTAATTATATTTGTCAAAAAAAAACAGAAAAAAAAAAATAAAAAAAAAGAGAGTACTTTTTGCTAACTGGTTAGTTAAAAGTGTTTATTCTTGGCTCAGGTGTTAAGACATAGCTAAGTTTGCATGGATGAGTAGTGACAGAATTTGGGCTCTTGCATTCATGTAAAAGATGATCATGCTAAGTAAGAAGAAATTTCCATAGTACCATTTGTACTTTATTGTTATGTGATGACAGGAAATTCCTATGGTTACTTGGACTGCTACAATGTTTTTACATGAAAAGGTCAAAATTCAGTCATGGCATAAATAGAGGAAATTTCACAATGTAAATTTAGTTTGAATATAACCAAATAAATAAAATGAGCGTCTTTTCTTCATTCATGTAAATAATTCTCGCATGGTGATTTAAAATGAATACATAAATTTGTCATGCATTTCTCCATTATTGGCACAACTATCTTTCCAAAAAAGGGTATTATGACCAGAAAGTATATGGTACTAGCTCTAAAATATCTGGAAATGCCTTGCTTACAATTCTAATAAAAAAATTCATCAAAAAATTCTGTAACAGGTGAGAACATCCTGAGTGCCATCTTTGCTGAACTAGATAGCCTCAAAACTCCCATTTGACTTTCCAGATACCCTTCTGAATTACAGGAATCTTGATAGGGATTGTCTTTATCTAGATAAGCAGATGCAGAAGGGAAAAAGGGGAAATTTTTGGACTCAGAGAGCCAATGAATGGATTGATATGGAACTGGATTCATGTCCATGCTAGAGCTCAGACATACTGCTGAAGTAACATGCCCTTATACTCCATTGATATGCAAACTAATACAGGCTACCTTAAACACCTCCATGCATTTTCATAGACATCACAATCATAATGTTGATCCTTTTATGCACACTGAGATCGCAACAAAATACATTTATTTTTTGGCTAATGAACCAACAGGAGTCCAGCATACAGATTTGAATACTAGTTACATTGAATATCTGCTGAGGAAGAAGAATAGGTGACATATTTTATGAAATGAATCTTTAATCATATAGAACTATGGGTCACTCAGAAGTGAAGCTCTTTATTTATTCTCTTCTTGTGTTATTCTGAAGGAATGAATAAGACCATTTCAAGTCTTTCTGTGTTAGAGGGCACAGCTGGGGCACTAAATAAATGAGTTATCAGACTGGACTTAGATGAGGTAGTCTACCTTATGTGAGAGAAATTTGGGCTCTGTGTTTATGTAGCTACAGTAGTCCAGCATTTCCATGTAAGCCATGTATAGCTGACATGGTAGAATATTTGCTGTGGCAGCAGGAGGCTTGTGCTGTGGCCTCTGGCATGATACAGCAGACAGCAGAATTTCATTTCCCAGTCAGACCTTGCATTCCCAGAACACCGTCTTCATAACTCCCGTTTCCTTGATATTCCATTATCCTTACAAGCCTCTGCATCTGTGTTTCTGGGCAAAGACCTTGGAAGACAATGGGACTGGCTCTTCCAAAGTGTGGAGAAAACTCACTCTGGACTATATGAAATTGATTTTGAATTTCAACTTGACAAGGAGGTACACAGAAATCTACAAACTCAGGCTGAATCCAGGTCTTCAGAGGAGCTATCTCCTTCTGATTGTACATATTGTTGCACCAGGGACCAATTCTTCCATTAATGGAAAAAGAAGTAAGTTCACAATTAGGGTGTCTAAAAGAGGAGTCTAGTAGTAAATATCATTCAGAGGCAGAAATGAACAAATCAGCTGTGCAATCGGAACAATACCCATGACTACTGGCTTGAGCATCTGAGTTTTCATGGTCAGATTATCACTCCCTCCCCAAGCCAAATGCAGAAGTTAAACAGCAGAGTACAGGTGACATCTGGAATAAGCAGCAACAGTTTTAATTAACAGGGACAAGGTAATATTTTGTATAACCCAAATATCTACATATGAGACTTTTATGAAGCTAAGGAAAAGCTGATCTGTTGAAAACTTCATTTTCAGCTTGCCCTATTTGAATCATTCCACTGTGCTCTCAGCCAAGCTATTTAATAAAAAATTACATTATCCAGATATTGTACTGCAAACCCATCATGTCTGCAAAAGCCTGCCTGGTTGTAAATCAAAACCTTTTTAAGGCAGGGGAAACAAGGATTACTTGCTTCAAGTGATGGAAAAGTAGTGTACACAGGAATCTGATAATGCCAGTAGTAGAGGTCACATCCATTAGGATAATTTCAACTCATTTGAATAAACACAGCCACAGCTCCAAGTAAAATCCAATAATAGATGTTGCAAAGCAAGCCATCACACCTGAATACTTGAGTTTTAATATTTACTGGAAATAAATCAGGCCAGGAAAGCAATCTGGAAACAATACTGTGAAATGACTACCAAAGAGAATGCATACCAGTGTCTACGGGTTTCTTCTTTTTCTCGGGGTCTTGAAATGCTTGGCGGTAGTGCCTGTTGTGATAGCCATGGTAGTATTACTTAGAAGCCACACAGTAGCCATGTGTACTCCAGAATTTTCTGCTATCATAGTTTTGTGGGGCTATCAGTAGTTATCACAGAATCATAGAATAGGCTGGGTTGGGAGGGACCTTAAAGATCATCTAGTTCCAACCCCCTGGCATGGGCAGAGATGTCACCCAATGGATCATGTTACTCAGGGTGCTGTCTAACCTGGCCTTGAACACTTGCAGGGATTGGGCAAAAATGCTGTGTTACAAAACACAGAGGGACAACAGGGATGTGCTGTAGCAGCAGTTCAGATCTCAAAAATTTACTTAAAGAAAGAGAAGCTCTTCTTCACCCATACTTTTGCACATAGGTGTTTCAGTTGTGTGTTTCATTTAAAAAGTTGGCACCAATAAATATAACCACTTTTAGTCACATTCGACTGCCTCCAAGTCCATTACTCCATAAGTTCCAAAATAAGGATAAGGAAAGCAATATTAATAAGCTGAATTGACAAAGGAGAAGAAAAATCTTATTTTGGAGCTAATCAGGAACAGGCATTCAAGCCATGTCTTACTTTAAAAGCCCATTTTGTTTTATTTTCTTTCAAAAATTGTAGAAAACTTGTGGAAAAGGCACCAAAAAATGATGAAAATTGTCACTTGAGTTCCCAAAAATGAAATAACATAGGTCAAGAGCTACGGAGAGTTACACGAAGGCTGCAAGAGTGTAACTTCTTTAATTTTTTGAAAACTACTTTTTTGCATTCATCTCAAAATGTGAGATGTTATAAAATTTTCTTTTATAAATACAATCTAGAATGCCAATATGAAGACAAAAGCTGGATAGCTCCTGTTTTTGCTGCCTGTTGGAGAGCCAATGTGATATGGCACAGGTATTTCTTCTGAGCCCATGTAGCTGGTCTGGAAGTCTTAGTCACAGTGCAACACCATTGATTTTAAAATGGCCTCATATGCTAGTTTTTAAAACACAGTTCTCTGCAATCACTATAACAGCACTGACATGTATACTAGGTATTTCCAAGCACTCTTTCCCTTGATCAACTTGTCATTCAGGCAACACGGATTTGTAGACACATCTTTATTCTCCTTTGACCCATTATTTAAAACTGCAGTAATGATGTCAAATCAAATGACATTTAATGACATTAAATAATGTCAGTGTTATAATAATGGTTTTGGGAAAGGAGGCAGTAACACTTAACTAATATCTCTTCCCCACAAACTTTCCTTAACAACACACCCTCCCAAATTATGAAGCCTGAGCAATCTCTGTGCTTTAGTAGTCATCTAGTGTGACACTCATCTTTGCCTTCCTTTTTCTGTTATATTCACTTGCCCAAGGAACACTTGCTATTTAAGTTGTTTAGAAGATACTTTAGCATGTGAGGACCATGTACCTCATCCTAAATTAGTAAAAGTACTACAGATTTAAGAGCTATTAGCAATGATCTCTGGGAACACAAAGGGTGGGGATGATACTGAAGACTGGAACAGTGCAGATGGACTGCCCATCTCTAAAATGAGGTAGGCATTTTAAAAGGAGGTACAAGAGAATTATGGATCAACCAGTTTAATTTCAGTGCTCAGAAAACTACTGGACCAAAAAACAGATCCAATAGAATATTTGTAAACTGGATAGCTGATAGTCAGTTTTCCACTGTAATATTTGTAAACCTTCCAGACTGGAAGGTTTACAAATATTACAGTGGAAAACTGACTATCAGCCAGCATGGATTTGTCAATAGCAAATTATTTCCATCTATTGTAGAGTAGTAGGCCCTGTGGACAAAGCAGAAGCAGTACATATATTTTTTATATTGAAATCTTTTAACATCGTGGGCATGGCATTTTCTTAAGCCATTTAGAAGGACATGTTTTTTTAAAAAATGCTACAGTATTAATGAAGAAAGGATAGCAAAGATTATTGTTCAGTGATAAAATCAAACGTATCATCTCTTCTTGTTCTGTTCAAGATTCCTTTTGTGACATACATGGTGGAATGTTTATTAAGTGAGTGGAAAGCAACACAACCACAAAATCTTTAGAGAACAAGAAGACAATGCAAAATTGTCACAGAACACTAGAAAAACTGTCCACAAAAAAAGAGATAATAGATTCACATTTATCGAACACAGGAGATAGTTATCCACTGTAAAGCCAATATGGGGAAAAAACTGGTCATGCGAAAATTTTGCAGAAAGAAATTTAGTGTCACAAGACAAATATTAGTCTAAATTCAGAATTCTTGCTAAACAAGAAAAGGGAAGAGGAGACTCGTAAGACACATGAAATCATCCTTCTGCTGTGTCACGTTTAAACACTAAGAGGACCAGCTGGAGGTCGTATGCAGGAAATTAACATGGAGTTTAGAGACCTAGAAAGCATTTTTAATGGAGGGAAACTGAAGTTCCTAGTCTTCATCAAGCTGCAGAAGAAAGTGGAGACAAATCTCTAATTTTCTAATAAATGGAAGATTATTGCACTGAGAAACTAATTAATCTCTTTTCCTTGACCAAGATAAGCAGCATAAGAAGCCATAGGCACAATGAAAGCATTCTTACATTTAAATTGGAATAACTGATATGTAGGTAGGGTTTTTGAAAATATCAAAAACTAATGGCTAGAGTCTTAAGTTTCGAACACTTTTAAGAACAAGCTAGACAAGTGAGATATTTTCCATGACATATTTGATATCTCAACTACAGTAGGGAAATGATCCCACGAGGTCACTTCCTCTCATACTCTTTCCTGCTAAGGAGAGACACTGCCAGGGAAAGTGGCAATCCGTGCTTTGCTTACTGTTTGAATAAATGAAAAACGGGGTCTAGCAGGACTTTCCTTATGCTGCAGCAAAAGAAGATATTTTTCTATAAATACCTATGAAGCAAGATTAAATTTATAATATAAAGGAAAACAACAAGCAATAGTATTAATTTAGCTTTATTATGTTTTCTATTTCCATTTTGACATGCCTCACTAACTTATTAGCAATGTAAAGATATGAATACAGAAGTGCTCATTTTATCATGACAACATTCAGTTTTGAAACTAATCTAAAATAAAACCCAGGGTATGCACAGAAAACTCAATTATGAAACAAAAGGCATCCAGTATGAAATTAAGGTAGTACATTCCATGTTTTATGTTCTGGCATTGTAGTTTGTTACAGGGGGTTTTTTGCTGATAAACCTCAAAAAGCTCACATAGCCAAGAGCAGCTCTAATGGACTGAATCAAAAATTGCTCACTTTCGTCTGCTGAAACAAATTGGTTTAATATACAGTTGCCTGCTGTCAAATATACTAAAAAACTTGTGCCAAACAAAATTATAGGCTGTGTTCCTTGTTTGCCTGGTATATTTGGTAGGTGGGGGAATGGGAAAAGGAGGAAAGACAGTGGGTGGAATTACCCGTGCATTTGCCAACATCAGACTAGGTAGCATTAAGAAGATGTAACACACACAATATGCATGCAATGTGTCTGAGTTACACAGGCATGAAGTTTTTTCCTTCCATTTTTTAATGTTTGACCATGTGTAACTAAAAAGTTCTAACCTGTTGGGCATTGCAAGATAGTATGCAAATAGGCCAGCTATTGACAAAGGACTACAGTAATTCACTTTTCTGTTAATCAGGGTGTGATTATCATTTGATTCTTTTGAACTCCATCCAGCTTGCTATTCTGTCTCAACTTCAAGCAGGTGTTTTGTTGTTGCCAGACCATGAACACAGCCCTGTGCCTGAGTCTTTCAAGAGTGCTAGCTGTGCAGATGAATTTTGCCTGCAAACTTTCCTCAGGCAATGAACTGACTAGTGCAACATGCTCACAGCAATGTTAATCTAGCTCAGGGACATGCACTGCACATGAAAGACTATTTTTAACCTAATTTTTAATTGATATATTTTGTCCACTGTGAGTTTTTTCTCTCTCTTTCTCTTTTTTTTTCTCTCCACTCTTCTTCTATCTGTCTTTATATCAATCTACTTTTTCTTTCTTTTTTTTTTTTTGATACAGAAAATGGATTGAAGTGAAATGAAACTGCACTAGCTGGCAGACACAAAGCAGAAACAAGGGTGAAGTTAAATAAAATATGAGAGGGTGGATGCTCAGCAAAGAATTCGCCTTTGATTTTAAAGATTAGATAAATTGGAAAAGTAATAATCAGGAAATTGAAAAGTGGGGACTATTATGCATTAGCATTGTGACTAGCATAACAAATCTTGTTTATTTATTTATACTTTCAGGATAGTGCAATATTTTATATTATACAATAGCTTAAAATGTCTTCTGGAAAGGGGTCACTATGATACATTTTAACTCTTCCATCCTACTAAGGAATATTTGTAAAGTAATATGATTCAATGATATTCAACAGAAACTGGTTTGAATATCAGAATCTTTCATACTTGTTCACAACGTGTCTAAATGTAACTTGCTTTAAAACATTTGATTTGTCCATTTCTTTACAATATATTTGCCTTGGATTTTTTTGCATCAAGTATAATTGTTGACCTTTAACTGAAAACATATATGCGTATACACCACTGCGGATCTAAAATATGACTTAGAACAAAAACATGGTTTAGAATAAAAATACAAACATTTATATGCTCACTACATAAAGCCTCCCTCCTAATTTTTAAATACACTTTATTACAAACTCTTAAAAACAAAAGTCCAAGAGGCTAATTTGAAAAAAAGAAAAAATCAGAAAAGATGTTTCAGAGCTCACTGTTCATGAGTTGAGTGCTTTCCATCTCTCTTCAATATCTACATGCGAAATATTTGACATGAAAAATATACCTTATACTGTCTGCTCTTTGCCATCCTCTCTTCGTTAGTCAGAAATGGATTCTTTGCCCTTCCTTTGGACAGAAAAATACAGAGCTCCCTCCCCTCTTCTGGTGCCTTGAAAAGGCAGTTTTTCCCAGAAGTTCATGTTCAGCCCAGTTGCTGTCTGTCCTTCCTCACGGCTCCAGATGGGAATATCATTGACCCTCCCTGGCCTTGCTGTGTGAACGGCATCAATTCCACGCGAAGCAGATGCACGCGCGGAAAGACATCCAGCTACATCTGAGGGAAGCTGAAGAGCTGAAACAGGGGGATGAACACTTGATGCGTACTATTTGCAAAAGGAGAAAGAAAATCAAGCTACTTCACGCGGGGAATGAACAGGTGAAAAGGAAGATTTGGGATATAGAAGATTTGCAATAATGGAGAGAAAACCAGTGGAACTGAAGTGATGGCACTGATAGCAGTAGAGGCTGGGTGTTTTCCAAAGTGGAATGGTTGAGTTTGAACAGAGAAGAAAATAACCATATATTTTGAAAGCTCAAGAAATAGCCACTTAAGAACTTCTAGATGCTGTTCCAAGCAGTTGCAAAAAGTTTGGAGAAAGGCTGTTTTCTGGTGGTTTTTTTTGTGTCTCAAAAGCCACATCACTAGAGTAATATGGTCATTAAATTATTTGTTAATCCTTGTATGTATTAGCATAACAAAAATATTCCAGCATATTCTCTGCTTACTGCTTATTCATTTTTAAGACAGAATTCTTCCATTTTTAAGACAAATGCATTGTTTACGACATTTTTATATACTTGTAAAATGGTTAATTTTAGACTAATTTGGGACCTTATTTATTAAAATCAGAGTGAGAATGAGAAAGGAAAAAACACAGTTTTGTGCAGACTCTTACAATGGTATTATATTGGATGATATTTTAAAATATCTCACGCAATTATTTTAGTTAATAATGTTGTCTTTCACATCATATAAATTAAAATATATTATAGAATTATATCTGTGCCATTGAGTTATAGTATAACTATACAGGTAACTATAATTTAGTTGGCAAATTAAGGAAATTCAGTCAACATCCATCGCTGTTCATACAAATAGTTTGTCCTCTACTGAAATAGTTTCAGAAGTGATTTTCAATTAAAAAATTTCAGTCTATTTCATGAATTGTTTTTCAATTGTAGCATAATTTTAGATAAAGCTAAATATCCCTATATGTAATAATCATCACAGAAATAAACTCACAGTTGCATGATTGACACTCCTAATCAGGGAACCTAACTGTTGTTTAGTTATAAGGGCACATATCCTTGAACTTTAGTTTTTCAGTAATGGATTTCAGGTGTCAGCACTGGTTGAAGACAACCCTATTCTCATTTTCTCTTCCCTTGTGGCATGATGATACTGCACAAAGTGATGGAAAACAGATCAAAACCCCAAGGTGTTCAAAATAATAATCCTTTTTGTATGTTTGGTTGGGTTTTGTGCTGTTTGGTTTTTATTTTTTTTTTCATTTGCTTCATATTTCTTTTTACATAGATCAGCTCACTAATCCACTGCACAGTGGAATAATGTCTCGAATGCAGGAGCACACAAACAAGCTTCCTCATCCCACTCAAGTGCTGCAGCCTTAGGTTTATGTTGGAGCTGTGCCATAACACACTGTTTTATGATACAGCTAATCTGATCTGACAGCTAACTGCCACCAGACAGAGCAATCTTCCCTCTTCCCTGCCTTTCCTCCCAGCCCTGGCTTTGTGTGTCTGCCTACTCTCTTGTCCTGGCAGTGGTACGCTTCCAAGTCCCCAGAGGGATGGCTCAGTGGAGTAAACTGACAGAAAAATATTCCTTTTTTTCTTCTTGGCATCTTGTCTGGCCCCCTAGACTAGCTCCGAGGAGGGCTGGGTGAACACCAGTTTCTTCTGGGCCAGGCATAAGAGAGAAGCAGAGGACACCTGAGGCAGCCCGTGATCAGCAGTACACCCCAGGATCCCTCTTCTGTACCCACATCTTGTCAGGAAGCAGTACAGCACATTAGCAGTGCCACTGCTGACCCCCTGGTACCTGTCTTATAGTGTTCACTATTTCTAGAGTTATTTAAAATTAAAAAAGCCTCACAGAAAAAAATGTTGCAGAACACCAGAGTTATGAACTGTCAAGAGCAGAGCAGTCCCAGTGGGAATTTAAGGCTGTGGTAAGCTATAAGCAAGTTACTCTATTGGGTATAAGCCTAGAAATTGTAAGTGCTCATTATAGGTTTTTATCAAGTCTCTGAAACAAAATGGGTTATTTGAAATGGTTCTAAACTAACACAAATTATATTCCAAAAAAAGGGCAAATATTGTTTAAGTCTATGAGGAACTTTTCACAGAAGAGAAATTTCTTATTTCCACTGAGTATTGATCTCCTACGGACTGAGCCTTAGGTTCATCAAACTCAGCATGGATTTACTCACTGAGTTTTCATTCCATGGAGTTTTCCAAGGGATAGCTAAGGTGAAATAAACCAGCCCACAATATGGAAAAATTTCTTATGATATGTATGTTTCTGCTCAGCCAAACTTCTCTCTGTTTCTCTTTTATGAAAAAGCAAAATGTTAAGCAAGTACTCTGAGGTGAAATTCTGAAAAAGTGTCTAGACTAGAAATGCATTACTAAAATCCACTCTTTGAGCCATTACAAAGGGTTCTGCTTTGCCCTGCTTTGCCTTGTACTTTGTTTATTTCTGTGCCTTCCAAGGTTCCTTGATCAGCACTGAGAACTTCTAAACTAAAGCTCACAATAGGTTTATTTATGGTCACCTAGTGATTTCCTTGGAGTACTCAGACAATATCCCAGTTTGAGGAGTACGGTAATTTTTTTTTTTAATTCAGAAGAAGTTTTGTAGTGAAACTGGAGTAAAAATTGCTATACACTAATGTCTAAACTCCAGTTTGAGAGGTAATCATTGTAGCAGTTATTGCTGGAGCTTCTACAGGTGTTTTTAACTCTTTCTCTGTGATACTATTAAGTTATCCACAATGACCTGAGTAACAGAAAAATTGATTTAAATACAGTGTCACAAAAGCAAGGGTTTTCAGACTTTTCCAGGGCCATGAAAAGGATTTGCAAGCTGAGGTGATCTGCTAGTTATCGTCATCCAAGAGAAGTAGGAGATGAAGGAAGCTGAGTTGCACTAACACCTAAACCGACAATAAATATATATAACTATTCGTGTAAACAAAGAGTGACTGAGAAATGCAGTCAGCTAAATGGATGTTAGTAATGTTGGCTGGAAAGGTTTTCATCATAATAAATTTTTCAAATTTAATTGTATAAGTCTCACTGTTTTCATTTCTATAAACAGGATCATTAGGAAGCACTGAAGAATAACAATAATACTAATAACAAAAATGACAACAATAGTATCATAAAAATATATCTCATTGTCATAAATGGATTTCTGAAATGGGTATTGGAAAATTCTGAAGGTTATTTTCATTATCATACATTGTTACAATACTAAACCAGATTTTTTTCATTCTATAGTCAAGACAAAAAAAAAAAAAAGAAGAAAAGGAATAAAGTACAAATAAGGGTAAGGATACTTCTGTGCAATGTGGTCTAGATTGACTCTGCTTGAGCAAGGAGGCTGGATCAGATGACCCACTCTGGTCCCTTCCAACCTTACCCGTTCTTTGATTCTGTAACAAAAAGAAACAGGGAAAACAAACAGAAAAATCACCGGAAGAAAAACAAAAAGGTAAAGGAAAGACAAAAAGGATCCACCCCCACCAAAGAGTTGGAAATCAGTACCAAATTAAGGAATACCCAGTTCTGTATACAATTAGATGTGCATTTTCAGAAGCACAAGGCCCTTAGGATTACACATGATATTGTTAATCATGAAGAGCACTGTATCTAAAACTTTAGGACCCGGACTACAGTTTATTCATGCTCATTATGAACATAAATTTTGTGTGTTAAATTTTATTTTTAAAAATATTAAATATAGTATTTTCCCTCACATAATCACATGTATAACTATTAATTTATATACATATTTATTGAATTTTACATATATGCAGCATGGAAATTATTCATCAGCATGTTTTAATACCATGAAATTGTATGGGAATGACCATGTTCTTCACAACACATTTGGTATGGTTTCCTCATATTCTGCATATCTGGGGTAAGCAGAGTGGGCAGGAACTGGAAACCTCTGTGCATTTGTGTCTTACACCTAATAATTTTAAATTATTTATTAATTATTGTATTTGCATATATAACAAGATTGATAAGCCTCATTTACTTAACAAAAATTTAGAAACACCACCATATTAGTGTTCAGCTGTAGTTAGCAAGCATTCATATTTTTCTAAACAAAAGCTGAGGTGCATGATGGGAAAACAAATATTAGCATATCTAGACTTAACACGGCTTGTAGACTCCCTGGTGAGTAGTGTTTCTACAGCCAAGGATTATTCACACCATATACAATTACGTTTTCCTTTAAGACTGAATCTTTTATGCTGCAGATAAAAATGAGAAGCTACACAAAGTCTTCTAAAGAAATATTCACGTATCTTCAATAAAGAAAAGAATGTAGTTCATCTCTTGCAGGCCAGCCAAACTTGGGGAGTTTTATTTTATCTAGGAGTGTCTAAGAACAGAATTTGGTATACAGTTTGACCTCTCTGATTGTATTTTGAGGTTGTTATTGTAATTTGCTGTCGGCTCTTTAATTAATCTTGCCGAGTCTGTAATATCATTGGGGCAGAAATAATTGCTTAAATATAAAAGGACCTGTTAAGACAGCCACATGGGAAACAGTGAAGTGGTGAAAGAGTGCACTTCTAAGATTTCCTTATTGACTGTTTAGTAATAAATCGTATGTTTTAATTGCTCTGTCAGAAGAATCCTTCAATGAGGGAAAGGTGACTGGAGCTGAATATGGGAACACCACAGGACAGCTGTTTGGTCTGGCAAAGGGCTCTGTGCACTTGTACTATATATCCAGAGCGACCTTTCAGATTCCATGTACATAGTAACAATTAAAAGTACACAATGACTTGACAATGTTCACTGTGACAGACTGCAGGTTGGCTGCTTCCCATAACAGCCTCCCAGGCAGAGAGGAACAAAGAGCCCGGGCCCATCTGTACGCGGCTCTGAATGCCTCATGTTCCAGAGAGTGCGCTTTGTTTCTCCAAACGCCCCAGGAAGCTCTTCAACAAACAAAACTCAGAGGTCCAGAGGAGCTCAGTCAGGACATTAATATGATAATGAATTCCGGATTACCCTGACAGACGTGACAAAGAAATAGATCCTTTTGATAATAAGTTATCGGGTTGATTAGGCGGAATTTGTCTGACTCCACGACTGTTGTGGGTATTTCAACAAAGTCAACAAACCCATGTATGACATCACTTCAGTCACCCTCTATCCTTGTTGCTTTTCAGCAAGTCTGACCCATGCTGCTAATTTAAGGGTTCTTCAGTTGCAGTGTAAGTGCTGCTACCTGTCCAGAAAGGTATTGTAAATCATAAAATATCAGCATCTTTGCTAGTGCATGAAACAAAGGAAAATGGCCGCTTATCACAGGCAGCTCTGAAGAAAAATTTCAATTAACTCAGAGGTATGACTTTGCTTTCCAGCTGATGTTCCTAGGCTGAATTAGCTCAGTATACTTTGTAAGAATAATTTCCAGTCACCTCACGAACAAGGCAAAGCGGTTTCTTTTCTGGCCCACCAGAATAAATCTGATTCAGCAGAGGCTGTCATAGCATTTGGAAAGGTACTTACTTTTTTTATGTTACTATTGATTTCTGTGGTAATTATGATGTCTTCTTGGCTGGATTCTCCAGAAGGCTCTAAGATAAACTTCTGTTATTCCACAAAATCTCAGCAGCAAAAGAACATCAACTGGTTGCAGATACAGTAGATGACTAAGGTCACACAAAGTACCAAAGTCGGGTGGCACCAACCATCTGTAGTTAACAGCTATTATATAAACATAAAGGAATGTGCCCTGTGTTCTGAGTGATGGAAAAAAATTGGTCATTAGCCACTTGGGAATGTCCGATTCCCCCCACAGCTTTCCAGCTGCGATCCAAGTGTGTTTAAATAAAAACTTAGCACACTTAACAAGAAGTTTGATAGAGTGTTAACAATCCTCAACTTCACATTGAGCTGTTAACCAACAAAGTAGTCATTAAAGGCTGGTAATGACTGCGTTTCTTGAGATTATTGCTTAATTATAAACTTGATAGAGTGGGTCCTGCCTTCTGACTTGGGGGACATTTTCCATTGCAGAGCTTTAACTACAAACTTTTCTTGCTATACCACCTCATTTATAAAACCTCGAATATAAACTAGAGTGAGAATACTGCCTTTAAAAGCAGTTATTTGTACACCTCACAATTATGTTCAAACCATAACTGATCTTGGATTCACCTCAGACAGTGGACTAGCAAAGCTCAACTGCTGTTAACAAATGATTTCTGAGGGAATAGGGCTTGCTTGTAGAATAAAATAAGAATTTCTGAAAAAGAATTCTGCATTCTGATTGACTGAAAGGAGACTAGAGTGTAGCACTTCTCTTCAAAAGAAAACCTATGAAAGTGATGAAAAACTGCAATGGATGTTTTATCTTTTTTTCTTTCAAAAGTGACTGAATAATTGTTTTTAGTGTACAAGAAATTAGTTCAGCAGCCAAGACCTTGAAAGTTCCCTAGGTATTGCCAGCTGCTTTGTCTTAACATTTAATAATAATTTCCCCACATCTGTAGATACCATGGCCTTATGTATAAAAATGATTATAGAAATGTATTCGGGAAAGTTTTCTCCTCTGCACTGATATCTGAGCATCTAAATATATACTATCCAAATGCACAAGGAAAGATAAGGGGTGAAAAGTTTCATGGAGTCACATACTTCATATCCCAGCACATGAGATGGCAAAGTACAGACACAAAGGATACAGGGACAAAGGCAGTCCTATTTTTCCTTTTTTGGTTGCTTTTGTGTGTAATTCAAGTCATTATATACCACAAATGTGTATAAGATCTGTTACAAAAATCAATAAAGATCTGGGGTTTGAATGTCTGAGTATACTGAATTTATTCCTTTTTTTCCCAAAAAAAAAAAAAAAAAAAAAAGAAAAAGGCTTAAGATATTTAAATTTAATGTAAACTTCTTATAACTCCTTGGCACTTTAAGGCCACTTAGTGTTTTCAAGCAGGGAAGCAATTGGTGGAAAAAAAAAGATTTCATCCTTTAAACTGAATCTTGTTCTGTAATTCACAAAATACTGAATCTTCTAATGCTAAGTAGCTAAGCAAACTAATACATCTTTCGTCTTTTTCAGACTGTTCTTTTAGGTATTAAACAACGAGGAAATCAAACAAAATTCCATCTTTAGAAGCTATTAGATCAAACATTCTTTGAAAAGAATAACATATAGAATATATTTATTTGTACAAACTTTTAACTAAAAGTCTCCCTGATAGATAGATAGTTTCACAACTAATTTGTCTGCAAAATGGCATTTAAATATTTTTAGAAGTGTTTAGAAGATGGTTAAAATAATGAATTTCAAGTTATTGTATTAATTAACTCCTCAGTGACAACTGTAAAGAAGAGTTGCCTCTTCCAACAGAACAAATTATATAGCTGAAAAAGATGGAGAAGACTTGGAGCACACAAGTACTTTTAGATTTTTCATCTTGTTTCCAATTATTGCCAGTAAATGAAAGGAGGAGCTGTTTGTTGGAAATCTGAAAGGGAAAAGAGACAAATATCTTTGCATGTGTAAATCCTCTTCTTCATTCAAAAACTCAGGCTTGTGTCCACAGTGGCTTGCTGGCTCAGTTCATCAGAAAGCCTGCAGCAATTCCCTGAGCCCTCATTTGTAGACATCACTTTGGCAATGGAACAATGCAGCAAATTCTCATTCGAGGGATTACGATACTATACATAAAGAAAACATAAAAAGATTTACATATATTTCATGTAATTTCCCCCATTATATATTAAGCACGGAGCAGAATTTTGAGTCTTTTAATTGGTAGATGTGTCACTAAATAGTTTTTTAAAATGGTAATTTATATCCCAGCATTTTATTTTTAATGATAATATGCATCTTGTATATCACACCCAATAGATAGTCCAGAATCTGCAGGCTGGGAAAAAGGATAAAATTCAAGCTATCCTTTTGGGGCTAAATTATTTATCTTGCTGCGTCATTTGAGTAGTACCTATACTTTCCCAAACCCATGTCCTGGTTTGAATGCACACTGTAAATGGCCTAGAGAAGGGACAAGGTCATTGTTGCCTGGCATTCTGTCCTCATGAACGAGAGGGAGCAGTGGGAATGAAAGCTTACCTTTGCCAGTTGTGGATCAGGTATGAGTGAAGAACTATTGTGCACCGACAGATTTGCAACACCTATGTTCCTACACCTTTCCAGGCATTTCAAGATAGAAGAGGGGGAACTGTACCACTGAGAAAAGTCTCTAATGTCATAGATTCTCAGTCACTAAGACCTATGCTTCATCAGACAAATGTGTTAGTACTGCTCTGCTCTAGATTAGAAGTAAAGACATGGTCACAAAGCACTCTTTGTGATGGACTGTACCAAATCCAACAACGATCCTGAAACGAAGAAGCTGTGTGAGACACATTCAAACAACCACATTTGAACCCAAAATTAATTTATTCCAAATCAATCCCTATTTAAATCACATAGCTGCCTTTTGTAAAACTGATTTTGGGAGCCCCAGGGTCCTGCTTGCTCTGTTGTTGGATAATACCTTACCAAGCAATGTCCTCATTTCTGGATATCCACTGTCTGCTAGCTTCTCATTCATGGAAGCATGATTAAACTTAAAGACACCTCAGCTGAAAATGAAAATTCCCACCAAACATTTTGACTTTAAATAAAAAAATCTTCCATTTGCTTAACAAACTTTGAGATCAGACTCCTCATGGAAAACATGGAAAGAACTGTAAAGGAAAGGAGTCTGAAAACTTATTACTGTCACCAGCAGTGTGTGAGAAAAAAATGCCACAGTGCAGCTGAATGACAAAAGAGGAGATGTTGGCCACTATATTCACTGGGATACCAAAAAGACATTAATTTAAATTAAGTGCAATCACATGGCACATAAATAACTCCCTCTGAGATGATCTGGGCCCCTTTGCAAAGCTTCCTGTTGACACAAGCGCTGTACATAAAGCATAAGCCTCTTGAACACAATGAGCCACTGCTGTACTGTTACACAGACTCCTGTGGTTCCGGAGCCCACTGGAAAGAAGCAAGGTTTTGTGCACAGAGATCTGGAAGACCACAGTGAAGCACAAGATAGAGTTTGTAGTACCAGATATGACACTCAAAATTGGGCAGCGCCTCACCTCAGAGCCTGGTCCCTTGGTGAGGACAGACTGGTTTTCCCTTCACGGCAGAGGACCCACAGATCCTGGATGAGTGAAACAGGGAGCAACAGCAGCCTCTAACTCGTTTTAGATAAGCTGAGTTGCCTGGCACACCAGCATAGAGATGGCAGCTATGACCTGGGACTTACAGGAAAGAGGCAGCTGTCTGGAGCAGCAGCAGCAAGCCAAGAAATTTAACCTCACTACCTGAAATGACACTCGACACCTGCATGCAGGAGTGCTAATCTTTTTCTCTATTTTTTGGGTTTTTTTCCACAACTTCTATACCCGGTCACTAACACAGAATGTCTGCCTACTTTTGTTAGTCCAAATGAGGTGAGCCAGTTGTCTGGGCTGCTTCTTCAGAGACAGTTGAAGGAGATAGGCCCTTGGGAAGCTGACTAGTCCCATCCGATTGGACAAGCACATTGGGATGCAATTGATTGTTGTTTTTCCGTATGTTGATGCCATTAACTATGATTAGACAAATCAACCAAACTGCACTGGAAAACTGATTTTCAAGCCACAAAAGGGAAATGAGACGAATCACCATTTATGCAAAGTCATAGAAATACTTATCTTATAAGACTCCTCAGAAGAAAAAGTATTTCAAATAACAAGACCTTTTTCTTAAACTTTTGACTCAGATTAAAAACTCCAAAAAGGTATCATTATGCTCATGGGAAGGGCATGATGGAGTTGTTCAACCTTGACAGAGTCCTTAAGAACCAGAAAGTCATCTATATAACCATTTTCTAGAAAATCAGCTGATACACTGGAGCTTTTTTGTTTATTTTGCTTTATCCTAATACAGACAATTTATCATTCAAGCATATTGGTTTTGTCTCCTTAAATTCACTCTGCCAGAAGTCCTGGAGAAGTAATAAAAAACAGTGTTCTCATTTAAATGTTATGTTTGACATTACATCCAGCAGCACATGCAATGTAAATTAAATAAATGCATTTCAAAAATAATAAAAATAGGCAAAAATAATAAAAAATCATATTATTTGTACATTGCGCTAGATTTTTATAAATTTTATAATAATTGTCAATTCCATTTTAAGCACTTCTGCATGCTTTTTATCCCCCAAAAATATCATTAGTATTTAATCTGGATCCATTACAGATAGACAGATCCTTAATTTTTTCTGTTTCCTATCTTTGTACAATTATGTACATTCCCCATCTCATCACATTCAAAGAAAAACAATGAAAAATTTTAATCCTGCCTAATTCATCTTAAAAAAAAGGTACACCTATATGTACTGCATGACACAGATCTTTGTACTTTTAACTTTATCATTTTTCCATATTAACAATAAATGCCATGTTTTCCTAACATGCTCAAATGAGTAGATTAAGGAGCATAGAAAGGAGAGGAATGGCATTGTTTGTTACCTGTGCATTCAGATCTTTGTGAAAGCAGCTCCCAAAGTTACTACTTCTCTCTGCACCATAATGATATTGTACAGTGCCTTTTGGCTCTAGCACAATGTGTTATGCATCAGTGTTTAAGAGCATATTGTGCACCATTATTGCCCTCTCTCTAGAGGACTACAAACTGCATTAGTTTGAATTACCAAATCAAAACTTTATGTGCAGCAGTTCCCCCACAAGGGCTTTAGCATTTTTATGTCATAATCCCTCTATTATCCCCCTCCTCACATGCTTTATAACCATTAAGTTATTGAAAAATTCTCAACAGATGTCATCTTAAGATGAATGTTGCTGTGCCGACTGGTATCAAGGCTGGAATCTGGATATTGCTCAACTTTACTAAAAATGTCAGGGAGAGAATAGTCAGCTGTAAAAATACAAGATATGCCAGCAATGGTTGTTTTCATGTCAACTGCAACATGACTTGTAGTGTTCGCAATTTTAGCTTCTAGAAGATGCAGTTTTCATTTGATGGGTTGGCAGTAATGGCTTGAGATATGTAGCAAGAAAAAGGAAAATAATTCGAGGGCTTTTTTCCCCTCTCCTTTTATGATAAAAGAAGATTTGTGCATTAATCTGATTTAAGTCTCAACACTTACCTTATGGCATATATAGTTCCTATATATGAAGAATTTTGTTGAAATACAGAAACTTTTTGCATAGGAGTAATATTTATAATAGGTTATTGGTGATTATGTATTCTCTTTGCATCTAAAGCACTGAAATACCAAACATGATTGCTATTATAGTAATGATAACAGTTTATATTTTCCCTCTCATTCTATTGGGACATTGTAATTTTAAACACCATAAAGACATAAAAATATACTTTGTGACATAATTTAGAACCATCTTAAATTTGAAGCAAACAAAGCAAAAGACATTTACCTTCTAAAGAGGTGACAGTGTGGTATTTAAATAATAGGAGATACACATGGCACAGATACCTGTCAAAATGAGATTAAAGAACAGAACCAGGGCCCACATTAGTAAGAGCTTTAAAAAATAGTGGCATTTGATAGTAAATCAGCTTTTTAAGAAGCAGTTACTGTACAAAAGGGAGGAATAGCATAATATGCTCAATTCATCTGAATAGTAATACAGCAGTTGAGTTCTTATATTCAGAGATGATGTGACAAACCTGAGAGATTTTTAAAGAGGAAATTGCAATAATCAACTCCCATGATGAAACAGGTGTATTTTGTGTAAAACTGGCAAGGAATATACAAGGGATACATAGTCCATGAGGACTGAAGTAGAAATAAATCTATTGGTATTGCATCTGAGATGTGAAGAGTTTTAGTCAAAAACAAGGCTTGAGATTCTTAATGTGAATCTTCCACATCTTACTTTTACAGAAAGGAAAACCAAATTACAAAAAATCTTCCTATTTTCCTCTAATGCTCCCCTAAAGGGAACATTCCCATAGTATCTATGACAAAGACTGTTACTATTTCTTTGACTCACAGCTGTATCTGCTATTCTAGCTGTCTAGACCCCTATAATTAGGGGAAGATTGGTTTCTAGACAGCTTCCCAGCTATCCACTTTCCATTTTGCATCCTGAAGGCTCCTCCCTTCTATGGAAGCTCATAGCTTCCAGTGGCACAAAGATATAAAGAGGAGATAGGATTCACCAAAGAAAACACTTTTAGCTGATATTAGCTGTCATAGAGAAGAGGCTGATCAAGTCAATCTCGCCTGTAAGCAATAAAAGGTGGAAAAGCCAAAACATGGCTGTTGAAGGCAATATAGGTCTGACTCTTCACTGTAAAAAATGATGTCAAAAAAGATGATGCACTCAAACTACCAGATATTCAAAACTCCCAGAAATTTCAATTGTTTTAGTAGGAAACACTTTTGAATGTCTGGTCATATTTAGGAGAATATTGAATGCTGAATTTTAGAAATAAAAGGTGCCGAACTTCTGCTTTCAAGATTTATTTAATGACAGAAGCTTCATCTCATATTTAAGTCTTTATAGTCACTGTGTGTTTTGTATTATTCCTATTTGTCTCTCTTGTAAAAGTATTCTAATCCATCTCATTATACGGTGTATGCTGCTTTTGTTCTGTAGTGTGATTTCAAAACTTATGCCATATGAACATTTCCGGTTCTTTTGAATATGATACTCTACTTGAATTTTACTCACAGTTTATAAATTGAGCTGGTTAATGTATTCATTTATATGCTGTGATAGTCTTCCAGCTCAAAGCTTTAATATTTCATTGCAGTGCTGGTATCTGATCTGAGGAAATATATTTCTGTATATTTTGCAAGAATCTTCTTAGGTTTTCCCAACATTTATTTTCATATGGTTCTTTAGTGAAGGTTTGGATTGGTTCTGCTCTTTTATTGCATGTTCCTACCTCTATATTTGACTGGTGTGCCTTGGTATATAATCTGCCACTAACCTGGATAATTTCTATTACTTTACTTACTAAAAGCCCAGGATGAGCTGGAGTGAGGAAAATAATTGTAAAGGCATTTGAGCTACTTCAGTGCTATATGAGAATTTGCACAAAGATTATACACAAAAAATGTTGATAATAAGTTAGATTTTCCCTAACTTGTAGCAAGTTAAAGTATATTTCCTAAATCTCCTACACTTCTATGACACCAGGATAATATATATTTGCAGATAAATGAGTAATTTACTTCTAATTTTACCTGCACTATATTAAGAGCTGGCCTATCTTTGTGAGAAACAAAATTCTTCTACCAAGCAGTTTTCTATCTTCTTGTTCAGCTGTAAAAACAGAAGCTAAATAATATTTAACAAATTGCTACTTCCTTATGTCGTCTTCAATCCCCCATCATTGTTTTTAATGGGACAGTTTAACCTTTGAACCTATGTCTCTATTACAGATATAGTTGAAGAGCTTTTAATTGAAATATTCCATACAACTTGACATCCAATATTATTTCTTTGCTCCTCTAATTATCCTTTTAACTTTCTTCTGCTTATTTGTATAAACTCTCTTCAGTCCGTCTTTCTACCAGACTGTTTATATATTTTTCAAAAGCCTTTCAATTATTTGCTCATTCTACTCTTTACATACTACATAACTACATTTGACCTCTGTAACCCTCCTCCTTGTTTACATTTAGCTGAAATGAGTTTCAGTTGTGAGGTCTGCAGCCATTTCTTAAAGTATTTCCCACTGCTCATCCATAGTGCTCATCTCTGCGTTGGAGAACAACCAAACAAAATCTCTTCGGAAATGTCACTCAATATCAGACTTCCTAATAGTAAAAAACAAAGTCCCAATCCAGAAACATCTGAAACATGTTGATTTATTTCAGTACAGGTATGAAAAACCAAATCTAGAGAGAGGTTTGCCAGCTCCCAAAGGTGAAATGATTACTACTTTCAGGCTGTTTGAGTGAACAGTGTTTATAAAATACAAAGCAAAATTAGGCAGAATTCATGCCAAGTCTAAAACATGCCAACTTGAGCAGGTCATGATAGTATTCCTGTCCTATAAATTGGAGTTTCTAGTCTTCCCCCTACTCTGATGGACATTATACTCCATCTATCTCTACAATGATCCTTCCTGCCCTGACATACCTAATGACAGAACCAAAATTACTTCCTGCTCTCAAATCTAAGGTTAGGGCATAGTGATTGACAGTGTCTGGTAGCAGGATGATTCATGCTAATCTGCTATTTAGTGTAGTCTTGATTTCCACATAACATACGGAAACCCTTAACTTTTCTTTTGCATATTCCTATTTGATGTTTCTTTCCAGTCTCTCAAATTTGTTTTGTTTTCTATTGACAGTAATGTTTTCTATGGCTGAGAAGAGATTTGGTGCAGAATGGAGTCTATAGGTCACCCAAGAGGCTTACATTATTTCCTTATAGAGCAGTTTTTTGACTCACTTTCTCATCAGGTGGCAAAGCAAGACTTCCGGACTTTATTGTTGTCCATGTTGCAAGTGCCTTGGAGAGTATGACTTGAAAGTCACAAACTTTGCTGGGCATATCCGGTAAAGATATTAAAGATATTATCTGGAAGTTGACATGCTTTCCACGAAACTTCAGTCTGTGACAGGCAGCTATAATCTTCTCCAGTAGAATATTATCCACCAAACCTGAATAATTGCCAAATTTTCCATGCTATACAAATTCTTAAAAATATTTTACAAATTTTCTGCAAAATTTTTCGTGGATTTCATTCCCTGACATTATGACACGTCTTCTTCCCACATAGACAGTTCAGTAAGTTCAGTAGTATCCAGTCGTGCACTATGATTTCATACTATCTTCTTTGGGTTTTGCATATCCCATTTACACTCAATAACTTTGCAATTAAAACCTCTCCAATATCACATATTCTGTCCTTATTGCAGTCCTCTCTTTTCCACATAGAAACTTCCTCAATGATGTCACTTAAAAGCAGACACTTTATTGCAATTGGAACACAGTAGAAAATCCACTCAAAATTTGAAAATGTTGATCTGTATATGAGGAGTTTCATATGAGTTATAAATCTGTTGCCTTGAAATATTTTCTTAATAAGAGTAAGACCACTGAGTTGAGTTTTTATCTTCTCATGCATTGCATCTCCTTAAAAATAAGGGAGCTACCATATTCCATCACGGAAATGTCATCTGACCAAACACGAAAGATGAAAGGAAGAATGAATTGCTAAAATGAGGAATTATTTCAGAAGCGTATATAAACATTGGTTGCAGAAATTTTGTCTTTTCGGAAGCTTTCTATAAAAATAAAGAGAAGTTTTGATTTGTATATAGATAATGTCACATGACTGCAACCTACATGGGCAGACCTAAGTGAAGCCACTGGGCATTACAACTTTTCCAGACCAGGACCACAAATACAGTTGATTATTAAGGCTCAAAAAACCCCATTTCACTGTTCTGTAAAGCTAAATATAAAGGTTCTGTATGGGTTTTTTTTACTTGTTTATTTCTTTCCTTTTTTTTTTTTTTTAAATGTACTGAGTGTTCACCAAAACAGACTTGCAAATACATTAAAACAGAAATCCTTTTGAACTGTATTGGAAATCCTTCCTAAGTTTTAAACATTTCCACAACAATGAACACACTTTTAAGGTCTTATAGTACTCTTAATATATAACAGCACTGTGTAGTTGAGACAGAAACTGCGGTACTTTTTTGCATTCAGTATATGATGATCAAGAGAAAGGCTTTCAAACACACTTGTAGAGAAATAGAGCACTCACTCATGACTATTATGTGGAGTGTTTAACAGAAAAAAACCAAATATTTTTATTTTTCATAATGAAGAACAATGAGTTTTCTCACTAAGAGCATCTGAACAGCTGTGTCAGATCAGACCCAAAGCCTGTCTGGTCCTGTATCCTGTGTCTGACAGTAGGCAAAAGCAGACGCCTGGAAAAAAGTGGAGGAAGATTACAAGTATATTGTGAATTCCCCTGAACCTAGCAGTTGCACATCTAGGAAACTTTTAGAGATAGATGTGTTATCTCCATTCCTTGCAGACTCCAGTGACATCTTCCATATTTTCTTCCAATGTTTTTTGGAATCCATGTAAGTAGTTGTGTCCGACTGCCTGTCACACTGGGTATTACTACTGCTAACATTCCACATTGCTTGGAAATTTGAACCTGTCACCTCCTGGTTTTGTTTGACTGCAGACATTTCTAGGACTGAAGGGGATGTAGTCTCTACACTGCACCATTTCTGAACTTATGGATGCTATCATACCTCCCTTCTTTCTGTCAGCCTCAAACCATGTTAGTTTATTTAACGTTTCCTCACTTGGAAGCTGCTTTTGTACATATTCCTGACTTTCCATTGTATCTCCTTCAGGATAAGAGAGTCAGATGTACACAGCATTCAAACGCAGGTGTGCTGAAGATTTATATAGACAAATAATAGTATTTTCTGTCTTGTGTTCTATTCTTTACCTATTAAACCTTAACATTTGGGGCTTTTTCCTTTTAGTGAACACTGAAGTGATAATTGTGTGAAGATATCTTTTATAATTGATGATCTCATTCCTGACTGTTAACAGTCATCTTAGAATCCATCATTATAGAACCCATCATAAAATTACATTTGTTTATCCATATGCACATCACATTTATTTGCATTAAATCCCATCTTCCAGTTTATCCCATATCTCAGGGCCCTGTAGTCCTTTTGCAACTCTTCCCAGCCAGTTGTCCTTTTTAAGATCCCAAATAAATTATCCTGATCAGCAAACTTTTTCACATAGTTATTAATCTTCTTTACATGACAGTTTATTTAGAATTTCACTGGTCAATTCTCTGCTGTATGGAAAAAAATTTCTTCCCACTGCCTCCTAATTTATAGTGATTTATTTATCCAGGGTAGAGTCTCTTCTCTTATACCATGGCCACTTAGTTTCCTTAAGAGTCTCTGTGGAGGCCCCAGACTTTGTCTTATTTTCTGTTTCATTCACAGTACAGGTTATCGATCAGTGAGATTCCAGAGTAAGTCTCCTTTTAGTCCTCTGGTGTAAAGCCAATTTTAAGTGTGAAGGTACATACTTCAGTCCATAATTCAGACATTTATTCCTTGAATTTCAGCAAAGCTCTTGAAAACATGTGTTTGGCTTTGATGATGTAAAATCATTCATTTTGTCAAGTCGTCCTATGAGCTGTCCTCCTGACATTTAAATGTGATATTTGTATTCTCTTTAGTGTTCTTTTTGAAAAACAGTTCTGGCTTAAAACAAACAAACAAAAAAGAATCTTCAAACACCTACCTGATGCAAGGAGATTCAAAATATTAATTTAGTTCTTTTACTGTGTTGTAATCTATGTTGTCAACTCATCCAAGCACTCATTTTACCTGATAAGAATTTAGGTTTTTGTTTTTGTCTGGCATTAGTATGTTTTTACATTTAAGCTACCAAAGTTCCTGTTCTTTTCCGGTTTCTTTATTCAGATTGAACTTCACATTTTTGAAGGATCGCTTTTTATTTTTAATAGACTTCCTTACTCTGCTGTTTGCCCATGCTGACTTTTGTTCTTTCTCTAATCTTCTTTGAAAATGTATGCATTTGTTTTGTGCCTCCAACAAGAGGCTCCAAATCCTTCCCAAACTTCCAGTGAAGATTTTTGCTTTTTCAGGGGCTCCTTTTAGTTTCTTTTTAAGTATCTATCTCACTTTCATGTTGTTCCCTTTTGTAAATATTGCAAGACAGCAGAGGTTTTTTCATCTCATTATTCACACAAAACTGTTGATATGAAGTATGTTCTAGAATGATTCTTCGACAAGAGTGTTATGACAATTTCACATAGACTAACTCAGGACCAGGAGAATTATTTTTCCTTGGAGGTTTCTTGTATGGCTTGGCCCAGGAATCATTGGTTGTCCAGGAATCATTGGGGGGGAAAAAAGTTTGTTAGCACTTAACTCCAAGCTTTCTATATTGCAAAGCAATATTTCTGCATAATTTTCCCCTATTTTTAACTTATTTTAACTGTCCCACCAATTAGTTATATTGTATTTTCTGATACATGTTTTCCTCCAATTGTACAGGTGCCTGTCAGCTAGAAGAGTGTATATAAGAAGACTTTAGATAGGATCACATATATGATTCTGTAATACCCCATTTGGAAGTGGCAGTGGCAGACAACCTAAGAAACTTTGCCCACAGCAGCGGTCTACTGATGTAGTTTTGGTGTAAGAACTGTAACAGAGAATCCAACTCAGTGGCAAAGACTACAAATAAAATGCTCTTAAAATGAAAACACAGTCATATAACAAGGAAGTTATTAATATTAACTGGGACATGTGCTTAATTTCACTGCAATATAAACACACTTTTGATGTTCATTTTCAAAGTATGCATTTGTATATAATTATGCTTAATGCATATCATACTCTGCAGTCTTATGATTTTACAGTCAGACTGATGGAAGTGCTTGTTTTTTTCATCTTCTTTTATTTGCATTGCAAAATATTTCTTTGTCTTTATTGTTCTTACCTGCTGGAAACAACTTTCTTTTTCATGAATCATGTAGATGAGTATTTCCAAGAGTCATGATATACCATATTTGGAACATTTGTAAATATTTCCTGCTTTCAAGTAAGTGAAGAACTGCAGTAATGCACTAATGTTGGTGCAATTTAGTCTATTATATATATAATTTAGAGACATGAAAGAAAAAAAATACTTACTCGTTATAATGTAGATTAAAAAGAGAGTTCTGACTACAGCCTTATCAGTAGTACTTTTAGACGTATTTAATTTTCTTTTTCAGTGATTGTTGTCACAACAACTATTGTTTCCAGTAAGCTTCATATTCACCCAGCAATAATAATGCCATTTTAATCTTGTAATGATGTGTCTTCTCTAGCTGAATTAATAAGGAAACCCGCTAAAAGATAATTTGGGATATCTCTGAAATGCGTGCTAATAAAAAGCCTATGATCAGTCTGACTACATGTTCTTAGTAATATTATGCTAATAATAGTAAATAACAACCTTTTATTTGTGTCCTTCATTTTATTTATAAAGATAAATATTGATAGATTTGCACCAAATTATACCAGTGGCCATTTCTTTCTGAAGTTTATAGGCATAACTGCTAAATGGAACAGTGCTAGTCCTGTTTCCATCAAGGCTTTCTATAGGATTTCAATACCTCTCCTCAACTGAAGTGTCCTTTCACACTATAGAAAAATAATAAAAATGTAAATCAATGTCTATCAACCATTTGCTTATATAATAATATCATTATACAATGAATGCCTTCATGATCATTTATAAATGTTGCAAGTGTTCCTTAGCTATAGGGGTGGCTTCAGCCAGGAGCTGCTTGAAGCTTTCCCTATATCCCACAGAACCAACGGCAGCTGGCTCCAAGGTGAACCTGATTCTGGCCAAGGATGACCTCATCAGCAAGAGTGGCTGAGGATAGATTTAAGAAAGGTTGGGGGGCAGGGGGAACAAGCAATTTCAGATGGGCAGTAGAGTGTGAATCTGTGAAAGAAACATCTCTACAGACACCAAGGTCAGTGAAGAAGTAGAGGCAGAAGGTGCTCCGGGTGCAGAAGCCAGGATCCTCCTGCAGACTACAGTGCAGACCATGGTGTGGCAGCTCTGCCCCTGCAGCCTACGGAGGTCGGCAGCGGAGCAGAGATCCACCTGCAGCCCGTGCAGAGGACCATGAGAGCAGGTGGATGTCCGAAGGAGACTGGGATGGGAAGTGCCATGATGGGAAGTCCTGCAATGGGAAGGACCACTGGAGCAGGCTCATTGGGGCATCTGAGTCCCTGTGAAGAGAGGAGCCCACAATGGAGTAAGTTTGCTGACAGGGCTTGTGATCCTGTGGGGGACCAATGCTGGAGCAGTCTGTTCCTGGGGGAACAAGCTCCCCATGGAAGTGACCCACATTGGTTCATGAAGGTTTATCTCCCATAGGGGGGACCTCATGCTGCAGCAGGGGAAGAATGTAGGGAGGCTTTCCCCTGAGGAGGAAGGAGCAGCAGAAACAGAGTGTAATGCAGACCCCATTCTCCATCCCCCTACAGTGCTGCAGGGGAGAAAGTTGAGAAAATCAGGAGCAAAGTTAAACTGGGGATGAAGAGAGGGGTAGGGAAAAGGTAATTTTTGGCTGTTTTTTTTTTTTTTTCCATTTTTTTCATTATTCTATTTGGATTTGATTGGCAATAAATTAAATTAACTTTCCCTAAGCTGAGTCTGTGTTGCCCATGATGGTAATCAGTGAGGGGACTATCCCTGTCCTTATCTTGGCCCACAAGCCTTTCATTATATTTTCTCTCCCCTGTCCAGCTGAGGAGGGGAGTGATAGGGCAGGTTTAGGGGGTGCCTGGAGTCCAGGATCAACCTAGCAGAGACTCACAATTGGTACCACCATAATTAGACTATTATTTCTATGTCTAGATGAGAACAGTCAATGGTACCATAAATGTTGCAGGCGTGCCCTTCTTCTGTCTCAAAAATATGTTTTGAACTTGTGAGAATGGATCTTTGTTTCACAAAAAACAAACTAAACTTTTGGATTTCATGAATGGTGAAACCTCTGAAACCTCTCTTTCCTCAAGGGACATGGATACTTTGTCATGGATCAGCTCATTTTTGCATGAGTTCAGCAAAATGAAGGGATGTATATTCTTCCTCTTATATATGAACATTTATATACTTCAAATTTTCTCTTTCACTACTATGATATATGGACATATATCATTTTACTTTACATATTTTGGAAGATGGTGCTAATATCACCCTAGGTTTCTGTCTTCATCAGCGCATATTTGACTGGAGATTATTTGGTGCCAGCTCAAGGGAACCTCTGCTAAAAATGCTTTTTGGATCTTTCTTCCTGTTTTGTGGATAGGCTGGGTCCTCTCAAAAGCTTTGTTTTCCCCCTTTTTAGAGGTGTGGGTGGGTAAATAAGACATCTCAGAACTTTGGTAGAACCAGGAGATCCAGAGACTTCCACAAAGTTAATCTTTTGGTTTAGACATAGGAAATGGCTTGGAAAGCAGGAACAGATCTCTCATAGGAGCAGTGTAGATTTAACATGGTATAGTATTTTTGTTACTGGTGCTACTACGGGTACAGCCACAGAAAAAGATATTGCACTTTTTGAAAGAAGATATCTAAATCTGACCATTAATTTGTAGTGTGAAAAGAAATTTTACGTGTTCTGATGAAAAAATCTTATCAACTTAATGTGTTTTGCTTTTTCTCTCAGATTAGATGTTTACTTGATGTAAAGTCAAGGAACAACAAAGAAATTGTTATTCTAAAACAGATTCTTATACAATTATTCTATGTACAGATTAATCTAAAAATAAACATGCATAGCATATTTGACACAAAACACAACTTCTGTCTTTCTCATATTAACAGAATCTCTAAACTACTGTACAGAAGATTTCCAAATCTTTTAAATCTTTCCGTTGTGGAAAAGCCACAGGTTAGGGAGAATGTGGGCAAAAAGGGCATACTATTATTTAATTTTACTGCAATAAAAACAGGGGAAGTAACAGTATGTATCTTTTTTTTTCCTCTCAGTTTCCCATTCCTGTATCAGAGTATATATCTATGCGGAAAAAAAACAGAATAAAGAGGCAGGATGTGAAAACTATGGATCATTACCTGAAAGATAAAACCCCTTTTTTTTGGTTAACTTTGTTTATTTCATGAAAAAGTGTACCAAACTACCCACTGCACATCCTGTATTTATAGATTAATTTTTTCTTCCAATTCCTGCATCTGGAGTTGTCTTATTGTTTGGTCTGCTTCCAAAGGCCAATCTTAGCACAGAATGGATATTTGATAAAAAAAAAGCATTTACATCTCTGCGTTGGCATTGTGCTGGAGGGCTCACATAGCTTGGCATTGTGTGATATTGCGTTACTTAATCTTCTGACAAAATAGAATCACATCTCACACGTAACTTCTCTTACAAGCATAAGCAGCTTCCACTTGCAGCCAGGACTCCCATGTTCTTGAGCAGTCCAGTCATAAGCTGTGAACTCACTGTGTAAGAGTTCATGCTCTCATGTGAGAACTGTCAGAGGGCAAACAAGCCACGGTGGTACTATGCACCACCATCATTTTACATATTTTTAAATGTTTCCTCTAACTGGGACTTGATCATTTCAGTCACTGTTAGGAGCCTGAAATCCAGTAGTCTTTATTGTTTACTCTGTCCTCAGAAAGAATTCTTTCTGTATGTCCAGAATTCTTCATACAAAAGCATAAGTTTAAGAACATGCTGATTTTTCACAGGATGCACTCCCATGGGAAGAGTTATATTTGCATAATTAACTTCAATGACATTGTCAGGATTGCAATGATGACCATTTTCTTGTAACAGCCAAGATAAGTTAAGCAAAATGAGATACAGAATTGCAGCTCCAGACTATACTCCACCACTTCATATTTTTATTTTCTTTTCACTTTTAAGGCAGTTCAAAAAATCCAGATGTCAAATGTAAGTTATGTTTTGAACTAGGAACGTGTGGCTACTTGCTCCATTCACATTTAGAGGCATTTTTTCTGTCAGTTTTCTGTGTCTTTCACATAGGTAGGCTGCAGATGTGCTTCTAAACGTCTGTCTTTTGATGCAATATATCATATTTTAATTACTTTCCATTCTTCTTGTATTTGATTCACATATGAAAGAAATTATTGGCTAATCCCAGGTGAGATCTATAAATAACCTTTTAGGCAGAAAATATTTATTTCTTTTCAGTAGCTTCAGTTTATTCTTACAGTTGTATCAGGTTTTTGTCTAAGCAAATAAGCTGTATGTCGGTTAAGGAGCTGTTTTTATAGATTGAAGAAAAAACTTTCACCTGCGGGAAATTTGAGGGTCCTTCTTTTCACTTCAAAGTGTTTGGGAATAAATCATAAAATACTATGATTTTATAGACATCAATGTTTGAAAAATTAATTTTGATATAGAAAAGGACCCATGAGTCTTAAAAATGCTTTCACTATGGACATGCTTAAACTAATTCTTTATGATTTTGATAGTTAAGAGTTTTCTTTTCCAGTTTTCTTCCTAAAGCTTTTATGCTTGTTGAACTTAAAAATGTAAGAAGAAGAAATCTGCACAAGTGTTATCAACCAAAGGTAGCTTGGCCAGCACTTTCAGGTATTCTCCTTGATGAAATAAAATATCATTTTTGTTTCATTTTTCTGTATCAGAGAAACAATCACAGACTTTTTTTTGACACTTTTTGTGTTATTGGATTCTTATAGCAGAAGGTAAAACCTAGTGCTTGCCCCAAAAACTTTAGCAAATCATGAAGTGCATTGAGACTATACAACTTTTTTATCATTTTGTGATTCAGCTTCCACGGTCAGAAAGCACCATGAGGTTTAGAGATGTAAAACACTGAATAACAAGTAAATATTCATGTTCAATTTATGTGACCAATTCTCAGTATACAGCTTTATTTTTCTGCTGTTCTTGGATACACTGGACCCATCTGTGTCCACAAGATACATTTAAATATGTTTAGTAACATGCTTGCTGTCAGAAAGAGTTTCCAAAGACATTGAATCAGCAGCCCAAGAACTGAACGAGCAAGTACATATTTTATCAGACTCTTGGCAAGCCTGTTCTGCACATTAGTGCATCCTCCTTGAGCCAAATAGAACTGTGTGGACACAGAAATTGGAGAACAGCTTGGCTTTAATCAAAGAAGCTAAACACTAGTTATAAAATGGACTTTATTTCCATTTCTGTTTTCACGTTATGCGTAGATTCTGTATTATACACTAAAGTATGTGTTGTGCAATAATTAGCTATGTCGTTAATAGTTTATAGCGGAATATATATGGCACCAGGAAAGCACTTAGAGTTTTGCACATGAAATCATAGTGTCTGTTTCCATAAAGTTTTAATGACACTTCTGCCCTGTCCTGCAGAATATATGATGTATTTGTGAGGTTGTCCTCAGTACAGGAAGGGCATAAGGGACAATGAAGTAGGATTCAACCATTTTGTACATGACACAGAAGGCTAATAATGATCACAACCTTGTGTTATGAGAAAACAAAATCTCTCTGGAGTAATTACTGGGCCGTAACAAATCACTTTTTTTTTCTTTGTACAAGCTAAATCCACAGACTAGGCTAATGACCTAAATAAATAAACAGAAGAAGAAGCTAAGAGTTTTGGTGGAGACATGATTTAAAAGCTTGTGAGTTTATTCAGTTTTTGTGCCGCTTGTCTCAAACCAGATTTGTCTCCAAGAAATCATAGTCCAGAAGGAGCTGGAGATACTCCAGTTTCTATCCTGTACTTTTTCTCCTCTCCCAAGTGGATTTTTCATATTGTGACTTACTGAGTGCTCCAAGAGATGTAAGTAGTGGTTGCAGTGCTGCTCAGTATCTACTGTGAATTCTTATGCTCAATGCTCATCAGCAGCTCCTTCTTTACTATTCAGTGTAGCCTTTTAGCCCCGTAAATCTGGAGTTGTTACTCCCTGTGAGAAGCTCCAGGCTTCTTTTAGACCTCAGGACCTGGACTTGTCTTAGCATTCCTGTAGATTAGGTTTTAACTTGTGGAGGTTTTAACTCATTTAATGATCAAGTAACAGCTACCTGCATTGATTTAGCTTTTGCTCAGCTTTGAACAGTTGTTTTGTTCTGTACATATAATTAATACACAATAATAAAAATTATTGATGTGGAATGAGGGATCCATCGTCATGGAATAAATTGCAGCATAGATGAGTAAAGACATGGAGTGATAGAGAACTTCCTGAAAATATAGAGGGATGGTGACTTTGAAGACTCCAGAGGTATAAGCAACTGACCTATGCCCAAATACAGTTCCTTACAGGAATGTCACCTGAATGCAACCTGCTTTAGTCATAATAAAGGAAGCAGGACTCACAGGACAAATATCCAATGCATGTAAGACCCATAAGTATATAAAAAGATTGGACTTTCAGAACAACTAAGACAGAGCAAGGTGCAGAGCAGGCTAGTAAACACATAAAGTTGCTCTAAGCATATGGTGTTATCAGGAGGATGACACTGTCAACATCACCACCAAACTGCTCCTGGCATGCTGATAACTTGCTGTAACAATTTCCCCTCCCAGAATTTTAGTCATTTGCTTTAGGAACTCAGAGGAGCAAAGGGTGAGAATAATGCCATAGAAATACACTAGAAAGTTTTGTATATATGATATTGTGGCAGTAAAATATTTGGAAGTATAATCATTGCAACTAGACTAATATTTATTTCATTTGTCTTAATTTTTAAAATATTTTAGCACTTTAACTATTACCACTGAATTATTCTAACAGTGAATTCCTTCATTTGCATGTTCCACTTGTCAAGAGTGTGACACTGTCTGGCAATCTATACTGTAACTTTCATGCAAAATATTGGTAATATAAGAGATATGCATAGAACAAAACAAAACAGGTTTTGGATTTATTCCCCAAACATATACCATCTGGACCTTTTTAAAATAATATGTTATTCCTACAGGCTGGAAAAATAGGTGACTGTTCACTGGAGCAAAGCCAACAGGCCATTCAAAAATAATTGAAGCTCAACTTTGTTTCAAAAAAAAAAAATTTATAAAGCTGATGCATGGAGAGGAGTGATTTACAAATAAGCATTTGTGTTTGTGTATTTTATGAGATTTATGGAATTCTCAGAAACCTGCCCACTTCTAGAGTAGACAGACCCTTCCTTCTGTGTCAGAACACAAATATTCAGCATTGCCATAAGACAACTCATCTTTCCATTTTTTTTTTCTATAAATGTTTTCATGACAGGCCAGAATGTGGTGCTTAGCTCTTTTTCAGCTGAAAATCCATTGAGCTTTTTTTTTCTGCATCTCAGTTAATTTTATCTCAGAGTTTTGTAAGGGTTTTTTCCTTTTTTTTTTTCAAGGTTAATGGAGATTTTTGTAATTTTTCTTACAAATTCATACCCAAGAATGTGGGCAATATCACAAGTAAGGCTGCATAGCATCTATAAAAAGATACTCCTTTGCTTTCAGAAATGAAATCTCTGTGTGGGCAATTGAAATTTGTTTTTTCTGGGTTTTGTAGCTAACATACTGTAAGATCATGACAAATTTGTTGAAGACTCTCACACAGTGATTACTTTCCAGAGATCTTTCTTCTTTTAGATTTTTCAGACAAGGGAATCAGAATGTAATTATTTTCTTTTCTAGACTGTGTAATACTGGCATTCCTCTTTTTTCATTCCATTTTCCTTTCCTCACGATGAAGATTCTTTGTCATACCTCAAGTGATAGAAGGTAATTTTTTTTTATATTGATATTAGAATTTATGGCTTTTGGTGGTGGTGGTAACTTTCTGCCACTATTGGTTTTTATAATCATTATAACTTCTTGGGTGCTATTTATATTGTGTCAAATATATAAACTCTAAGGAACTTCTGAACAGCAATCAGTTGTGCCAAAAATTTTTATAACAAAGGTCTTATAGGCTATGGGAAGTTAACTTAAGTCAGCATGGTTGTATCAGAAAATAATTGGATTAAACCACTTTCTCCACTTGATAAGTGGAGAACAACAAGATATTCCTATCTATCATAATTTTTGGCTATTACTTCTTAAATTGCACAATGGGAATCAACAGCCGCAGGTCTATCTGTTCTATTTTTCTTTTTTGCACTTTCATATACTTTGTATGTATGTTCCCTAAAAAATCATGAAGAAGGTCTTTTAAATTATTTTTTTCTATAGAAGTTGTGGCCAATACCATTATTGCAATTGAAGAGACAGCAAACCAAATAGGGGGCCACTTATGTCTGGTAAACTTAAATACATTATTAAAAGAAATGTGAATTTCACTTTATTTCTCAATAATTTGCTTGTGATTGTGCTTTCCATCAAGCAAAAAGTGGCCTGCAAAAACTTAAATCACAGTAAACTAAAAACCACTTCTCTGACCTTCACATCTGACTTTCAATCCATATCTTCCATTTAAATAGGAAAATAGCAACCTGGTCTAACTAAGATAAAGAATACGCTGTAGCTGATTCCTGGAATAGAAAGAAGGCAACTCTGGTGTTTGCCACAGGCATATGAAACAGATAAAAGAAAGATATGCGCTTTAAAAAAAGGTGGACCATAATGAATATATAGGAATGAAGAAAGGAAATGGTTTGTTTTCTTTCCCCCAAAGTAAAAGGAAAAAAACTTTTCCAAGAAGAAGAAAACAGTTTTCCCTGAGAAGCAGGAATCTGGTATGTTTCTTCAATCCTAATAAAGCATTTAGGCAGAGGGAGCTCTCTGATACTCGAAGGGAGCAGAGACTGAAATGTTTTCCTTCTGACACAGAGTCCTACAATAGCGAGGTTTTATATTTAATAGGATGCAGGGTCATTTCCCGTGGGCTATTTAGTGGACCTTTGTAGCTTCAAAATGTGATTCTTTCCTCAGAAGGGCCTAAAGCTGATTATTAACCATGATTCATAAATTCTTCAGAAGACGATCAAGTTAGGTTTATGAATTCAAGCTGGGACAGAATGCAGCTGCCTCCTTTCTGCCTGTAAATACCAAGAAGCGCTGCAACTTACAGAAAAATAACAATTTTAAGTTGATTTTCCTTCCTCATCGTCCTTTTCCAACAAGCAAACAGCTGTTTACATGATTTCTTGGTACTTGCAAAGGGCAGAAAAGGGAAAAGAATGAAAAAAACATGTATTTCAATCTCTCATTAGAATGGCACATCTCATGAGTTAGTTTTCTGAAACAGTTGTTGATTTTAAAGGGACACAAAACAGTGGAAGGGTTGGGAACTGTTCACTTAGTGAAATCTGTTCTGATCCATGATCAAATCCAAACAATGATTCAAACAATCTGTGATACTGTATTAAGTGTATGGTACAGTACAAACACATGGAGGAACACTAATAGAAATCCTCTAAGCGTCATTACCACACTGAAGGAAGACTTTGCCCAAGGCATGTGATTGTTCTTTTTCTCTAGGGTAGAGCTACAGATTTGTAGGCCAAATAAATAAAATTTGTAGGCTAAATAAATAAAGCCTGGACAGAATGTATTGACTCCTGCACATTTTCTGCTGTTTCCGAAGGTGGTAACTATGAACAAGGCATATCAAAGTCCTACTTATATCATCACAGATGATACTATAAACTACAGATATAAGTGTAAAGCACAGAGACATAAACCCAGAATATTCTGTGAATCTGTGAAAATGTTGTTAGGATGCATAGCACTGTTTCTAGTTTATTCTGGCAAAAGCCTTTTGTTATATGTAACTTAGTGGAAGTCTTCTTGTTAGTATTTAAGCTGGCTGGATGATTTAAGTGTTTGGTCCAATGGTTATATGATCTCTGATCCTCCTTTGGTTGAAATCAGCTAGAGTACTTACATGTACTCCATATATAACAGTACTTCAATTTACAGTGATCTTTATATTTAAAGTCTATATCATCTTTCTACCAGTAAAAAACTACTTCTGTAGAGCAAAACAAAGTCTAAGGACATATAACAGGTATTGTTCTCTAAATAAGTAGTATCATATTTTTTCTCTTTGAACTGCTGATATTAGTCTCTGTGTTAGGTACTTGAATAAGACAATTCCATTTTCCCATATAAGACAAAGTTTCAGATTCAGTAATTTTTTACTTGGCAGACTTTTTAGATTTAGTTGTTCAAATGAGTGAAGGGAGGGAGGGAGGGACAAAGGCCATTTTCTTTGTCAGACATCTTATTCTTGGAGTTTTTCTATTTCAATTAATATTTCGATAAAATTCTTCTGTTTAAAATTTATTTATTGTCTTGTTAACAAAAAGTTAGTTCATCTACAGAATATTCAGTTTATAAAAATTGCAGTCAGTTTGTGGAAATCCTTTACAAGCAAGCTGTCCTGATTGTGGGAGCAGGGAGCAGAGTTTAGCGTTGTGTATGTATGTGCCTATTTATGACTGTAGATGGTCTGATTCAAGATGCATATATTATCTACACTTTTAAGGTAACTCTATTCAAAACTTACTATTTTAATGTGTTCCCAAAAGTATTTATTAATATTATGAGATAGAGTCATATTTTTGTGGAAATATTTTTGTGTCTCTGATGCCACCTTAGTAAATTGTACTTTACCATGCATAAATGGTACTCTGTACTAAAAGGTCAGCAACTTTTATAATAATTTCCCCTTCCCTTTTTTCCTTAAGTCTGTATAAGAAATGGTCCACAAAGTTCAGGATTCAGCAGGGAAGACATGATCAATTCAAATTGAGGTATTGATTTCTGAGTGATGACAGAGAAGGTAGCAGATGCCCAGCCTTGCTGTATCCAAAAACATACCCAGGGTTCCAGGAGAAATTACTGAACTGAAAACAACCCCCTAATATGGAGGGTCGAGGTCTGGGCCATTAAGACAGCCACTGCTGAATTCAGGATACTTTGGTTTGGTTTCAGGTTGGGTTTTTTCAACCTATCAGACTAAACAAAGCCAAAATAAAGAACTAAAGGTTTTCAAAAGCAGTGCAGGTTAATCAGAGATTTATTGATGTAAGGCTGGCAGGGGGATGAAAAAAACAGGCAAATGTAGCAATTACTTAATTCATCTCTCTGTTCTGTGTTTAAACTCCAAAGTTTTGGACTCAATCGTTTTTTCCTGTGTTAACTTTGTTGAATTTAGGGCAGAATGATAACATAACTGGAATTACATTCTGTTAAATAATTTCAAGATTCTCCTCAAACAGAATGATTCTCATAGACTTTGATATATATGTAGAGTTTACTTGAAAATGAGGCGTCTCAGAGTGTGTCGTACTCATAGTGGAACTCCATGATTTCTTGGTGTTTGTGCTTTGTGCTTACAGGCCTGTCCATAAGGTGCATTGCCTCCAAAATATTTCCATCCATTTACTTCTTTGTACTCTGCTATCTAGCAATGTTAATTATTGCTTCCTACCTAGGCATATTCTATTTTTTCCCTATAAAGTACCCTTAAAAGAAACATTTTCTTAGCTGCATCCCTAGAATGACTTCTCCTGAATGCCTATAATGCAATAAATCAATGAAGAATCCAGACTGAAGAGATTAAATATTACTTCACAGAAATATTAGCTGGTGAAAACAATCAGATTTTAATTCTTGTAATTTATTATAGTTTCACATTCTCCGTCGTGTCTCAATAGCAAAGCTGCCAGTTAGGATCACACTGGAAGATTGCTGTAGTTTTTGCTGTTATTGCTTGATATTAAACTTGCATTTTGGTATTATTACTGCAATTTGTTATTAAACTGAAATGCTACTAAAAAGTATGTTTTAGTGTGGCTCCACCTTTGTGCTGTCCCACACCTTATGCATAAGTATTTAAAGAGTTATACAGCACAATTTTCAGAGGAGGCTAAGGGAAGCTACAGGAGAGAATTGGGCAGCTGCAGTTTGGTTGTCCAAAATTAATACCATCAGTGAAGTGGGAGTTGTCTGGAGTTTGTCATTTCAGTTTGCTCTTTCCAGGCTGAACAAGTTGAGTTAGTTCAGCCACTCTTCATATGGGCAAAGACTCTTCCAGACTTGGAGGAGAGAGACCAGTATCTACAATGAACCCCGGTAAAAACATACTCCATCTGCTTTATTAACTAGAGAGGTAGGTAGATGTCTCACTTTTGAACATCTCATGCACTGAAGATCCTTTCTCTTCTGATATAATTTTGCTGATCTTTTACCTCATTTGGATAAACGGCTCCATCTGCCTCTGTGCCTGAGCCCCTTTCTCCTCCTTATGCCAATTTTTGTCCTGCGAGACCCCTGTAATTTCTCAGCTGTGCACGTACACCATTTCTACGACTCCCTGTGCAACTGCTGTTTTCTCCTTCCCTTCATGTACATTTCCTGTCCAACTATTTCTACTACTAGTAGCACCCTAAATCTCCCTCATCTTGCTTTTGTAGTCCTTGGTGCCGCCATGAGCTCCTACTAGTTTCCTCAGCCAGAAAAGTCCACTCTTCCTTAACTTCTTCATCAGATCCTACACTGGTAAAAGTAGAAAGTGTAGCTATATATTGCATGTACCAAAGTTCTGTACAAACGATGACATGTTCCAATGTTCCAGGGTCAATTTAAGCCCCTCCACAAAAAGACCAAAGAAAACAGAAACAAACAAATAAAATGTAAGTAAGAAAGCAAATGAAATTATGATAATCTCAGAAGCACCTGACTAGAAAATATGTGCCATCATTGACAAGGACTGGAATCACTCATTGGATGATATGTTAACTTAGTTATTTGGATTTTTTTCATTCAGAGCTGGCTCTTACAAAATATTGCTATACTTTTTATCATTATATCTTCAGGAAAAGTAAACAGCATTAAGAAAACAGACTTTTCTTCCAGGATGCCTTGAGGCTAGCGATGGACTTTTGAAGAAATTAAACTGCAGGCTGTAAAAAGGAGCTGTAATTCATTTATACAGAAAGAGGATCTACTAATCCATCATATAGTTTCTCTGAATTATCGAGTTTTCTTAGAATCTGTCAAAATTCTCCCCAAAATCCCACTGCATTATACATGATGTATTTGGGTACTAGTTGGGTAAAAAGGATGTTCTCTATAAAAACTAGTTAAATTTTAGCATACGAACATCTTGAGTTTTGTCAAATTTCAAGTGTTTTGGTGTTAATGAGACATTTTCATCCTTAGTGCCGGTAGACATAAATATAACAACATTGTTGCCTGATTGTTTCAAGGTGTGCCTTCTCTCCAAAGGAATGCAAGCCACCAGGTAAACAACTTTGCTATAATTCCAATTATCCCCATTGTCTCTTTAGAGAGCTATTGGTTTGAGGGAAAGACCATGTTGTAGAGAAAAGGTATATATTATGCAACTGTTATACAACAGCTAAACTGCTTATTACATGTGCTTTAAGTTCTAAAATAAAATATCATGAAGATTTTCTTGGCAACCCTGTGGCAAAGGCATAAAGTCTGGGTAAAAAAACTGTATAGAAATATCCTCAGCAGAAAATATCATGTGTAGATCCAGGAAATCCCAGTACTAAAAGAAAAGTAATACAAATTAGGCTTTCAGGCACATTTGAAAACAAACATGACAAACAAATAAATTTGCTTATTGGTAACTCTGGACATAATTCTGAAAATTAAATTCAGAAGAGTTTTGATGTGATCTTTCTCTGGGTGATCTAAGTTTCATTAAGAAAAAGAAATCCTTCTTTACAAATAATTGCAAAAAAATTGAGCTTTTCAAAATTAGCACCAAAATTATCTCTATAAATCTGCCTCTGTAGTTCCTACATTCATAATCTACTTTCATTAGTAGATTATATCCATATTTAATATATTAGAATTTTTGAAAAGTTGATATTCCTGAAAAGTAGAACATTAATTGAAAAGCTTACAAATGTCAGCAAAGACATTGATGTACTTCTGTTTTAAAATAATATGTGGCTGAGGGGCTTTTTGCTTAGTATTTTCAGAATTCCATAAATTATGTATTCCTGCATTCCCTCTAGGTCAATCAATCCTAATGATAATGCATTATACCTAATGATGTATTCTAACAAATGAGTAATCATAAAGATAAGAAAAGGTCTGAACCCGTACTTTGAAACAGTGTGTTTTAAAAAGTTAACAGTAATATTGTTCTTTTAAAAGACTGCTTTTTCAGACAATGATAATAATAGTAACAATAATAATAAATAGGTTCTTAACAGGTTTTGACATAAAAAATAGAAAAATTTATAAACTAATACTGTGAAAGAAATTGTAGATTTTAGAATTAAACACTGGAAAACATCTTTGTTTTAAGATTTGTATTTCCCAGCTGGGTCCTGATCCTGCATAAAAACCAACTTCTGCTATGCAAGTGGACTTCTAAACTGTAAACCTAGGCTGTAAAATTAATATTGTATCATCTATTTTGCAAGGGTTTGGCTCCAAACCGTAGAACCTTGCCAGAGCTTTCGTCTTTAAATAGATTTATGAGAATGTCTGCTTTTGTCTTCCTACAAATTAGAGATTTAAGCTTGCAGATCTGGGGAAGAGAAGCCAAGCTATTCTAGTCTACTCTGAACCGCAGCCAAAGGAGAGGCTCAGATCAAAGTATTTGGATTTGAACCTTAGCTGTATGTATTGGGGGGTGCGTGTGTGTGTATGTATGTATTTATATTTATACATTGCAGGAGTCCAGATGTGTGATTTAATCTCTTCATGCATTGTATGACTTTATTTGCAGTCCACAAGTCATCTGAATGATGAGCTGAGAATTTATTTAGATATTGAAATAAATTCTAAGCCTCAGTGATTTTTTCTGCATCTACAGAAAATATGTGAAAGTCACAGTGGTTGATACTTACATAGAATTTAAACATACAAAACATGAAATGCTACTAGTTTGTGATGCAAATTGATCTATAAAATGCTTTTTTCCCCCCATCATTGCTAAATCTATGCTACATTTTATGAAGCTCAGGTGAAAAGTGAAAAGGTAAATGCCTGGAATATGTATATAATACAATGCACCTAATTTTTAATGTGAAACAAAGAGAAGTGTAAATGGAGAAGACTTTTTATTGTTATTTCTTCAAAAGTAAAAATAATAAACATAGATTTTCTATTATTTAGTTTACATTCTTCATTTGGGCACTTCAAGCTTCATAATTTCATTATGGGAGATAGTAAAACTCAATCATGTTTTGATCCTTATATTTATAAACTTTGATCCATAGCCAAAATATAAAAAAATGTAGTGCTATCTCTCCCCCCACCCTTTAACACTGAATGTAAATTGACCCACTGTACATTTTAAGATCAAGCTTGGAACTCAATTTAAATTCTAGCACATTGAAACTTCTTAAAAATATAAGTTCCATTCAAATGGGAGTTTTTTCACTGCACACAGAGCTCTAATCAAAAGTAGAGCTGTATAGAATGGTTTAAATTTAATCCAAATCTCAGTGAATTTCATGAATCTGACTATTCAAGCTTTACATGACTGGGCTCATAAAAGTTATTTCTGCTTTTATGCATGATAGGTTGCGGGTTGCTGCTGCTTCTGGGCTTCACAACAAATGCCACAAACCAGAGTTCATCTCTGCCTTCATGCATTTTTCATAGCTGCAGCTAAAAAGTAAAACTGTACTGATTGATAATAGTTAATGAATGTGTAAGCTGTTAGTGAATGTTTTCTAGAGGTTTCCACTAGTTTGGGTCACAGGGAGTTGAACTGGATAACTGATTATCCATAAAGATCACATTAGTGTATTAAAGAAGAATAGGTCAAATACCACTCACACGGACACACAAAAATTCATTATTTTTCCCATGAGTGATATTCCTGAACACTCTAATAAACAGTATTTACACCTTTTCTCAGTTGTAGATATTTCCTATGGTTGCTTCTCTCTAGGGTAAAAATATAGTGAACCATCTATTCTAAATGTGTTTCATACCGAGAAATTAGCATTTTAGGTTGAATTATACCTTTTCCCTCCTTTTTTTTTTTTTTTTGTAATAATGCCAAATTTCTTCACAGACACAGAATGTGTAGAGTTCACTTTATGAAAACTGACATATTTGGCCAGAATTGTGTTATAACATTTCTACAGATAATTTCTTTTTCTAGTTGTCTTTGTACAATGAATACAGGGGCTACAATACCCTTTTTCCTTCTGCTGCTACTCAATGAGTTACTTTCTCGCCATAGCAGGTTAAATGTTTGTTCCTTCATGACAGGAACAGTGTTTTTCATTTCACAGATGGTGCCATTTGGAAGTAAGTATCCATAGTAAAGTTTTAGGTTAACATATTTGTAATAGGAAAATATCTGAAGGAAGAGAGTATCAGAATAAGTGTAAGATATATTCACTAGAAATATGGGCATACTTTTTGAGAAATTGCTAGCCAAAATTGACATGCAAATCTGCATCAAAGAGAGCAGTTTAAGCTCTTCCCAAGCAACCATTTCTGTCTGCAAGCAAACCCAGGAGAACATCACACCATCAGTTATATTTGTAATTACATAAATAGAGGATTTTTAAAGCTGGGCATTGCAAATAAAACACTCTTTTTTAAATTTAATTTAATTCAATTTTATTTTATTTTATTTTATTTTCCAGGCTTCCATGACAATTTCAGTGTTTCAAAATAGGGTTGGAGAGTCACTTGGGGGAATGGGATGATTTAGTCCATTTGAACCACACTACACAGCCTCTCTCATTCTGTGTTGGGAATGATACCTGACTGGTGTAGAGCTAGCTGGAGGCCACATCACAGCGTCACACTATGCTCTTGCCTCTCACTCCAGATGCTATACAAGGTGACACCATACGGACAGCAGTGAAGCTTATCACTGTATTAGAGTTTCAACACAGTATAAAGGAGAGGGCAAGTTATTGCCTAAACATTTACCTGCTATCAGTGATAACTAAGATTACAATGATAACAATGTTGACTAAGAAAACAAGATCTCTAGTTTAGCATGTTCGTCTCACATCTCACTTCAGACCCCTTCTCCATTTTAGAACTGTCTTTTTTGCTAGTATATGTACCTAGATAGTTGCATGACAGTCCTCCTTTTCTCCTCAGTGGTATGAGAGCCTTGAAAAACCTACTTGATTTTGGAACTGCTGTCACCCAGCCTTTTGCAGAGGTCTGCAGGAAAACATCACAAAAGCAAAACAAAATTTTACTACCATCAGAAATATCATGAAGGAGGGACAAGGTCTTATTCTCCTATTAGTGCAAAGAAACCTTTTCCTTAATATCCAATAAATTACTATGAATTTTCAAACTTTAAATTTCCTTAAGCATTTTTAAAAAAAAATTTGCATACTTTTATGCTGCTTGGGAATATCTCAGGTCAATGCATGACAAAATACATAAGATACTGTCACTAAAATATCACAACCATTTTAGAATAATATTCCACTGAGAACTAGACTTCTGCTACAAGTCTACTTATAGCAAGGAACTTGGTACAAAGGAAGTGCATCAGTAGGCTCTTATATTTCCCTTCTGTCTGTTTTCAAGTGAGTTGTTGAACAAATGCAATCTCCACTGCACATATAGATTACAGTTTTCTGAAAAAAGAACCATGACACCAAGTATATACCATGGATCTGCAGGAGGAGCCATCCACACATTGATTCTGAATTTAATTGCATAAATCAAATGCCATGTCACGTATTTGGAGTGATTTTGGAGTGAAGTTTCTGATTTTGTTTTCTCAAAAAATGTAATTTGCACATCTCAAAATTGGCCCCAAAATTGACTCAATAAGTGATTAATTAAAAAAAAAAAAATCAGGAAATTCACTTTCAAATCATGTTGCTGTTACAATGCAATATCTCAAATATCAGCCCAGATTTGGAATCAAACAGAAGCTTAATGCAACTTATATGGTATAGCTCTGAAAGGCACATTCTGTATGCATACTTGACCTTGTGTCTTGAACTGTGTTAACCTAGCATTGTGGCAATGTCTTACAATATTGGAAGCACGCAGCATGAAAATGGGGAATACTTTACTTCTATGGTTTGAGGCTTTTTCTCCGAAATGAACGTGCGTTAATGAGAAGGAAGGTAGAATTAATTTTTTGTTCATTAACAGGTTTAACTATCAAATTATTATATTAACTACTTCACCTCCAACATTATGATTATGAATTGTCTAGAATGATTTGGATCAGTTGAAGATTCACATCCAGAGAATATTAATTAATTTCTGGAGCAACTGAAATTTTTGCTCTGTAATTGAAAAAAAATACTCCACATATCCTGAGGTCCATTCATCTGTCACTTAGTGAAGACTATGAGTTTTAATGTTTCGAACGTGAGTTAAATCTACCCAAGGCAGGCTTAAAAATGTTTCTGGAAGGTTTTTTACCTCTGATCTTTTAACTTCTTGAAGTATGGCAAAATGGTTGAATATCTAAAGACTATGGAGGACAACTAATAGAGCAGGTATTTTATCACCCTAAATGTCTGGAATGAAATATGATTAGCAATCTGGTGTGTTTTGATTCTATCACATGGAATTTGGAGGTGGAGTGTTGGAAATTGTGTGAGAAATGCCTGGCTGAAGAAAGAAATTGCTTTCTAATTTTCACTTAAATGCCACTATTTCTCTCATAATAATTTGCAATATTTGTGGTTGAGTATCTACCTAATTTACTTGGTGTGTTTTTCTCATTCCTTTTACAATTTGCATACATTACTGTACCTCATTTAAAACTATAATTTGAATCTTCTGCCTATACCAATTAACATTAATTTATTGATGTACGCAGACAAAAGAAGCTTTCAGATCTTTTTGGAAATAGTGACTTTACCTCAAACTAGAATATGCAGTAAGAGTTTGTATTAATAATGTAATAGCAAAACTGGCCTGTTTAGTCAGTTGATATCCTTTTTGATACGGCTAGAATTCTCTGGAAAACAGATTTGCTTTTATTCATAAGCAGATTAATACAGTTACTACTGAAAGGCTACCCATCTCTCCTGAGTTTTCCGTTACCTCTTGCAAGCAAGGCAGTAAAAGTTCAAAAAGAGCAACTAAATAAAAATACTATAATTAGCTCAGTCCATAAGAGTTATGGACTGGGAGGTAGAACAAAGAATAGAATGATTGGTACACAGAAAGAAGTAAATCTCAGAAAGGGCTGCAGGTTGGTAGCACTGTAAAGAGATGTTTGTCCCCTTGTTAAACACAAGCAATAGTCCACTGATAAAAAACGCGGAGAAGTGTTCTATGCTGTCTGCCAGAAGCAGAGCTTTACATCTACGTCTTTGAGTAATCCTGAAGAAAGCAAGAAATATCTTATGATTGATGGGTCAAACATCCTTGCAGACACAACAGATCAAGGATGGTTGTGACAACTTTTAGAAGATTCTCAAAAAAATGGCATATCAGGTGGTCTTTGAAAATGTAATAAAATCCAGAATTGTTTTGAATAAGCAATATATTATGATGCCTCTGTTGTTACTGGCCAATAAGGGACAGATTGATGGTCAGAAGAAATAAGCTTAGTATCAATGAGAACAACAGTCAGGAAAATGAAAATGTTGATGATAAGTAGCCTAACAATTTTTGATGGAGTATGTCAAACTGTCGCTGTGAAAGTGTGTGGAAACAAATATCTAGCATATTGAGATTTTTTCACTTAGGACATGGAATCTGTCTGTATAATAAGACATCTCTAGTTTTATAGGAATATTTGTAGTCCTAGAACTGACTATCGTCTCTAGAGTGTCCTTGGATTAGATCCTCTGAACATACTTTAAACATGCATTTGCATGATTATAGAACCACAAAATAATTCAAGTTGAAAGGGACCTCAAGAGGTAATCTGGTCCAACTTCGTGCTCAGCAGGAGGGTCATGAGTCAGAAATGCAATCAGATCAGCTTGTTCAGAGCTGCATCCAACTGCGTCTCCAAGGCTGAAGATCCTCCCTGTTCCCATATTTTGCTATCCTTATATCAAGTTGAAATCTCTCATATTGCAATGCAGGTCTACTGATAAGCAACAAAATAAATGCAGGATAATGAATATTTATATATCTATATATAATTTTTTTTTAGACTAAGAGAAGAAGTCAACTGACCTATCAGCTAGATCTAAGTAATGTAGAAAATATCAGAACATATTTTGAAGGAAAGTATAACACGTAGAGGTAAATGAAAAATGGGAGAAAAAGAAATATGTATTAAGAGAAAGAGATTGTTCCAGACTAATTTTTCTTTCATTGATTAATTAATTGTCTTTCCACACAGGAAAATATCATAGATCTCATAAAAATAGCATGTATGGAAAGCTCAGATATTCTCCTGGAAAAGAATTATTACTCAAGAATCATAGAGACAATCTGATGTAATGTTAAATAGGAAATTGCTCATTAAGACGATAGGGATGATAATCAAATCCTAAAAGGAGCAATCAACTTGCTAACAGGTAAACCAGACTGTCCTGGAAGGGGAAGTAGTGGTCTGGCACAAAGATGCTTGCCAATGTTTTCATTAATGAAGTCAGTGCTAAAAGTTAGAACCTGGTGATGAAAATCCTTCTGACATAACATATGATGATGCTATCAACAGAAAAAAGAATTGAATACAATATAGAAAGAAACAGAGTATGTCTGCATTAGCATTTTATTTCAGGGCAGGAGGGAGCAGTCTCCTGATTTTCCCCACTTACTTACCTGTGGCTCAGAACTCAAGTGCCTCAAAGAGCAGCTGGAAGATGTTTCCTGCAATATCAGGAAATGTGCCTGAAGCTCTTTAATCACTAATAGATTTACTGTACCAGACCAAAGTTAAAAAAAAGCTCTTACTCCAAAATGTGTGGACATCATGTCCTTAGCAGCAGCTACTCTACAGATACACCTGTACTAATCCATGCTGTTCAGTAATGTAGACATATAATGTAGATGTAGACTTGATAGCTACTTCTGTATTTATTTTCACTATGGAGTTATAAATGATATATTCCCGTTAGGTAAAATTACACTGAAACCTAGGGCCCAAGACAGTATATATCATATGCCCTGCCCACTGGTCACTACGTAGGATCAGACTAGCCAAGTCTGAACTAAAGCCTCTGATATGTGTCTTGGGTAGACAGCGGGGTCTGAGCACCAAGCCTTTGTGATACAGATCCACCACTACTGTGCAGTTGTATTTTCTGAAGCAGGAACAGTCTTCAAAACTTTGAAACATAAACAGAGGTTTATGCTGTAGAAAGGGGATTTATCAGTTGGCGACCACTTGGAAGCAGAAACTTTGGCTCTGTTATTTCATCATGGAATAGTATAAGAAAATGAAGTGATGTGACTATGGAAAAAGGAATGTGTGGGAGTCATCATTTTTTAAAATTTATGTATAAATCACAATACCATAATATCAATGTCTTTATACTAGAAGCTGAAGAGCATATTTTCCAAGACTAAAATGCTTTTAAATGTTGGGGGTTTTTAACCTATGTTTATAACATTACTTGGAACATCTGAATTTTGAACAATATTTGCTCCTGATGCTAATCATTTACAGTGTCTTAACTTGAGAAGGCAAAAATGAGATTCTCAGAATCATGTTATTTCCTTTCGTTGACCCAAATTAAAAATAACTTCAGCAAAATAAAACCCCATTGTTACAGTTTCAAATTTCTATGTAATACTGATAAAATAATATTTATATGAATCTATATATACATATATAATCATCTGGCTGTAAATCTTCTGTAACTGAGGGGATGGAATCTATCAACTCTTTCTGACCTATTCGTCAATTTGGATGAAAAAAAAGAGTTAGAGTGGCAAGTTACATTTACAATGCATGTTTACATATTTGTGGCAATATACACTAATATATTTGTGCTAATTATCACATTCTTTATGATTTTCTTCCTTTTTTCTCAAGATATTTATTCTGAATATGTTTGTATACCTTACAAGAAACAAGTCTGATGGTAGATCTTCATTCAGTCTATTATTTGATTTAAAAAGTAAACTATTAGGAACCCTAAGGAAATCTTGTCTAAAAACCTTCTTATTGTATAACCAAGTATGTGGAGTGCCTTATACTTTGGGGAGAGGCATAGTTGCCTCATCATATTATTGGTCATGAAAATACTGAACAGACATTTTGCTAATGGTTATTCTTGAAGAAGAACATTTTCAGAATCTGTTCTGTCTTGCTATTTCTTTGTCTTCCCAGTATGAAATTTAGTAAATGACATAGAAATTTTGCCACATATGAGGGGAAAATGTTCTTCAGTCAGATTGTTCCACAGTACCTGCTAATTATTAATATCTTGTTTGTTATTTGAGGCAGTTATTTTTTCCAAGTTCTGGATTCATCTGTTTCCTTCCAAAAATAGTAGTACAATGATTCCAATAAAACCTTAGTTCCCCACTATGAACTCTATTCATATTGTATCACTCAGTACTAATTACCAGGTGCTTCTTTAGGCCCTCATCTTTTAAAGATACGATCATCTGCTCAATTTTATATTCTGTGAATACTTCCATTAAAGGCAAGGGGCTTCTCACTGAGATTAAGGGTAAAAGCACATGTTAGTCTTTATGAGATGTCTTTGGAACTCCTATTATTAGCTTTGATTTATGTATTTTCTATTTTTAAAAATTAAAATTGAATAAAAGATAAACTTTGATCATAAATTTTGAGTCTTAATAGAAAACATTAGTTGGTGAGTTAAATAATTTGCGAAATATAGCAAGCTAATAAAATCAGTACTATGTTAAGTACTCGGGCTTGATGCAATTTTAAAATCAGTAGCTCAAATGCAGTTTATTTGCTGTTTTTCATGATTTTAGAAAGATATTATTTCATATTCATCTGTTCATTGCTATTTTGGTATATCAGAAAACGACCAATTAATGATTCCAAATGCAGCTTACAGCAAATATAGGAGCATTATTCCAAGCTTTATGTAAGGCTGGAAAATCATTGAAGACTGATCCTACTATTATTGAGAGGCGCAAATTTTATTAATTTCACCAGTAGTGAACCTGGATTTTGAACAAGAGGTTTTGTCAGCTTAGTTCTAGCCAGTATTTATACTGCAGAAAATGTACTTCCATTACCCCAGTCTGCCTTATACATATGCCACATGCTGTATTGATGTGCATCCAAAAATAATAAAACACTCAAAATGTGAAAGGAAGAAACTATTATGCATAAGTCATAGCAAGTACAAAGCCAATTTTGTATCATGGGATGGTGTCCAGAAACACACTCAAAGTGAGGAAAGAGTTTTCTTTCTTTAAAAACAAACCTGAATCTTAATTTAAGCAAAGTTTAGATGAAGTTATTTTCTTTTCTTTATTTTCCCTGAATGGTTTCATTTCTGTCATGATACAGAGATTGAGTTTTGTTTCATATTTGCAGTTACAATACTATTTACAGGTTTTGTTCTTATTTACCACAAAACAAAATTTCTCTTAAATGCTTCCTGTCCCAAAACTAAAAGAAAAAAAAATAAAGAAAATCTCTTTGATTATCTTGATCTAAGAAACTCTTCTGCTGGCAAATCATTCCCTTTCTCTTATGTTTTCTTCCAGAGCCAAAGGACGTGGTAAGTTCTGAACTGCCTGGACCTTTTCTGCTCTGGAGAAGTTGCTAGTTCCACAGTTACAACATGTGGCAAGCAGGTGGAAGACCAGTGTTTAGCTGCCTTTTGTTGGGGAAAATAAAATCTACTTTCTGTTCTGTTCAGACCAATTCACTTCCTACAAATTAGATATTTTTTGGACCAGAGAATGAAAGGGAATTTAATCTTCAGTAAGGCAGCAGTTCAGCTAGCAGATGGAAGAGGTAGTTTTATGTTCCTCAACATTCCACATCTCAGGTGAGGACAGGCATTGTTTTCTCAAAAGTTAAATATTATTTCTAAACGAATGCATCTCCATCATTGGGCAAGATATATCCCATTCTGATTCTATTCTGGCGAATGCATAAAGAAAACCCAAAGGATAAGGAGGCATAGTCAGTCTAGGAGAAGAATCTAAATGGCCTCAAAAAGGGATACTTCTGAACCTCCTAAATTTTAAGCTACCTGCACAGGCAATATTTGTTGAAAATGGTATGCTTTGCTTCCAGAAGCTTGTAAATTTTAAGCAGGAAAGAGTTGCTCAGGAAATATCTGCTCATGTATCAAAAAAAGTGAGATGTACAATATTATTGATTTTGACATAGTATTCTGAAAGAGTTTGATATAATATGTTATGTTAATGTAAAGGATGTTTTAAAGTACTGAAATACAAATTAGAGTAAATAATAAAGTCATAAATACATTTATTTTTCTAAAGAACGAAGACCAAGAGAGTGGAAACTCTTTATTGTGGTCATATTTAAACCAAGACTTCAAACATTACTTATGTTTCTCACATAATTGAGAAACAATATTTCCTCTGAGAAATTAATCTCTTTTAAAAAATTACGAAGAAGTTCCTGTTCTGAATGGAGAAAAATAAAACACGGAATAAGCTTTCACATGTTACCTTCTAGTTCCTCATCTTGTCTGATTCACTGAATCTGGTGGTGTGAAAACATATTTCTCCTTGGTTATTGGTTCCATTGATAACTTTCATAGATAAAGTCACAGAAGTTCATAAAAACATTCTGATGTTCAGATGCCACAGTATGGAGCATTTTACACACTGAAAATGCATTCATGTGCTCACACTCATATTAAAAGTATGTGTATTCCTCCCTTATTATGCTCTAAGTAATTCCCTACTGCCTTGCCCTTGTGTTACATTTGTATCTGCAGTGAATAAGGCAGCACCACTCTCATTTGGTTATTACTCCTTCCACTGGCCTTGCCAATGCCAATCCAAAGTGAAAACAGACCCAAGATTTAGAAGAGTTGGTGGAAAAATACAAGGCAAACCTCGTGAAACAAAGTGTACTGAGAGGATTTTTCAGAGGCATTCAATAGCAACTTCAACAGCTAAATGTTTTTCAAAGCATTACATTTCCAAGGTCATGCAAAGGTCTTGGCATTTTGGCAGGTTTTGTTGGGCAGTGTGGCTGGAAGCTCACAGCAACCTGCGCAGCAACGCAGGCGTAATCAAACAGCCTTCTGCCTGCCCTGAAGGGCACAGTTTTGCAGTGTTTAATCAAAAATCTCCTCGACTTTTTGCAAATTCCAGGCCAGATCCTGCCAAGTAACAGCATGGAAAAGAAGCAGGGTTATGGCAAGAGCTGAAGGACCATGGGATCAGACTTTATTAGAGGTCTTAAGGGATGCTGTCCCCTTGTCCATCAGCCATGGGTGCAACCTGGGTGTCTGCACTGGGCACAGCTTAGGGACAGCTGCACGGGCTGTCTCTTCTGCCCAGGCTTCATCTGCCCGGAGATGAGGCTGCAAAATTGTTTCCTTTTGAATATTTTAAGCCTTTGGAAAGCTTCAGCATGTTGTTATTTCCTTCTGCTTCTAGTTAGCCCTTACAGTTGTGCTGTTTTGATGTGAGCTGACTTTGTGAGGTCAGGCAGGTTAAATGGTGTTTGATTAAAATCAGAACACCCAACAACTACTGTTTCACAGTTTGACTTTGTTGGCCTCTTCATCTGGGAATTGAGGAAGACACCTTTAGCTTCAAGAAAAGGGAAAAAACTCACAGTTTTTTATTCAGCTTTTTTTTTTCCTTTCCCTATGGCTTAAAGAGAAACAAAGAAAAAAAGCCACATTGTGTATGTTTTTCTGGCAATGGGCCTGCCACTGTTTATCAAACCAAGGCAAATCCAATTAGCCTGTGGCCTGCCTCCCAACCTTATTAACCTGCTCAGCTGTGAGAAACTCAACAGCCCCTGCCAATATCTCATTTCTCCAGCAGCTGATAAGATCAGTTCAAGATATTCAATGGGGTTTCCTTTCACTTCAGCTTCATCACAGTCACTGGCGTCTTAACCATGGTAGCCGGATCTTATTTTCCTCTCATTTACTACATGAAATGGGAAGGCGACTCCGAGGCCTATGCAGCTTGTTGGAACAAACGGCGATCAGGCCTTCGCGGCGTTTGACAGGACGGGCTGATTTTCCTTATCGCGGCTTGCCCACAAAGGCCCGGGCCAGGCCGGGGTTATTAGCATTCCTCGGCGAGATGCGTCAGGCCTATTTCTGTCACGCAGACAGATTGAGCCTTTCACTCAGGCTCGCGAATGAGTGACACATGGCCTGACTGGGAGGACAACATTGTTATTTGAGTTAAGAAATCAATTTGTATCAAATGTACACTGTAATTTATTTGTTGGCTTTGAAGGGAACCTGGCTGAGATAAATGGGAATGGGCTTCTTTCTTCCCCCCTATGCTGAGCTGATAAAGTTCTTGTGAAGCTCCAGATAGCTCCAGTCAGAGCCAAAGTGACAAACATGTTTAAAGTTGCACAGTGATCTTTAAATCTCAAAAAGAACACCTTGTCGGACATGATAGAACATTTTTTACCTTTTCCCTCTATCTGTCAGAAAGCTGCTGTGACACATTGCTTTAGTATTTTTGCTGACATTTTCTTTATCAAGCACATCTGTTTGTGGTCGAAAGATGCTTATTCCTATTTTCTTCAATCTACAGCAGCCTAGAAAACTGCCAAAAGGAAGGAAGAAAATGAGACATTCTTTCCAAGAATAATGCTTTTTAAATTTTTTTTAATTGTGACTTTTCTTGATCAGTTTTCTTTTTGCTTTTGTTAAAAGAGAGAAGAAACATGTGGGGAACATGTATCATGAGATCTTGTCTATTTCAAAAAGTTTGGTTTATGTTCAAATTGATGGTACATTAAGATGTTGGTATTACACGTTAAATTGTGAGCTATGAGATTGACATTCCCCTTATTAGAGTTATAAATATAAGCCTAAGTGTTGGCTCTATGTATCAGTGTCTTTATCTTTGGAACAATATGAATAATCAAAAGTTACATCTATGGTTTCATGTATGCTCGCAGTTATGACTCCATAATGAAAAAATGCTAGCAAACTAGCCACAGGCAGAGTAGCTCGTTGACATTTCCATACAATAACCTGATTGTTTAGTTTTGGCTTTCAAAAGTGATCAAAATGTAACATGTCATATTAGATCACCGTGTAAGGTACCTTACCCTTCCTCTGCATTATACCCACCTGCACACAGGCTCTTCTTTAACAGATGTGCAAGCGTATTAGTGCTCATACACACAAACATACAGCTATATAGACTGCTGTACTCGGATTAGTCCACACAAAGTACACCCATCCTCAGAGCAAGGTCAAACTTGAAGTGGTTCAAAGTGGGCAGCCTGGGTGAAAGAGTCTTCCAGTCTTTCTGGAAGCTGGGTCAGCTGTGATTAGTATGCAAGCATTTTTAAGATAAGTTGGTTTTAGGAATCGTTGAACTTATGAATGGCCGGATCACATCACCAAAACACTCACACCATTCCCAGGAATTTCAGAGAGGCCCAGTCATCACAATTAACTCTTCTCTTGGACTGCCCAACCAATATTTCGCTTTTCTCTTTCCTGCCTTTCCTGCCTTTCCTCTGGGAATGTTGCAATCCTTTAGGCAGTAAGCAGCCTGCCAGCGTTAGATCTTGTTATACCTGTGAGTACTGACACTCTAATAGTGTTAAGCCTTACTCTCAGGTTTCTTCTGTGCCATGGCCTTTGAGCAAGGTCTTGCCCTTTTACCTTTCTGTCCAGGTGCATAGTGACAGTTTTTCAGAGTTACCTGACATTTTTAATGTGGTGCATTTTAGACCTCAGCTCTGTGTTTCCACATTTAGGCAATAGCTTCAGATTTTGTCTCATCTTACCAGACCAAAGACAATATATAATTTTAAATATCTTAGACGATTTCTGATTTTCATCCTCTGGCGCGGTATAGAGATGTGACTTTTGGTTTTCAGGTGCTCAGAATAGGCAATACTGCAATCCAGCTCTGATTAGGAGGAGTTTACATACATTTATATTTATATATAAATATATTCTATGAAACGTGCACCTTCTGAAATGAGGACTGTACTTAGCCACTCTTTTTAGCTATATCTATATAGCCATTTACAATTATTAGAGACCGTTCACATCAATCAATTCATTGTGAGATCAAACTCTTCAAGAAATCATACCAAATATTGTTTAACCTCATTGCTTTAGAAATAACCATTGGCAGTGAAGTAATTTAGACCTCAGAAATATCAGTGCAAATTAATACACTCGCTAGCTCTGATACAAGAGCACTCTGTCACATCTATAGCTTCACACTATTAAAATAATACATCCTCCAAAGCACATGTTTTGGCCTTCTCCTACCTTATCTTATATCCTTTACTGGCAGAAAATGGAAGAACTTAATTTCTCCTTGAGGTTTGTATTAATTCATCATGAGCAGTGCCAGTTTTGCCTCTGCTATGAGTAGGCCCCTGATGATAGCATAAAATTGATCCTTCCGCATGAGTTTGGAGAGGAAGAGGACAGATGCAACAATGTGCCATGTTTGTTCATTACTTATTTTGTGTTATGCTCTCTAAAAAGCACAATGACTGGCAATAGGGGCAAGCTGACATTCATCTGGTCTTCATTAACTCACATGAATCAGAGGGAATGGTCTGGGCCAAGGGATTCCCTTCTGTGTTTTACCTGAGAGCAGTGAGTGTATATAGATGGAAAAAACCGTGATGAAACCTGTGGGGCAAGCAGTGTGAGAAACCCAGCAGGCAGAGAGTCTTCAGCAGGAGCAGTGGTTCCTGAGGAGATCAAGGTCAAATATACAAGAGGACAGGAAAAAAAAAAAAAAAAAAAGGAAAAAAGAAAAAGAAAAAGAAAGAAAAAGAAAACCAAAGAAAACTTCTTTTTTCTCAAGAAAGGATTGCATTGAGTTTGGTTCAAGAAGCCCTTGAAAGTTGTTGGATTCAGAGCAAGGCTCGAAAAAAACAAGGATAGAGTGGACAAAGGAAGATTTATTTTTGTATTCTCTTATTTTTATTGTCTTACTGAAGCAGGCCTTGCTTGTCTCTTTATAAAGGTCTATTGTTTTAGTCTGAGCTAAAATAAACTAGAATTTCAGAGTTCATTGAATGTTTTTTGGCGTGCTTGCCGTAAGAAAAATATCTACCTCAAAACTCTCCTTGATTCAGGGTCCCTTCCTTGAAGATAACTCTGTGTATCCTGAAAGCTGCAAGAAATAGCAAACTGGGAGACAAAGAAAATGAATTCTAGCTATCTCACAAGCAATTGCTATGAACTTAAACTTCACATGTAGAAGGAATGAATTATAATTTTCATCTGTAAATGAAGGAAATATAAATCTCAGAATAATATTCTGACCTTTAATAAAACAAAACATTGTCTGCATCGTGAACACTGACTAATTTCTCAAGTGAAGTGTCCTGCATTGTACAACCCCTACTGACACAAAATAGCTCTCTGTCACCTTCGGGCAGTCAGACTACAGGAAGGGGGGTTTGTGAAGACGACGATGTAAGTATGATAAAGATGTAAAGATTAATCTCAGGGTATCAGTGTCTCCTTCCTTAGGTCTCGAGCACATGTCTGGAAGTGGTTATTATTTTTAGAACACTATAATAGTTCTAGAGACAATGGCTCCTTTTATTTCTCCTTGGAGAGAAGGGAAAGGGAGGAAGAATACAGCAATGTACATTTTTAGAAGCTCATGCTAAAGCTCCTGTGGAAGTAACTTTTCTGAGTCTAAATCTAGAGACTTAAACCACAGGGTACACCTGAAAGCTCAGAGTCAAATGAGAAATCAGTCTACCTCCTTTGCCCCTAGCTCTCTGGGACACCTTTGTTGAAATGCAGCAGAGTGAAGAGGAGTTGAATATGGTAAGTAACAGGCAGTGCTGAAATGTGTTGCTTCACTGCGTTTGGGAGACACATCTGCAAAAAAGGAGGATGTCATGAAGTGGGGGGCATGTTAAAACTATAAATATGTAAAATTCTGGACCAATACTAAACATTCCTGGGAGAAGGACGCACTCCAAGCTGAAGGTAGTAGGAGGCACAAGAGTTAAATGCCAATTTGAAGTGTAAGAGTTAAAGCCTCAGGAAAAAAAAAGAAACAAAACTTCCATTGAAGAGTATTTTAGGAATGGCAAGTATGTCTATCTGCGTATAACCAAATAACCCGTGTCTAGTGCCTGCATGCTACATGCTCCCACTGACAAGTGAAAACAGCTAAACAGCAAGTGCTCTCGAAGAAGCCACAGATCCCAGCTAAAATTATTATGCTCATTTTGGGACTAGGAGAAATGGAACGCGAGAAAGTTCAGTTCCACTTCCCTTTTGAGGGATTTCTGAATAAAGGTTTGAGATGGTGTTCATTTATTAACCCTAAATTTTGAATTGGTTAATTTTTCCTGACAGTCAAGTCATGTTTAATACAAAGACGAGAGTATCACTGCTTATTAATATAGGCCGAGAGAAAAGTCTTCCAGATATTAGGTATCTTTAGGTTTCTTGACTGTATATTTTCAAATCGAAAGCATCCATATAAATATTTGCTTTAGACTGAATCATTTTGGACAGTTTCAGCCAAAACAATTTGGGGAATTCTGATGACCTTTTATTTAGTCCATTATGTATTCTAGTAGATACACTCATTTAAAAAGAAGGAATTTGATGGAAAGCAGACTGCTTTACAGACTGTTGGCTTTCACTAGGTCTTTTTTTTTTTTTAATGAAAACAAATAACTGTGATACTAACATCTAATTAAAAACTGGATTATAAATGTAGATAGAGTAGATAGCAGGACATGGGCTATAAGGACACATGAGTATTTTTGTAGCTGTGGTAATTTTAACTCTGTATTTGAAATAATATTCTCAAAAATATTTTGTTTGTTCAAATATCACATGTGGTTCAGCATCTATCAACAAGCTTCTGAAATAACGCCACACAGTAGAACATAATCCTTAGGTGAACAGGTAGAGATAAAGTTGAGATATTTGTTATGTTACAGACTAGGAACATTTGATTACTGATTAACCCTTAGTAAGAAAATGTTTTCTGGCTTAGCAAGTAGCAGATTTTTATATTTAGTAGAAAAACTTACCTTTGTTATCTTAACAATATTCAAGATATAAATGAATAATATAATCTCTTCAAAAAGAAAATACAGTTCCAAAAGGTTTAATATTAAGCCTTTTGGAGTATTAAGTGGCACAGCGATGCTGCTACAGATCTAGGGAGTCTCTTTCATATGATCTCCTAGTCTTCATCCTGTGCAACACTGCAGGAATTAGAGATAGCCTAATTCATATGAGATGAACTTGGTGAGGATCATTTCCCACTTTCAAATGCAAACATACTATCATGCATTTCATGAAAGAACATCCCTTCTCAACTGTAATTCTTCAATTATCAGTTGCAGAAGGCCTGAATAATGAACTGGATTTCTGATGGGCTTTTATTTAAGACAGTCCTCAAGAGGCACCAAATGCTTCATATTACACACTGTAATTAAAACAAAACAAAACAAAACAAACCCAAAGAAACACCAAAGCAAACCAAATACAAAACCCCAAACTAACAAAAAAGCCCCCTACCTATGAATGATATAAATGCCATCATTCCTCCAGGTGCTTTGGACTGCAGAGCATAAAAAATGAGGAGAATCAAAAAAGAAGTAATTTTATTTTTAATATTTTTAATTTGGCATTAGATTTTTGACCTCTGTCAGTAAGCCATGAAGTGAAATGGAAGTTGTTGCTCAAACCCAGCTTTCTCCTGCTTGACAAGCATTCAGACAGCACAGGAAAAAGACTAACAGGGCTGTGCCACAGCTGTCTCTGAGGCAGCTGCGGGCCAGGCCACAGCTGCAGCTTCCTGTCTGCCCAGTAGGCTGTTGAAGGAGCGTCTCGAGGTGGATGGTTCCCACTGTGGGTTTCTGCAGCTCGTGGATCTTAGCAGCTAAACAGCTGATTGCTGGAGACAGCATAACTATATGTAAAGCACGGCCTTTGTAACAGCCTCAGATTCTTTTCTTTTCTTGCTGCTCAAGCCTGGAAATGGAGGGGGAAAAAAGCTATTAAAAACATTTGTCCAAAAATATCTAGGGCTAGTGATGTTCAAAACCACTTTTATTATTTTACTTTTACTCCTTGGGAAGCGCGTATTTAGCACCATATTGCTGCTTTGGGTGCTAGCATGGGAGACCAATGTAACTGTGTTCCAAATCCCATTAATAGTAAAAATAGGTTAGTTTACTAACACTGTAGGTAAGACAGCCATGTCTGATACTCTTCAGCAGCCAGCAATCCACTTAGCAGCCCCTCTGTAAGTGCTTGCTTTTGGAATACCTTGGGTATTTTATCTAGTTTCCACTGTTGGGTTAGGTAAATTAGAGCAGTTTGTTTCCAGCAAACTCACCTTAGAGTGAGTAATGTGCTTCTAAAGGTTTTCTGTCAAAGTGCTTGAGATATGATGTTAGGAGACTTTTAACAAAATATTTGGTTTTAGTTAAAAATAGCAAAGGCAAACACACTGCTCATCAATATTGGGATAAACTGTAAATGATAGCTTTCAACAGAGTAATAGAGCATAGCAAAAAAAGAAGAGCAGCAGAGGCAAGTAAAAAGCAAAATAACTTTGAAACTCTACTGATTAAGATGCTAAAGTAGTTTGCAATGTTTATTACAAAAAAGCTAATCAGAGTTTACATTTTATCATGCACAGTAAAGAACTCCTGACAGGCATTGTTATAATATGAAATGCTTCAGTCTCCAATAGAGTTTAATTTAGAGCAACAACAAAGAAAGGAAAAAAGAAATAAAACAATTGAAATGTTACAAGCAGACTGCCTTAAGCTCAGGGGATGCCTTTCAGAAAACTGTTTGGTAGAAGCAATGCAAACTGAGCCACTACCCTGGGAATGGTATTTTTCCTGAAATTGTTTCAGATTGAAGTGTTTATAGGAGGCAGTATATAGGTTGAGTAAGCCACTGGCTAAAATATTGGGGAAGTATAGCAGTTTATCAAAGGCTAATCACTCTGATTACACAAACCATTCACTGGAGAATTAAAGATTCCTGCATCATTACTGATCAGATCAACAGATGTCTATACTGTTATCAGTTAATATTAACTTGCTAATAAATATGTTTACTAAACATATTCAACTAGAAAAAAATTTGACACGTCTTGTACAGATGTGTTAATTTCTTTCAAACACATTTTTGCCTGAGAGAGCCTTGGACACTGTATTGATTTCACTCTTGCCCAATTGCTCGGTGATGCATAATGATAGACTATGCATATCATGATTATAAACCAGTCAAAAATTTTTTATTTATTTTAGCTACAATATTTTGTTGTTATATTTGCAGACTTGAGGCTGAGAAGATGGTTCTACTTTTGGCTAGTAATTTTTCTGCAGAAGCTATGAGAAGGCAATTTTTTTTTGTCATTAGCAGCCCTCAGGATCTCCATATTTTATTTCCCTGGCAGTCAGATGTATGAGCTGTTACAGAGGACAGAGTTGAGCTATAGAACACAGAATACACCCTGCTCTGACTCATTTTCTGTCACCGATACAACTGTATGATTTGCTTTCTTAATGTTTGACTTTGTGTCAGGCTTGGAAGAAAATTAATTGGCAGAGAACAAGCTCAGATAAGGTGGGAGCATGATGAAGGACCACAAAAACTTAATCACAGTGTTTCTTGCAGCATGTGTTGAGCAGGAATTCCCCATCTCTGGTTCAGTACATCATAATGGTGGGAGCTCTGGGACACTAGACTTCTACTGGAATCTCCTGGATCCCAGGCAGCCCAACTATTATAGCCACATGATATATGACTATAGACATAGCAGTCTTTCTTTCAGATTTTACATTTCAAATTAGTCGAAATTAATCACTCCAGTACTGCGTGCAAGGGACCAGTACAACTTACTGCCACAAGAGAGCATTCCCACTTTATTCCCACTCCATTTTATTTATGAAAATGTTTCCTCGCATAACTGGAAATTAACACACCACCATTTTACTAGATAGACTTTCTTCTGTTTCTAAGGCTGTTGTCTTCCCTTAATCTTTTCTACTGTCTCTGCTGAAAAAAGTCTTTTCTTCTTTCTCTGAAGTTTGTACTGCCTTCTTGTCTCTGTTAGAATGCAGTACACATCTCTGTAAATCACAATGTATATCTTTCCTTCTATCACTCAGACACTGCTCTTATAACTTGTAGATTGAATTATCAAATTTATTCTACATTGACTGCTTGAAAAAGCTGGGCTGTCATGTGGGTGCTTGGCTGTGGAGTGATATTATTCTCACCAGACTGTCCTAGACCTCTGAAGGCTCTTGTGATTTCCAGACATAATTCACAAAATTTGGATTTTCATCTGTGGTCTCCTAAGTAACATCTTTCCATGCTTTGTTCAGATACTGTAACATTGTTGGGACACTCATGTTGATAAGACCCTCTCTTTCCATTTTTTATTGTCCGTAGAACAAAAATTTTAATAAAATTAATTTACTCCAATGAAATTCTAGTCAGGAGATAGTCACAGTATGGTGCAAAGTCAATTCATTCTCTCAGTCTTTTCAGGGAATTGGATTTGAGATGGTTTCTCCTGTGTTCTTATGGGAAACATAAATGCTCTCCTTCCAGCAAAAGCACTCATATCTCTCAACATTCCCTTTACTCTTGGGCACTGCATTCTGCTGTCTTGGCATTCTTGACATGGCTTGCACCATGGATTCCTGGTGTTACCCATTCCCCGGCGTGTGCCAGCACTGCCATCAGCATTTGTTCAGGGTGCTGTACATCACCAACACCAGAGATAGATTCACTGGCTATTTTTCCCCACTGTCAAACAAGGAGTTTCACGCTCTTGTTTATTATGGAATACCATCTCCAATTCCTTGTTTAGAGCTTAATCCTAAATCCATTAGAAGCAACAGAAATTTGTTCCTGTTGTCCCAATTAATTTCAGGGTATTTTTTCTGTATTTACAAAGATGTTCATATTGCTTTTGAAAATTTGCCTTCTCCTTGGTGGCTGTAGTATATAAATAAAAATTTCTTATTTATTTATGTCTTTATTTTCCTAAGCTTACGTATGAGAAAAATTGGGTGAGTGCAACACTGGGTTTAAGTATACCGCTTAGTGGGTTGTATTTCAAACAACATAATTTCCTTTACTCCTTTTCACTCTTGCTATCTGTTTCCATCCTTCTCCATTCATATTAACCATATCATCATTTTACATGAAAGGAAGTTTTTCTTTAGCACTGGGCTCATAAAAATAAAAGAAAATACAATGAGTGAATATCACTGAGAGCCAATTTTTCTCAGCTAAGTTTTAACGCCAGTTCAGGCTACCTACGGTGAGCTGTGATAGAAGAAAGAAATGAGACTTCAGGCAGCTTTCTAAGGAATGAAAATCATTCCTCTCGCTGCACTGTTGTTGCACAGGGCCAGCAGGTTAATGGCAGAGGAGCTTTAGAGCACATAGGATTCACTGGCTGCAGAGGACAGAAAAGCACATGAGCAGGGCTGTAGCCCATGGATTTCTGTGGTGGTGTTAAGCATCCACAGGTGCATTGCTCAGCAGAGGAGTGGCAGGAGCTGTTTGTACTGGACCATACTAGAACAAGACAATTTTTTTGTCTCCCGTGCTGACTGTGGCCAGATGTGTATTTGCTTGGCTATTCTTGAGAGGAGTTTAATTTTTTTTTTAATACTGAATTTCATTATTATAAATCAAATAACATTAATCAAGCCCATCATGCCTCTTAAATTTATTTTTTTATTAATCCAAGGAATTTGGTTTTCGCATTTGCTACACTGGCAAGAAAATCCTAACTATTACAAACTGCCAAGAGAATATCTACATCTCAGTGCAGAATTCATTGTATTTATTCCTATTCACTCAATATCTTTAAGAAAGGAGGTGTCATTCCCAGTAACTCTTCATGCACAGACACTATTTGACTATGAATTGCAACCTCAGCCAATGCCACTTTGATTTTACTCCTATCTTTCCTTTCACAGGGCCATTCCCACAACTTTTACACCTCCCTCCAGGTAGGCAGACACTCTGAGGCACAATGTCAATCATCAGACATGAAAAATATTTCAGTATTTTAAAGTACTTTAGAGTATTTTTCACAGACTCAAATGATAGAGATCCAATGACTTACCAGGGGCTTTGCTCGTAAACACACCCCTATGCTATGCTCAGAGCTCAATATTTTTTTTCTTATTATTTTCATTCTTATACTTAAAACAGAAACACATTTCCTCCTAGAAAATGCTGACAGCATATCTTGGTATCTCAAGGCAGAAAGGTTGCTTTACCCCAGGCAGTGTGCTGGCAACTTGCACATGGACATAGATGACTGAGCTGCCTATAGGCACCCTTGCTTTCATTGTTTCCATAATTCAATATGTTTAAGGACAGCCATGCTAACAAACATTAGAAAAAGGAGTGGGAAGTGAAACTCTACAAGACTTGAACTTCAGAAATGCAGTACAGCTAAAAGAAGGCAGCGTTCAGAGTAAAAGTATAGGAGAGATTTGTCATGCAAATATAAGACCTCTTCTGAAGCTGAGAAGTCACATGTAATCAAAGTGAAAAGAACTGCTTAAAATAATAAAGCAGAGATTTTCCTAATGCTTTTTAACATGTGGTTTGTAAGTAAATCTTTAATAAATTACATATTATCACAAATAATTTACTGATTACTACCTTTTGCTACATCTAACTAATCCATTGTGTGCCACACACAAAAGCACTCCTGAGTGAGCTACAACAAAGACTTAAGCATATGTTCTGAGTCAAACAGATTTAGCAAAATTTTTTTGGTCTCTTAAACAAGTTTGGATTACAGTAAAAATGCAATTAAAAGAATACATTTCCAAGCTGCCAAAGGTAAAATTCATTCATATGAACAAGAATTGCACTGTTGTGCAGCTGCAGAAGGAAAAGACATAATGTATATGGCAGAAATAATTTTACCTGGGTTACTACCTGAATTTTTATTATTAACTATAACCTTTTGAGAATTAGTTGGTTTATGTTTAAGAAGTGCAGATGATTGAGTTTAAGCCAGAGTCGCGTGAGATAAAAGGTATACAGGCACAACTCAGTATGATTCCTTAACCACTTAGTGAACTCATAGAGAACAGGACAGCAGAAAGATGAACTGAGTTACAGAGACATTATTCCCTCTAAGTATTGGACAAGAAATTCTCGGTCACTGAGGTAATTCTGAAATATGATTACTAATACAGTCTGTTGAAGAAAGCCGTAAGAACGACATGATGCTCCCTCTCACCACACAGTTGGTGAAAGAGCAAAGAACATAAAGATATGCATGAGCTCGGAATTTCTGCATGCATTTTGACCTCTGCAAGAACATTTCTTTTGAGATCTTTTGAATGGACATGTACTGTGTACATTTGAACAGATGTATATACAGTTTTACTGGGGAAGTATTGTTTTGGTTTCGCACATATGATGGTACACCAGAACGACATCACGGTGCGATTGCAAAATTTGAGGCCAACTTGAAAGCTTCAGCTGATGATTTATTTCATCATAAGAGGAGGTGCTCTCTTCTTTTATTCTTTTTCTGTGCAGAACATGACACTAAGACTTGAAAACCTCTGAGAGAATTTTGTTCATCCATAAAGAAGCTGAAAGATCACCTATGACTGTGGAATGTATTTTTCCCACATTTATACTGTACAGGGTTCTTCATAAGGCCTTGGAAAACATCTTGGAAAGTGGAAAAGATCTTGTGCGATGCTTTAGAACTAGCTTACCAAACAGATTTATTACAAACTGTTACATTCTGTGAAGTAACACGAAAAAATATTACAGGGAACAATCAGTAGTTCTATTTCACCAGACATTCAGGACACATTATGAAAAGCACTGATTCAATTATTTGCATTCTAATGTACTGAGGAGCTTCCTGTAGTATGTTTCATAAAACCCTTCATTATAACTATAAATCTGCTGTTAAACCCTAGCTACAATTATGCATTTTCATGAAAATCATGGTATTTGCAAGCAAGAGTAGAAACTAAGATGTTCGAGGATTTTGTTCATTATGTAGTGATTAAAAAATTTGCAAATATTTCAAAGCGTCTACGTCTGTGCCATCTAACCATGACATCACTGAGTAAGTCTTTTTACTGATACTAGCCTGCATAAGAAGAATATTAATATCTCAGATGCAGCAAATCATTAAGGTTTTTTTCCAGCCTAAATGATTCTATAATTCTGTGAATATTTCCATGAGTGTACTGACAAAATATGATAACAGTTGCATGGAGCTTTTCTTTTTCCAGTGCAATAGCTCATCTCACTAGAAGAAGCTTTCAGTTGTTACATGAGCTCAAACTGTAAGACTTACACACTTACTTTGCTCTGCAGTAATATCAGATATGTGCATATTATATTTTTTGGTGTGTTTGTTTGCATCTCATTTGGCTCAGAATTTATCTAGTGAAATACAGCCCTTATATATTACTAATATACTGTAGTATAACACCAGCAAAGCACGAGACAATATTCTGTCTAATTGTTTTGATCAAACATGACATAGACTTTGTACTCGTGCTAGACACATATTTCTGCAAGTTATAGCTTTCACAGTACTCGCTTTCATTTTTCTGTAATCCTGTCTGTTTCAGACCCTGAAGAATGCAGCACAACCGTTTCAGTTTTCAACCTGTCAAGACTTTGCACAAATGATTTGTCAAGAAAAAGTCTAATTATGTCTGGCTTAAGGCTTCCATGTTAAACAGGAACAATTGCAGTGACTGTGAAAGAACCGCCTCCTGGCACTTGAGCAAAATGTGAAAGCAGCATGATTGTCCTGCCTTGTTTCTTTCCATCAACACCCTGTGGTCAGAAAAAGAAACTACCAAATACTTCACTTCCATTTCTATCAGTTTCTTGTGACTGGCAGCACCTTGGCATTTGCCTTGTACTGTATGTGAGTCATACTGCTAGGACAACAAGAGAGCCCGTTGAATACAAAGTCTGAAACTAAGCAGACATCAAGCCAAGAGCTGCTACAGCAGCAATCAAGCAGATTAGCTTAAGTAATTCTGATGAGCATGTTACAGCTTAAAATGAATGAGAATGTTTTGAGGAAAACCATAAATCAAGCCATGTGTAAGTGACCTGGTGCTGTGAAACACTTTATATAATACGCCCATTAACTATGCGTGGTTTTTTCAACATCCTGACATATTGGCAACCATCTTACTTTATTTGTTATTTTCAAAAATATCTTTCCTTTCCCATAGAGTCTACAAACAGCACCAAAACTTATATTTTTTATTGAGGATGTGATCCAAATGATCATTCAGTTGTTTCATCATTAGTATCAGTGAAAGTCTTCCAGAGACATTGTGTCTGGGTGTTTTGAAGCAAAATCCTGTGAAAACAATACTGATACATAGCAAGTAAGCAACTGCAAGTATGGCAAAACCACTAGAGCACAAGCAGATTGCTCCTATGGAAATTTGGCCTACATTCAAAAAATGACTGCAGCCTTGGGAGCCTTCATTTTATGATGGTGGTCTCAAGACAAATAAAAATGTCTGCTGATTTTTTACAAAGGACTGATCACCTACACCCTGAAAACTGTTTTTGAAGTCTTTAGTGTGTCTCTAAGCCAGCAAGACCACATCACAGAAGGTTATCCTGGCCAGAGGAAATGTTTACCACAACTAAAATGCTAACGAAACCTAGAACTTCACTTTGCCTCCTGCCTCATGAATCTGCCCTGACATAAGCAGGAGCTGCAAAGTTCAAAACTCTTGGGCAATGACAGTTTATTCTTACCCGTCTGCATCTGCTGGTTAACAGCTCTCACTAGTCTGTAACTGGACAGAGCATAGTAGAAGACTGAAGGTCTTACCGGTGCTATTTTGTCTCCTAGGAAGATGTGGACTGACTGCTAGGGAGACTAATTCACCCCTTTTTGTGATCAGAAACTCACTTCATCATTGACCTGCAGAAAAGTAGGGACAAGGGACGTACCAAAATACGGGGAAAAAAAATGTGATGTTCTCATCTTTTGAAAAGGAAATGAAATAAACCGATAATTCTATGAGAGGTAGAGCCTCCTAAGAGCAGGCACTTAAATTGAAATTTCACAATCCCAAACTTCAGAGTGTTGACAGAAGCCTCTGTAGACTTGGAGAATTGCTGAGGTAGGATATCCTCTTCACACTGAGCAAGGGGGCTTCTGTTTTTGTGGAAAACTTTCTCGAGATTGGTGCTGTGGCTTCCTGTATAAGACATGGTATCACTGATCTATACCATAGGCCATTTGTGATCAGCATCAACTTACTGAAATCTCCTCAAGTATTCCTGAAGAAGACCTATGGAATGAGTAGCTGATAAGTGGTGCTTAAAGACAAGTGTCAATACTTGGCTTCTGCCTGATCTGAGCACAACAGTTATGTTAATCACAATTAAAAACCTTACAAAAATCTGTTAGTCTTTCAATATCATGACACTTGGTGACGCACTCACAGATTTTCATGCAACCAATTATATTGACCAGAATAACAAGAAACAGCCTTTATGACTGCAACATTCTGGTATTTTCCCTCAGAACAACTAACAGATATGTTTGTGTCTCACCAGATGTGTTCTCATGTATTTCTGCTGCTGGGTATCAGGCTACGTGCCTGGTGAATGTGAATTAGTGTCTTATTCATCAAGTTAGAATATAGAAAAGAGCACTTCACTCAGTGGTTCAAATCATCCTCTTCAAAATTGACTTGAAGGTAGTGGATTAGGTCCTGAATTAAGGGATTGAGGTACTGAGTGTGGAAGGACCTGAGTTATTCTCTTAGGGTTGATCTGGTGACTGAGCTTGAAGTGCTCAACTGGAGCTCTCCTTCAGGCAGTATAGACTCAGACACATCATGTTCAATCCCTTGCTTAACTGCTCATGAGGACTGATTTCTAACGTTTCAGGAATCAATGTGTAATCAAGAAGGGTGCCTGCTCAAAGTGTACAGAATAGTCAACATTTCAAAGTTCAGTATTTGCTGTGCAAAGTCCACACTATACTCTATACAGTGCATTTGGTGGATTATGATTTCACATCCCAATATACTGCACACTAAGAAACCCTTAAAGTATGACTAAAAATAATTATGCTGTGTTAGGGCTCCAGTGATACCTGAGGAAGTTACACACAGATTAACATAGTGAAGATAAAAAGCCTGTAGTAGTGGTTAGGAAACTGCTGCCTTCTTGGAATAAAAAACAAAACAAGTCAAGGATTCATTTCTTCAGTACTCACCTAGAAAGGGATTGAAGGGTCAAAACCAGTGCAAGTATCAGGTAAAGTTGTTCTATGCTCTTAGTGAGTTGGCTGGGAACACATTGAATGATAATCAGGAACTTTTCCTCCATGTTCTGGAAAGGAAACCTGAAGCTACTAAGATCACAAAAGGGAACCATTATACCTTCTCAAAACAGATGAGCCATGCGACTGATGAAACAAAAGCTCTTATCGTATTCAAGTAACAGTACTTGACAGAATACGAAGTTTTAATTTCTCAGGTAATGTTTTTTCTGGTTCTTGTTCCTTTTCTAAATTTAAAGTGTAATTAGTATTGGAATTATTAACACAAAAGGAATTCTTCAATTTTCAGATAATTTTCAGCAAGAATTGTGTGGAAAAAAGAAAGGTACTTTTTTTCTTGCCAAATCCATAGATCTTTTTTTTGGATGTGTATACATTTTAGCAAAGGGATTTCTGTTTTCAAGAAATCTGTTTTATAACGGCATGTTCCTTCTCTGCAACAAAGGTGTTATAAGGATGTCCATCACAAAAGCAGATTTACATGATTTTCTCAAGATTTTTTAAAACTTTAACCACCTAATTCAAATGTTCTCAGGGCAGTAACTGTATTTTTAAGAAGAGCACATAGACACTCCTGATTAATTATGTTTGCTTGGATTGCCTCTTGCTATGTTTTAATAATTAGGTGAAATATACAATGGCAGAAAATAGGGTTTGCAGTTCTCAGAACCAAGTAACTGCCTTGTTTACCTCAACTACTTTCCGCTTCCCCTTCTCTCTCTACTCGTATGTCTGGCAAAAGCCTTGGCCTTAGCTCAGGTCCTAGTCATACAAGGTCCTTTAGAGGTCTGTGTTAGTAACAGAAAAAACTTCTAGAGGGTCCAACAGCACATAGAAAGAATAGGAGAAAAATGTCACAGGACATAAAGCCTGATAATTGTTTATGGGAAGAAAACCACAGGACACTGTTTGTGATGGTTCTGGGGAGCATGGGAATTTGCATAGTGTGCCTTATATAAACCATGTTTATTATGAAGCATGGTTTGGCTAATATGAAAAGGAAGAGATAAAGAGTTTCATATTTATTTGTACTTGGTTTGTTTTTTAAAAGTTTAATCCTGATCTACGTCCAATTCCATTCTGATTTAATTAGTTTTTTTCCCCCTGCTACCATGTATGTCTGTGGAAGAAGGTTCGCATGCCTTTGGGGTAGTACAGTGACTGTACAGTGTCCAGTAAACCTGATAAAAAGAAACATTCTAAAATGCAAAGAAAAGTAGAAATGTTTATTTGATCATAATGTATTTCATGAGCATATTCTTATACAAGAAAATGTTATTAAATATAACTGGTGTTATTTAAGTGAAACAGTGTATGAAGTGACAAAAGAGAAAAAGCAGTATTTGGTAATGTGAGTATAACTTATCTACATAGGAATCTCCTTTTATGATATGCATAATTTCAAGACAAAAATTTTGGAAATTCTGTTTCAATTAGTTATCTTGAGAAGTTTATGCTTCAGTTTTAAATCCCAGTTGCTCAGAATCTTCACTTGCAAGCTCTTGGAAACATCTGTGTCATCTTCTTAATGAAATCATGAAACACGATATTTTAAAGTACGTATGTTTGTATGGAACAAAATACGTTTTTGGGCCTGTCATTCCATGGCAGGATCCTCATCTCTGACTTAGTTACGTAAAATTTCTAAAAACAGTGGAGGAAACAATAACAAAAAAAGACTCTTAACAGAAATAGGCATAACACATTTCAAAGTGCAGATGCGTATCTTGGAAATTTATCTTCTGAAAAGTCTCTTCTTAGCAACTGAAAAGATAAATGATCTTCATTGAGAGCTTTCTAGCCATTTATCATTTCTATAATATTGGTCACTTTTCTGAGTGAAACTGACTCGTGAGCATATGGTACAGAGCCCTCAATTAAACAAGGAATTTAAGGACTTGCTGAGCTTTCAGGATGTGAGTGAAGTAAAAGACAGAGGTGGCCTATTTGACAAAAATCCACAGTCAGATCATCCTTCTTTGTCCATGTGCATGATTTAGGCCATAAGCAGAGGAGGGTCTTTGAAGCTCTGAATCAACCTTACAGCTGCATCAGCTGCAGACTTGAGTTATAGATATGTGTGGATTCTGAACACTCACTCCCTATGCAGTGTTTCTTCAAAGTTAAAAGCAGTTAATGGAGTTGCCTCAGATTTATATCAGATAGTAGTTCTATTTGGATATGATTCACATAGAGAAATTTAAAAATCTGCAAGTAATTTTATTATTTATTTATAGTTGTATTTATCAGAATAAAAGCTGAATCTATAATAGTTTAAATATCATAGGTTAACTTCTTTAAAAATACATAGTCGTGTTATCTCATAAATTGTCTTATTATTAAATAATTTCAAATCCACACTGCATATTGCTATGGTACTTCAGGTTTCCTTTTATATGGTAAAACAACTGAATGAACTGTGATGTATGTTCTTGGAGTTTCTTGCTGGGAAGGGAAGGGAAGGGAAGGGAAAAGGAATCCAGCATAAGAAAACCTCTTCCTCAATAAGCAGTCCAAACTGGGTCTATGGTTGTGTGTTTCAGCCCCGAAAGCTTACTAGCTTGCAGAAAATTTTCTGGAATGTCCAATTTTCTCAACAATTGCACGCCTGAAATCATCAGGCTGTAACAATCAAAAACATTGTCAGAGAATACAGTCATGAGACCCTTTTTATGTATGGAATGTGCAGGCTGGTCTTTTGTTGCTTTAGAAAGAAACTTTAAGAAGTTGGAGAATCCAGTGTGCCCGGATTGATCCTTGATCCTCCAGCCTTCTTTTTTTAACCACTCTGATAAATTTGCGGACAGAAAGACTGTAGACTCCATTTCAGTAGTTTACAACAAAACTGGGTAGAGGCCTCCTGATAGGACCCTATGACCTAGAGAACTTTGCCCCAGAAGATGTCTTCCCAAATACAGAGGTTTTTCGCATCTATTCCGCCAAACCTAGCCTTGGATAACCGACTTTAAAAAAAAAAAAAAGCAAAATTGATGCATCCAGTAGTGCATTGGTAACAAATTTGTTCAAGTCTTAGAAATTCTAGGCTACTGCTACCTGTTTCAAGTGATCCAATATCACTGGAGTAGACTTGTCTACTGAAGCAGCAAGGGCTGCAGACAACTGAGAAGCCTCTAAACTTAGCTAGAGATGGGTCAGCATAATTATATCTTGCTCTCTGGCATAGCATGCTGACATGTAATTATAGCATTTTGATAGCGGGTTGCAATGACACAGTGCATCAGATAGCGAAATACAGCAGTGTCCCAGATTTGTCCTTAGAAGAATGCTAGCTCCTAAGAGTCCTGTAAATCTCAGCTGCAGTTTTCCCGTTGATTTCATTTCAGTGCGCAGGTGTTGTGGTTTAACCTCAGCTGGCACCTATGTACCACACAGCTGCCTGCTCACTCCCTGCTCCCAGTGAGACAGGAAATAAAACTTGTGGGTTGAGATAAGAATAATTTAATAATTAAAACAAAGTAAAATATAAAAATAATTAAAAAAAAAAAAAAAAAGAAGAAGAAAGAAGGAGAGAGAGATGAAACCTGAAAGAAACAAGTCATGCATAGTACAGTTGCTTACCACTTGCTGACTGCTGATTAGATTCTCAAGCAACAACCAGCTCCTCCTGAACAACTTCCCCAGGTTTATATACTGGGCATGTTGCTTTGCCCAGTGCAGGTCAGCTGTCCTGGCCATGCTCCCTCCTAGCTTTTTGTGCACCTCCTCCTTCTGAGAGCGTGGGACACTGAAAAGTCCTTGACTTTAGGTAAACGCTTCTGAGCAACAACTAAACCATTTGTGTGCTACCAACATTATTCTCATACTAAACCAAAACACAGCTCTATACTAGCTGCTAGGAAGAAAATCAACTTTATCCCAGTCAAAACCAGAACAGCAGACTAGTGAGTTTTGCCTGAGAAACCACTAAAATAAAAACTGAGTAACCATGTGAGGATTTGATGATTTTGGTAATAATTACAGTCCGTATGATAGAAGCTTACCTGAAGCCTTGAGATGTGGTAAAGCAAAGTTTCAGCAAGTTCTGTCCAGGATAACAAAAAGCCTTGTTAATATCTAGCTCTCATTCAATGTTATAAAGTATTAAATATTAACTCAGAATTATTTGCAAGGGAAGCCGAAGCAATCCAGAAACTAATTTATAAATTAATTTCTCCATTAATTTCTCCATGTAACATTAGCTGTGCATATATATCTGAGTGCTGTTGGTGTCCAATGGAAATAAGCTAAGGGGACTACTGTCTGCTGATAAAAAAAACACTATTACTGCTCTGCCAAGACTGGTATGATTGTGAAATAAATTTTTCTGTTATTCACAAATCAGAGAATAGAAAAAGATGTCAAACATATCTAGTTTAACAATTCATTCAGGACAATAATAAACTTCCTCATTGAGTTATTCCATCAACTACAGGTCATTACTGGTTTTCAAAATGAACTAAAAGGAATGTCATCTCTGACAACCATAACCTGGTGACCATCTACCTCTATAGATACCCCAGCTCTGAAGGACAAGCTTTAAAAGTCATATTAGATGGGCTTCAAGCTAATAACATATTCAGTGTGGGATGGAAAGATCTATTACTGTTACTGCATATCACCATATGTTGCCCTCAAAGTTCTATAATAAAATATTCTAAGGGGATTCAAGGTGTCCTACATACACAGTGACGTGTCTACATTAAATGTCTTTTTCTGTAAGGCAGGAAATCATCTCTTCTACTGATTATTCTCTCTATTCAGTGATAGGACATATGAGAATGGTTCAAAGCTCTACCAGGGAAGGTCTAGGCTGGACATTAGGAAGCATTTCTTTAACAAGCGGGTGGTCAAAGGGGCTTCCTGGAGAGGTGAGTGATTGATGCCCCAAGCCTGTCAGTGTTAAGAGGCATTTGGACAGTACCCATGATAATATGCTTTAACTTGGTCAGTCCTGAACTAGTCAAGCAGTTGGACTACTTGATTATTATAAGTTTACTACAATCTAAATATTCTATTCTATTCTTTTCTATTCTATTCTATTCTATTCTATTCTATTCTATTCTACTGATGTCTCTGTTTAAAAATTCTGCACAGGATGACAGTTTTAAGACATATGAGGCTACACAATGATAGTCACATTTTTTAGGAACTATCCCACCTCCGGAGCATGCAATTCAAGACAGACTATCCAATGTCATACAGAAGAAAGACTGAAAATATTTGTGGGGTTAAGTGCGAGCTTTGGTCCTCCTGGACTTTTGGAACTGGAAATACACCTTCATTTGCCAGGATTCTGCTTGTCGTTGTTGTACAAACTAATACTGTATCATTCAGTGCAATATCTGCTTTCTAAAGAAAGGAGAATTTAATAAGCTTTTAGAAAAAGAAGTGCCACTGGATATCAGTTTCATCCTATTTCTGGTCTCCAGACCTCATCTTAGCAGTCATTTGTTCATTGTGTAGCAAATGCTTCAACTGCAGTTCAAACTAGGTCAAAAGCAGCCCTTAAGCAGCAACCTTTGTGTTCTGGAGACACTTCACACTGGAGATAAGGCTCCTTCTTTTTATTGCTCTGCCTTTTTTTATTACCTATGGGCATCTTCAGTGCCAGGATGCATTTGCATCCCACTTATACCCAGTCTGCCTGCAGAATGCTTTGCCCCTGCATTGTGCTTCCATCCAGATACTTGCCGTGCTGGAAGAACTCAGGTATTCCAAGAGGTTGAGACCTTTTGAGATGAGATTACACACTGATTGCACACTCATTTGAGATGAGGTGCACACTGGAGGAGAACGTGCTTTCAAGGAGCAATGATCAGATAACTTTTACCCCAGGGAGTGTTCCTGGATCTGTACAGCCTGTCTGCCTTGATGGATTCAGAGTAAGAGTTTAACAGAATGGATGTGAATAGGTCTATGTCACTTGACCTAGGGATTAAATGTAGCTGAATGGCAGAGTTTCCAGAGTCCAGAGACTGAAAGGTAAAGTCTCAAATACTTGCAGATCTCAGCAAAACAGCAGCAATAACTACTGGAAGCATACTGCATCATTCAAAACCTGCAAGTTCTCCTTGAAGCTGACTCTCGCTCCTAGTTTCAGGACCAGTTTAAACAGAAGAAAAAATGAGATTGAGTTTGCTATCATTTTTCATCAGAACCAATTGATGCAGGAGACTATTTCAGTATCTACATCTTTCCATTATTCTCAAACCCAGAATGAATGCACAGAAGAAATTCTTAGCTAGCATATTCAAAAATCATGGGAATAAACTCTTTTCCTTGTGTATATATGTATGTATGTATATATGTATGTATGTAGAATACACTTGGACAAGAGGAATTGGATGGAACTGGGACCCTAACTATTTGATAATATTATTTTTGGTGAAAAATTCTTTTTGTTTTTATGGTCGTGAAATAGTGGTCGATGTCTATAAATTCTTGAGTTGCAGTGCTAGGAATGTTCCAATATTTTGTTTTTTGATATAAACTTGGCAATGGAATAAAAATATCAAAATAATTAGTCTGCAAAATATGTACTCCTAAGAAATGTGACAGGCAGCAAGCAATTAATAAAAAAAAAATTCAAAAACTGGAATTATATTCGTGTTACCTGTATTTGGGTCACGCAGAAGTTATATCCACCTTATAGATACATAAACCTCAGGCTCTCCTAGAGTTACACTTGTTGTACTTTCATATTTTTCACATTCAGGTTAATGAATTTATTTTTATAAAAAAAGTATCACACTTGATTAGCACTGTAACAAATAACTGAAAACACAGGTGATAATTTTGGAAAGCGATACCAGAAGACTAGTAAATCATTATCATAGATTGTAGCAGCTTTCCTTCTGATACATTGCTTAAAGCCCTCGCCCTAAGATTCTGCTTGATCTCATTCAAATTTCTAGACCTTCAGAGAGGTGCAGCAGATCTCCCACAAACCACTGACTGCAGAATTAGGATGTAAATGCAATCACTACTTTACTATTTTCTTGAGAAAATATTCTCAGCTTTCTTATTATTTATTTAGATAATAATCTGAAAATAATATTTTTCTGCATTTTAAAATTAAAAACTAAATACTTAATTGTGCTTGCCTGATGGAGTAATTCTCTGCCGTATAGCCTCACAAGGACATATTGCACACATTTCTGCGGGGTGTATGATGCAAGTTAACTCTGAACTGGGCTTACAGTAACTAAGGAACAGTATGTTATGATAGGGATATACAAGAATGTCATTTGCCCACAATAACAAAGATACTTTTCTGCAGCATGCAAATTTAACTATTTTCCTGGTGTAGCCAGAACTTCATTTCATCATGTCCAAGAAGTAGTTCAAACCATTGACGTGGAGTTGATCATTCAATCTCCTGGAGCACATCCTACGTTTTTCCTTGAATTGGTGAGTAGCTGAAAGGTTAAATTGTGACTGACTAATGGACAGCTCTTATGGAAAAGACTATGGCAGTTCTAGTAACATTACTGCACTCTTTGTATTATTGTACATATTTTGATGGAAAATTACTCAGGGACCCCATACAGATCTTCAAGAATAACATCCTTCAGGATTTTCTCCTATTCAGGACAAGAGCTGATGTTATTCTCATCACCATAAGTGTATAATTATATTTCTCTGGTGAATATGGTGATGCATGTATCCTTGGAGGATGTCAGACTGACCTGCTAGTACAGAAATGTGTGTGGCCTAACATTTCCTAAAGCCTGGTTCTTAACACCCTTGTGACTCAAAGGAAAAAATATGAGTGGATTTAAACATGCAATTATGTCCAGGAATCTCAGGTGAATAAAAGCCAATGTATACAAGCTAAATCTCTGTTTTTACAACTGCCAGAACCTATTAGCCAACTGAGTTGTTCTTGGGTAGCCAAAGTGTCCTCCATTGGTTTGACCTAAAGAAATTCTGCTTTGTCTCTGAGCTATTCACCATTCTTCGAGTAGACTGAGGAGGAAGAAATAATATCAGATTTATATACTATCTTAACTCTTTTCTACGTATTTTCTAAATCTTATGCATCTTGGGCAGTACTTTTTGCTTTGAATGTATTTCTACTGTCCTATTAGAATGAAAATTTATTCTGATCCAGGGAAGAACATTTTTTACATTAGGAAGAAAGGTGATTTCCTTTTCACCATATTGAATTTACTCACCACATGAGTAATAGTATTACTCATGCTATTGACCTGTCGACCTGTGGAGATTCAGACCTTTAAAGTGCTGAAAAAGCATATTTATTATTGTGTAACTTTATTGAGATACAACAAATTCCTTTACCTGCACCCTTCCTTCTGCATAATTGGGTAAGAAATACTGGCATGGTATTTACATCTCCTTCCTTTCTCCATCAAGATATCACAAGCTACAGTGGAAGCCAAGACACAAGCTGTCCCTGGGGAATTAATTTTCAAAAAGATTAGGAAGTCATATTTTCTTTTGTATACTTGCCTGCCAGGACCGCAACTTTGTTACATATGTGTCAGGCAGAACCTACACTCTGTATTTCCTTTCTCTCTGCAGGGCAACATCCTGTCTACTTTCCTTCCTCCTTAATAGTTTAGCACTTTGGTATCAACATCTTAGGACAACATAAGAAGAAAAGAAAAGCTGATTTCTGAACAAGGCAAGCTTAGCTACAATCCCCTCACCTTGTGTAGATGTCCCCGAAGACAGCTTCATATTTGAGATACAGATGTTGAAAAGAGGTTTCTCAGTACACTGCATGTAGTTCAGTGTTTTTCAACCAGTGCTTTTCCTTGTCTTCGGTACTTTGTATTTCTCCTGGACATTTCAACTCATTATATTTCTCTCAGATAAAATCCTTCAAACTTGCAGGAGGGGGACTGGGGTGGGGATTGGGTGGGTGAGAAGCATTTTAAATGCAGATGGGACATTATGGAAATAAAGGTCAAATCAATGACAATTTTTATGTTAATTCTTTCTTACAGTTCTTGGGTCCTACCTAATTTGTCTTTGATGGATAACAAAGGAATTGCCTACAGCCTGTTTTTGAATATTAAGGAGGAAGTGATGTTAAGCAGCATCCTAGAATAACAGTTTGCAAAAAATTTCATAGAATCATAGAATATTCAGTGTTGGAAGAGGTCTTTAAGATCATCCAATCCAACCATCAATCCAGCACTGGCACTTTAACCCCTAAACCAGTAAATCATACCACCCAGCACAGGATCCAGATGCCTCTGAAACACCTTCAGGGATGGTAACTCCACAATCTCCCTTTTCCATTACCTGACCACTCTAAATGAAAATTTTTTTTCTCTAATCTAATCTGAGTCTCTCCTGTCTCAATTTAAGGCCATTTTCTCCAGGTGTTTTCACCACCTTTGACCTTAATACATATTGGGTGCAAATTCTCCTGCTTTTGCTTTCTTTAAGTAATATTCTGTCTTATGACTGTGTTCACAATATCATACAGTGGCAATCATTTTGATCTTTTTCATACTTAGTTTTTGTATGTTTCATATTCCTTGAATTGTTCACTATTTTGTCTGACATCCTTTGTTGTAATTATCATGACATATTTCTGAGCCTGATTGGGTCTCCTAGGAAGAGAACCTTGTTTTTCTTATCAGGAAAATAGGTGTCCAAAGAGTTTCTTTTCTTAAAAGCTGGGATTATACCTCCATCATTACTTCTTGAACTCATTTTGGTAATGGAGAGATGCCCTAGCTTTGGAATCACTGACAGGTGGCCCACAATTTGAAAAATGACTGCATTCCTGAGCTAGTATACTTTATATTCATTTGTAGGAAAGAGGAATTAAAAGTGAGAAGAGATGCATGCACAATGAAGTTAGTGCTGCGCATGTTGTATGACAGGAAGTTACAAGAGTTTAGTTTGTTAACATATCAAAACAAATCTAGAGAGGGATGTTCTTGCTTTCTATTGACACAGCTCAGAAAAAAAGTATACACTTGAGCATTATTTCAGAAAAGTAACCACATCCATCAACTCATCTGAGTTTGTACTGCTCTGGAATGGTAGGAGTAATGAGGACAAAAGAGCATAAAAAATTTAATCAAAGAATTATTGACACTGTAAGGGAACTCTTGGGACCATACAATCCAACCCTCCTACCCAAATCGAGGTCAGCTCGATTGAGCAGGTTGCTGACAACCTTGTCCAGCTGTGTTTTCAATGTCTTGAAGAACAAATACACCACAACCTCTCCTGACATTCTATTTCACTGTTTGACCACCCACAACTGGCACAAGAGTGAAAGTCTCTCTGTTAATGAAAAGGTATTGAGCTTAAACCAGTTAAGAGAGTGAAATTAGGATATGACTGTCAGGCTGTAGAAGTGGATTTACTGATCTAGGAATTGTTTTCCAGACCCAACATACTTTTTTATTACATGTTCATTTCTGAAACTGAAGAACTTGTAGTTGTCTTCTCCTACTACATTGTTAATCTTGCTTGCGGCTTTCCCTCGTCATTCCCTCATGTTGCTCTTCAATAGGTTTTTCATAGTTTTACTAGCAACCAATGCAACTGTCTCACTGTAACTGCACAGCACCATGCGAGCCTTCATTTATCTGGGATCTCACTAATTCCTGTTGAGTAGATTTTTGTCCCTTGAATTGATCTCTTTCTAGAAATTATATTTTTCAGTGTTTAGATAAAAAGTAGAGGTGAATGACTTCATAGTAAGGGAATTTTTGTGAAATAAATCAGCAAACAGTTTCAACTGTACTCTCTCAGATGAAGTAAACCTTAGTCAAACTAGAATAACACCTGGGCCTCCAATCTGCATCAACTAAGACAGAAACAAAATCTATGAGAAGTTACAAACTTCAGGACTATGTACATGGGGTGAGGTCTTTAATTCATTTTTGCAGCTTTAATCTAGTACCCACCTAAAAAACAAAAGACTGTTTGACAATAAGTTTTGGATAGCTGCTATTTTAATATCTCTAGTATATAAGCATTCCCCAGAAATTTCAACATTTGCTGACAAGCCACCTTAAATAGGGTCAATGAAACTTATCATATGCTTTATTATCCCTTTTTTCCTTTTACTTGCTCTTCCTCTTCACTTCCCTTCAGACTACCTTTCTCCATCCAATCTTATCTAGAAAATCCACCCCTAACTATCTTTTCCCTGTTGATCCCAGTTTTGCTACATCCACCTCCAAATTTTTGATGCTCTTACCTAGGTGATCTTGGTCTTATGGGGGGGTGGGGTACCTACTGTTGGGATGTTGGCCTTGAAAGATTCTACTACTCAGGAAGTCCCCAACAACACTGTTTGGTTTTCCTTGGGTTTGTGTCATTTCTGATTTAAGTGCCTATAGCCCATGAAATCCAGTCATCTGTAGATACTCTTTTCTTCTAACACTGTAATCTCTCATGTCCAGTAGCTTTTCATATCTATCATTTTGTACTAGACTGTCCATGTACCCTAACCTCAGATCAGGGAGTAGCTGGTGACCTACTCTTTTCACTTAGAACCCTGGTCACTTGTCTGTAACATTAGCACCCAGTAATTAAAAATATTATTATTTTCACTATGAATATGTGTTTTCACATGCATATAGGTGCATGTGTAACAGAAAAATACTGGCAGCACCTTTTGTGAGGGATTTGAGGGCAACAAAAGTACAGAACCAGGTCCCAAGGAAGGATTAAAAATGTAACAATCTGGTATGAGAATAATAAAAAAAGCTACTGGGGTAGTAGCAATCTCGCAGAGACAAGAAACAGTCTAGTTGCTTTCTAATAATCATTGTCTTAGTGCATCTATAGCCCTCTAGCATCCTTCCAAACATTCAAGTTCTTTAACTTGCTACCTTGATATCTCTCAATCCCTGCAAACGACTTGGGCATGCATGCAATCCTTCCCTTGCTCAAATAGTTGGGGTGCATTTGAAGATTTTTATAAGATCTCAGACACTGGCAACAGATTTCCTCTTTCAAAAATAATCCCATCCATTCAGGTGATCATTTTGCTTTCTTCCTTCCCTGTCTTTCTACCTCTGCGTGCACACAGCACCTTGTGAAAAAAAGCAGCAGTCAGTCCTTCAACACTAAGACACCGCTTTGAAAAAGAAGCCAGACATGGCTGTTTGAAGACAAAGCAATGAACATCTGCTATACTTTCAAGGCCACTGGATCTGTAGACCTATATTTTATTCAATTAGCATCAAAGAACTTGAGAACATATTATTTTGCTTTTATACAAAAAATGAAGACAAATTTCTAAGAGCAGTTCAATCTTTCCCACCTACATTTAATTGACCAAAATATTTAACAAGTACCAAGCCTGTAGGCAGGAGCGCCATGCTTAGTATTTTACTCTTTGCTCCTCAAGATAAAGGCCAAGCTCTGCACTTTTGAAAAGCAAACGAAAGAAATGGAAATACCTTCCCTTTCCAAAGATCTGCAGGTTTTAAAGGATACTGGGATAAAAAAAAAATCCTCAAAGCTGTCTGCATGGTGGCTAAACAAGATTAGGTAAAACACATCCTCTCCAATGCACACACAGAATATAAAACATCTTAATCCCTCTCCAGTATGGTACCATAGGCAGTTACTATGCAGAAGAAACTAGCATGCTGTAAGCAGGTCAACGAATACATTCCCTGTTGATCAGACTTTGTATCCTAAATCTTTGCTGCTGGACTCCTAAATGAACTGTACAAGACTACCAGTAGAAGAATTACAGAGAGATAGTTTTACCCTTTATTCTGCTAAAATGTAAATACTTCAAGTGTCTTCAATTCATAGATCATTATTATTATTATTAAAAGATTAATTTCAATGAAGTTGAGTATCCATCATATTAAAGTGAATTATTTCTCTTTTTTACCAGTCTAGCTACAGTAACACATTTTTATAAAATCCCAAAGCCCCCCACCCCCCACCCCCGATGATGTAACCACTAAAGCTTTTGTAAGCTTAAGGAATCTGGCCAAGACTCTTCCCAAATATGCCTGTCTCCCTATCAGTTGAATTAACAGAGAGCTAAATCCCTTCACTGCAAGCTACCACTGTTAGTTCCCAGTGAGTACATCATTTACATGTATCACCCTGCTCTTTCTTTTATTGTGTTCTTGTTTTGGTTCACTGTTTCCCTTAATTTGAAATGCCAGTTTCCCTTGCTGTACATTTGGAGGTATTTGGTAGCAGGACAGAAAAGACTTGTTATTGAAGCTGAATTAACCTAACAAAGAGAGAGGAAAAAAAAAATCAGAGCCTCACACAGAGCCATTAAACTTTCAACCACGGTTTCAATACTTAAACAGCATAAGCTTGGTACAAACACAGAGTTTCTTTAATTCACTTTTCTTTTTTGCTCCGTTGTGCATCATACATCTGTATCAATGGAATGGATATGTTTGATACATCCAGTTATAACAATGGTAGAAAGTATGGTATGTCTAAAGAAGTATTAAATCAGAGCTAATTCCGGTTTCTTATTTGTAACTATAGATTATTTCTTTTGTTCCTGAAAAAGCTGTTATTATCAGTGCAAGGACAGGTCTACAGTACTTCAAGTGCAGAGCTCAAATTGTACAGATTTGGCATATACAGTACAGTATTTGTTTCTTCAAAACCCACTGGGATTTCAAGTCACCAAGCATTTATTATGCTGAAACAGTCTTTTAAAATGGATTATTTTGAAAGCTTACAAGGAAGAGCTCCTCCATCTCTATTAGCAAGCTGTGGACTGGTTCTCTTTGTAAGAAGCTGCAGGGGATGGAAATACTTGGCATCACATTGCACTTTGCTCAGGAAAATGTTCAATATCCTAGTACAAAATACAATAAGAGAGCTGTTTACCATGGTGTCTATCACAATATCTGTTCAGAACTGCCAAAAAAACCAAGGGTCTTACAACAGAGATAACAAAATAGCCAGGAAGACAAAAATCTACTCAACACTTGATTTAGAGAATTTCTGTGGGAATCTGTGGTTCATGCTCGCGGATACAATGCTTCTTGTATAACATAGTTAATGTCCATTGATTATTCCCTCCACCACTGCAGTTGCACACGTATTGTACACAGAAAGGGGACACAAACACTGTGAATTACCACCTATGGTTTTATTAACTGAAGGGTAGATGAGAGGAGAAATATAATAAAAGCTTATGCCAGCACAAGTGAATGGACTTTTTAACAGCAAAGGGGGAAAATAAGAAGCATTGTCTTTGCAAGGTGTTATAGAAACTTAATGTGTTCTAGAAACAGGATGGTGGCAATTTTCATTACAGACCATTTTAGTTCTCTCATAATTAAAAAGCGAAAGGAAGCAAATCTTATTGCATTATAGATCAAGCTCTTTTTAAGGCTGATCTGACATGCACCTTCTCTAATGCAGCAATGTAAGGAAATGCCAAACAGATGCCCAGATACTCTCATTTGTCACCCTGCCTTTAAAATTCTGACTGTAGCAATGATTTGGAGTGAAATCAAGTGAAAGAAAACTATTTCAGGTTTAAATAAAATTTTAAAAATCCCAACAGCTCTTTTTAGGATTGAATTGAAAGACCTCAAAAAGTCTACTTGATTTTTCATATCCTGAAACAATATACGAGATGGGAACTATGCTATCCTTAACAATGGATGTATGAATATGTATTTTGAGCTATTTTGATCGAGCTGTTTGGGTTTTGTTTTCATTTTTTGTTGGATTTTTTTTTGCTTGGAGGAGTTAACAATATCTTTCAGAAGTTCCAGGAGCACCAGCATAATACAGCAATATCTTTAAGAAGATTGAGATAGTTCATGATTCCACGTATGGAAAAACTCTCTAGAGGCATAGTCCATACTGTGTTTTCAGTCTTATCAAAATACAGTCAAACCTATCACTTTTTAAGAGCTATCTGAATGTGTAAATCTGAGCATATATGTGTATGTGTCTGTGATATGTCTCCCTTGAACAGAAGCTTTATTCTGTGGTCGGTGCTTGATGTCTCTAGGTCCATCACAGGATTTCTGAAACCTTCACTACGCTGCCATTCACAATTAATCATTTTCTCAAAAAAAGTAATGCTTGAATTCCACCTTCCCTAATGGTGGGCATTATCAGAGCTCAGAGAGAAGAGAAGTTATTCTGAGGACCTCAAGTATCTCTGCATCAACAGTGGAATGTTAACATGGTGTAGATGAGTCACCAAAACAGACATAGAGGAGTAGGTTGAGAGAGCTGGCTTCTACAAACTCTTTGGTATGACCAGTGAAGGTCAAATGCATGAATGTGCTGAAATATTTTTTTAGTGAGCCATTAGTAATTTGAGTCAAGATAATAAAAATATTTTTAAATAGCAATTTCATTTGTCACAAGTGGTTCATTATAGAATCTTTTCTCCTTCTCTGTCTCCATGTCCCTACTAACTTGTTTTATTTTCAGTTTTCAGTCTAAGACATTAAAGCCATTTTAACAGCTTTGAGTTTTAATAGTTTGAAGAAGTCTACTACATGGAAGATATAACATTAGAAAAGCAAATTCTTATAAAGGTATAGTTCTTCCCACAAAAGGACTTCGTAGTGAATGTTTAAAAAATGTTACTTTAAATAATTTTTAAAGAAAAATAAAGCATAAACTAATGAATTATAAGAGGAAAAAAGATTGTTGCCCAGAGTTGAACACTGTCTAGAGACAGAATATTCTTCAATATCCTTCTAACTATATTCTTTCAGAAGATAAGGCAATTCTTATGAATCAGCTGAACATGTATTTAGTTATAAAAGTACATGAGAATTGCGTCTGTCCAAAATACAAAGACAACTCTTAAAATCCCAACTTCTTCCTTTTTTCTGTTTGTTTTCAGGGATCATGCAATACCTAGTAGTAAATCTAGAATTGTATATTATAATGAAACATTAAACCAGAATTTAATTTTGACTAAGAGAACAAAACTTCGACTAATTTTGACTGGTTTGCATAAAATCTTTCATTTTGAGGCCAAATTCTGCCTGGGATTAAATGGGCACAAATTCTTTGGCAGGCTATACTTGTTATCTAAGAAATTCATGTCAGTATAATTAAAAATCCCGGTACAATTATGTATCAGATTAAAAAAAAAAAAGTTACTATATTTAAATAATATTGCTCTATCACTTCAGTCACTGGATGTTTAAATCACTTAGGTAGACATAATATTTTAGGCAAGGAGTTGAAAAGTTTATGTCTTCATCCTGCAAATTTTTGTTCCCATTCCCCCTTCCTTAATTACTGAAGCAAGGGGCCTTCTGCATGTTTGTATTGCATCTGCTTTTGCAAGAAAAAAAATCTGCTCCATTTATAGCCCTGTGTAAGTTTTGTGGGTTTACATACCATTTTCACTAGAGTAATTTTTTACAATGGATTTATTTCTGTCTTTCTTTACTGTGTAGGAGCTCTCAAAAGTTTATTTCCCTTCTTTTCACATGTCAATACACAACTGGTACAGAAGTCTACATCCATTAGAATTTGATAAGGTTTTATAAACTGAAAGGGCAGAATTTACTTCAAGTGAAACTTCAAGCATTTCTTGAAACATGAATCATTTAGTTTTGTGTTACCCAAGAACTCAGGTAAGGTAATCATAATAGTTCCTTCTTTCCCTAAAATCAATATTTCTATAAATCAATACATTCCTGTGCTGCTTTTACAGACATAATAACTTCAACATAGATATTTGAAAGATATTAACAAGGAAACTATATAAAATAAAAATAACAACGGCTATTGTTCTAAGTGCGGTTTTCAGTTGAATGTTTGATGCAATTAAAAAAAATATTCCTTTTAAAATATCTCTGCAATTGCCTTAGAGTTCAAACTGGCACTCAGTTTTGCTGGTAAGTCCTATGGTCCCAAAATTTTTAAAAACCTTGTACAAAGGGGTATAATCTTAAACAGTAAAACAACTTACAGTTCTGCTAATTTCATATGATTATGTTCATCTCTTGCAGTTGGCAACTCACACCAGTTATCACACACACAGAAAAGAGTCATTACTTGCATAAATACTATTTGTTGTTACTGGCAAATTGGAACTCCAAATATCACAATCTCTAAAGTCAGCAGTGGCCTTGTGTTGAAAGTTACCTTTATGTTGAAGGGTGATGCTGAGGTGTAAGTGATAGTTGCAATTCATATGCATGTGGATCACAAATGAGGTCTGCAGCAATTCTTCTCCTATTACAGAAAAATAAAGTCTCCATGTGAATTGCAGGATCTCCTTTTCAAGTAAAGATGCTTTCCCTTCATTGTCACAGTGCCCAAGAAGCCTGCATCTCCTTTTCTCCTCTCTTCTACTGGTCTATGGCACAGTAAATCTGATGGGTGCAACCTGTTGTAATGAGTCATGCAATACTGATCCTTCAGTTTGTCTTTCAGAGGAAGGAATTCCAATGTCTGAAAGACTGTTCCCCTAGAATTATCACAAGCTATATCATAGTGAGCAGTCTGACCAACTTGTGAATTCTGGGCATGATGCCACTGCAACAGATGGACATAGACACTGCGAGACAAAAAAAATCATGTATATGTATCAAATGTGAGAAATGAGGGCAAGACTCCAAAGACAAAAATACAGACGTGTCAGTCTTGAGCTAATACAGTTTTCATTCAAAGATAGTTTACCACTAGCGTCTTGGCAGATGAACTAAAAGAAAAGGTGCTCAAACTGTGCAATAAGGAATGTGGCCTGTTTAACCAGGTAGAAGCATAGCAGTAATCCGCAAAGTAGCCCACCCTCTCCCTTATTCTTACAGTAGCTACTAAACAGTGGGCTGAAACAAGCATAATAAACTAACAGACCTAAATTCTGTTATGTTCATCTGTATTTCACTTTCACAATGATACATGCAGAGCCACACACCCCCAAGAGCTGAATAGAAAGTAATGAACAGAGAAGTGAAGGTGAATCCCATTCTGGGTTAGAGTACTACTGGATATCTGCCATTTATTTTTTTTCTGTTTAGAGGAAGGGAGATTTATGAGGGATATGAGACTTGTGATGAGGTTTGCATCTAAGCTTGTGGCTTCTCAAGTATTTCCATTTCCAGTCCCTATGCTCTCCTTTTTCTAGCCAGTGCTTTACAAAATTAAACAGTGCAAACATTTCAAGTTTTATTGCCACTTAGTGCTAAAGAATGACCAGTGCTTAGCCATGCTTTTCCTCCTTATTAGTCTTCACTTAGACATCGCCACAAAAACCACTTTACCATTAATGTTGCATATGCTGGCAAAGTCTCTCAATATCACAGTCTCTCAAAAAAACACTGTCAGATTATCCAGTTCAGTTTGGTTTGATTTTTTAAAGTATTTTCCTTATCAAAATATGAGATAGCTGTGCATCTCAGATGTCTGAAGGGAGGTAGGAAATTTTTCAATCAGCACGTTCTAGACCGCAAGTCTATCAATTATCCTGGCTTAGTATTTGTTCCCGTTTACAGTGCACCTGCTATTACACCCGTGGTGACACTCAGCTTGTTTCAATCTTCACTGAAGCCATTGGAGCACCATGCAGGAACATAGATGCCCTCTCCAGAGATCCTCCTTAAATATGGAGGTCGGAAGGTAAAATGCCCAGATTAGAACTATGAAATAGCTATCATAAAAAGTGGCCCCTGTGAAGTTCTTAGGTGTTGTGAAGTTCATCAGATTGATGAAGCACATGGCACAGAATTCCTACGGCTCATTTAGGGTGTGGCTTAGGGAGGCACTTCTACAGTCGAAGGGTGTGGCAAAGGAAAAGTTATAATGACTGTGCTGACACTACTGGAGTGTTGGATGGGGTCCTTTACTCCGTCTTGAAACATCTGCATCCTTGCAAGCTTTCTCAATGACTTTGTGGGTCCTATTCTTTGATCATAATTAATATGATTTTTTTTCTAAATGTTTCTAAATTTTATATATCTGTTAGTGTATATTTATTATTTAAAATTCATATCCTTTTGAAATTTATAATCTTATTAAAGCTTCATGATGTTGCATATTCAGAATTAATCTTATTGAATATATAAATCTGTTTCAGTTTTGGACAATTAACAATATTATTATCAGTTTCTGTTTTATTTACTGCAGAAAGGAATGAAATGTGTGTTTACACTTCTGTCAAACAGTCATGCTAAGTTAACTTTCTGTAGACATAGCAACATAACTCAATTGTGGTCACTTGAAAAATAGTATCAGAAAATAACGACAAAAAGCTCAAAATAAAAGATTAAATTCCACATAACTTTTTTCAAGTCAGAGATTATTTTCAGTATTTGCTCCAAAACTTCTTGAAATTTTGACATAGATTTCATCCAATACTTGACATAGTAGCACAAAAATCAGAAATTATTAAGACTGTTTAAATTTTTGTATAATTGCTTAAAATAATTTCTCTGCAGTAAAGTGTTAACAAAGGTTTATATCCTGAAAAATGTTTTGCGTTCTCAGAAGTATGGTAAATTGCTGCTCTTCTTTTCCTTTTGATGTAACTCTGATGAGTTTGCTGTGGAATTTTATTCTTTACATAAGAATACTTCTTATAGATTTTTATCAATGGTTTTTGTCAGTTTTGCTTTTACATAAAGATAATTCTTTTACAGGTACATATTAAGATAGATGACCCAATTTCCTACAGATGTGCATGTGTACAGAACTACTCATGCATAGACCTTAGAGGTTTTTTTTCCACAACAAATATAATATAAATAGTAGGTTTGCAGTCTCTTCCTTCAATGTAATCTTTGTTCTCTCCATCTTTTTTGCCCTCTCTCCACTTCTCCACTACATTTGCCTTTCTTGCTACTATCTTTTTAAATTTTGCTTTTCCTGTTTCACCTGAATTGGACAGGGACACCATGATTTACAAGTTCAAATTTCACTTACAAAATGCTCATGATCAAATGTGTTTAACATCAGGCCAAATCTATTTGCAATTTTTGATAGTCAATTGGAATGATTGCATGTAATACATATAGTAGAGGATTTTCCTTCATACATTATTTCAATAAATAACGTCAAAAATGTGAAACCACAGATGAAACTTAAAGAAATATGCATTTGTGTTGCACTGTAATTCTCATACACATTGCCTGCTAGTGAAAATCCAAGCTAATCAGAAGATAATATTTCATGAGGGACAATATTCAAACATGATTCTTACCCAGGCAAGGTTCCCGCAATGGAATTAATTATGGGACTTTCAAATTATTTTATATAGGATCTGTCATTCATAAGCTGTTTAAAGTATAGTTAAAGCTAGCATTGTGGCAAGAGACTATATATCATAGCTTTAATGAGCAAGGATTTATTTATTCTTAAAAAGAAATTCAAAAGGGGGCAGTGTGCTTTAATTAAATAAAACACAATGGAGATTTTTTTTCATGGCCTCTGCAGTAAAACACACAGTGATAAAGCCATGTGTGCGTGTCTTGTTTCCCCCTCCAGATTCCAGTGCTAGCAAAAGATTTTGCCCTTGATCATGCGGTTTTAGACATGAAAGGCTTCAAATCTATCCAAGCTCAAGATGAACACAGAATGCTAATTTGGGTTCACATGAAGAGCTGGACAAGCAAAGTCTTTTATTTTAAACTGTTAAAAATGTGCTCTTTTTGAGGTCCTTTTCCTACCATATATTTCTGAAGTACATAAATCTGATTCACTAATCATTTACAAAAGAGTAAATAAATTTTATAAAAATGTATAATTGATACTAGTATGCTTCCCTTTATGTGAAAAAGCTTTAAATATTATCTAATCCAAAAGGTATATGGTTTCCTATATATGCTATACTCTTCATCATATTGAAATTATACCATGTTAAATGAAAATAATTTTATACACAACAATGTATACTGAAAAATATAAAAGGCTTGAAATCAAAATACAACAAAATTTATTAAAACAGGATACCTCCCACAATACATCATCTTGGGAAGAGGTATTTTGGACAACACTGATGAAGACAATAAAAGAGGCATTTACTCAAATAGTAATTTTCTAAGCAATTTAATATAGAATCTATGAGAAACTCCAAAGTTATGTATAAAATGTATAATATAAGATGCTAACATGGGAAATAAAATGTATATTTTAGTGTGATGAGTTTGATATGGCAAAACATCTCTCTCTCTCCCTCTTTCTCTCCCAGTCCAAAAGAGTGTCCAGAAAATCTCCCTAAGTAGAAAAACATCTACTTGTAGTTCAGCGTCTGAGGCTGTGCTACAAGCAATTACTTCATATCTCACTGAACAGAGAGACTCTGTCCCTTTTAAAGAATTTAATGGTTCAAAACTACTAAGTTTGTAAGGCACAAAAAATTAACTTGCCACTGACTCATTCATGAACGTTCTTCATTTCTGTTACTGAACAATTTTAATTATATTTGGTGGGAAAAAAAAAGGGAAGAGGAAAGGAAGAGCTAATATAACTATTACTACTGCCAGATACCATATCTGACTAGAGAATGGCTGATATTTCTCTGCCATCTGGAAAAGGGTTACCTCAACCCCTACGATTGCTGACCTCTAAATCTGGCGAGATCAGTCTACTTCTTAAACTATCTATTTCAGTTATAAAGTGATCACTAGCATGTCTCTTCATTATAAATGCAATTGCTCTGGCTGTCCAAAATCGTTGTTGTTGTAATCAAAATTATTTGCCAGCAGAAACATTCTGTAACTCTTAGCTTAGATATGAATCAATGGATGATTAAAAATCCAGTTCAATGGAAATGAAAAGAAGGTGAGAATTGGATCTTTGTCCTTCTGGAATTAATCTTCTCGCAGTTTGTGAAATTTAGTGTTCTTGAAGTATTTTAGTTCTGCTTCACAGTAAAGATGATTTGATGATGTAGTCATAAAACCAGTGGTAAAACATAGGTAGAATCAGTATCAAAACCAAAAAACCTCAGTGTCGAGGCTAAAAATTTTCTTATTAATGGTAAAATTTCAATGACAATCTAAAGATTGGCGCAGTACAGCACCTTTCATTACAAATGAAAAGCCTCTTTACTTTGTTGTTTTCCACATTATATAAGCTATGAAACACTCTACAATGTTGGTCAACTCTTTTGCACATCCTTAGAAGCTGTATAGTGAAGAACAGAAAAGTGATCATTCAAATTTGACACAGGCATAGAAACACAAGGGTAATGTTCATGTAATATATGAATCCAACAGAAAACTGTTCCCTACAAAGTTTTTGAGCAAAGGCTTTTGTTCTTTCCAGCACTTTGTGAAAGATTGTGAGCCAAACTGTGGATAAAAGACATGAAAAACAGATCACTTTGCTTCAAAAGTGTCTTGAAAATATTGTAAAGTTGAACTAAAAGGAAACTAAATCAATCAATTGCATCTTATCTTAGAGATCCTACTCTCTGTGTCTCTCTAAAGAAAAAACGAGAATACAGAGTAATTAAGTATGCATGTATATGTATATACACATACATATATAAAGAAAAGTCTGATTCTCTATGCTTATCATATTAATGTTGATGACTTGTAGTTCAGGCAGACACAGTTGACTTAGAACAGAGCTGTCAGTGTGCCATCCACGTGTCATGGTGTTATGACCAGTAATCCTCTAGTACTCTGATATGCATGTTAGATGCTAAAAAGTAGTGCAGCACTAAATATCAGTTATTGCCAATATGTTTATTCAGACACCATACTGAATAATCTACTTAGCCAAGCTGTGTAACAATACTTTACTACAATTTTTTTTATATTACAAAACTTTTACATAATGAACTTTTGTCTAGACAAGATAATTTTCCTTTTTTAAAAATTTTATTTATTTATTTATTTACTTATTTTTATACTACTAATTTAAAGCACTTTTATAATAGGTGATGAAAATCTAAGGATTTTCATTATTATATTGTTTGCATATCAATATTAGTATAATTTTTGGTGGGTATAAATAGATAGATTTTCCTCTGAAAATGGCAATATTTTAAGAGCAATATCTTTAACTAAATTATTAATTAATTTTTGGTAATTTCAATATTAAATCATCTCTATTCACCTGATCCAAAAAGGATATATTATTCCTCCACTGCCCTAAGCACTCCCCTCCAACCCACCAGAAGCAGCACAATCAGGTATAATCATGTCACTCAAGGGATGCTGCACAGCATGATGATCCCTAAGCAAGTTTTATACTAATCAAATCCAATGTATCATTCATTTTCTTACTGTTATTTTTCTAAATTTGGCTAATGCCTATAGATAAGCTTAATTTAGCTGTATGTCATGAAACCATCTGGAAATGGAAGATTTGCTGACATTTTCACTGCCAATCAAGCCTCTATCACTTCAGCACCAATGCTAGCACTTGCTGAGGAATCTCATTGCTCTTTGTCTCATGGACAAAAATACACTTATCAGATTCTGACTTACTACAGAAACACCCAAGGTATGGATTTGAGCTGCAAAAGTGCTATTTCTGTTTATATGTGTCTTCAGCAACTCTTACTCAATTCTTATGTTTCAGCAGCAAAATTAGCAGCACGATCTAGAAGCAATTCCAAAACCATCAGGCCAGAGGTGACATTATTAGTGCTTTTGCTGTTGGCATCATTATTACTATATCCATTGCCCGCATTCCTATGGTCAGACATTTTAAAACACAAACCAAGAAGACAGGTTATGTCCCATGGAATTCATGGACCCACCACAGTATGAGAAAATGTGTAGAAACACAGAGATGACATGTCATAAGAAAATAATGAGACAACATTGCTAAGTCCTCCATAGGCATTGTGCAAAATATAGTTTTATGAGAAATCTAAATATATTGATTTCTGTTGAGAATGTAGGGAATTGCTTGAAGAGGATTATGAAGACTAGCATAGTAAAGAGCATGAACATTATTATTTCTAAATTTTTAAAATGTCTGGAGAAGACTTTTCCAGTTGAAGACAATTGTTAAATGTCTGTAAATTCACAGGAAATTATAGAAGCAGTAGTGATCTATAGCTTGAAAATGAAAAGAATCATCCAATGTTAAATATATTTACCAAATTAACATTTGTTGTATGATGGAAGTAATGGAAATTTTCACAGGTGCAGTCTGGGTGAATGTCAGCTGATGACATTTCTCAGATCCATTAAAAAAGCTACTGCAGTGTTGTGGTGAATGAACCAACCAGGGGGCCACAGAGCCCAGAAACACAGGTTTGGTGGGCTGGTACCAAAGAGTGAAACCCCATTCTGTGAAGATGGCTTCTACCTTTGAATTCCTAGGATTCCTGAGGGGTGGTTCTGTCTACAGTTGACAGACACCCCTTGTGTCCCCTAAGGGAAGGTGTCCTGGCCTGTCCCGCCTTCCTCCTCTTCCTATGGGTCCCTGTGGTGTCACCCCGCCCCCTTCCCTGTATCTGTTTAAAAATCCCCTCAGTCTCTCATCTTGCCCTCTTCGCATCCGGCCCCCTTCGAGGAAGCTTAATAAATCCTTGGAACACTGGCTGAAGGGCCACCTCTGCTCATTTATTTCTGGCTGCGCCTGGGCTATCCACAAGCCCCAGGCACGCTAGGCTCCGTGCCCTCCACCGCACGGGCTGGGAGGCTGGCAAGCGAGGCACCAAGGTGCCCTGGGGTGTTCTACCTTTGTGTGGGACACACCTGGACCAAGCTGCTGTCATCTCAGCCTGGCCAGCGTGCCGGCGTATTAATATACTGCAGCAGTGGATATGTGCAATATTCAGCTGACAGAAAGGACTGGAGAATTATGAATGCTCAGGCAATAGTGTATCACAGAGAGTCAGCTAAACATAGACATATTTTTCACAACAATATCTATCTAGAGACATGATCAAATTAAAGATAATAATAGAGGTGCACATCGTGGCTGCTATGGTGACATTGTCTGTGTCCATTATAAAGGATGGAGGAATTCCACTGTGAGCTTCACACTCCTGGTCCTACACATGAACCTTTGTATGTCTTGATTCTTTTATTCGACAATTTCTGACCAAAATATTTTTGAGAATTCTTGGAAGTATGCATGAAGGTGCATCTACTGGGAACAGGTCTTCTCAGTGTTTGTGAGGATTACTAGAAGACTTCTCAGGATTTTGTCTCCATGCAGTCCAGCACTGACTGCAGTGTGCATCTCTGATGACACAGGTGTACTTCTCCCACAGTGTAGGTGCAGCTCTATCCCACTGCAGAGGAAAAAAAAAAAAAAAAGCTTTGTGAAAAAGTTTGAGGATAATTGTAGAAGGAAGCAAAATTTTATAATTACATCCCCAGGCAGGTTGACCTAGAGCTGGCAGGTAGTAATCAACAAGGATTCCTGAGAGGTAGCCCAGTATTTTCTTTGGTCAAAAGGAAACCAGTCAGGTTTTGCTTTCAAAACGTGTTGCATGGTTGCTCTTGATTAAGAGGCAGCAAGTAAGAAGAGTGGTGTAAGAATTCAGGCTGGCATTCGGTTTATCTCCCATGTCTGATGCTTTTCTGTCATTCCCCTTCCTCTTTGGAATGCAACCCACAGAAAGTCAGATTTCTGGGTTGAAGAGACACTAAGTGTCTCATGGAGTGGGGTTGGTTCTTGTCCCAGCTACCATTAATGCCATGAAAAAAGGAAACAGAAACTGACTTTTGCAGCACCCTCAGAAATGTGTAGGGGGTGATAGAGACTGTTCAGTCAGCTGGAAGACCAGTCAAAAAGGAAATATGAAAACCAGCATAAATATGAAATCAAGAGAAGTCCTGCTTGTAAGAAGAAGAATATAGCTAGCTTTGTCAACAAAAGACAATAAATCATTGAATACATACTTTGCAGAATTTTGGATTCAGAAGATATTTAGGGAATTAGGTGACAGTAATTTCAATTGCATTGAACATACAGAATAGTTTTGGAAAAGCATGGAATATGATTAGAAATTAGCACTGAACAGCAATTGAATACATTAATCTCAGTGACCACACTGATAAAAAGAAGGTTAAAGTTTGTAGAATAAAGCAGAGTTAAGCAGACTTTTTCCTATGATAGGAAAAACTGAACCCTTTTGCTGAATAGTACTGGTTTTGCTGAACAGTAATTCTCTGTGTGGTTCTGTACTGTAAAAGGCCATCAGGAAAGAGGGAGGAGATTAGAGTGGATGTATTGGAACCAGTGGGAGAGAGAAAGGAGATAAGACAGGATACTGTGAGAAAAAAAGAGAAGCAGAAAGAATAAAAGGGTTTGAAGAATGGCATCATGGCAGCTCAGTTTTTCTGTGTTAACCTGGATAAGATTTGTTTAGCTAGGATGAATACAGATCTGAGGAGCAGGAGATCAAGTACAAAGTGAAGGAAGTCAGCATAATTGTGTTAAGTGCAGACATTTGCTTCTTGCTGAGAGCAGGAACCTCACATGTAGCCACTGCAGCTGGTGATGTTGGGACAGACCTGCAGAAGCAGAAGCTGCATAAAGTGCAGAAAAGTCTTCTTGATATCATTGAAAAAATAAAAAAAAATAAGAGGAAGAGAAAGTAGAGGCAAGGAATCTGAGATATTGTAAGAAGGCACAGAACAGTTAGACAGGAGAGGCTGAGAAAAGAATATCAAAGATGGTAAGAGTGGGTCACAAAATGGTGGAAGAAAAACCAGGAAAGCTGGTATGGATCAAGACTGAATCAAGTGAACAGCCCATATGGGTACAAAGCTAACCAAGTAAGGGACAACTGAGGAGGCCTAAGAAAATGTTCACCTAAGGTGTCAGATGAATAATCAAGTACAACTGAGTTACTGATGCTATTAACTATAGCTAAACTTCTATAACTACTTGTGAACTTCTGTCCTTCAAATCTGCACTAGTAATATATATTTAACAGTACATTTCTGATTACTTGAAGCTTACATAGAGACTTCATAGCCTCTCTCTCATACCTTAGAAAGCTGGTTGCTTCCTAGAAGTCTATCAGAGAAGATGAAAGCAATTTAAAGGATAACATTTTTTCCTGGAGCCAATACAATTTTGCTTGGATTTACACGTCACAGTATGGCGAGAGAAAAACAGATTCAATGGAAAAAGATATAAACAAAATCATTTTGAAAGAGTACTCGAGGTTTTACGGTACTGTACTTGACTAGAAGTGATTGGCAGCACATTAAATAGAGCTTTGTGTCAGCTGCAGAGTGGACTCTGCAAAGACAGGATGTCAAGTTACGAACTGCAGACTTTGCGACTCCAACTTAACTCCTTGTTACATTTTGTGATATTAGCTAGGAGAAAGTTTATATCTACAGTGCTGGAGAAATTAAACACACACACACACACACACATTGTCATGATAGCCAAGCAAAATTTTAACTAAAATAAAATATTAGTGAAACAAAACTAAAAAGAGAAACAAAACAAATCTTGACATTTTATAAGTAGGTTATTTCAACAAGAACTAGATGGTCTGCAGAGGCCCTACATTGAACTGTAACTTTGTCTTTGAAATAAAGCTATTAGCTCTCCCTGTAGGTTACGGCTTCTTTAGTTTGACAAACTTCACTTAATTGGTTTCTAAAGATTTCTTGACAACCTGTACTCCAGCTTTTTTTCTCCATTAGTGCTTATGACACCACAGCTACAGTACAATATCATCACCAAGGATAGAAAGGCCTGTTTTATATATACAGGTAACCAAGTTTATTTTATTTCTTCTACTCATTTAAAAGATTTTCTCAGGAAATACAAACTAGGATCTAATTGAGTTCTGGAAACATACAAGAGCCTAATAGATGTGGACACTGAAACCAAAGTCACAAACACTCCCTGCTGGAAAAAAAAATTACTTTGAACAGCTATGTTCTTTTTATCCAAGGATCTCAAAGTGTTTTGAAAATATTATACAGTGATTCTACTTTCACGCTGTCCCTTTGAGAGAAGTAAGCAGTGTTTTAATGCCACTGTCTACAACCCACAGATTATGGTCAGAATTCCATTGCCCTTGTAAACTGTAGACTTCAAGGAGGTCTATAGACATTTTTTAGCACCAAATCCCTCTAATAATATTTTCAGAAAAACTTAATAAGTACTCTGAAGAGTTTTACTATATATGCTGTTGCTGCCAGACTTGTAGTATAGTAGTTTGAAACCATGTAGTGCTTTGTTTTGACTTTGTTTGCAAATACTGTGAATAAATGGCAGCTGCAAATACTGTGAATAAATGGCAGCTGCAAATAGGAATAATTTTGTCTGAGGGACTGTGTGAGAGAAAGATTAAAACTTTCATATGTTCAGAACAGAGGCTGTGCACCACAATTACATTTCCTAAGATCTGACTCCTCTAGAGATGCAAAATTAATAAACAATCTGTATCACAATTAATCAGCAGTTTCCTGAAGAAAGCCCAAACACACATCAGATCTATTTATTTTTAAAGCTGCTTTGCACAATATTTCATTATTACTGGAAGACTAATGAAGCTGCACATATTTGGTACTTCTGAAGATTGAATCCTAGCATTTTTTAATTAGTCATGAGAGGAGTTAAAAGAAGTAAGAACTTGTCATCAATCTGTTGAAGTTTTACAGTGAAACTCTCGTTTTCCCAGGTTCTTTCACCAACCATAGGAATAAAGTCTGTGTTCTGTCCAGCACTAACTCTCCAGCAAACATAGAAAACTGTGATTTGCAGTGTTAAAGGTGCCTTGTGTTTGATGTCACAAATCTGTCGCATAATAGGGAGGAAAACAAATCTAAGAAAAGCAACTCATAAAGGAAGAGAAACTTAGAGCACGAAAAAAAATTGAAATTTACATGGTTACTGATGGAATTAATAGATTATTAAGTAGCTTTGTCTCTTCAGAAAAAAGTCATTACTTAAGTATTTATTTTACAGTATTTTATTTCTTTGATATCAAGCATAAGAAATTTTAATTTAAATTATGTGCTTCATTCTCATTTATTGTTTTTCTTATTTATGCTACACAACACAGAAATAGATTTACACTCACACATAGAATCATATAGGTTGAAATGACCATTAAGATCTTTGAGTCCAGCCATTAACCCAGCAATGCCAGCTCAAGACCAGGCCATGTACCTCTCTGCTCTGTCTGCACATCTTTTAAATACCTCCAGGGATGGTGACTCAACCACTTTCCTGAGTAGCCTCTTCCAGAGTGGTTGACACTCTTTTGGTGAAGAAATCTCTTCTAATAGCCATTCTAAACCTTTCCTAGTGCAAGGTAAGGCCATTTACCCTTGCCCTATCTCTTGTTACCTGGGATAAGAGACTGACCCCCAACTCACTACAGTCTCCAGGTAGTTGCAGAGAGAGATAAGGTCCCCCTCAGCCTTCTTTACTCCAGGCTGAACACTGTGCTCAGCCAGACACCAGCTTCTTTGCCCTTCTCTGAACATAGTCCAGCACCTCAATGTCCTTCCTGTAGTGAAGGGTCCAAAACTGAACACCAATATGAACAGTACTTCATAAGTGACAGGTGTTCTGTACCCTTCTTTACATCATACTAAACTTACAGTCAACTCTGTTCAGCTAAATATATATCTGTGCATTTTTAGATATGCTAATCCTTAATTTATAAATTTCAGATCAGTTCTACACACGTAATGATGATAAAAAGATGTTAAGAGATGCTACTGGTAGCTACCTAAGAAAGAAGTTAAACATAAATTTCATTCAAAGGAGTGGTTCCTAGGATATGAACATTGACAGAGACTGAGATTAGATCTCTATAATCCTCAAAATGTGCAGTAGCCCTTCAGAAAATGAGTATCTAGAAATTATTCTTAATCATATCATCTATATAACAGTAGAACAACTGTTCCGTAACTGTTATTTCCCTTTGCTTTAATTTTGAAATAGAAACACTAGATAATCAAGTTTCTTAAGGAAGAAAAAACAACAGTGTGTCTATAGTAAATGCAATTCTACATCTTGATTCAGCTATCAAAGATCTGATCATTAAAAAAAAACCAGAGAATTATTACTTGGTTTGTTCAAGTTAGAAAAAAATTTAGAAAATTAATGTCATGGGAAAGCATATTTTTTAAGAGAAAATTTGGGTTGTTAAACAAATGCATACAGTCTTCCACTTCTTTGACAATTTTCAACTTTTTTTTCAAATTTTTTTCAAATCTCTCTCTTTAGAAAAACATAGATATGTTATTGTATATTTGAAAATATTTCCAATCCCAAAGGACTCACTTTTTTATTATTGGCACAATAATATATTGGTACACTGAAGAGCAATGAAGCATTCATCATTTCAAAACAAAGGAAAATAAATTTCAGCAATCAGCAAAACTTCACCAAAACCAAAGTCTTTGCCTGAAGTATACTCCCAGGGATTTCTTTCAGTGATGTCAACCATTCAATATTCTAAAAGCAATCCATCAGCCAAATAATGTTTTTTTCTTTTAAAAAAGCCCAAACACTTGAGGTTTCCACTCAGAGAATGCACTTTATCAGAGAATAGGTAATATTTCCTGTCACTGCTAGGTATCTCCACGGAGAAGGAAAAGAGATGCTTTATGTTGCTACAATGAAGAATGCTTATTTTTAATCTTGGAAGACTGGAACATATCACACAGCACACCTTAATCTCGTCCTTCACAAAAGCAGGTATTTAAAGACCATTTAATATACTCCCAAATCATTATAGTTCTGGACAAATTAAGTAAGTTCATATTTTTCTACAGGGAGAAAATGTCCATATTTCCCTTATAGTCTTTCATCTGCCTGGAGATTTTTGTGGGCAAAGAAGTTTCATTTTGGGCTCTCCTCCATAGGCTGCTGTCCCCTCAGGGAAGTCCCTACCAAGTACGTGTCCTCCACATTCCCTTAGAGGGCCCTACTCTGTCACAGAGTTCCTCTTCCTAAGAGTTCATCTCCCAGATTGTTCCCCACAATGACTCTTCCATTTTGTTTCTCTGAATACATCTCTTCACATTTCTCTTCAAACGACTCCTTTTTGTGTGTCCTCCCGTGTTCCCACCCACATCTCCTTTCTGTGTCCTCACCCGCATACTCACCTGCCTCCTCTCATTTTACCTTTTGTGTTTCCTCATATGTCTCTTCCTGGGTCTCCTGTGTGCAGCAGCCACTACTTTCACCCAAATATGTCTAAGCAGAGGTGCTGCATGATGCTCACATGAGTTAAAGTTTTGGCATCTGACAGGTTGTTTCCATCCATTGCTGAGCCACCTGGAGCCATCTGTGACTGGCACCAAAACCACCCCCGTTACCTACCCAAACCCTGCCAGTTATGCCCAATACAGAGATCCACTTTTCAATCACCAAAATGACTGAGTCAGGTGTTTTCACCCGTGATTTTTTCAGGAGGCAATTCTGCACTTCTGTCTCCGCTCTGATACCATCAGGCCTGCCAACCCATTCTTCATCCACAATATTGCTGACTCACTGAAGCATCATAAATAATGAAGATTTGACCTTTCAAAATTGAATTTATCATGAATACCAAAATGAATTTTAAGTATTCCTCCTTTTCTACTCATATGACTTTGCCAGACTTTGAGAGAATATGAAATAATACAAACTTATTCTTCCTTGTAACAGCTGAGGAGCCAGCGCACTAATTGAATGTTTCACCTCCCTTTCTCCTAAGAATATTTATTTACAAACTGACACATTGTCAACATCTAAATTTGGTAGACATAGTCCTAACTTGCTGTGTTTTAATTAGGAAAAAAAGAACAACACATTCTGTGGCACTACATACAAATTAATTTGAAAAATGCAACGATTGCTGAAAAAAGACAAATATGAACTTTGTCTTTACCTCCTGCTTGTTACCAAAGGAAAAATTCTTCTTGTTCCTTGTAGAGAAAGTAAATATTGTTTCATCTACCACAACTGAAAAATGAATAAACAGAGAAATCAGATTTGGTCAAGTCAATGAGTACCTACTTTACCAAACTTCCAGAATAATTGCTGAATATTAAATATCTGTATCTGAGATATTAAGACAATGCACCACATGTATTTTCATGACAAATTACATGGACTGCAAACAAAACTGGCATGCAATTCTTTCTTATATTCAAAATTCTTAATAAATGATAACAAAAGGGAGAAAAAATAGAAACTATCAGTCTATATTTTTTCATTTATTTTGTCTGTTACTTTATCTAAAATACATTATAAAGCTGACACCACGGTAGTTGTCATTAGAAAGACTACAGGCTGTTACCAACAATATTCAGTTCCACTTTTTTGCCATGTAATGTGCACTAATGTGATATGTCTAAGCTAGTCAGTTTTGAGAAATTGTTCTTACAAATTTTGTCTCATATAAATTTAAGATTGAAACCTAATAATTTCACAAAGTGTTCTTTACAAGAACATATTTTCAATGAGGCAGAAAATAGTACATAATATGAAGGGCTTGGAATGCAGTAGAATTAAAGAATGCAATTTATTCTAGTAAGAATAAAGAAAGGTAGAAGGAAAAAGATTTTTGTTATTATAAGAATTTAAAAAATTCCCATTTGGAATGGGAATGGGAAAATTCTGTGCTATACATCGTCAAAGGAAAGACAAAAATATAGCGGGTTAGGGAGCTTGATCTCATTTCAGTGCAGAAAATGAATGTAGACCAGAACAGGTATAGCACCAGAAAATGATCTTGTTAAATCTAACCTTTGTGTTCAGAAACTATGATTTGGCTTTGGCTCAGCCCAGCAATGAGGAAGAATTTAGATTTTCATTTAAGTAGTGGTTAGTGCTCCATCTCCACTGTTTGATTCTGGGTGGAACTGCACACCTGGTAGTCTCTGACAACATTGCACAAAAAAAACCCAACCCAACCAACATACGTCAAATTCTTTCACACTGAGACATGCTTTTGTTCAAATTCTTGACAAGAGGAGAGGGCTGACAATATTCCTGCCTTTGCCACAGCCATGCTTCTTTCAAACTGACTGTCAGCCTCCAGATCCTCCAGATGTTCCTGCCCATAATTTCGAAACTTGTACAGAAAAGTTATTTAAAACACACAAGCTTCTTCCAATATAGTGTTTGCTCTCCCTCATGTATCCCTATCTTTGCTTTTCATTGCAGACGTCTGATCCTATTAACTTGCTAAACTCAATCATTAGGATAATTAGGTTAATGTGCATTTATTGATCTCATTTTAGTTAGAAGAAAATAACTTTTCATGATCTTGTGCTTTGATAGATTGTCTGGGATATTTCTGAGTTTTTCTATCTGCAAAACTACAATGAACTCACAATCTTTCTGTGGAAGAAATATAAAAATAGTAGTATTTCCAAGCATGGATAAAGGCATGAGACTGCCTGTCATGGAGTGGTACAGGAGTAGGAAGGCATTCATTGAGTTCACTGTGATTTATAATCAATATTAACTACATAATATACTGAGAAGCACAATACTCAGAGAAAAGGCATGGTTGTACTGTTCTTTTATCCTATGAAGGTCATAATAAGATGAGTGAAATGAGAAGAAAAATTGATGGAATATAGTTTAAACTACAATGGGAAAAAAACCCCATCTGTTTTGATGAATTCCCTCCAGAAATCTTGCTAAAGGACTGACCTCTATCGTAAATTTGCTTGAGAACTAGAACAGAAAGTTTAAATGAGATCTTTAGTGATTTCTGGCCTCACTGAAAGCTGGAAAATGACAATTATTCAATTTAAGAGTCTCTCTGTCTCAGAAAGGTAAGAAAAAGGGTCTGACTTGATGGCTCAACAGACTAATGCTACAGCCTGTAGTCTCTCTTACTTCTGAGAACTGGTGTTCTAAACACTGCTAATCATGTCAACACATTTGTTTGTTGTGTCAAGTACTAGAAGGCTTTGTGAATTGATCTTGATTTCAGTTGAAGGGAAAAAGAGGAAAAAAGTTGATAAAATTCCCCGAGGAATTTCCAGGTAGATGTATGTAAGTAATTTCACCAAGTAAAAATTCCCATAGAAGCTTTAAAGTGCCTTAATGTTTCTCCTAGTTTTGCTCACCTCTCTTAATGATCCCCCATAGATTTCCTTTCAGATAAATTTTGAAATACTCCAGGCCAAGAAAGGGCCAGTACTATGAGCTACCATCTTATATTCCTCCGTAGAGAAAGGAAGCTAACAATACTCTGAATTCTTTTTTTGTTATCTTCTTTATTAATTCTACATAAAGGGTTCCTTGCTGCACAGAGTTGCCTCTCTTAAGTTACTGCCACTATAATGAGCATTCCTCTGTCATTCACAATGAAGCATTCAGAGCAAATTAGGGAAACATTGTCTACACGGTCAAGCATAAGACATATCACTACAAATGGTGAAATGGTACTTGTGTGAATGTTAAATCAAAAAGTAATGTCTATTTGTTTCTAGTTTCCAGGTGATGATTTCATCCATGTTAAATCAAAAAACAATGTCTATTCGTTTCTAGTTTCCAGGTGATGATTTCATCCCAGCGTAGAGGTAAGTTTCATGAAGCCTAGGTTCACAGAGGTAAGGCTGTTGGAGCAAGCACTCCCTGCTTTTTCTAATCAATAGGCCTCCTCATTATGTTTTCTCTTTGTTTCAGAATAGGTTAGTTGTTGCTATTAAAGCTTGTTCCTGCTTCCCCCTTATAACCTTCAAATCTTAAAATACCATTAATAGTTGCCTTTTTCTACCAGTCTTCCAGAACAACACTCTAACTTCCATTATTTTCTGAAATTAAGGTAGATTGAAGACACGGAATGAAACATGAATTATGGTAATTAGATCAGTAAATTTGATTTCTAAAGACCAATCCCAAATGCTTTACAAAAAATGCCAGAAATGCTCTGAAGTACTGACTGCTCCTTTGTTTACATTTGTTTTAAAGGTAGTCTCTGGATGCGGTTTCCCATGGCTCACCATTTTGGTGAGGTCACATTTTTACTGAATGATGATTAAGACAACATAACTGTCAACAATAGCTAGGAATTGTAAACAACCCTACCCAATTTTAGCATTGAAACCAGATGCTTTCTGGGTACTTTAGAGGCAGATTCCCATAAGCACCAATTCAGAAAAGGCAACAGAAGATGGCGTGCTCATTCCCTGAAGAGGGAAAGGGGCAAATTTGTAGTTGCCACAGCAGTGAAATCCAATTTAGCAGGCACTCATCTCAGATTCAAGCCTGTCTTCTGATTACATTTGCAGGTAACACCAGCTACTCTAACAGCTGCTCACATTTCACAGTCCTTGGTCCATTACAGTCTTTCTCTCTCTTGCTGCTTTCCCAGTTTAACTTACCTTGCCCTCCTGCACCTTGTATGGAAATAGAAGATGCTCAGAAAATGCGGAAATGGCAAATGTGGCAAATTATCTTTGACAGGTGCGAAATAATTCTCATTCAGCATTAAATTATTTAACTATTTTTGAAAGTTGAAAATTGTTGCATTTGTAAAACAAATATTTTTTTCCATCGTTATACTCTCATATTTGAATATTAAGATACCAATCCATTTCTTTGGAGATTTTTCCCTTCGTATTTGCTTTTTAAACAAAGCTTTTCACAGATTCAAATGAAACCATAAAATGAATGAAAAATAACAGCAACAAAAAATTCCCCAAAAATTAACAAAATGAACTGAAACTCTGGAAAATTATCCCGTCACAGTTTTGTAGCAACTCATCCTCATATAAATTGAATGTAGCCCTACAGCATCCAAACTGGGAATTATGGAGGCCATCAAATATCAGAAGAATGACAATTATTCAAGCATCCTATTTTCTGCTTGGATTACATGTTCAAAAAGAAAAAACCTCACTCAAATTAAATACAACGGACACAGATATACAAGATGTTTTCTTCTCTTTGGCACAAAAGTATTGACAACATTTCAAGCATTTTACCTCTTAGTTCAGTTCAAGTAAAATCAAAACCAGAATATTTACCATGTGTTTAATCACTCTCCACTGCATTTTCTATACTCATATTTACACAGCTTAAATACCTAGAAAGTTTGTTTTGAAAGTTTGCTTAAAATCATCCTTGCAACAGACTATCAAAGAGAACAGGTTTGAGCTTAAACACTACTTTAATTTCCATCTGTTCTATGATACTGCAAATATTTCAGAATGCATTTGGCATAGAACACTGCAAACATTATTCTCCAACACCCGTTATGTAACATAAATATGCTAGCAAGCCAACAATAAATTGCCACACAGAATTTGTCTATATTCCTGTGCATTACGTAGCTGAATTCTCAAAAAAAAAGGAAAAAAAGAAGAAAAAAAAAATAGGATATTAAAAATCTGGTGGAAACGAACTGTATAATTTCGCTGTTTCAAAGACTCTCATTTTGCCAAAATAAACATCCTCTTTATGTAACAATGACTTTTTAAAATCTCAAATTTTTCACATACAACCGTAACAATGCATACCGTAGGGTTTCCACTAGAATGGAGTAGGTGAAATGAGAACACTCCTAAAATCTGTTTTTCTATGTCAAATCCCTACACAACATAGCACACTGAAAATACACATATTTTGGTGGGTGTTTTTTTTTTTTTTTTTCCTATTAGGAGGTATACAATTCTACAAGCATCTTTTATTTTACTACCTTTCTAAGCAGATTTTTCAAAGGACAAATTGCATCCACCATGCTTGCATTCTTAGTTCACAAAAGTCAGTGCTTCCTTTAAGTAAATTCTAAAAAATATGTCCTACTTGCCCCTTAGAATTTCATAGTGTTTACTTCTTTGTGTTACTTATTATACCTTCCGACCCAAATCTGAAAGATTAAGTTCCCTCAGGAAAAAGGAATCCTAAAGTTTTGATAAGAAAGACACAGTCAGAACAAAGCTCCTGCTGCTCAGAAGTTAACCTCTTGGCAGGGCTTAATATAATTCTCCTTTGACTTCAGGTTGATAGCAAGACGTTGTTTTATGCCCTATGATACTGTGTGCTCACAGAGGTCATGTGTCACACAGATATACTTGCTTGTATTGAGTGGCCTTTTAATTGTCTGTCAGTTCCGTCTGGGGTCCTGCCTGTGTACTCTCCAAATGCAAATATGAAAAGCATGAAAGGTGGAGCAGAGCCCGTCCTTTCATCTCTGTATCATTTTTCAGAAGAACTGAAGCTAGCCTGTCACTACATTACAGCCCATGCATTAGACACTCTTGTTTCCCAGTAGCACAAATCATAGTGGGAATAGGGGCCAATCTGTCAAGCAAGGCTTCCAGGCAAATTCTTGTTCAGCTCAATGGGAAATGGTACAAAATTCTTTTCGTCAGCCTCTCGCTCAGAAAGGTTGCAGGACCTCTACCAATGCTGACAGTTCGCCTGAATATGATGCCCTGATGATTCATAACATGGAGCCTCTGTCGCCTTGTCTCAGGGACAAGCTGTAAGATTTTGCTGTTTGTTTCCTTGAGTAAAGAGCTTTGCTTTTTGTCATTTTGCAACACTGAACTCCAAGTTTAAATTGCTTTTGCATCATTTCCCTCCTTAAAAAAACGTCCAGTTGTCTCCTAGCTCATGGTGCTTTCAAATTGTCTCACTAGGATATGGCAAGAGATGGCTTTCACATAGCTAAATCAAGATATTAATCATGCAAAACCATAAAGTATAGCTCACATAGGATTGCTACCTATCAAACATTAGAAATTACTGTTCTGAAATCAACACGAGGCTTTCCATGCACTCTGTATACTATCACTTGCTATTTTCAGTAGACCTCCTGTAGATACACGCGATGAATTAATTCTGAAGATGAACTGTTCCGTGTATTTGCTAGCATGTGTCTGTGCTTCTAGGCATGGAACTAGCTCTTGTGAATGTAACACACTAGTCTGAGGTGGCCCTGTGTCTCAGAGAAATCCTCCAAGGATCCTGGAAACTGGTGGTTAGCTGCAGACATCGCCATCTGTTATGAGTCCATTCATGCTGTTTCTATGTCCATTGCTTACCCTGACTCATTTCTGACTCATGGTTCCACCTATACACCTTCCTGAAACACTCTGTTAGCATGGGTGCCTGGGGAATTCTCTGGGGTCAACGGATCATGGTAGATGGTGCCACCACTGTCTGGTTGGGGAGACACCGGCCTGTAAATATTCTCACTGGAATCTGACCTGAGTGCTTCAGAAGTCAGTCCTATATGAGCAGAGTGTGATTGCATCTGTGTGACAAAACGTCACTTCGCCTCTTATAGGCAATTTTAAGTATTAGTGAGTGAGAAATAGCAGTGAAATTAGACTTTCGCTTGAAAGCTTGGAGTTTCGCTATGTTTTCTGGTGACACATGTTGAAATTAAAAGAAAATAAAACTCAGGAAGTTGTCACTTATGACCTTTGTCTGCCCTTTCAAAAAGTGATAAAGTAAGTGTGTATATTTGGATTCATCCTAATAATACACAGACCTCTGCAATGTGAACAACTGAATTATTTTTGTGGGTATAAATTGCTAACATGTGTGTTCACATGCTCCACTATCTCTAATGAGCAGTATAGTGTGATAAATATAAACATTTTATAGCTACTGATGTGTAAATTTATATACATACGCAGTCAGTATTAGGCTGCACTGTAATGAACAGTTGATTTGACAAATTGTTTGGAACAGGCATTTGAAAACCATTGTCTAATGAATTTCTGTGGGTTGAGCCACATGTCTCCTTTTTACTCAACTTGTTTCTAATAACTTATGTCTTTGGACTATGAATTCTGTACTTGGTTCATATCACTGAGAGGAGTCTCACTGTTGAACTAAAATGGAAACAGCAGGCCCAGGTTCTGCAGCCTTTTTTCTGCCAAATACCACAGTTATTTTAAAGGCGTTTGCCAAACCACTTATGAAAATTTCCATACAGGAAAAAAGGGATCCAGTAAAGTTGTAAATCACCAGGCAAATATTCTTCATTTGACAACTTTGGTCTTCTTGTGGTCTGTAAGAGAGCAATGAGTGGTTGAAAGAAGGCATGATGATTTGACTTTTCATTGTTTGAATCAGTTCACTGGCAGTCAGAAATTTTCAGGAAGCCAGCACTGATACATGTACAAATTCTTTTCAAATGTGGGGAAAACTGTCAATTCAAGAACGTTATCATGGCTTTACCGCGGGTCTAACAAACTCCAGACTGGTTACAATCATCATAAATAGTCATTTCATGGCAATAGGTTGTGACTCTCATTTTGCCTACTAACTGCTAAATTCAGTCCACTAGAGATAATATTAAAGGAAGTAGGTGGTTTAGCAGGATGATGAAAAGCAATTACATCAGCAGACTAAATCAGCCAGAGGCAACTTTTAATTTCCACAGACAACTATGTTTACTTTTTGAGCCCACTAGTGAATTCAGTCTTGAATGACATATTTGGAGCACATCAGAGATCTTCTTGAGCACTGCACTATTCCCAAAGAATAAACTTTCAGTATTCACTTACATATTTTGTTTCAGATGATAGCATTCTGATACAAACTGAAGATGACCATAATTTTCCTTCGAAAAGACAACCTTGCTATCAAACCTCCAGCTAGCAAATTCCTCATTGGAAAGTTCCTTTATCAAGATTGTATGCAAGAGACAGAGCTGTTTTGAAATTCAATGTTTTAAAAAAAGCTTCACTTGCTGTGTGTTTTTTAGATGCAAGCTTCAAACTGTCAGAGTTTTGATATTGTTGATAAAGGTGACCAGGGATTGATGCCTAGAGGGGGGTCTGAGTTGAAATTATGAGGCAAAGCTTAAATTTAATTCTCTTGGTAGGACAAAGACAGGAGACAGTACGACCCTGTTGCCATCTTACTAATGTCTAATCTATGATGGTTACTGTTTACTAAACACCTTCATTTTCTAATTGAAAAAACATATTTATGCTCCAGTTTTCAGCAAAAGTATATTTATCTCTTTATTAGGCTTTTTCATTTAGAAAACTATCAAATCATAGGATCTAAGTATCCTACATACCTTACTGAACTATGAGCTGAAATTGCTTCAAAACTGACTGTTAATCCACTTTCAATAATTATAAAAATGAACATTGATATTTGCAAAAAAAATCTTTTTTTACGTCTCCATAAAGAGGAAACATAGATTAAATTTATGTTAGCCATTAAATTCCCACTTTAATCTTATCACCATGGAGTCTGTGAAAAAAAATGTTCTTACCTGTTATTCTCCTAACTTGCTACAGGTACAAAAGAGACATCCCCAAAAGGTCAGCATAACTTAAACTATGCCATGAGTATTCAACAGAGAAAACATCTATAGAAAAACAGTTTCTTTCTAGGGAATGTGGAGCCCTAACTTTGGCATGGCAGCACACACTATGTGAGGCAGGAAGGCAGTCTTTAACTTCAAATTCGGGCAAATGCAAACTATATACCATTAGCAGAAACTGACATTCGAAATTGCTCCTCGCCAAAAATTCACTTCAGCAGCAGAACCAGTTGAAATGTTTTGCATTAAATTTTGCAGTTCATGGGGTTCATTTCACAGAATTGTAAAAATATTGTGGTATCTCTTATGGGGGCAGGACACGAGTTCAAATACTATGACATCGCCACACAACTTGGTGGGAGTTTTCTTGTCTCAGTTTATTTTCATTCCACACCACAAATGAGTGTGAGTGTGAGTACTGAGTGAAGGTTGTTATTGAACCCATACTTTCTAAATGCTGTCCTTTTCAACCTCCTATTAAAGTATAAAATTCTGAGGCAGCTTATACTCTACCAGTTTCACCCACAGAGTGAGGTAGGCAGAGCAGTGAGAAAATCTCTGGCCTTTCTTCATGTGTCTTTAACGTGAGATGTGACCAATGTGCCAGAAGAGTCCAGTTTGGCATGGACATGTGAGGTAAGAGCAGCCATACAGTATCCTGATATGTTTTGAGGGATCAAAAGCAGTTGCTGGCAATCTTTCACATATCCAAGAGGAAATCCTTCCACAAAGTAGGATCCATCCACAACATCCCTTCTGTTAGTGTGACCTCAGCCAAAGCAAAGTTTTCATGACTGGCATAACTCAGTGACTTTACTCTCACAGATCGGGCTTCTGTTGCTGTTGGTACTGTATAAACATACATATAAATTGCTACACATAAATAGTTTATATATAAAATAGAAAAATCTGCAGAACAGAGGGCCTATGTAGGACAGAGTTCATGTAAAATATTCTAGTTTTGAAAGCTATGAAAACCTTATGTTTTGAGGCTATAACTCCATACCCTCGAATGTAGGGAAAAGCCAAAGTTGTTGATGCAAGCAGCTAATGATAACAATGTGATATTAAGGCAACAACATAGCTCTTTTTCCATCTTACTCAATGCTGTCAACTCAGTCTTACTGTTCTGTCAATTCATCCTATGGAAAAATTTAAGTGAATTTATGGAATTCCTGTGAGAGCAAGCTTTTGAGGACTGAAATTCAAGCCATTAGAGGGAGCAGCAAAAGTGAATACAACCCAGTATGGACTCAAGATGGCAAAAATCTAGGTATCAGTAACTTTTCAGCAGTGGACTGAATTCATGAAACGTATAAATTAAAGATGATAACCTAAAGCACTGGGAAGTAATTATTCTTTCATATGTGTAAATGATCATTTTATATACTCGATTTGTTTTAACTCCTACTAATTTTATGTAATTTTTGAGACCAATATATTTTCTTGAAATCTCATGATTGAGTTTCTAATAGAAATACAAAATAAAATAAAATAAAATAAAATAAAATAAAATAAATTAAAATAAAATAAAATAAAATGAAATCCTGCTACTCATTAGTGTAGGTTTTAATGTCATTTTCACTGAACCAGAACTAGCACACTCAGCCAAAAATAGCTGAGTGGAAATGATTTTCAAAATGTAAGGAGAAAAGGCTTGGTTTGTGGTTTAGGCTTGCTAATGTGGCTTGCTAATTTGTTTATCTGTGTTTTCTCTACAAGGACTTAGAAAGATATAGGAATAGGAAACAAAGTACATTTTTTAGTAATTTCTAATCCCTTCCTTTTCTGTACAGGCACAAGCTCTGTTGCTGGGGTGGAACTGAATGCTAATCATGATTGTGTTGTAACTATCTGTTATTAGAGAAGCATTTCTAAATTTTAAGATAGGCTTAAAGCACAGAAAAAGATTATGGCATAATGAGATATACTATGAGTTTAAAATAGTTCTACAAAACTACATGGAATTGACCAAACAACATTAGATTATGGCATGCTGAAAACACAAGGAAGAAATATTTAATCAGAAAGAAAATCCTTAATTGTTATGCTGTTTCTATAACACATAACTCTAGTTACCTCAGCTGCACATCCATATTCGTGATAAGGAATTATTTTCTCCTGTAGAATATGAAATAGCATATTCATGTAATTAATTTCATAAATGAACCCATTTGTTAATTTCTACTATATTCATGTGCTGCAACTGCCTTCAAAATGAGGCACATACTCTTCCTTAACCTTAATTTATTTGAATGCCCATAGGCAACTGAAAATGTGGTTTGCGATTGATTTTTAATGGTTTCTTTTTTAGTATTCCTATTGACTGATGGGAAATAAAACAAATTTTGTGTTGACTGGGCAGGATTAACTTGGAATGGAATAGAAGTGAAATATTTCATCAAAATATGAAGTAAATTTTGTTATGGCCCTTGTTACACTCTGCTAGCTAACTTTTATCCTCTTTTATTGGATGTTTTTTAATGTATTTTCTGTTATACTGTCATTATGGGTAAATATTTGCTTATCATTTTAGCTATGGCACCCTAAAATATCATATCCTAAAGTCATAACCTACAGCATTTAATAAAAAGAACAAAAACAAACGTGCCATTAAAGTACATCTAGAAGTAATTTACATTACTGGCTGCTTGTTATAGGCTTTCCTTGTTCTTACCACGCCGCTTCAGTTGTTGCCTTCTTATGTCAGTACAGGAAGGACAACCATCATCCTTCTCCAGATTTCAATTCATATTTCGAGATCTTTGGGCCACCAGTTCTACAGTGTTCCGGAGGATACATCTTCCCTCACTTCGAAATATTCTAAGACTAGTCCAATGTTCACATAGACAAAAATAATTCATACGGGAATATGAGCTTTAAAAGCAAGCATATCGTATAGTCACAATAAAGGGACAATGGAAATTGCTGTGGCAGAGATTCAGGCGATTCAGCCTTTGCTACTATGCTTGGTGTTTGTTATGGAAAGTGCAAAGGGATTGCATTTGGGCATGGATGGATGGACAGTGGAATCTGGAACATCTTATGTTGCAGCAAAAGTGAAAAGCTTTGCTTACATGCAAAGGCATCAGAACAACAGAGTTTCAGTACATTTACTTGTTCGCTACTGCTTGTAATTCTTCTAGCACATTACTACTAGGATGAAATAAGTACACTTATAATAATGAATTAGTCAAATCTTTATCATGTCTGACACCTTCACTAAATGCTCAGTGGCAATACTGGGGTCTCTCAGATCAGAACTGAGCTGTATGTGGAAGAGATAATTTCCTCACTGAGCATTTGTATTTGCCATTTCAGTAATCTCATCATATAGGCCAATTAACAAATTACATTCATAAAGCAGTTCCTGTTTTTAGAAAGTCATCACCAGCATCTTGTAAATCAGTGCTAAAATTTAGCAAGATGTTAAGAAAGCATATAAAAATATAAAATTATGCAAGTTCGTATTTAAAAAAAAAGCAAATCCATGAACTTGTAAAGTGCAAATTGTGAAAAAGGGTAATAAATATGAATAAATGGGACCTTATTACAAAGAGCAGGAGCTGAGCACTGAAGTACAGAGAGGTATGATGTTAAATGAGAAAGTCTGGTTGAACAGAGCCCTTTTCCTGTCCTTGTCTCTAACATATTTTTGTCCTCAAACCATGTTAAACCTTACTACCATTGCTAGTTTGAAAGATGTGCTTTATTAAAGCTTATGAAAAGCTTACCTTCCAAAAGTAGCTTTACTGGAAGAATTATCTAGAAACCGTTCTGAAGTCCCTAAGTGACAAACAGTTTCGTATGCTCAGGAAGTAGTCTATGAAGGGGCCATTGCATTTTGCCTCTAATCATCTTATTATAAACACTCTTGTTACACTATTCAAATGTTGCTAACCATTGTGTTTGTTATCCCATTGTGATAAGGGCATTATTGCTGTACATATAATCATGCTTTTGTTTGTCTTAGGATTTTGAGGTTCCTATTTAAGTAAAAGTATTTATGAAGGTTACAATTTAAAGCACTGTACTACTGTTTCTTCAAACAACAGTAATCAGTATATAGATTTAGCCCTAACAAAGGAAGACAACATTTTTCCTGTGCAAATATTCAGCCATGTTTTAACCTTGGCAATCAATACAGCATAGTAACAAAGCTGGTGTACAAAACTTGAGATTTAAGACAACAAATATTTACTGTAGTTGCTTCAAATCTTTCAGTACACAACTGACAATTACATCTTTACTTTTATGCTTTACTAGTACCGTTTGAAACTTTATGCTTAGTTACTCTGAAAAAAAACACGGTTCATGTAACTTTAAGCCGACCATGCAAGCCCTACAGTCTGTACAGCTGAAAACTGCTGGTGTCATTATGATTCTCTGTATTTCTTAGCATTCTGCAATTCTAATGAAATTTCACACTCTCCTTTTGATAACTTTGGGCCTCAATCTAGCATAGGTCTTGAGTTAAGCAGGTCTGAGCTTTAGCTGTGCATGTAGTACTTCAGAGGAACAATCTGCAGGGTGGAAGTTAAACACGAGCTTAAAAGGCTTTCCTGGATCAGGGTCATATCTGCTAATCATGCAACTCCAAGGCTACTAAGCGTCATCGAAGGTTGAGGAATTTTCCTTCTATTTGCATCAACCTCTGCGTACTTATTTTCTAATTATTATTGAACAAATACTGTAGGCACAAAAGCAGGGATATAGTTCTCTGTAGTGTTCACTTCTTGTGTTCATACATGGGAGTAGATTCTCCTGGGATTAAATGGATTTCTGCATATGCATATAGACACATGTTACGGGAAAAGTGGTAGCAATGTGTTAATACTTTACTATTTTATTTTTCTAATCAGTTTGATCTTTATATAATTTATACTTTATACATCAAACCTCTGTAGTTTTGTATGTTCTCCTGCTGTTCTTGGATACAAGCATCACTGTAGGACCTCTGCCCTTTGCTGTCAGCATTCATAAGCAGTTTCCTGCAATCATTCAGTCATGCAGATACTTAAACAATGACCAAAACATTCCAAATAGCTGTTGATTCTTGAATCAGTTTAAAGCAATTAAATAAATATCTCTAACAATTTTCAATAGTGCTTGAGTGCTTTCTGGGTTACAACAGAATAAGTGGAGCTGTAAAAGGACAAAAGATTATTGGAGATGTAATTATAACTCAGACTCGTCACAAGAAAATTTCGCTTTCATATTTTTTCAAGATATTCACTCAAGATGAAAGTCACCTTCCCAAAACTGTGATCTGCTAGGGCTTGATCTGTCAGCAAGCAAAAGCTGTTCACTGGTCCCACCAGCACAAGAATATGCTAAAATGTCTTCCTTAGAGATTTCACATAAAGATAAATTTTGATGAGTTTTTGGGACTGGACAAGGTGGGATTTGTGTGCTAAATGAGAAGTTTCTTTCCTTCTCTGTCCATTTGTAGTACATATAAATGTGTAGCACACACATATTTAAATACAGATAGTCAGTCTAAAGGAGTTCAGCCAGAAAGGTGCTGAGTTCTTGTGATCCTTGCTTAACTTGGCTAAATGAGAATTACAGATTTTACCTGGATCAAGGCCAGAGTGTAAGGCAGATTAGCAGCAACTTTTTCCAGAAGTAAGATGAAACTGATTCTTCTCTACTCTAAATGTTTGAAAGATTTACAGTAATGACATATGCCAGGCCTAAAAATCTATTCAAGTACCAGTAAATTCAGGTCCTTTTGGTGTGCTTTAAAAGTATCATGATATCAATTTCTTTTGGCAAGAAATACCTAACAGTAATCTTTTCCTGCATTCCATCAGAGTTATTAGTCAAAGTAATAGTTTATTTTTTTACCAGAAAAATAAACCATAACACACTCAGGACTGCAGTTCACTGAACCATAATTCTACTTTGTTTGACTTACAAAGTGCTCTATATTTTGAAAAATTGTTCTGTAATGGATAAAGGATTTGTGAAAAGTTCTACCCCACATTAATTTGCTAGCTCTATTGGAATTACCACTGCATGAGACCACCAAGAATTATCTTCCAAGACTCTGCTACTGATGAGATAGCATCATGTATAAAAGAACTCATGCTGAAAACAACTTCAACTGCCCTGGTTAATCTTTGGTTACAATATGAAAGCAACACTGAGTTAAATCGTTTTCTATAGAAATTGTAGATCCTCCAGAGAAGGGAAAGCTGAAAGAAAGGGCTTTAACAGGTTAATAAAAAGAAATGTTAATAAAATTATATTTGCAGAAGAAGATACAAAATGTAGATACTGTGTAATACAAAGTATATGGCATTCAAAACCTTCCATGTTCTTCCTTAATAATTATGGAATTCACATGATATTAATTCTTATAGTAATTAACTAATAAAAGCTCAAAGGAAAAGACTGATATGTATGTATGGCATGTAGGTATATAACACACACCCATAAAGACTACATTCCATCATCATATATATTTCTGAGAAATTTAGTAGAATGTGCTTTTTTAATTTCTCAGGGAAAGAATTTTCCATTTTTGTCCTCTTAGATACTGCATTACTGCATTAATCTTTTTATTTTCAAAATCTAAAGAAACAACATGTACCTATACATACATACAGAACTAAGTGCTTTGGGTCTACCTCTTTAAATGACTCTTAATAAATTCATCCTTAAGAAAACTCTTTGTCTCTTAGATAGAACAGATATTATGTGGTTGGAAATGCAACAGCAGTGGATTTTTGGTTTTTTTCTCTGAAACACAGTTTTATTTCCTGTGGATGATGCTGTAAATTTTAAAAGTATCCATGGTAAAATACACTAGCATCACAATAGTCTTTAGCACATCAATCATGAGACAGCAAGACACAAACTATAATGAAAATAGCAGGATATATGCAGATTCTCCTCATCTATTACATAAGTGATATTTACAATGACCCTCCCCACGAAATGCTAGTAATATTTAGTGAATACTGAGAGGTTTTGTGGGTTTTGGTTTTGTTTTGTTTTTAATCTGGAATGCTCTTCTACCCACTATATTTTTTGTTTACACATGAAGTTACTTTCACAATAGCTGTTTCTCAATAATTTTGCGTAGGTATAAACAGTTACCAAATGACAATGTTCTTCATGAAAAAGGGGTTCCAGAATTCCAATTAATAAACATATTCTACATAATTAATAAATCACTCCATATACTATTATCATGCTTTGAGAACATTAAATGGTCTGTGTCCTACTGAGAAGAAAAGAAATTTTCCTTTCCTTTTGGTAGAGAAATTCCATGTTCCTCTGTATTGGTTAGTGAACTATAAAAAGTGTTTGGCATTCTAGTTCTCCGAATTCTCTTTCTGATCTAGAACTGAGTTTCTCATGTCCTTACTCTTTCTTAGACAGATATCTTTGCATGACTTTCAGTAGAGCAGAAGATAAAAAAGAGACATGCCTCTAGAAGGGGACTTTTTTCAAAGTCCTATGAAGGTAAAAGGGATATATTTGTGAGCAGGAAGCAGGTGCTCTGATCACAGACATGTGAAAATTCGTTGCATGGCTCTGTTATTTTTTTAACAAATGTCATTTCAACATAGCTGGTGTGCAAAACAGAGTGAAACACTACCTCTTTTTACTCCACCAAAGACAAACAAAAACTGAACCCACTTATGTTAAAATAATATTATTTAAATTGTGAAATGAAGCACTTGAGAGCTAGGAAATGCCAGAAGGCAAGTTATCCATGTAATGTTAAATATAGCCTCCTACAAAGAGTGTTCATAATATAAGGTACATTTTCAGAAGTATCTAGATGTCTTATGAAGCAGACTTTTAAGGGCACTCTGAAGCCTGTAGGAGGTCTGCATTGATAAAAGTCTCATCAACAATCCTTACTCATACTGCATTTTTTCAATAAGGCTATACCCTTACCCAGGGCACAAAATTCACATCAGGTCATTAGAAGCCACTTCTCATCCACACAGGATCTTCCTTTGTAGTATGTGAATCCTTCACGAAAGATACACTCATTTCTCCTGGTTATCATATTGCTGCAAATGTAAAATAAAGATCACTTTTTCACTGACTGAAAGTATGACACCCTGCTGAATATACTTGATATACTGCAAGTTCAAGTTCATCCAGAAAATTTCCAAGTTTTAACATTTCCAGATTTTATGATTGCTTTGCTTCTCCTCTCTTTACTTTCTACTTTAAACTGCTTCTTTGAACAAAAAACAACATTAATTGAGGCCAGTAAAGCAGCAGTAGTATGTCTACAATTCTGTGGGTTTATTTTTTTATAACAGTGAGGCTAGCCCAATGCCAGCAATTTTTATGATGATGTGAGTTCATTCTGTTGCAAAAAGATTTCACACTCCTCTAACTATACTGGGCTTTTTATTCTCTACACCTCTGTTCTTGAAGAAGATTGACTGCCTGCTGTTTAGCAGAGGATTAAAAATTCACTGCCACTGCAAGGACTGCAGTGAACACAAGTGTTTATATTTGCCTAGACCAGAATTATGTGTTCTGGCATTGTTTTCAGAGGTAAGCACAGAAACCCTGGTCCTTGTCTGCTTTCCAGCAACACCAAGAGAATGTCAGATAGATACTTTAATTACTCATTATTTTGAAAATATTATTGTTACTCACAATTATTCAGCACAGCTTGAGACACCTTCTGCTCTGTAAGTCTGAGTACCACTGTGGAATCAGACAGAAGGCTCCATTAATGCTTGGATAAACTGTTCAAAGGGATGGTGGATTCAGGTAGTTTGCTTCACAATATGAAACAAACCATCTGATATTTGTCTGTCCCTTGTTAAAATTCTGTTCAGTCACTTTTCTTTCAACCTCTCATCTCAGCTGCTTGAGTATGCTTGGCAGGAACTGTGACAAAGAAACACTGACAAAATTTCAATAAAATATGACCGAATCATAAAAGAGATGAAAGAATGAAGTTGTACCTTGTGAAGCATATATTTGAATGTAAAAGGAACAAGCTTGCCTCTTGTATCACTCAAATTATTTTTAAATACATCCAGCCAGGATCACCTATGGTTCAAAAAAAAAAAAAAAAAAACCGGTTGAAAGAAGACTGCATCTGAAAACTTTGCTTCAACTGCTTAATGACATTATCTTTTCAGAACAGCCTTTTTTGAAAACTGCGTCATTTAGAATTTCATTATCATTTTCTTTACTAACAAATGCAAATACTTTAGCAGCTGGGGAGGTTTGTTTCTGACTTACTTGAGAAAAGAGGGACTCAGCCGTGCTGGATGATTATTGGAAACATAACTTCTACGTCCTGTTTTCTGAAGCCAAATAATTAGATGCAGACAAATATTTCCTTGGATATATCAGTTGCAGAATGCAACAATCTTTGCCTCAGTCTAGTGCAAATGGTGCTCTGCCAGGATTTTATATTTATATGTCATTTTCCCAACACTTTTAGCCAAATATGTGCAAAGGCTATCATGCTTCTGTGGTATTTGGGCAGCATTGCAAACTTTCGGAAGTTAAGCCAGTGTGAAAGTGAAGTGACAGAACGAATCAGGTCGTGGAATATATATATGCAATAGAAAAAACTCACGTGAGCATTGAAGTTGAATGAACTCATCTTATTTAAGATCTCCACAGAGCTGTTAGGACCAGTCTGGACATTGCTGTGATGGTCATATTCTTGTGCACAGGATATTTTTGCCTTTCCTTTTTGCTTTTGTCTCCCACTGACAGTCTAGCACTCACAGAAAGGTCAAATGGAAAGTCACTTAGCTTCTGGAAAATAGTGTTTTCCAGATACTCAGCCATCATATTTTTATTTTTGCCTATGACCTTATATTTTTTTAAATTGTGCAGGCTTAAGACTTCTTTTGAATTTAACCCCATTCTCAAATAAGCTATATTCAATTAAAAAAAAAAAAAAAAGTGCTTTTACACTGTCCTGATTCAAGTCTAGGTAAAAAGGTAAGTTCTGTGAAAAAAGTTACAAGAGTTACAATTACATATGGTCTCAAAATTAACAATGACTAGACATTTTTACGTCAAAGAAAAGACTCTAAAAAGCCTCTTGAGTTTGGGCTAAACAGTGAAGCTCTCAAGTTAAGACCTGTCTAGTTGGCCATTCAGTTTAACAGAGGTGTGACTAATTCAGATACAAGTGAATAGCTGAAGTAAATATGGTGAAGAAAAGGAAAGCGATACATAAACCTGAAATTCAGTTATGTCTTGAATTTATGTATCTTCTGTCTCTTCTTGATTCCCTGTTCTTATGCTTTTTTCAATGGATAGAGATTTGCGTTTCTATCTTATTATGTTTTGAAAATAACAGTAGATAATGCAAACAGAAAAGAAATAGATTTAGTACTAGATTCAGAATTTTTTTTTTCATTCTTCCTACAGAGAACAAACTTTCAGGTGGATTAAAAAATTTTATTTACAGGAGTGTACTGTACATTGCTCGTCAACCACTTGGATACTATAAATCTATGTTTAGTGTATTTTATGCTGTCCAGCAGAAACTTATTCAAAAAGGAGCAAATGACTTGCATGAATCAGTCATATGTGTCATATGAGTCACTGTCATACATGAGGGGTTTGAGATCCTCCCTGGGACATTTTAGCAGTTGGTGCAAAACACACTTTCTTACATTGTTTTTGCACATTTTTTTGCCAAGATGGTCTGCTTTGTTCATCACTTTCATCATCATCTGTCAGCCTCCATGTCCGCAGAGCCATTTTATTTTAAAGTATTAGTTTATTATATCAAAATCCATTATTACATTGTGTTATTTTAGACTACGCCAGAAGGTGACAGGATGTCAACAGATGAAATGGTAGAGTGCCAACTCAAAAGCTAAAATAAAAAGGCTGATATAGATTGCAATTGGTGTCAAATTTATTTGATCTGAATCATTATGGACCAGAACATGAGGACTCGAGAGAGCACACATTTTCTCCCCTACTGCAACCTAATGTAAATGTGAACAGTAGCATATCATTATGTCTCACATGGTGAACTGGAACAGAGAGGAGAGTACTCTAATAAGCTTCAGAGAAATTACAAGTCAGCATAAACCTGTCTTCAACCAGTAGTATAGCCTCACTCTAGACAGTTTGCTGTAAACATTAACAAGGAAGTGCTGATACGTTGCAATAAAAAGTTGCGAATAAGACAAAGTCAAATAATATATTTTGACTCTCTGTTCTTATACTAAAATTTCAAAAATGGAAGCTACCTAACATCATCTAGCAGTCATGGGGACATCACCAGGAAGCTTCAAATGACTCAGCTGTAGTAAACAAAAGAGTGGTCATCCTCTGTAAAAATAGAAAATGCAGATACTGACCTGCAAAACACTTTAGGCGCCATAAGTAGAGCTGAAGGCAGGAACAAACTCATAATAGAAATAAACATGTAGGTACTTTGTGTTCTCTACATGTAATTGAAGGTACATCCAAAGTAAACCAACTGAGCAATGCTTTAAGAAGGCAAATTACTATTTTCTCATCAGATCCTCTTTGTACACCACAACTTTTTTTTTCACAGTCATTACATAAGAGGACCTCCTGATTAAGTGAAATAACTGTGTCTGAGTTTTCTGGTGTTTCAAAATATTTCCCATGTGACAGGTTACTTTGGTCTTCTTCCATTCTTCATGGCCCTGGGGGAAAAAAGCAAACAAAAACTTTATATATGTGAAAAGCCAAATAAATAAAATTTGATAATTTTCCCCGATGTGTCAGCAAAATTGTTTACAGAGGGTAATTTGCACAGGAAGACTCTTATAGCTCAATGTGTCTTCTTAATGGAAACATAGAAGTTCACAAAAGAATGCATACTCCATTAGAAATGAAATCCACATGAGAAAGCTAAATCCTGTGGCACTTACTCTTTTAACAAAATCTTTATCTGACGGTCTCCTATTGAAATCAAAGGAAATGTGCTAGAGTAAAGCATTTAGAATTTACTCAGTAGTGCAAGCTAATTGGAACACACTGTTATCACAAAGACTAATTACATAATATCACATAATCCATGTTTTTTCATTTTAGATTAATATAAACATCCATATCTTTTGCCTACTACCTATGGAGAAAGATGTTTCTAAAACTGTGCATCTACAAATTGTTACTGGAATTAAATGCCAAATATCAATAAGACAAAAAATATCCTTATCTTTTTTTTTAATCTTAGAATTTTTTTTTCCCTGTTATTTATGGGAGAAAGTAAGACATTTCTCTTCAAATACCTGGGGCCTTTACCAGGATGAGGGAGTATAAAGCCCAGGGAAGTTGTCACCATCACTGGAGATATGTAAAAGACATCTAGATGTGGTGGTTAGGGAAATTCATGGTTTAGTAGTGGACTTGGAAATGCTGAGTTAATGGCTGGACTTGATGATCTTAAGGGTGTTTCCAGCCTAAATGTTTCTATGATTCTATAATCAAAAAAAGATTCCAAAGAGATAACACTTTTAAATTAATTTTTGCTTCTGGGTCCTTTTGTTTGGCTGGATTCCAGCACTGAGAACTGTGTTCCCCAGGCATAGATGGCGATTTGTCTCCAGATGTAAAAGAGAAAATCCTACCATATCCTGGATTTTTAGTTGAGGGTATTTCCCAGGAGCATGGGGTAGCTTGGAGATGACTTCACCCAGCTGTCCCCAGGTATGTCTCCTCTGAGACCTTCTGTCCCAAAGCACACACATGACATTGTCTTGGGGTGATTCTATGACAATACTGTATTCCCCATTGCCTGCTTGATCTATAGTAATGCAGTTTGTACCTTTAAACTGCAAAGGGAGAGAGAAGTTGGGGGAGCTCTTCAAAGTGGCTCACTTGACCTTGCAGTTAGATGTTTACATACCTTTCTTCTCCAGGCAGTGCTTCTGCCAGTTAAGAGTTAGGAGGACAGTTTTTTCTTTCCTAGCTCTTCAGCTTTCAGCTGAAACGGACTGTGGTCTGCCTCAGCGGCTTCCGTTCCTTTTTGGACTGTTTATGGCTTGCTTCTTCATCCAAGACCTGCCTCTCATCACTGGGATGCTCCATGGGACTCTCCAAGGGGGGCTTCCAGACTCTGCCCAGCAGATCTTCTGCATAGATCTTCTCCTAAGCTGGCTCAGGACTGTTTACCTGGCAGGCAGGAGAGAAAGATGCCTTTTTTCGGTTAATTCCTCCTAAATTTGTGTCCAAACCAGCACAGACATCTAAATATCTTTCTTATCTGCAAGCAGTGTCCACAGCCTACAGTGGATCAGTGCAGGTCTTCCACATGGCTGAACCTTGTAAACCTTTTTTTAACCCTCCAAAAGAACATAGAATGCTCAAGATTCAACAGATATTTTACAGAATGTTTTGGCACCTGTCAAGTCACCTACCCTCCTGGATTCTAACTATACAAAAAGCACTCTCAGAGACCTTCCCTCTGAAGTTTCTGCTTTTGGTTTCTCATAGCTGGGGGGTTTTTACATAGATATTTTTCAGAAGAAGCATTTACTCATGGGCCTCATAACAAAGTGGAAAAAGGAAAAAAAGTGGCCTTAAGAGAGAGACAAACAACTCTACTCAGCCGAATCTAGGTCATCTGAATATGTAAAATAGCCCAAATTTATGTTTAAAAAGTAGCCTGTAAGTGGTTTTATCAGTCAAAGTCATGTGTTCAATTGAATATATGTCTTAAAACCTCAGACTAGGCTATTTATTGTCTCAAATAAGTAATTTGAGCTTTTTCTTGTCCGATAAAACTTAACTTTGAGATGGATGTCACTGCCTGTCTGGATACTGGTGGAAAACATACGGAACCTTTTGAGCTGCCTTACCATGGAAAAAAAGAAAAATGGTAGGCAATTTGAGCATATCCTGAATGTTTCCTGGTTCCTGCACACCTGGAGCAGGGTTGGCACTAGTATGTGTGTTTGGACTTCCTACCCATGCTGTTTGCTTCAGCTGGTGGCTCTGCACTGTCTCAGTGAGAGGCGTAGACAGGGGAAGCAAGGGTGCATCAGGACATTCACAAAGGGCTGCAGCTGATCATGTATATGCCTGGAGACCTTCCTCGATAGCATCCTGGTAAATGGTACCTGGAAGATCTACTCTGATGTCGCCACTGAAGACGCATATGACTGTCCATGCTGGCACAAAGTGTGTTCTCTCACATACACAACAACTAGAAAGGTTGTAGGCGTGTCCATTGCTAGCATACATTCATAGTACACTAACAGGAAAAGTAAGAAACGGAGTATTTAGTTATATCTTTACGTGATATAAAAAGGATATTTTTAGACAGGCAGGATCCATTCCCATTGCAATATCCAGTTGGTTTACACATCTGTTTGGACCCTGAGGGTTCCTTATCTTTAGAGGAAGAAGAGTCCTAAACATCAGTGTAGCGGGGACAATATCCATATTGGCAGGTTACAACATCTCTGGATGTACATTTAGGACCCATTCTGAGATTTGGGGTCTGTTTTGGGAGCGGAACTGCATAGTCAAAAATGAGTCATAGAAACATAGTATGGTTTGTAATGGAAGGGAAATTAAAGATCTTTTAGTTCCAACACCCCTCCCATGGGCATGGCCACTTTCAACTAGACCAGGTAGCTGAAAGCACCTTCCAGCCTGGCCTTCCAGATGTTTCCAGGATGGGATATCTACAGCTTCTCTGGGCAACCTGTTCCAGTGCCTCACTACTTCGATTCAAACCATTCCCCCTTGTCCTATCACTACCTGCCCATGTAGAAACTCACAGTCCCTATTTCTATAAGCCTTCTGCAGCTCCTGGAAGGCTGCTCTTAGGTCGCCATGGAGCCTTCTCTTCTCCAGGTTGAACAACCCCATCTCTCTCAGCCTGTCTTCACTGGAGAGGTGCTCCCCCTTCATGACCCTCCTCTGGACTCACTCCAACAGGTGCCTATTTTTTATGTGCTGAGGATCCCAGAGGTGAATGCAGCACTCCAGGTAGGGTCTCACCATGGCAGAATTGTGGGCTCAATTTTCAAGTATGTACAGGTCCCTCTGGATGACATCATGTCCTTCAGGTGTGTCAACAGCACTGCTTATTGTTGTGTCATCTGCAGATTTGTTGAGGGTGCACTCCATCTTAACGTCTTTGTCATTAATAAAGATATTACAGAGCTTTGGTCACAAGACAGAGCCCTGAGGGATACCACTCATGACCAACCTCCACCTTGACTTAGAATTAGTGTATTTAGGAGTGAGTCTACTGGTTTTTCTTCTTAAATTAATGTTATATACATTTTGTTGATTTTTTTAGAGCTATTGGTTAAAGTTCTTAAAAAACACGAGGCTATATGCATTGATATGATCTTATCTTACACCCTTATATTTCATTCTTCTTATACACATCCACTAATGCTAGAACTTAATTTTAGACTGTGTATATGCTACACATACATCATCATCATCTATTGTAATGCTATATGACAGAAAATCTTGTTTTATTACTCACGGATTCTCTGCTGTCCATTAAGCTACTGTAAGTATTGTTTACAGTGCAATACTTAGCAACACATGCAGTCACATTAATGAAGTTGTTTTTAAATTGTAGTTCGTTTTTTAAATTACAATAAATTACTATCTGTATATAATATGTATTTTTTGCATATGTATGCAATATGTATGTATAGAAAAAGTTCTCTGAGAAGCAGTACACGGGCAAAAAAAATTTCCTAGTGTTGTTGTTTAGGAATAGTATTCCCCCATTTGGTGTTTCCAGTGAAAAACTCCAAATCATGCACTGTTTGCTCACTTCCCCCCTCCCTTCCTCTCCTTCTGCAGTGGGCTGAAGACAGGAATTAGAGGCACAAAAGGTAAAGATTATGGGATGATATAAGAACAACTTACTAGAAACAGCAATGAAATGACAAAGAAACAGTACAGCAACAATATTAATGAAAAAGTGTACAAGAAATGCAAATGAATGACACGTGACAGAACCAGCAACACACAAACCACCTCCACACCACCCACAACCAGAAAAGAATCCCTTCCCCCAGCCCACATAGTACTGAATAAATGCCCCTACTGGCTTCTGCAAAAATTAAACCCTGTCTTGGCCAGAACCACGACACCTAGTTATACACTCACCTCTGTGAACCCTGCAGGCTTTCCAGCATAAATTCAAGTTTTCAGTGATCACACATAGTATCATTTCTTTGAAAGAATAAACACAAAACAGATTAAAAATAAATCACAGTATTAGTTGTTCTTCATGCATATGGCGTATATTTTTGAAAAGGGATTGTCGCAAAATTTGACAGAGAAAGTTTGCTTGGCAGTTCCATATATGTAAATGTAATATATAAAAAAAGCTTTTGTCCAATTTTATCTACAAGAAAGAACAAGAAAAGAATTAGCAAAGCAGAGATTACTTTTGCTCTCCAGCTTGGACAGTGTAGATTTTATTAGCAATTAGACAAATAGGCCCTTGGATTGTGGCTTCTCCCCTGTTCTGGCTTATCTTCACATAGCAACAAAGCATGAACAAAGCTGTTCAATTAAAGGAATGCACATTAAAAAATACAATAACTGATTTGCCTCATCCCAGTGATTTGGGATTGATGTCTTGTACCTTTTAATAGACCAGCTTGATTATTCAGTCCTCATTGGGTCCCCTGCCAGTCATCAGGCTTTTCCAGCTGCAGACTGTGGTCATTTACAGTTTTATAGACACTGGAGAGGTCTGTCTGAAGGATAAGAAAACACAAATTAGCCTTTGCAGATTGGCCTCAGTCAATGCTGGCTTTGTGCTACAATATCCTCATTCAAACAGTTGGATATATCACTTTGGGCATGTTGTGTCAAAGAATTATACAGAAAATGACTAGAAGGATGGTTTCCCTTTGTGTGTTATTGTGGTTTTGAAGCTTTTGAGGACTTCTGAATTTCTTTGAAAAGCGACACTGTGTGTATATGTTGCTAAAGGGAATGGTAGCCAAGTTGAGTATTTTAGGTCAGACATTTTGCAAAGAAACAAGAAAATGCAAATAGTGTCTTCATTAGCTGCCAAAGCAGAAGGGAAAAGGCTCCTTTTTGCAATTTTTCTCCTTCTAAATGAAAATCTGATTGGCCAGATGATAATTCAGGTTTTGGTAATTTTCTAAACTGTATGCTTTGCAGAGTAATCAGGAAACCTTTTACTTGACTCCTCCAATTTTATTAATCTTATATATATTTATATTTATGAGGAGGTTTTAACCTAATGGTAGAAAAAATATTAGTATGCTCATGCCTTCAGTGTTTAAATACATTCAGTGAGGACTTATCTAAATTTTGGTGTCTTTTTAATTTAAGATTTCACCATTTAAATTCTGTTCTTTGTTCATTAGTCACATATATCTTTGGAAAAAGTCAAAGGGCTATTTCTTGATCTCTGAAAAATCACAAAAATGTGAACCTCATCTGTGCATGGTGTGTACAGTAAGAAAATTTCACTGAATACAGCACATTTTTAATTCAATACGCATAGCTTGAGAATTTCAAACTTATTCTCAGAAAATTTGCCAAAAAATGTGGCATTCATTAACTAAATAATTCATTACAACCTATTCACTCAGCTTTATTATTAATAAAATTTCTTTGAAATAGTTGAAAATCCCATGGATTTTAAATGAGTTAGAATCTGAAATTTTTAGAAGTGACTGAGCTTCTGTTCCTATTTGACAGTGTTGATACTGTCTTTTTCTGGTAGAATCAAAGAAATTATTCTTCCCTCTTAAAGTAGTGACACCCATAGCAAACCCCCAAAATATCTGTTCTTCTATAGTATTAGCCTGAATGTTCAACATATTTTGTAGACTGGATCTGACAATCAGTTCTGTTTTCTTTGAACCATCTCCCTTTTCCTGTCTCATAATAAAAGGGGAACATTTGACAGGGGAAATGTTCATTTGACATGGGCTGGTTCATTTTCTTCGTAATGTATTAAGTCAGTCAAGATAGTTTCTAGAAAACACTATTTGCAAACATATTCTCGCAGCTACTTAATTAGCTTTAAATTATGTTCATTTTATGGAGTGTAATCAAGATGTCGTTTCTGTTACCAGCATATTTTTCTGTTTAAAAAAAACTTTACAGAGAAGCATAAAGTTAAATGCTGCTGTGAGGGATGTTTTTCTCCATTGGGATGTAATAACAGACACAGCCCAGACTTTCCTTGGTTTGTCCAGCTCCTGACTCTGCATATGAAAACCATACATCTTCCTGGAACTGGGCTTGGCAAAAGCATTTTTGTCATATGTGGGTTTGCATTCTGATGGAAAGTCAGAGACCTGAATTTTTAATTCTTTTCAGAAAAGATTGCTACTACTCTGATATGTTTCATGCTAATATGTAAGTATAAAGCCTAAATTAATTGTAATTAAAATCTTTCATTCTTTGCTTCTAGCGCATTTCCTTTATTAAGTTTGAATGTCCAGTAGTATCAGTACCAAAATCCTTTAGGATTTTTTCTGCATGGACCAAAACCACTTCTCTAGAGAGTTTTTATTTTCTTATTTGGATTTTTACCTTTACATGAAGAGAAATCCCAGAATTCGCCAAATATCCGTCCATTTATTGAGTGGCTTCCTGGCATAAAAAATTAGAATTCACTGTCAAATGAGGAGGGTGGGAACATTAAGAAACAGAAAATATGAAAGCAGAGGATAAAGTGGCAATGCTGAAGAGATCTTTAACATACAATCAGTGTGGTCATTTAAGAAAATGAGCAAGACAGGCAATGATATACTGCTATGTGAAACTTTTTCTTTCAGTGACTTCTCATTCTCTACTATTAATTTTGTGATTAGATGTGGGATTTTGATATGTGTGGATAAAAGTACATCTCTATAGTTATTTTTTTAAAGTATATCTAAATACAAAAATATTTATTTTATGACTGCTAGCATGTTCCCTAAGTTAAAGTCATAATTTTAACAAAAGTTGGTCTGCATTAAATATGAGCAACTGTACTTTATAAGGCAAATTTCTACACATATAATGAAAAAACAAGAAGGGAGGGAGGGAGGGAAAGAGAAGCAGCAGAGATAGGATAATCATCTGAAAGGAAGATTGGAAAATTACAGAAATGTTACAAGGATTTTAGTGCTTCTTCTAGCGACTGGTGTTAGCATTTAATGATGGATTGAGTCGGATTCTGATTGACATGCAGATGTATGCTTTCAAGGCTTTATATATCCATTAATATAAAATTGTAATATGTCTGTAATATCACAAATGTGTATTCAGATAAAGGTGATATTTGTGGACATTAAAAAATTCTAACTTCTTATTCTGAAGGATGAATGTTAATATTTTGACCCTATATTTGCTTTCTCTTCCATTGCTAAGCATTTTGTATCAGAGACTGGCGAGGATAAAACAAAGCAATAACAATTAATCTGCAAAGGGAATAGAAATTTCCTTCTCTCAAACACATTGTACAAATGCATAATATTCTTCTGTTAGAAATTCTGATGCAGTAAGAAACACAATAAGTATTGAACAGTAAAAACCAACATTTTTACACCAGACATTCCTATGAAATCCTGTTCTCATTTCACATTTTTCTGTTCAGTTTGACAAACTATAATACAGCACTCAGCTCCAATTTTCCTCAGGTGGGTATACAATTTCTACTAAAATAATTTAACCGTTAAATTTGGCTGATACTGAAAAAGTGTTGTCCAGGACATTAACACAACTATTTTAAATGCCCTTTTTTGAGTAGATTTAGTAATGCAAATTATACACTCAAGTACCCTGAATAACAATTTGAGGTCTACCCTACAGATTTTTTTTTACTGCCAGGTTTTTTCCTACAAGCTTCTGAGTCACTGAGAACACCAAGAGGCATCTCTGTTGATATATTCTCTATTAAAACAGACACTTTCAATTAAGTTTAACCTATTATTTCATTCTGTATTGCACTTCTGTAGTATTTTTATACGATATCTTACAAATGTATAGAAGAATAGGACAGTGGAGAATATAGACCTCTGTATGAAAACTCCCAATTGTTTCTATTTAAAACCCTTGAAAACAAGCCATTTTTTTATCTATCCATGTTTTTTGCGCTGGTACTGTAAACTATTGTTGTAATTAAGTTATATCCTACATGTTTTAGACAAAGATTAAAGTAAAACCAAGGTAGGAATGAGAAATTCTGTCTTATTAATGAGTTTTAGGCAAGTTATCTGGAAAACAGTAGTTTCTGTTGTTATTTGCATAACATATGTTGTATCCTGCTAAGCAACTTACATGGAGCTCAGCCTGAACATAATTAAGGCAGTAGTTTGCAGTAAATAAAAGTTCCAAATCAACAATTTGCCTCTCTGCTTTAAAAAATAAAATCATTAACATTCTTAACACTTGGAAGTTCACAGAGAAACTGATAGGCACTGAACTGCTGAAGGAGAGTGGGATGGTGGTGCTGTCACTATTCCTTCTGTGCAGCAGAAGTATAACATACCAGCAACAGCTGACTGATACAGCTGTTCAAGTCATTATGGGCAAATTACACCTTGGGAACCAAAAATCCACTTAAAATTCCAGACAAAATCTATCATGGATTTTTAGGACTGCCTAGCCCTATCATATATGAAATCAGTGGACTCTTAGGATGAAAGACCTCTGGATTGCCTGGACAGAAGCATTTAGATGGGCCCATAACCCTCATCTAAAACAATCTAGAGATAGATGATTGACACACTTTGCAAGGTGTAATTTTGTGCCAATTCTATTGAATAGGACACAAACAGTCCTGGATAGATCTTAGGTCCTATTTAGAAGTGAACCTTCTGAACTCTCTTAATGACAGCACTTCCTTCACTAAGAGATATCTTCTCTTAGAAGGCCAGAAAAAGCGTTTATGAAAATAAAAGAAACCTGAGTTCCACTAGAGATGATGCAAGGTGATGCTGGACTCAGCCCCGTAGAGATCAGGGCACTCTCCTGAAAAGTGAGAGCACAAAGGTTTTGGCTTCCTGCTCCCAGAGCTTTTAAAATTTTGTTCAGTGGTATTCTAAGGATAAATCTACATCCATTCAATGAAGCAGCTTCTGAGACAACCAAACACTGTAATCAGACCAGAACTGATAAAAGAAAGCGCACATGCAGAACGGACATGTATATGGAACGAAGGTTCTAAGCTCAGATTTTAAAGCTATAGGTTTATTTTTATACAGGTAAAATCTGTGTGATTCTAACACATTTTAATTAAAGGCTGAAGACTTAGAAATATTGTAAACTAAACTTAACAAAAGGGATATAGACATACAAATCAAAAGCAAAAAAAAGAAATTGATATTTTTATCAGATAAAATCTCTGAAATCAGACATGATCCCATACTGCTGTCTGTGTTGCTCTGGGTTATCTAGAATTAGTAGGAGTAAAAATCATCTGCAGATCTTACTGCCTGGACTTCTTGAAATTCCACACTTCCACAGCCAAAAAGCAGATGTAAATATTGTAGGAACCACCCAAAATAATCAGAGGAATTTTTAAGTTTTAAAAAAATAAATAATTAATAAGACAAATATATTTCACATCCATAAGGGTCTTGGATAAGGGACTTGTATTTTATCTCTTTTGCTGTATTTTTTCAAGGAAATGAAATAAAATCAATAGCAATTAATTACAGTAGGAGGAATATTGGTCTCAATTACACCAATGAAAAATAAGTGCAACTGTGCTGATATCAGACATGTTAGTCAACTCTTCATGGGCTTCACTGTGAAAACACCTGGACTAATTTTCTTTACTATACTATCATTAAAGGCAAACACACAGTGTCTTGAATGTGGACACTGACAAACATTTATTGTGAGTTGATTTACCTCCCATTTGAAAGTACTGATTTGCAGAAGTGCTTGTGTATTAGTAGTAGCTCTGAGATAATATGTTTCAAGCTATTGATATTTTTAGAAAAAAAACCCTGCCAGTTTTCTTTCAAAACACTTTGACTTCCTTTTATACATTTAAATGACTTTTATAGAAACTAATTTTTTGTTTTTAGAATAGTGATATTCAAGGTGGAATGTGCAGCCTTCAGAATGCACAAGTAGGAATTTGAACAGATGTTTATGCACAAAATTCTCAAATAATCCTCTCCAAATTTTTTTGCATCTATTCACACTCATAAGGGATGAATTACCTGTCATCAATAGTTTTCAGACAATCCATGTCAAAAAATTATTTCATGAAGCATCCACTAAATCATTGAAAATAAACATGCTGTTAAAAATAAAAATTTAAATTATTAATAAAAATATTCATCTGATCAAATAATTTATAGTCTAATAAATTGTTCAATCCTTTTCCTGGAATGCTGATAGCATCCAAATTCCTCTCCATAGTCTTCTACTATTTCAAGTAGAAAAGAATGAAATGAATGCAGCTGACTGGAAAAACACATTGAATGAAGAAAAACTCTAAGCTGCTAAATAAAGATATTGGAAAGTAAAGTGGCTAGGAAGCTAACCTGGCAGACAAAATGACCTGATTTTAATACTCTGAGTCACTCAGATACTTCATCCAAGCAAGACTCAAAATCTGAGGTTGTTTTTTTTTCTTAGTTATTCCCACATCCTTGAAAGTGGCTGATCAGGCCTATGGAATGTGAGGCACCACATACGAATACACCAAATATCATATCTCACTGTCTAGGGGTTCATGAAGCTTCTGTGCTCAGGGAACTAACACTTGGCATACAGGAATAGTATGAGTTTGCTTGCACTTGGTCATTCACACCCTAATGGAAGAAATTACTTTTGAAGTATGGAAGATACCAAATATTAGGGAATCATTACCAAGGAGCTTTAGTAGACAATTGTAAAAAAAACTTTGCTGACAGAAGAATTCAATGAAAACCATGGAATAAAAAATTTTCGACAAACTTCTCCCTTATTCAAGACTAAGTTCTTTGACCCAGGAAAATTTCTACAGCATGCAAAAGAGGCAGATACTACATTAAAAGAACCAATAACTTAATTCACTCCAAGCAGTGCTATAATGTCTTCAATGAAATGGTACAAGACCCCATCCGTGCCAGTCAGAGTATTTGATCTTGGTAAGCAAACTGTCTGGTTATTCTTCTCACAAGTATCAGACAATCTTCATCTGCATGAAATCCAGTGAGTGACAAAGAATATCAAAGGGTATTATTTGTTAATGCTAAAGGGCTTAGTGTAGATGTCCTTGCCTGTGAGTTCAAGCTTTAAGCACATGAGACAAGATATTCCAAGTCTCTGAAGAGCATGAGTTCATATTAACATGAACTATTCACACAAACTTTTTATTATTGCTACTGATGGCAAAGAGATTAAGTTAGCACATGCACACTAAAGTTGCACCTGTACTTTGCTGGGTAGTCCTCCAGAGTCTACAGGCAAGTCAGCGCATTTGTAAATATACTTTCTGAGTAAGATAAGAATCATGCTAATGTTGGGTAAAATTATATAACTTTGCTTACACAATCTCTCTGTTGACATATTGTCTCAGCTTGAGACCATATCTTTCCTTCTATTAGTAAGTTTTGAGGGAGGGGATATTGAAGGAGTTGAGTGTGACTCTTTCTTTGCAGGTGATGGTCATAACACAAAAGTGAAGACTCTCTTACTTCATTCTAGATTTTTTCAGAGTAATTCCACTGAAAAAGAAGCACCAGAAAAACATGCAGTTTTATTGAAGCCAAAGTGATTTTTGGAAACATACAGGATTTACATAAAGCTTTCAAAATACGAGCCCTTGGGCTGAAAGAGAGAAACATTAAAATACCTATTTGCCATTACAAAATTGCTTTTCAGCATATTCAGAAGTTTTAAGAAAATTTCATGCTCTGATATACACAGAGAAGTATTATAAGTGGACCACTAATGCTTGCTTTGTTCGCAGTGTTATGAACATGCTAGTGTATTTCAAGCGTGCTGAGACTGTAAGAATCAGAAAAGATCAAGTGACATTGCTACAAGACCATACTTTATGTCAGCATGCTTGCAGTTCCTCTTCATATCACATTTGGATCCAAATCCTTCCCCCTCAGCACTAAAATCCACAGCTGCTTCACTGTAGCTCATGTAGAGTGGTAGGGGTAGAAAAGTTCTCTCAGTAGCTCAGCAGGAAGGAACTATTTTTGCACAACCAATTTGGATGAAAAAATATTCAAAACTGAGATGTCCACCACACAGCCTGATGACAGAGAAAGTATTACATTTCCTTGAGAACAGAGAATTTGATCAGCTGCCTTCTCAGAAGGAGCAAGAATGGTTTTAATTGTACAATGCGCAAGATGCTTCTCCCTGCTGGGAAGCGAGCTACCAAATCCCCATAATACGAAAAATACAAATAGCTCCATGTATCTGTCTATATTATTGAACATGTCTGTTTCCATGTGTAAGAGAACACCAGTTCCCCACCAGGGGCTTAAAACCTGTTAAGGATATAATTACAGCCAACCCTATCAGAGAGGGTTTTTTTATTTCTGCTCTGCAAAAATAATCTCCACATCTGGATTAAAAAGTTCTCTTTTGCTGATAGCATTACAAATTAAAAGTAAGTTATAAAAATTTAGTGGTTAAGTTACATTTTCTTGGACAGTTTCTGAACCACAGAAAGGCTCCCTGCAAAGAGAGGAGTATCCAGACCTAGACCTCCTGTGTGACAGCCCTCTATCACAAGGCAGAAGAGCCAGGATCCCTTTTTCTCTCTGCCCTAAATGGATACTGGATTCTCATCTGTGCAGTGACATTATTTTAATTACTTTGATGTAAGAAAGTGCAGATGATTTTATTGTGACTCTATCACTGTATCTCAAACAAGATTCAGAAAAGGGGAAGGTTTTCAGGAGCAAAAGTCCTCAGACCAGTAACCCAGAACAGAGAGTATTTTAGTCGCTCATTAAACGTATGCAAACAAATTAAGAAATAAGGTAAGCAATTGAAATATAGACTTTAAAATAAAAGTTATAAAATATTTCTACCTTTCCTTTTAGCTATGCTATTTCTTATATGGGGGAAAGTAACTTTTCAACGGTATTAATCTCAAATTTAAGAGCTAATTCTCCTGGAGTTGTCTGAGAATCAAAATAATATCTAGCAGATTGTAGGCACTACTAAAGAATTTTAGGCTGGAACTCTCTGGTTGTTTTGATTGTTTTTGCAAGCATTGGTTGGAAGCCAGTGATTTTCAGCCCCTCTTGCACCAGGAGGTGAAGATCTTGTGGAAAAAACTGAGAATCCCTTAATGAGATCCACAAAAGTGTATTTCTTGCTGAAACTACTTAAGGGAGTCACCCTGATGTATAATGTAATATGTGTGTTGCTGAAGTAAAGGACTAGGAGTTGGAGTTAAAAGGATTAAGGTGAATATATATCATACCTTTCAGGACTTACTAAATAATTTGTGACTCTTTAAAGAGTTTTACAAGGTTAAACAAAAGCAGTACACTGTATTATTGCCTCAAACAATTACATTGCTCCTTTAGAAATATTTATTCTCCATGCCACTTTACGGTGTCATTGTCAAAAGAGGTGGAAGAAAGCAATCAATAGCTGTTAGAAACTACACAGCATAAAAGCCTGAGGAAAATAAAGTTCACAGGTGCATTGACTACAACATTGTTGCCGTAACAATGTGGGGTTTAGTCAGTGTTGAAGATTTTTAAAAGAGCATTTTAGGAAATTAAATTCACATTTTCTACTGACTGTGACATTTTAAAAAGGCTTTCCTCATACACTAGCCCTGGACACTTCTAAGACCTTTTATGAATTTTGTTTACTACAGCATCACATACACTTACTTCAAGTCTTTTTTAATGACATAAAATTCTTGCCTAATCACAGCAGAATGTCTAGGATATTTTTTTTGTTGTTATTTTTACCTGTTCAGGACCAAGTATCCTATGAGCTAGTATCCTATGATGACTAGTTTTGATGAGATTAGAAGAGATTATATCTTCAGCAGTCTCTGGTGGGGAGGTGTGTCTTTCCAGCTCCTCCTATGGAAGACAATCAGTCTTACCTTAGCAGAAGGTGAGAATCCCTTTATATGAATAGTGAACATTACTTCTCTCATGTCTGTCTCTGGCATATCATCATAAAAGACTCCATATGTACATCAGTTCTACTGAAGAATTAAAAACTAACCTGACCACAAGAAAATTCTTCTCCTAAAGCCACCATGGATCACAGGCTTGGCTATGTCCCATGGCAGTGATGCCTGTGCCTTATATTTTTGTTCTTGTGCCTGTACCTCTTGATGTTGCTGAGCATCAGGAAAAGAAATTTATACCTAAACCCACTGAGATTACTAACACCCAAGGGTATCTAACCAGAAGAGAGAGTAAAGCACACTAATTGCCTTCACTACTGACTACAGAGTGAGTGCTGCACAGCCATGTGAGCGCTGCACAGCATGCTGAAAAAGGGAGATAAGTTCAGCATTAATTACACCTGGAATATGTCAGGAATTTTGACTCCTTTGTCAAAAGACCATTGTTGAGAAGGAAGTTGAAAATTACTGTTTTACTGTTAATGAAAAAATAGCATTAAACAATTATTTCTGATAATATTACCAAGCTTTTGCTGTTCTCTTTCTTCCCAGTCCCATTGCTGTATATTATTTGTAAAGAAGCCTCTGCAAAGAAAGGCTTATGGAATCAGAAAATGAAAATTCTATTTGAAGATAAATAGATGTTTATGAAGTTTTATGGATTACAAGACATCTTTTTACGAGCTAGAGTGTCACCATGTAGGTGTGTCCAAGACACCAAGCATCTGTGTCCCACCTCAGCTGAGACTCTCAGCTCACATTGGCAAAGAATTTGTAAGTACTAACTCACTACCAGCTCCATGGAATCCAAACCTAGGGCTCTATGGTAACATATAATTATTGTGACTGGAACAGCCTTCAAAAAAACCATGTGTATATTCCATGAATATGCAGGTTTACTGGGTTGAATATAGGTTTTCTTGGGAAGCTACTATTAAAATCCTGGATATTATGCCAACAGATTCTATTTCTGGAAAGAAACATGAAGACACTGATCTTGTCTCCATCTATGCTGCAGATGAAAAAATTTGACATAATGATAACGTATTTTTTTGATGCTGCCTTATGTCAACACAGTATTTGGATAACAAAGCGGTCTAATTCTTACTAGTGTTGCAAGACGTTTCTCCCCTTTAAAATAAAAAGATGGCGAGGCCTAAAGCAAGGCTTAGAAACAAGTATTTAAGTATTCCAGCTCTAACCACACCGCTTATAAAAGGGGGTTTGAATAAAGAATCTCCCTCCTCCCAGGAGCTGCTTTTAACTTTCAAATGAAGCATGACTAAATTCTAGCAAAGTAGATTTGATGTTTCCAATTAGCTCAGAGAGCTGAAAATAGTTGTGATGGTATCAGACGGTGGGTGTTGTGAATAGGAGCCACATCCTGACATAGCCTGTATGCTGGTTATAATTTCAGAAGAAACATAAAAATTATTGAATTACATAATTGTACATTTAGACTTTTTATATTTTTATAAATTTTCCAAAGAATTTCTGGCCATAACCAAGCATCTGCATTTTATTTTTTGGTCATATTTTTGGCAGACAATTTGTAGGTAATGAACAGTAATTGGTCTTAAAAGAGTAACCCTCCACAACATCTTTCGCCCAGGGCCTGATCCACATTTCTTTGGAAAAAAATTCCTAAAAAAAACCAAATCAATGGGTCTGTCCCAGTTTTGTGACTTTTTGTTAGTTTGCTGTAATGTGATTGCAAGCAATACCAGCTTAGGCCACCATCTTCCAAAGTCTAACCTTTGCACTGTGCACAATCCCTGCTATTGGAGACAAGGGGGGCAAACCTGAGTCTTGCACTTTGCCTAACACTGGAAAATGTAAACAGAAAATATTATCCTACTGATGAGTTATTCTCTCTTTAAAATGTGTTTAATAAAATAAAAGACCACAATGTGAGCTGTAATGTAAGAATCCTTTGTTCACGTGCTGTATTATTATTACTGTATTATCATTGGCTCCAGTCTATGGGGTTTTTGTAATTATTGTTATTTCCTTGTATTCTCTGTTTATTTTTACAGCTAGTAAATACAGGCTCATCCAGGACATACAGCATGGATTAAACTGAACAAAGACTTTTTAGAGTCAATAAACTAGTTGTTTAGCTGTTGGAGTTTGGTCAATAAAAGGGCTCTTAGTGAGTGCAAAGTGACTAGGCAGCATTGACATATTTTTGTGAATACTTTTTATTTGATTTTAATGTAAGCATAGAGGACAAAACACAGAACACAGCTTCTCAGCAAAACACAAACATTTTCCTGGTTTGCCTTTCCTGTAGAAAATACTGTAATGTCATTCAGATATTTTATTGCATGCTGCCATATTTCTGACTTCTGCCACAAGATATCAGGTGGTGGCACTTTTTTTTTCATGGTTACACTATATCTAAAAAGATTGTGTAATGCAAGAAAAAAAGTAAAATATTAATTTTACTCAAGTGAGAAAATCAGCACCTGTCATGAGCGTGTATGCCTTTAAATATCCAGAACTCAGTGAAATATTTCTTTTCCCAAAGAGAAATTGCTACAGAAATGGTACTCATAACATAAGAAAGAAAACAACTTTTCAGTAATGCTTGTGCTGTTTCCAGTAAATTTCAGATGTTAATTTGTTTTTTGGAGAGAAAAAAAACCCTTATTTTGAGGGAAGAAATTATATTGAAATGGATAGTAAACACTGTGGGCCTTCAGGGAGTTCAAGTTTTCGCCACTAGCTTTTAGTCTTCAAGTATCAATGTTATTTGTGATCTAATGGACATTATTTTGCCAGGAAAATTTTCACTAAGTATTTTAGAAAAAGAGAGTACCTTTTCAAGGACTGAATATGATATGGAAATTGGAATGTCACAGAATACATTTTTACCAGTGTCTTTTTTTCCAACATCTTGTTTTCCAACATCATTAGAGAAATATTGATATTTTTCTTTCCTTTTTTGGCTTTATGGAAAAAAACCACCCTATGTTTTCTTCGAAGAAAATGTCAATGTCTTCTAAATGTGAAATCAGTTTCAGACAATAATTTAAAAAGAGACAGCCAGGCTGGATGGAGCTGTGAACAACCTGGTCTAGCGGACAACTTCCCTGTCCATGGTTGGGGGAGGGTTTGGAACCAGATAATCCCTATGATCTCTTTCTACTCCAAAAATTCTATTGTTGGATGAAATTAAATGGAAGGCTTCTCACATGTTATACTCTATAGAAGGAGCTGCTTCAGCCCACACTAGTTTTTGAGGTTTGTTTCCTGTGAACTTGATAAGGAGCTTCTCCCTGGGAAAAACCCATTGAGAAGATGAAGAAGACATCTTTGAGCTGAGGGACTGCTTGTAATGTGGTCTATCTCTCTGCATTTATGGTACTACAGTTGCATTCAAACATCTTCCTTACACTAGCTAGAAAGACAGAGAAGCAAAAAGCCTCACCTCTGTAGTAAATAGGTTGTGCTAAGGAATGGAGCTTAGCTTTGCTTAGAAGGTGGCTTTGTTAAATGAAACAGCATGTTGAGAAGTCTGAAAGGGGAAATATAAAAAGATAAGTTCCTGATGCACACACCACCATCAGTGCATCCAGGTCTGAGGTATTTTCTTCTCAAGAAGGAAATACGTATCAGACTGTTCTTGCAGTGATTAACAGCAAAAGAACCCTGAACCCTGCACTGCAACTTTTGGAGCTCCAGGTATAGCCACACATCCATTCCGAAAATGGAGACAATCACATTTAATTGCTTCCATGTGTAGTTGGATCACAGATGTGACAGGCGCTGTGCCTGACCACAAATTATTAAAGAAAAACATTAGCTGGTATAAGTCTTGTTTATGAAAGAGTGCCAGTGGAAAAAGTCACAGGATCGTGGTCTCCAGCTACTACACAGATGCCAAGGAAAAGCATATCAACAAGAGTTGAAGTTTATAAAAAGTGCACTGTGCTTTTCAGAACAAAAAAGATTTCTGACTGCATTAACTTATAGTGCTGTTGTTTTAGGAGTAAATAACATGCAGACACCCAGCTAGCCAGTTGGCTGCTGGAGATTTCATTTGAAATAATTTACAAAGTCATGACATAAGAATTATGCAATGATTGGCCTTCCAAGAGCATAATTTCACACTATGTCCCTATCTAAACCAAATACCATTTGGGCAAACATTGTTTTTTTTTTTTTTTTTTTTTTCTTCATTTAGCACCAGGCTAAAGATGTTAATTGTTCAGAGTTGGGCTGGGTCTGAGAGTCACTGACCCTTCCCAGCCTCTGCAGGTTCATGTCACCCCCAGCAGGAGCCTCCAGTAATGAATGTCCTGTGGAAGAATGATCCAGCTACAACAGGTATGTAGGACACCACCTCAGGCACATTGCGGACAGGTACACAATACACCTCCAGTTTGGAGCTAGATGATCTTTAAGCTCCCTTCCAACCAAGTCACTCTATTGATTCTATGAGTCTTTGAATGTTGAAGCTCTCCACAGGTAGATGGAGTAAAGCAAAGATGGAGCACAGTAAAAAGTTTCTGGCTTGAACTGCATCTTAAATCTGTCTTGGAAGGGACTAATTAATCTATGACAAAATTACACATGTGGAAGAATAAACAGCAGTGAAGTGATATTGAGAAGGATGCTAGCATGAACCACATCCAACTTATTAGATGGTTGAATTGCATCCTTTGAGTCCTAATGGAGAAAAACTAGCACACAACCAAGAGTGAGATGCTAAGCAAAGAAATATACCTGACCTCCTGTTTTCCTCTTCAGTTTATCCTTAGTCTGCTTCCAAATTGCTCCTTGTTAGGTGCATAAGAACTGTAGTGGCGTATGTATGTGTATACTTGCTCAATCTCTCTTTTTTTTTAGCCATCCAGATGGCTAAAAATGACTGGTTCCATCTTTTTAGACTTTAGTGGATTTAAGTGGAAAAACTTGTGTTTACATCTATTTTTTATCTCAAGTGCCACAGATGAAGGGAGGCAGTAAGAGTCTTGTCTGTCTCCCCCACTGTCTGCACTAAATCTTGATGGAGCTTGATGGAGTAGAACTGCTGTTGCAAGAGGGCAGGGATATTCACCTCCCAAAAAATCCAATCTACAGTCTCTACCTGTCATTTCTACATCTTTTTAAAAATATCTCAATTTACAGCCTAAAACTGAAGACATAAATTCTTCAGCGGTGAACCCGCCACTAATTCTGCCAACATGCTGCTTTGCTTGAGAGATTCAAAAAGTGATTTTCTTTTCATAATCTGTGCCTTTTACTAAGCCAGCAGGAAACTATTTCTCAGAAAGGTAGAGAACACTTAGTGTCCACTTCCAGCTTCCACAAACTTCCCTCTATACCTGCTCTTAGTATACCTAGAAGCAGCTGGCAAAGGAAACGACCTGTCAGATTACTGAGTCCCTTTCCTTACAAGGATAGGGCACAGTCACATGGGAGATAACGGATCAGATATTAAAATGATTTCACTTGATCTTAGCCAAGAGGTCAGACCTAATATCTATCGTACATGACAGCCCTATGAACTTGTATATTTAGCCACATAGTAGCAAATAGACAAAATCTCTGTGGTGAGCACACACTCCTTGTCTGGTTTGGTGCATTGAATCCCACGAACCAACCCTGTTTGTAGCAGCTTCGATTTTCAGGTAAGTTAGGATACAGGAAATCCAAACAAGGACTCTCACAGAGGTGTGGTTTCAAAAAGCTCCCAAAAGCGTCAGTAGAGTCCCAGAGTTAAAATGTCATGTGGACATTGGAAAAAGTACTCTTTTAGCTTATAGTAGGTTGGCCACCATTATCCACATACACAAGAACTTAATACCAGGCAAGGGGCATCCTCTATTAAACCCTGACATAGCATATTCAATAAAAAGCCTATTTAGAAATAAATTAACAACAAAAAGTAGTGAATTAAAAGGCACAATGGAGGAAAATAATTTAAGGAATGGAATAACGAGAACAATTTTCAGCCATGAAATGTTTTTATCTTCTGATAACTTGCAAACGGTAAAGCCATGAATTTATGCATAAGATACAATACACAACAAAGAGATAATTCATATTCAAATCTCATGGTCCTCCATCACACATCCCTCTGTTTATATGTAGATAGCCTTATGAGAAAATGACACCAGGCACAACCAAAATTATGAGACAGCAAGTCAAGCCTGAAGATAATAATTACTTAGTTCACACAAGCACAGTGAAATTCTTCAGCTCACTGTCTTGGTGGCCTGCAGTGGCAAATGTATCATGTGAGAGTAGTAAATTAGAAGGATATTCTTCCCTTTTTTTTTTTCTGAAACACTTAGTGAACTAATAACTGTTTGACAATTGCATGGCTGGTATTTCAGAGGAAAGAGGGAACATGCGGCTGACTGAGAGCACCAAGAGCCCAAATCCATTCTCATTTACATTACTGTAAATCTTGAGCAAGTCCATTGGTTTTAGCTGAATTACTCTGGTTATCAATGGCATAAGGTAGGAGAAAAATGGACAAAGGAATCACATTTTACTATGGGAAGGCAGTTTTTTTCAAAAGAAAAGCACATTATATAAACTACAAGGAATACTCAGTGTCCTAGTTAAAGGTAATGTGGTAAAATAAAGCAATGAAAAATTAATTTAATCTCATAAAAGAAAAGCATTAGAAAAACTTATTTACAACATTTTCCCCTTGATAAAAGAGACTATTTATCATTTTGTCAAGATGCTTAGCTATTCAAGGACTTCGTTAGACTAGCCTATTGAGATATATTTAGCAGTTTACAGAAGAAATGCCTTAGTTGTCTCTTTTTCCTGAGAAAAGTTTGACTATTTACAGTTTCATCAACAATGAGATTCTCCTTTTTCCCCCTCAAAACAGTCAACAGAGCAATTAATTATGACATTTCTCTCAAGATGACTACAGGTTGGAAAGTGTGCAAAGCGTCTGTTTAATATAAAGATACATTTAAGCTTCCTAATTGCTAGAATCATGATATACAATAGTCTTTTCTCATAGAAATTGTGATTAAATAGTCATAGGGTGTCTAGGAATAAAGTACTTCTGGCACTTCTGTAAGGGAAATTTAACATCAAGAAGATTTTGTTCTAATGAGTCTTAAAGCAGCAACATGTTACTGTTAAGAAATGCCAATACATAATTCTGCCTCGGGATTTTTTAATGTGGATGTTTGTATTCCTTCTCCAGATATTTTTTTTCTTTAAAAACACCTATCTCTTCCAGTCTCCAAAGTCACTTATAAAATTATAATAGTGTGTTTTCATTCCTATTAAAACTGTAATAGTGCTTGTACGTTTTGCTCACTGTACTGGTCAAGCTCTTTGTAAATTACTACCTAGGATATAGTGTATCTTAGCTCCTAAATGTGATTTCACAATTTGCCTGATGTAAACCGAATGACACATATTCACTGGCTTTCAATCTAGCTGAAACTCTCACAAGAAATGCAAGAGGACCTTGAGAAGAAATTCTTCTTTCTGAAAGAATATAAAGTGCAGCTTCTAAAATGGAGGGCTTCTTCCTGGATTTCCAGGTCTGCTCAGGAATTAGAGAGAACAAAACGTAGCAGATGAATACAAACAAGTGAATGCTAAAACCGTCTGTTGAGATGAGTTACAACAAAAAAATATATTAGAAGATACTAGGGTGAATAAGATATCAAGTATGATCATAGGAACACACAAAACCACAGACAATTCAAAAATCTGTACATAAAGGAAATTCATCAACATGAAATTAAGACAATTATCTTAATTCACAAATCTTTTAATAGAACTTGTCTAAATAGATGCTAACATAGAACCTGGATTTGGAGAGATTTGTTGGTCTGAAAAAAAACCCATTGAACTGATTATTTTCTTCTTTAAGGTTTTGTGCAAGAAATTTGAATATGATTTTACAACTCTATATTCATGAAGATGGAAACCTGAGGAAAACAGATGCTAATGAGGAAAATTTCTGCAAAATAATACACTCAGATTTGTATAGTTTTTTTGTCTCGTTAAGCTAGTACTGCATTTTCAGATATCTATGGAAATTGTAGTAGAAGAAGAGCTACTACAGAATCTTAGCTAAGTTTTCAATGAGAATTTCAGAAACCTGAGGTAATAATAAAAGGCTGTTCAAATTAGTACTGTCTACTTAAAACCTTAATCCAAGTGTTTCATCCTATTCCATAAAAAGTGTTAATTCACTAAGATTCTGCTAATTGCAAGCTTTTTACTTGTTCCATTTTACTGTATGTTTGCCTCAAAAATACCTATCAAGTAGTTTCAAAATATGACTTATATTTACAGAATAATTTAAAGATGTCAAGTTCACTGTTTAATAATAATATTTCATAATGAAGACAACTTTCCCAAGACAGTTCAAGAAACCCAGTTCAGTTCTTTAATTCATATTATAATAAATGCTTAATAAATATGAGCAGGTAATGCAAAAAATAGTATTTGATTTATTTGATTTCTTTTTTCTGTTCATAAATGATCTGCAAAAAGAACACATTATTCTTCAGTTATTGAATTATTTGAATTACAGATTTATTCCTCAAAAATATGCTGATAATTTATTAAATATCTAACAACTCTGAGGTAGTTTATTTTGAATATTTAATTTAAAAACTAGGTTATTTATAGTAGCTACACAGCTCATTTTTGTTCTTAAACTAGATAAGCTTGACTATTAAATCTCAGGTGTCTGATGCAAATTATTTTGATTACAATTCAGGGAGATTTCTTCAAAGAGGATTATTCACTAGAATAATTTACAGAGCATAAAAAAAAGTAATATTTGTGTCAAAGTCTAAAAGCTCCACAGCTCCAAAGTCCTTAGTTAATACTTGCTGCATAGGAAGGGATGTAACTATTTCTTTAGCGTCAAAGTTAACTCTGCAGATCTTGCTAATATGCACTAGCAACACACCTGGCAGGGCACAGCCACACAGCTACAGAGGTGTGAGCTAGAGCCGTCAGCTAAAGCCAGGAGCCACAAGTACTGGATGGAAGTCTATTCAAGTAGATGTGCACACAACGCAGCTTCAAACCCAGGTGGCGTTAACTCGTTATGTTTTTTAAATGAGTAAGAAAACAGAAAAAAAAAAGCATCATTTCTTGTCTCCGCTTATGTTCTCTTTCTCTCTCAATCAAGGCAGGAAAGACTAACAGGCTTTTTTTTTCTTTTCTTTGCCCTGCAAGTAGGCTACCCATTTTGAAGGAAAAAATCTCAGACTGCACTGCACTTCCTTATCTGCTGGGAGAGTCTCCTCTGCCCTCCTGCTCTCTCTGGAATCCCAATGATGGCAACACCAGACCTGCATGCAGAGCAAACACAGGGACCCATCCTGTGGGTAATTAAAAGAAATCCTAGTTCCTTACAGGAGAGCAGATTCAATAAAACTTATCAATTTCAGTGATTTAACTGTTCACAGGCACTCCCGTAGAGAACAATTTATTAACAAAGGTTACAGGAAAATATCAAAATTAACTCAACCAATATTATTGTTTCAGCACTTAGAATTCAGGCAAGCCCTGTGATAATCATTTTTAAGACCTAACCAAACAATATATCAAAGAACTCCAGTTCTACTTCCTGCATGCCTTCTATAAATTACTGGCATCATAGGAAGAGTTAAAAAGGCTAAAGGAAGCAATTCTGCAGTCATCCTTTGAGACTATGTTATGGAAGTCACCTAGATGCCCCAAGTTACACAGAATTCAAGTTAGTTTTGGTGGTGTGTTATTTTTGTTTTATTACTGTATATCCAAGATTGATTCAAAATTAAATTTCAAGACCCTTATAATTAGCATTGTTAAGGTTTTTTGAATTGGTATGACAAAGGTAATGGGAGTTTATTGAGGTTTGATAGTGATAAATGATCTGGAAGGCATTTTCACAACAGCATTTTACAGGTCTATGCCATTTTTTAACATGTTTTTCCATTGACAAGAAAGTTTCTGTTATTTTCAATTTAATTTGAATTTGAGTCAATATGATTTTTTGGGAGGTTTTGATAAACAAGCTCTGGTAGGAGAAAGAGTAGACAGGCAAATCATTTTTCTGTAACATAAATTAATGCAGCTTAACATTACAAAATATGTGTTGCTTACTTGAAAAGCAAAACAGTGTTTGCTCAAAGGTTTTCTGAAACACCACTGTGGGGTATTGTTTGTTGTGTTCCAGTAGTTTCCATAAAAACTATGATGACAACAAAGTGCTGGGGCTCTGATGGAATCCTCTGGTCTGATAGTCATTAATTATACCTGAATCTCAATCATCTGCAGTCTTGTCTAATTGTGGGCCTAGGTCTTTTGTTCCCCTAGCACATTGTGCACGTGTGGTACTTTAACAGTGAAGATCTCCTATTTTGTTCGTTTTTATGATGAGTCAAGATCTTAACTTTCTACCCTGTTTCCATACTTTTCAACGATCTACAGTCAAAGCATCATTTAATTCATTTATCATTTTTTTTTAGTTGTTCTTGAATATTATGCAGCAAGTCACATAAAACTCCAGACTATTAGGAAATTAATTAAATATATTGGAAACACAGACTACTAAAATATGCATGCATCTACCTGGGTAAAAACAGTGGTTCACCTATATGTTCTCTGCCTTATTTTCTTTTTCCTTCCAAACTTCAGAATTCAGGTAATTTTCTTCTAAGGAGTCCTATTGCACATAGCCTCCCTTTGAGCAGAGTCCCATCAGGCTAAATCTCCTGCATTTGAAGTAGTTAGCAAAAAAACCTATTATATTCTAGCCTGTGCAGATGGGTTCAACAGAGCAGTGGGACTTTTCCTATTAGAAAAATACAGTCCTTTAATCAAAATATGGTTATAATTACATTGATTTTGCAGTTTAACTCCATGCAACTAACAGAAACAAAATAAACCAGAAAGAGACATGTACTACCCATCTCTTTTTGTCAATTTATTTGGTCTATGGAACCAGAAGCGTGACTCATCAAAGAGGTGGCCAAAGTATACCCTCACAGTGATACTGGCAGAATAGAACACTGCTCTGATATGAATGTGAGTTATTGCACAATACGGGACAAAATTGTGTTAAAATAACCAAGCTGAATTCAGTCAGTGTGTTTCAATTTCCTGCAAGTATTGATGAAAGTACTGTCATTTACTATTGCTATTAATAACAATTATAAAGTCCCAAGTCATATCAAGGGCATATTGTGCCAAAAGATGTGTATAGCTAACAGCTCTTGATTCTTGTCAAAATTTGCTATAAAATAAGTAAATAACATGGACAAAATTTGAGTGGCCAAAAAATTATTTGCAGTCATTCACACATTTGATGCACTCCTGAGAAATTGTATCTCAAATAATCTAATTCACTATCTGTTCCCATACATACCAGGAAATATTTTTTTTTGAATTCTGCAGCATTTTTTTTAACATGAGATTAAATTTTCTGACAATCCAAAGGAGATATATTTTTTTATAATCTATATGGCTTTCATAAATAAAAGGTTTTATTACAGCTAATGAGGCATTCATGACTGTTCCATGGATGCAGAGAACTGAGTATATGGGTGGAGACTTTCCATGCATATCACAGTGAAGTGTTTCTTCATGTTTCTTTACAAACAGTTTAATACAGTTCTGCCTCCATTATGTGCTTTTGGACATTATTTTGAGAGAGACTATTTACAAGAGCATGTTGTGACAGGACAAGGGGGACTAGTTTCACACAGAAAGAGGGTAGGTTTGGACTGGATATTGAGAAGAAATTCTTTCCTCTGAGGGTGGTGAGGCACTGGAACAAGATGCCCAGAGAAGTTCTGGATGCCCCATTCCTGGAAGCATTCAAAGCCAGGCTGAATAAGGCTTTGAGACACCTGTTCACGTGAAAGGTGCCCCTGCTCATGGCAAGGGGGTTAGATGTAGATGATCTTTAAAGTCCCTTCCAACCCCAGCCATTCTGTGATTCTATGCCTGATTTTAAATGTCCACAGCATTTCAAAATTCTCAGTAAAACAAAATCCTTCCCCCTGATGACTTAACAATACCATACATTACCTCCAGTACTAAAGGTATGAAGACATAATCACTGTCGGCATCAGCAAAAGAAAACTGACAAAAACAGTGAAAAGCATTTGAAGGGAAAAGCGAACAGGAGAAATATGGGGAATTGGGAAGATCACAATGGGCGTGTGGATATGAGAAGGCAAAAAATCCCATCATCTAAAGGATAATTTTCCAATGTGTATATAAAGAAATCCTGGGGGGAAAAATGTAGGTAAGATATATTTATCTGTAAAGTTGTGTTGATTCGCAGCAGAGTGACAGCTTGGATTCCAGTGTACAGTGTCACAAAACACTTGTTGTGGTAATAGTAGCTGAAAATAGTGATCTTAGGTGTAGCATTTTGGGCAAACAGAAAGCTGGAGAAGTTACATGAGTGGAAACCAGAAAAGGAAAAGGATTAAAACTACAGACTTAAAGGAGATAGAGTCTACAGTTTCAGAAGCAGGAATGGCAAACAGCACAGTTTCAGAAATAGGATTCAAAAGGGAAAAACAGTTTTAATTATAATTTCTTCATGTGGCAAAAGAAGCTCCTACTTTTTTGGAAGGATTTCTAAAGCTGCTGAGAACCCACCAGGTCCTGCTTATATCAATAAGAGTACCTGCACACTATGGACTTTCGAGAATCAAGACACTTTTAATTTGTTCCATTGACACTCAGAGAATAACCACTGACATCTCTTCCGGAAAATCTTGGACACAAATTTCACCTTAGGATTTGATTAAGAGAAAAAAACCGAAATCTTACAGAGAGAAAGAATGGTGGTGATGCAGCACTATTCAGTACAGTTCTTATAGATGTTCGTCCTGGGTTTCATTTTTCTTAATTTGTGCATCTATTTTATTTTGTCTCAAAATTAAACTGAATATTTGAAATCTTTTTTATAGGGAAAAGATTTTTACAACCCAGTAAGGTAGTCAGAGATAAGAAAAATATTCTCAGAGTTGCATGCCTACCAATCTTCCAAGTTTTGAAAAAGTGTTAACTTTTTAAAAAATCAGCTATATCGATAAAATATTAACTAGATAAGTAATTTATATTAATAAAGATAAATAGTATTATAACTATTTATAGTTGTCTCATGCCTGAAATATGTTAAATGAGTTGGTAATCTGTATTCAGATCATAATATAAAGCATGCATAACTTATAATAATAACTCTAATAACTTATGCTTTGTTATTAGAAACCTCACCAAAGAGACCATGAATAGAAAGAAAATATTTCCTATTAATTCTGAAGGATTATCTCCTGGTAAAATTTGGCTTATCTCAGTCTCTCACTATGCTTATTCTGAGCATTAAGAATTGTCACTCTTTGTATAAGTTACAGTTCACTTAATAATTTTTCTTCAGTTTCTTCTACCTTACAGAAACAAGTTTACCATAGAATAAGTTTTTTGCAGAGTTTGGATCTTGGATTGAAGTGGCTTGAGAAATACCTGGGTACTTTAACAAATTAGCATCTTGATCACAGCTGCATACAGCCGTGAGGTTCTCTTGGTGTCACGCTGGTGTCTTATCCCCATCTCTATGAAGAAGTAAGAAAAGAAAGCAGGAGAAATTTAATTGATAACATTGCCAGTATCCCACTTTTCTTGCTTAAAAAAGGCTAGTTTTGTTTGACCCTCGATTCAGGCAGGGAGTATTTCTGTTTCTGTGTATTTTTCATTCCTTCCACAGGTTCTGAGAGCAAAGGGGAGGTTTAGCTGCACAATATAAATATGTAACATGAAAGCTATGCAACCTGTCAGAGAATATTCTGGTGTTTAATGACAGTTTTCAGAATGTAAGGCTTGAAGATTTCAGATAGCATGCATACCTTGGCCAGTGAAATATATCCATACTTCTGCTGTATCTATTCGAATATTTCAGTATTTTAAACTATTCCCATCCACCCAAGGCTAACCAGAGCCTGAAATCTTAGAGTAAGTGCTACTCTTGTTTTGGAGTCACAAAGGAATAAAATCAGAAAAAGAGCCTGTATGAGAAGTCTTTCCCAAATATCAACCTTATTCCATTGAGGAGACAGTGTTGTCAAAGCCAAAAACTGCCCTACTTTTCAAAATGCTTTGGAAAAACAACGTTCAAAAAAATACTTACTAAATAAAACACTCCTACATGGTGTAAAATTAAAGCAGGTGAACAAAGTCTTTTCTTTGGTGTACAAGATCACAAGGAAAATCACAGTTTCTTATTGGCTTCTCAGATCAGATCAAGCTCCTTAGACATTAAGGGCTCAGAAAAACTAATTGTGCCTACAGCCTCTGCCACATCAAATACAAGGGATTTGTGTTAACTTTAAGACTGAGTGTGGACTGAATTTTTTTGCATCCTTCAACTTTCATTTAATGAAAAACAACAAAATATTTTAAGTCAGTTTCTGAGGAACGGCAGAGAGTAGAATGTGCCCATCCCCATGGCAGAGGGTTGGAAGCTGATGGACTTTAAGGTCCTTTACAGCCTAAAACATTCTATGATACTATGAAAATTTTGTAAGTATATTTTGCTGCTAAACAGAATACCTTCTGTGACCTTTTCTTTTTCCAAGGAGAAACATGCACACTTCTTTTACTCTGACAAGTGTTGAGATGAAATGGTTGAGTTATTGTAAGTTTTAAAGCCTAAATCCTCACCTCTATCAGGCTTAGTAGTATGAGATGGAAAAAAAATAGCAGGAAAGGAATGAAGGAGAGTTATTTCATTTGATCATTTTAACAAGGGAAAGAGTCATTATGCAACCACTGCAACACCATGCAAATTAGAGTAGCTTCCATGCCCTCAGCGCCAACTTTACATGGCAGAAAGTTTCAAGGACACATTTGTGGTTTGGTGTGGTGCTCCACTTCAGCTCATTTCTGCCCACTCCGAAAAGCAAATCATGAGAATCTTTCCTTTTAGTTAAGGTAAGGAATGGACATGAGGTAAACTGGTTTGGAGTCCATCTGTCTTTGCTTCAAAGACATGATGGTATTTATTAGAGATAATTCGTGCATTCTTCTGAGACATGAGGAAGTACTTCTATGCACTTTTAACATTGGAAGAGATCTGGCCAAGTGCAGACCATTAATTTCAGTATTTTTTTATCGACAATGGAAATTTGAAGAACAGTTTCTATAACTAAGATCATGACGATAGAAGAGATTCTCATTTCATCAAGGATTATTTATTGAAATCAAAGGAGAACGAGTTAAGAAAATTGTTGTAAATCATCAGGTTAAATAGTTTTGCATTTAGAAGGTACCAACCATTATCTTTACTTCATGACAGTCTATTTTAATAATAGACTACCAAGCAAAAATTGTGCCGAATGCTTAATCTGACCTGTCAGATCTGAAAGAATTTGTGTCCAAAATTATTCATGACAGGACTACATACATCAGGAACTAGATATATTATGCACAACCTAAAACAGATACAGAAATTATGCTATAGTCCTTTTAGCTTGTAATTTAGCTGCCACATTAGAGCTAACATGGGAATTGGAATATTCCAAAATTACTAAGAGATACCCTACATCTCCTAAACTAAAATATATGTGAACACCATTTTGACTTAAGGACACAAATGACTTGTATTACACTTCACTTCATTGCTTACCATTTTTGCATTTCTAGGGTATGAGCTAAAATCATAGGGATAGCACAGTAAAACCACTAGATCAGTAAATGTAGGGTTAATTGAATTCTATTTTACTGGAAAATAACAGTTCTATAGCATAAATATCTAATATTTAAATATTAGATCTTTAGAAGTTTATTAATTTGTTTTAAATACTTCAAAGTGCGCAATATTTTGAAAAACCCTCAAATAATCAGAATATCAAAAAATATTTGCGATTATAGCTCTCAATCAAATACCTTTATATCAAAAGGAAGGAAGGAGATCAGATAGATAGAAAGCAATAAATCCAATAATGTTCACGTGGATCTTGGTTTGGATTTTATCTGTACGAGCACCTCTATCAAGGGCTGGAATACTTTCTACCTAATGTGGAAGGATTCAAATCACTTTTTTTTTTTTAAAGAAAAAGACAGCAGAGAATATTTTTCCCTTTAACAATAACACAGACAGAGACACTTATGAAGGGCTGGAGAGATGCAGATAGAGGGAATGCTGCAAATTTGTACAAATTGGTGACGTACAAATTGCAAGCAGAAATCAAACATAAAGCAACTGAATTTTTGAGTCAATCAGTGGACTATGGAAAGCAGTCTGATAGCTTTTTATAATTATAGTCAAATTGGCAAATAATTTGAAATAATGTCTTAAAAACTTCTTTCAAAGAAAAGAAATAAAAATATCTTCAGAAAATGTTGCATTGAAGGTATAGAAAATAACTCAGTAGGAGGTATGAATTTAAAAACAGGCTGTTTTCAGAAGCTGTAAATAATAATTTTAATAATGTAACATATCACACTATTTCACAGGGTTTTTTGCAACTTCCTAACAGAGTAAATTGCTATTGCAAGAAAAAGAATATAAGGCTTAGGCTTATCATACCATCTTTTGATACTAAATGATCTCAAAATTCCATCCAAGAGCATATCTGAATTTTGGACTCCAGAAATTAATTTCTTCAGAAAGCTATAGTTACTTCATTCCAGGAAATTCCTTGCATTTTTTAATCATGCAGAAAGCACAAGTGATCTTTTCATATCTCATGAGGTGCATGACACATTGTGGGTACTGAAGATGGTGACAGACTGCAGGAGAAATAGTACTTAAAATCTGCTTCCTTTCTTCTCTTCTTTCCTTACTTGCAGTCAGGGATGTTCAGAAGAAATTATTATTCTGAACAGTTCTTCTGAACAGACTTTATTAGCAACTTATTAAAATTAACAGAACTGTAGTGGAAAACAGAGAGGCAAAATTTCACTGAAATTTGTAGCCATTGCAAAAGGGATTGGAACATCCTCTGGAGTAAGCAAGTAAGAAACAAAATCAGAACAGTAATTAGGAAAGAAATACCAATAAATCCCATTCTATATCATTCCCAGTTTGATAAAAGCAAATATGAATAACATTAATTTGTTTTCAATTGCATACTGGCTAAATAGGATTGTAACCTGTTGACTGAGAAGCAGATTTTATTTATTGGCACGTAGAGCCTGCAATGCAAGACTGACATATGACTGCCACTGCTGAAAATGATAATGAGTATATTTAGATAACTATTTAACAGGTTATAGCACAGCCCTATAGGAAGGACAAGGGCCACTAGATTCTAAATATCTTTGTATCTAATGCTGTGCTGAAAATTGGGCCAGGAGAAGGGTTTGAGAAGCCACTGCTAGGGACAAAACGATGTCAAGAGGCTGTGCTGCCCATCAGGGAGCCACAGAGCTGGGGACTGACCTCTCCTCTGCCCCCTCCTGCGTGACCCACCAGCCTCTCTGCTGCCCCGTGAGCTGGTGGCACACAGGCTGACAGAGCTGGGCGCAGCTCTAGACTCAGCTCTTTCCTGCTTCCTTCGCTTCCTTACTGCTGCCAAGCTTTTATGCTGGTGATTTACTTCCATATAGGCATCTGTTTGCTGCTCTAACGGACCCACATCAGCCCCTGTGCATCCTTCAAGGTCACTCTGAAATCACAGCCCCCTACTTTCACGACTGTGAGCAAGTTTTGCCAGCCTCTGCTCACTGTAATGAATTAGAAGATTTTAGGTGTAAAACAATTAAGGAGGTCAGTGCTGTCATCCCCATTCTACAGATAGAAAAATTAAGGCACAGGCATGCAGCAAAACTCTCCAGTGGCACAAGAGACCAGAACATAAAAGGTAATATATGTCTAGAAAATGCAAAGAACCCTGCTTTGGTATTCTGACTATCCAAAACTATAGTTTAGACATGAAGAGGTCTGATATAATACTTTAACTTTGGAATGATAATTGGGTTTTAATCTTTCATTAATTAAAAAAAGAGGTGTGCTATAAAAAAACCCCAAAATTAGGAAAAAGATCCTCTGAATTCTTAAGCCGGTGAATTTTAATTTCATATATATTTATTCACTGTTCTTCAAGAATGAATAATAATTAAACAATTCCTTTTTTTTCTGTTTTTAAGTACAGCTTCATTTTATAATCATTTGAGATAATACTAGTGAAAGATAAAAGCTTCCATATAACCATTAGTTAACAGAAGTGGAGCATGCAGAGAATCACTACAGAGAAATGGAACATATGGAAAAATAATTTCTTTAACGACTGATTCCCTGTCAATTTCCTGTCCATACATTGCCATGGTACAAGTTCTTAAACTATGTCAAAGTCATCTCTCCTCTTCATTTTAAAGTTATGCTACAAGAAATGTTAATAGCAGCACAATGTCATACACCTGATTTTCCTCAGAGAAAACCCAATTTTGTGCCTTCTCTTTCTCATCAGTTTTATCTTGGTTAACCCATCACAGAAAGAAATCTAGCTTTGAATTCAAGGTATCATTTCATGTTGTAAAAACCAAGTTGTGATCAAATCTCTTTAACAAAATGGAGAATAGAGACAAAAGCTGGTGAACTTTCTGGGAACAGCACACTTAAAAAATACCTGTTGCTGGCTTTTGATATTTCACGAGGTCGAGGTGTGCTTTATCAGCAATGGGTAGTAAGTCAGTGTTAAATCAAAACCATTAACAAGTTGTTCAAAAGTAGAGACTTGAAACAGAAATAGAAGGGAAGATTTCATGCATAATATTGAGAAATGATGAAAATTAATTTTCAGTCAACTGGAAAGCCAAATCTCTCACTTATCGTACCATAATTACCCATTAAACCAGTCTATGGAGGAACTGAGATATAAATAACTTGAGTTTGAGACAGACAACAGGTATAATTCCAGTAAACTGATGTTTTAAAATTGACTAGCTGCTTCTAATCTCTGAGGAGCTTGGCCCTTCATGCCATACCTGTTTCCTCCTTTGTTCCCAAACAACTCATTATTATGTTTTTTAGCTTTAATTACATTTCCTTTGAACCTGTGATATGACTATCTCTAGAGAATATGCTGAAAATTATTGGTATTTGGGGGAAATTACTGATGTTGAAACAAGTCTCGAAGAAGCTGGCTGCCTTTTGGTTTCACCAATTGTCTAGGCATTGGTACTCTCCTAAACAACTTTTTCTGTATTCCTTACACATGGCTGATTATGAGTATCAAAAACCAGTCACGCCTTTCTTTACTGATATTCTGTCTTATCCTAAACCAGGCCACATTCGCTAAATAGATGGGTGTAAAAGGCTTTACATAAAGTGGATTTTATTCAGCATATCTTTGTTTCTTGCTTCTGATGTCCCTGAAGACCCAATAACTACAAAGCAACCCTGAATAACAGGAATGTAGGAACAGATGTTATTTGGGCACTCTCACATAATAAAGACTTCCAAGAATCCCTGATGCCCAATTATCTAAACAGTTATTCTTAAGTTTCCATTCAGCGCATGATGAATTTAGTCTATTTTAGCTGAATACAGAAGGAAAGTATTTAGTGTGAAAGTGATGTCAATCAAAACGGACACATAAATGGACTGGGTAACACTATCTCACAAAGCATACATTACATAATCAAATAGGTAATTTAAATGAGATCAGTTTATCCTGTAATAATTACATAAGTACCATGTGTAAAGAGGGCAATTATTATCTCATTATTTCCAAATTATTTTGGATTATTTTGAATGCCAGAGCATTATCATATGTGCTATATTATTATAATAAAAATCCATAGTCACACGGTACTTTTAAAAGATAATATTGGAATAAAAATAAAACCACAGTGACCCAGAATACAAAGACACTCCATTTTAATTTGGAAGATATTCAGTTTCACCAGCATTAGGTCCTGTGAAGGACTTCAAGAGGCTTGGTTTGCAGTGTGTCAGAGGTGGCACATCCACCTTCAATGACTCCAACAGACAGAAATTTTTTAGGTCCTGTCTTTTCTCATCTCAACTACTTACAGACTTCATCTTAACTTCTTCATTTGCTTATAGATGGACAGATTATTCCAAGAGACAGGATTGCACTGAAGGGAACATCACACAGACTTGTATTATATACAAGACAAAGGATTAATTTGTTCCATGCTTTTCTTTGTAATGTCACCTTCCCATACATGATTCCCAAAGATGTAAAGAAAGCAAAAAACCTCTAAATGTAATTGAAACATTTGAAATTCTTATTCTAAAGTTAGAGGGAATCAACTATGTTGTGACCTTATTTTTTTGAGAGAGAAAACACAGAAAGCTCTCTATAAATGGATCATAATTAAGAAGAATTCAATGATCGCTCAGGACACTGGCTGTTTTTTAAAAAGCAGTACTAAAAGTCGTGGTCACAATGCTTGTACAAAGGATTGAAAAGGCCTAGGGAAGTTTAAACCACTGTAAACTTGCAGAACTGCTTCTTTAAATATTTAAAAACAACATCTAATTTTTGACGAAATAAAATTAAATGTGGTGTTATAAATTAACAGCCATTTTCCCTTCTGCTACTTGATGTTGCACAAATTAAAAATGGAAGAGCTATGAAAAGAATTGTTCAATTATTATTTTGAGGCTAATTCCATCTCTATTTTTAAAATTTTCTGTCTTGTTTGATTGTAACTGACAGATTGCATCAATAGGTCTTGCCTTGGCTATAACTTAACAAAAAGCAACACGAAATACCTGTGCCTTCTTCATTAGTGTCCTCTTTCTTTAATCAGGATCATTAGAACCCAAACTCTCTTGAAGGAATCAGAACCATTCTAATGCTGAAATTCATCTTCTGTCTTAGCTTCTTAATATGCTGCTCTCACTAAGGGTACACTTCTAAGAGGAATTTATACACACAAAATCCTAAAACCATGGGGACTTTCCTTTGTAATAGACATGAATCCAGTATAAAGCATTATGGATTATTTTCTATACATTTGTATCTTCCAGGCATGTGAAGTCCAAATAAGGACAAAGACGAGTGGGATAAAATCAAATATGAATAAATAATCTTTCACGAATGGAAAAAAGGAGAAGTTTTTAAATGAGGAGCATGTACATTCGAATCACCTTGAAGCAAACATAGTATATGCAACAACTACTGTTGAGACAGAGGAGGCACTAAAAAGGTAAAATTTTTGTTTGAAGCAACTTTGAAGAATCTGGTCAAGAGTAGCTGTTCACTTGTTTGCACATAAAAACATTCACTTCCAGGCAGTTTGTCTCACCTTGTTCACAAGGTTTTACTATCTTGTGTATTAACCGACAATGAAAGATTTTTTTCTTTTTTATATAATGTTTGGATTTTATAGGACACTTGTCTCCAAAATATGTCATAAATAGTATTTTAATGATGTAGGCCAGTAGGACTGCCTTAGTGAGATCAAACTGAATTTTCCTCGTTAGTGACATCTTTGACCTTTCACTTCAGTGTGGGCAGCCCTGCAGCAAAGCAGAGTGCTAAAACCTGTCTTTAGAAATATGTGCTGAGGAGCCTTTTGTAGCAATGCAAAACAAAGTAATAAGCTACTCAATATGCACTACTGAAGTTAAATTATTGCAAACCTCCATAGAAAGTGATCCAGTTAATCAGGCTGGATTTTGGGAACCAGGTCACTTAGAGTGATCCGGAATGCTTATGCCCAGATAACAGCAAAACCTTGAAGCACCTGAGGCAAGTAGTCAGCTCCTTCCTGTGGCCTAATATGTTTTTTTAGTTACACAGCAGAGCCTGGCTCCCAAGGCTGCACATGTCCCAGTCAGACATGAGAAACAGGATTCAGGGAACTGCTTTGTCATCCAGTGGCAGACAGAGCATTTGTGCTTTCTTCATGAAGGTCATGGTAAACCTTTGACAGATTATCTTGATAGGCTTTGTGCAGCAAAGACTCTAGACACAAGACACAGAGATTTTTCCCAGGCAGAGAATGTCTAGATTTGGGATCTAGCTCTTCCTTCACTCAGATAGGCTTGAGTGATCCCCTCAGGAACTAGCTGTAATCATCACCTTACAGGATGTCACGGGGAGTGAAAGACAGAGGACTTTGCTTCTCATGAAGCTGAATCTTTATGCAGTAAAAATAAGACATAGGATCAGATTATTTTCAGATGTATTCTTCCACCTTTACAAAACAAATATCTATAATAATATCTATAATATCTATCAAATATGTTAAGTTCTGTAGCCTTTTTTACCTATAATGCTATAAAACATAATGAAAGGTTTGTGCTACAGCTGCATAAGATACCATTCACAATAGGTTTCTCTTTGGAGAAGAGTGAAGATTTATACAAGTGCTAACTGTAAAACTAGAAATTAAAACCCTATAAAAGATTATGAGACTAGCTTTAACTAGGTATGTTTTTTGCAGTATGTTCTTTTTTATTAGTAGTCTATGATTACATGTATTTATATGAATGGAAATGAGATCGGATATTCAAATATTCAAATAAAATCCAAAATATTCACTTTTCCTGAGTATTCCACTTGTACAGCAAGTATCAGAATTCAAACACAGTGTGTACGTATACAACACTGTCAGGACTTAGTGTATGCAATCAGTACAACTTAAGTACACTAATTATGATTACAAACATGCAAAATAAGAAGGTAAATGATGCAAAGATCTTCTGCATCCAGCTTCTAGAGAAGCCCAGCAACCTGAAGTTCAGCATTTAAATTACAAAAATGCTTAGTTCCAGTCCTCACATTCTTTAGAGTAAAGCTTGAATATGAGGATAAAACTTTGCTACGTTGACAGACAGATCTGAGGCACACCTCAGGAAGAATCAAGTTCAGCAACTGAACTTTGAAACTGGTGGATGTCAGAAGACTAAACTGGTTCTGCAGAAAAAGGGAAGAGACAGACAAAGATGCTAACGCTTTTCATAAGAGGCCATGCCCAGCCACCCCATTATCAGCACTGTGCTCAGTTTGCTTCAGCTGAGAGCCTCTGCACAGGCAGCAGCACTGCAGAGAACAGGAGCTTAAGGATAGAGGTATGTTTTCTGAAAAGCTAAAAAACCCAGTTAGTTGAGCATTTTGTATCAAAATTCGTTTGCCTACGTGTAAAGCACTGCTTTCTACCATATGATTCAATTTTCTCATCCTTGCTACAGAAGGACTAAGCACATTCATGAGCAACTCCAGACAGTTCTCTTATGGCTACTACCAAAAGAAAATGGCATAGTTTTTCAGGACAAACAAATGAGCTTTTTATCTCACTGAAACAAATATTTAGTGTTCAGACAGGCAGGAAAGGAGAAGAGGAAGGTCTGCAATAGTGAATGCTGCCATTTTACCATACAGGTTAAGGTACAAATGCAGTAGGACCTTCAAAGCATGTGTTCCTTGACAGTCAGTATATAAGTACTTTTACAACTTGTTGTCTGTCAGTTGTGTAATGTGTTTCCTTCTTCATGCTTTAGTTAATCTGGAGGCTCCTGGGTTTCATCCAAGTTCTTATTTCTCACAAACATGTGGGCAACTAGGTGATGACGTTGATGGCAGAGGGTGAGAAGGGAAGAAGAACAGTCAGATGTCTGGAAATTTTGCATCTGGGTCAATAAAATGCCTGTTTATGGTCTTGCATTGATACTGAACAATAGGATTGAATAGCATAATATAAAATGTACATTTTTTTCATGACATGAAGGATTCTAAAGGGCCTTTTAGGAGATTCTCCCCATCACAACCCTCTGACAGCTGTGATGAGAGTGAACAAAGCCAGTTTAAAGTGGTTTTGACAACCCTTCTCTTCATGACCCTTCATGTCATGAAGTTGGGCTTGTGGCCAAATGTAGTGGATTATCCACAAAACAACTGAGTAAATTAGTAAAATCCTTTGCCTAATTCTGGGAATATTTATCAATTTCTGTAGCCACTGGACAAAGACCAGCCTAGAACCCTTTTGTCAGCTGATACCTTGCATGGTTTGTTGCCATTATTTTCTCAAGAATATTGCCTCAGAGAAGGGAAGCAAAATTGAATCATTAAAGTTATGGCTAGAGTTCAGCAATTTATACTTTAGATCTTTCTAGATTATTGTATGTTTCACAGTGTTTGGGACATCAGCTTCACTGAGATTGTCCTTCGTAGTGGCAGAGAAGTATATTATGTGCTTGTTGCTCTCCTTGCTAAAACACATGATGCAAGAGGATAAATTTCATGAAAATGTCAAAGCAGACCTATTGTGATCTGCCTCAAGCAAAGACTTTTTATATTTCCATATGAATGAAGACAAGCCCAAAACAACAGAATTTCTGTGTTTTTTTAAAATTGGTTTATAATTTTGTTTGGAAATTCTAGCTTTATATAAGCTAGCTTTATTCTGAACCTTGTGAATAAGATTTCACTTAAAACATCATGAATTAAAGGTAGGAAAGCAAGATAGAATTAAAAATTTAAATAATATATAGTGATTTGATTTAATAGAATGTTTGCTTTGACAAAAGACCACAGTGTAAAATATGATTCCTGGTGTGCCCTCTGCTTCTTACTTCTTTCAGGAACAATCTAACACAACTATAGTACATCTGTAAAGGATATTAATTTTTTTTCATTTTGCATTCTCCTTTTCTGTTTTGTAAAATAAACACAGAGCAGCAGAAAGAAAGAAAGAAAGAAAGAAAGAAAGAAAGAAAGAAAGAAAGAAAGAAAGAAAGAAAGAAAGAAAGAAAGAAAGAAAGAAAGAAAGAAAAAGAGAAAAAGAAAAAGAGAGAAGGAAAGAAAGAAAGAAAGAAAAGAAACAAACGCCAGAGCTTTAATCCTTCCCTGATTGGCAGACTGGAAAGCTCTGAATTATTTAACAAAAGACATAACTTCTAACAGCATAGAAGTGACACATAGAGAGGAAACCTTCAAACAGGTGAGAAAGAACACAATGAAAAGTGAAAACCACAGTCAGCTATATGCCCTTTGTCCCAAACAGCACTTCATTTCCTCACTCTTGTGTTCCTTCTGTCACAAAGCTTCACCACTTTGTGGCAGTTGTTACAAATGCTAAAGCTTGTTTTTCTCTTCCATAATTTCCAGTGTTAAGAGTGAGAGCATTTGAAGAAGGTCGACTAGTATGAAATGTGAAAGAAATGGATACTCAACCCCTTCTTGTAGACTCAAAAAAATTAGGCAACTGAAAGTAACCAAGGCATGTCAGACAACATCTTTGTAGAAAGCAATGCCCTACATGTCTGGCTAAGAAAGAGAAGACTAATAATAATAATAATAATAATAATCTCTAAATCTTTGAAAATTTCTGTCATCCTGCTTTTTCATTGATAATTGGATTTCTACTGAACTTTTCCCTCACCCCCAAGTAGAAACACCAGGAAACTCTTCACTTTTCCATTGAAGAATTCTTAAAAAATTAAAAATTTATGGAGATAGTCTTTTATAGGTTTGCATCCTGGACAAAATTTTCTCAGAAAAATGCTGATGAAAATATCTTTTCTTGGCCCTATTGCTATGAATTACTATAGCAAAGGCTCAAAACAGCCAGAAAAATCTGAGCAGGAGCACCGCTGATATCCTTCTCCGCCTGCAGAATGAGACAGTAGCGAGACGTTTTCAGAAGTTCCCTGATTGGAGTTCATAAATGCACCTGGTCAGCTACACTGTCAAAACATTTTTCAAGAAGAGAATTCTGTTAGAATTTTCACTTTGCCTTGGGTTTGCTATAGCAAAATCCCAAACTAATAACAGAAGTTCCCAACCCCTCTTTTTAGAAGTTTTATCTCAGTGTAGCAGAAAAAGTTACTTACAAGTCTGTGAGTATTTAAACTGTGCTCCTCTTTAACCATGCTCCTCTGAATGTCATATACTCCTCTACATAAACACAATCAGAGTTGCTGCTGGTACTGAGACCTCAGTCTCATACTTCACACACATCATTAAACACCGAAGAAAGCAGAGCACAGTGCAGATTGTGCAGGGCTGTGATCTGACAGCCCCCAGAGTTGCCTGCTTTGCGTCTTTACGTCCATGGGACACGGGAGCCCACCGGCCTGATCAGCTGCAGTTGCAGAAACACATACAGGCACACAGCCAGTGTGCTCTGTGACTAAATGCCTGCATCATACACAGAATCAGACAGGTCTGAAAGCTCAGGGGAATAAGAAGAAAAAGAAGCTTCAGTAACACAGACATTAAAATCAAATTTACACGCGACCTAATCCACAGGTTTACTGAATTTATTGGTGAATTTTAAGCAGCTATAACAGACTGAAATCATTACCCTAACACTTGGAGCCAAATTTGAACTGCCTGCTATTGCATTCACAGTCCAACCTATTTCATTTGTAGAGGGGATACCTTATGCACATACGATGAGGACACAAGTCAGCTTTTCACTTCCACATCTGGACCTACCTCTTTGCCTGGGCATGTGCTTATGCATGACAGCAACAACCACATGCAAGGCTGAACATCACTTCAAGGTTATGGTGAGCTGGTGACTGAGTCATGATGCAGACACACGTGTACACGCTCCTGAACACAGTGAGAGTAGGACTAGTCCTCTTTTCTGAGGCTTCTCCCCCGTGAGCACACACTGTGGATTCTGGCCAGGAGCAGCACCAGAGGCACACAAATCTGAACGGCCCAACATACACATAAATAACTGCCTGTGAGGCAAAGAAAAGCTCTGAAGGACTATGACGTGGATCAAAACAACAATTAGGTGAATTTTACAACCAAAATATGTGTCAGTAGAAGTATAGGTAGCCTGAAATTCATACCACAAATTCTTCTTTTCTTTATTGTTCCCCTCATCATTTGTTAAAAAGAAGAAACTGCTCTCCCAAAATATATCATAACTCATATCCTGAGTACTGTTTGGTATTATTGCCTGACATTCAAATTACATGGTGATTCTGGCCATTGTAGATCTTTAATAAAAATTAAGTGATGCTATTAGCCTTAGGTATAATTGTTTATTATTTCTCAAATATTAACCAATTATCTAGGAGACTTAAAGTGAAGACAGATAGTTCTACCACACAAACACCTTGGGAGGTAATTACTTTTTCATTTTATCAGTTTTTTTCACCTAAATATGACATCTCTTTTACCAGTTTAGACTTTATGAAAAAGCACCACCAACAGAGACAGTGGTCAAGGAACTGCATGAGTTTCCAGGAAGGGGAACATTTATCAAAACATACTGTATGGTTAATGATAGTATACATGGATAAAGGAGCCTGTAATATACAAAAACAATAAAGCTGGATTAGTGTATCGAAGGTTGTTTGGACAAGATTCAGTTCCATTTCCAAGAGACTTCAATTTCCTTTCACATAAACTCTGTGAAATACTTTATGTGACATGTTTATGACTAGCTGATTTTATGAATGTTATAATTGCAGACCCTTACGAAGGCTGAGAACAGAATTACCCCTTCAGCAAGCAAAAAAGCAAACAGATGAACATGACAATTAATAGTTGCAGTTGAAGAAAGAAAATCCACATATATAGATTGCATTGCACCAGATTACAGCACTATGTGCTGTATACTGTTTTATTTAGGATTTTTGCAGTTCCTATTGACTAGCAAAAAAGGCACACTTAAGTCCAAGTGTAGTCAATAGGTATGAAACTAGATTTTCTCTCTGATTTATTAGGTTTACTTTATCAGCACATTACATAGTCACACTTCAGAAATCAACCATCAAATTTACAGTTCACATGTTGTTAATGTCTGCTAAAATTTTCTCTTAGGAAGAGCTCATAATATTCTCTAGAAAAATATTGTTTTGTTTCCCCTTAAAAGTGTCTATTTTACTTCATCATTTAAATAGTTCGAGATATTTAAACACTGTGGACTATAAACTTGCCCTAGACATGAACTTTTATTGAGCAGTCATTGCAGAAACAGAGCCCAACAAAATTTTTTAAGTCAAAATATGAATCAGAATCATCATTTCATATGACAATAAAACAAGAAAGTTTTCATCTCTTCTCACATCCTAGATACAAGTAAATTTAAGATAAAAAGAGTTTATTGCTTTATATATATAAATTTAACTAAATCATCATTATTAATTTTACAGGTAAAAAGCCAGACAATGACTTAAACAAGTCTGAGGAAATCAAACTCTAAGTCTATATGAGGTTTTACAGACCTTCATACCCCAAGAGAAAACACAGGATTCATGTGTCAGCCATCAGGACAAGTCCTTACTTGCAGAACCAAAGAAAAGGTTGGTTGTAAGGGACCTCCACAGGCCACCTAAAGCAATCTTCTGGCTGAATCAGAATGAGCTTCAAGACTAATTGTTCAGGGCCTTATTGCAACTTGTGATTGTTGTATTCTGGCCTTCCACTGTGCATGACTTTAACCAGAGCTGGGAATGTTCTGGATATTTTCTGGCTGCTGCCTGTAACTACATGTTTCATGCCTCCTGTATATGTCACAGATTCAACATTATTTCAGATGCACCTTCTGAACACTTTGTGGAGTTGCTCTTCTCTGGACTTTGATGCTCTTTATTGTAGACATAAATTCATTCAAAATAAAAAGAAGTACAAAACCTACTTCTGTCTTCACCTGAAGCTCTTCAAAGTTTTTCCCGGACACACCGAAGCATTTTTAACTCTAGAAGTTGTAGATCTTCAACAGCCTCTTGAATGGCTGTATCTTATATATCTCTACATCTAATTCTCCAATAATAAGTAAGAAATTCAGATTTTGCTTTCTTCAACTAATTCCTTATATAAGTCAGATTTTTCTAAAAAAGAAAAGAAATATAGTTCAAGAAAGAAAAAGCCTGAAAACATATATGAATAGGACAGTAAACTTTTTGATAGAATTTAATTTCTCTCTCAGTTGTTTATTCACATTTTATGTAGCACGTATTCCTGGAGGAAACATACCTTCCTATCACTTTTTATATATTTTGTTTATTTTTAACAGTTAAAAATAGCTGCAATTCATATTCCTCACTCCACCAAAAACTCCTTAGAAAATACCTAGAAAGAAAGAAATGCGTCAGTTGAGATAGGCAGACATTTATATTTATGGTCCAAGTGAAATAACTACATTTTGTTTGCACATACCTTTTTAAATTGTCATTGATCACTGGCTCACAAATATCTAGATGAATTTTGCATGCAGAAAAATCACTTTTGCTGCCACTTTATCAAGTGGTTGCATCCTTTTAATGAAGACTTTTGGGATACAAAATACTACATTTATATTCTGTTGAAAGACTCCCCTTCAAGTAAAAGGGTTGAAACTGTAGGTGTTAATAAAAAAAAGCTACCTAACTTTCTGAGACAGTATTGTGAGGAGTTAATTACTGTTACTGGTCACAGAACAAACATTACAGTGCATTATTTTAGTAACTTTACTGTGTTACCTGTTCGTGCCTACTAATTCATTACCTCTATGTCTACTTCTAACTTTTCAACACTCTCAGTATATTAAAAGTTTCCTATTAAAAGAGAAACAAAACATGGCAGAGTCTTTCCCTTTCTCCTTACCTGCATTTCACACTAAAAGATCCAGGATGAATACTATTAACTATCAGCTTTTAAAAGAAAACTTATCAGACTCATCCATTGCAAAACCCTTGAGAACTGTTTTTCCTGTTCCTGATCTGCAAGTGAACTGATCGTAGTAAGTCAGTGGGTTGGAAGACAAAAATCTTCTTTACTTTCTATAAAAAAATTTCTTTAAAAATTTCTTTAAAATCCTTCACCAAAAACTCACCAACTTCCAAGGGATAATTCCTTATACCAAAATGTGATAAATGCAAAATATAATCAAATATATTGCAAGATATTCCTTCCAAGAGGTATTCTTACTGTCAGGATGGGTTTATTCACCATTCATTTAAAAAAAAAAAAAAAAAGACAAAAAAATTCCAAAACAAACAAACAAACAAACAAACAAACAAACAAACCCACAAACCTCTTAAATACTTAGTTATGCAGCCTCTGTGTCACACCATTATATACAGATAAAAACTTTTAAAAAACAATGTAGAATAACATGAAGTTTAAAAAAGCAAATCACTGAAGTTTCAAAGTAGCAGTGTTAAAGTTGACAGTAAAATTTTAGTTCAGGGCTCTTGTGACTTCTTAAGACAGTGTGCAGTTAATTAATCATATGCCATTTTCCACAGAAGTTTACCACTTCGTTCAGCATGCAGAAAGACTGACATTGGGATCCTGAGATAATCTTTAATACTGGACTGTCTACAGTTTGTGCCTCTCATAGCTTTTACTTTAGCTCACTTTAGCTCAAATCCCAATCTGAACACAGACCCTTTACTTTTCTCATGGGTGTTTTTCCAAAATAACTTCTTTTCAAAAAACAATGTGAAGTAGAGAGGTGTAGCTATCTTCACTTTACAAAGTGCTGAACCACACAGACAACTGAAGTCAGAAGTTTCCAATTATTTTTAAGTATCCAGCCTGAAATGCACCTTACCCGACTGGCTTTCAAAAACGCACCAGAGGTATTCGCCAAAACGTGGCTTCAGCTGGCTTTGCTTGTCATTACAGCTTCTCCCAGTACCATGGCATGGGGTCAACCCAGGTACACAAAAAATGAGGTACATACAAGTAGAGATCCCTTGTGAAAAGTCTGGTGTAAGGAGCTTGCGAAGGCCAAGCAAAGGGCAGCAAAGAATTTGGTTCTCCAGGGTGAAACAATTGTAAGACAGTATTGCCTCTCATCATCTGCTGTAATTCCAAGATACATTCACTAATACCTTCTCACTTCTGCACTAACATGGGAATGAAGGAGACAACAGCTTTATTAATGACAACATTGGTTCATCCCTGGTTTATGTCACAAATGAAGATCTTCATTGAAAAAACAGCAAACAGTCACATAATGAAAGACTGCACCTAAATCTGCCACACTAACCCTGCACTGAATTCAACATGAACAGTTTGGGGTCCCGCCTCCAAAACTACAAATGCTGGGAAGGTACTGTCAGCTGACAGCTAATTTTAGAGGTACTTAAGTTTTCGTTACCTTCTCTTTCATAATTTTTAGCTTCAGAGCTGCACAGGCACTAAAGCATGCCAAGTCTTTGCAGTCTGGGCAACTCAGCAACCACCTTGTGCCAAGGCTCTTGTCTAGTATCTAGAAGCCATGCATTTTTCTACTTTCGTCCTCCAGGGCTTTGCCTCAGCCAGTGCTCTCAAAACACAGTTAATATGCTCCAGAATTACCACCTCTCACAAAAAGCAATGCTGCAGTCGGAAGGAGCTCATTCTCTGGCTGGTTCTAAAATGTATTGACCCCTTTTATCTTTGGAAATAGTATATAGTCATCTGTCTCCATGAGGTGCCTCTGAGCTGTGCTATCTAAATATGTAAAAAATACCCCATTCTGCTCATAATAATGCAGTCAAATTGCAAGAATCAGAATTCACCCCTGTTCCAACCCATTCCTGCTTCTTAGCTCCAGGCAACAAGATGCTAATTGGGCTGTTCAGCATGCAAACATTTTGGATTTCATTCCGAAGTGCATGATGCTTGTATTGGGTGATTAATGAGAGACCAGTGTCTCCGCTTCTGAGATTAATTCTTTATATACATTCTCACTACCAGTGTAACATTCTTTTAATTTCTGTAGCTCTGTCTGATAATTGGCTTCTTCTTGATCATTTTAATGGAAGACTTTTCAGCAAATCTAATGTCATGGGCTTAATAAGAATAATAAGAGAAAAATCCCATTTTCCTCAGTTTTCTCTGTAGCTCCATTTGCTTTCATAAAAAGTTCAGATTCTTTAATTATCTCTTTCATATGGCTGCTGCATGTTTGGAGAGTTCAATTTGCAATGGGGTCCTTCCTATACTGTTTCTGTACTTTTTTTATCAACTGTATATTTCTTTTTCAGTATGTTTCTTCCCATGCCTTGCACTTCTGTCATTGGGTAAGCTTTACAAGTGGTGGTGAACAATTGTTTCTCACAATTAAGTCGTTTGTACTTTCAAAGAAGTTGTAAATATTTATGGAATCTTAAAAAGGATAGCAAGAGGTTTGTATGAATTGATTCCTTAAAGTCAGAGTATCTCCAAGAGCAAGTTAACCCAAGGCCAATGCTGTCATATGACAACCTGTACATATCCAGTTTCCCCTGTGCACTTAAGGGACATTGATGCCTTGATGCTAGATGCCAGCGCAGAGTTCAAGCGCTAAAATATGATGTCACCTTAACTTTTCAGTTGTCTAGCTGCTCTGTTAGTTCTGTGTACTAATGTATATGGATATGAAATGAATAAAGGTTGCTCAAGCAACTCCAAGTGTGGCAGCATCTAACCTCAGTGTTTGACTTCACAGCCTTGATAACATTTTTCAGTGTAGTTTTGACTGCACTTCTTTAGTTTTTTGAAATGTGTAGTGACATCCTCATCCTCCCTTGGTATTCCATGGCATTATTTTGAGGCTTATATTTCATCCCCCTATTGCTGACGAGCTGGCCTAGACTATGTATGGAACACTACCAAGGGAGCCCACAGATATGCATGGAGACTCTTTTTCTTCTCCTTGAATAAGAATTAGATGCTTCTCACAGGTATTTGCCAATAGCAGAGAACAGAAAATTTTAATTTTAAAAGAAGCTTAAAAGCATGGCCAAATCTGAGTAGATTTTAGAGGGATCGGCAAAGAATATGTCTACACAAATATATTCTCTTGCCAAATTTCAAGTCTTTCCTCCAACTAAAATGGACTCCAGGTGACAAAATGACCAGAGAGAAGGACATCACGTTCGTTCTTAGCACCAAAAAAAAAAAAAAATTAACAAGGGAAAAACATAGCTTTACTTTCAGGGATGGCTGAATTCTCACTCCCATACCCACCCTTGCTCCACCTTCCTCTCTCATCTCCCTTTTGTCCTGCTCCATACCAAAACAATATCAGACAAATTTGTGCACTTTGAATGTAAAAGTGTCAGACCAGGCGTTAAAACTGTACCATTGCAAAATCTGGAAACCAAGATCTTACTATAAGTGCCAAGAAATCTTTACAATTATAAAAAATCCCATGAGAGAATGGTAAGATCTCCTGTAATTTAACCTTGGCACTAAAAGGGATAAGAAATTTCCTAATATTTTATTCTTGATTTTTGGGTACCTCAATCTGCAACAAATAACTGGAGTTCAGATAAGGCTAAATACGCAAAACCTATGAAGTTAACAACACAGTAAGCAATATGTAGCATTTTTCCTATGTAGTAGCTCAAATCTGACTTTAAATGGCTATGGTAATTTTCAGTGATCATACCTTATTTCTCCTTGTATTTGAATATGTTTTTTCTGGATCAAGAAAATATTTATGTATATTCATATATTTGTAAATATATAAAATTTATAAATCAGATAACATATAAAATTTTTAAATCAGATTACTTTAGTATACTATTAACACAGAGGTTTAATCAAACAGTATAAGATGGATTCCAGTGTTTTCCATTAGGGATTTTGCAATTCAACACTCTTTGTCACCTTTTTCAAAACTGAAATAACATTCTCTCCAGAGACCCATGTACATAGTAACATGGGAATTTTGTCCAGAAAAGACATTATTTGGGAGTGTCATTATAATTAATATCTAGTTTACTACTTTGACCTAAGAATTTCTTTTTTGCACCATGGAGGAACACTGCATATATGAGGCCAAATACTTTTTTGATTGCTCTTTCATCTTGACAGATGCGGTGCAGAGACGCATAAGTGACACCTACTGAGAACAGTAATGGACTTCTTTCCTGAATTTTAAAACTCAACAGAGTATTCAGAATCTGGATTCAGATGAAGACCATGAAAAATTCACAAATCCAGACATCTCACTCAGTAAGGTAATAATAATAAAGAAATCACTTTCCAAGTAACTTTTGAATCATTTACCTGTATTTCTCACTCTAAAGAATTAAGAGACATATTTTAATAATTCTAACTGACTGGAAAAGGAACCCTCTTATTATTGCAGGCTGTACTTGTTAGACCAGTATTTTGAAACTGGTTTTGACTGGCGTGTAACCATGAAATATATTGAAATTCGGCAATATATAAACACAAAGGCAGTGGATTGTAGTTGTCCTGTTTTTGTATATGTGCAGTGATAAACCAATGCCAGTGACTTTGCAGTGCTGGTTTCTGTCTGTATGGATAGCTTTAATGAAAGAAAATTCACCCTCAAGTAATTGAGTTGGTAGCAAAGTTTCCAGTGAAAAGCATTCTGCTCTGTTCTGGAGAAAGATTGCCTGGACGAGTTCTGGCTTCCGATGAGCTGGAGGCTGACAGTGAGAGCGACTCCCTCATTCACACACATTTTCTCAATCCCAAGCTTGAGAGGTTTTGTTTTGGCACAAGATGATAATCACTATGAGAATGAGAGGTTCACAGGCTGAGCTGGGTAGTGTGAGATAAATATGTGACATGAGATGAGATAGGGGCAGGAGGATATCTGGCATCAGAGCTGGTGGAAAATCTGTTTAAAGATGGCTCCATAGACAAACTTGGAGGCCCCTGTACCAATGTTTTAATGTAACCCTTTTGCAGCTTCCTCAGGATGAGTGATAGGAATGAAAGAAGTTTGTCTGGAGGTGGGAGCAGGTCAAGAGCTCATCCTGAATGCAGTCATGAACAATGGACACCCCTATATGCAGCATCACTAGATAAATCCAGATCTACAACAGGGAAAAGACTTCTCGATCACACATTAATATTTTCCCTTATTTCTCCACTGCTGGATCCACTATTCAGATTTCTAAGCTAGCCCTCCAAGGACACCAAATCTGCTGCATTAAGTAAGGCAGTCAGAAAAGCACCGTGATACGATTAGGAACACAATTAGGGATGGTACTATAACAGAAGGTCAAGAGAATGGGAGCCAAAGCCCTGGATGTCTCCCAGAAAAATTCTTCACAACCATCACAAAGATGACAGAGCAGAATCACATACCTGGAATACATTTTCTTGAGGATATCTTCGCTACAGTTCCTCAGTGCCCTGGTAGATGCCAATCACGAATAAAAACGAGGTCCAGATCATTTAATTTGATTTCATTTCACTTCATTTCATTAAGCTGTGCCCACCTGTAATAAATTTTTAGCATGACAGATGTCATGATCTTTTTCTTATGTTAAATTTGACCAAGAAAGAAATTTTAGGTCTGTGCAGAGTCTATTATTCATAATCCAATTTATATCTCGTGCATAAGTAGGAATGCATCAATAAAGCCTGGGTTGTGCAAAATTTTCAGGACTTTTTTGGTGCAACCACCTACTGAAATACTGGATGAAATTTTCCTTCCTCTGTAGGTAACAATGATAGCACCTTTGTGTGCTTAACATCTCTGAAAGTTACAGCTATTACTCTGTCAACTTTCAAGGTTTCCTTTATAATTATGAAATTTTCCTGTGTCATTGACCTAAATTCAAATGAGTAAAGTAGCCTGGAACTGGTATGGGCAGACAGGGAAGGGAAAAAGAATTGAAGCCATACTTTTGTGATGGTCACAGCTGAAATTTAGTCAGCTGAACTTCTGAAAGATGGCAGATACACTGGCTGAAATTCTAGATGATATATTAGACTGAACAACCTCAAATTTTCCCATTCCTAACTTTAGTAATTTTACTGAAACCAAACAACAAAACAAAAAAGCATATAAATAATGGATGTTCAGAACACCAGTGACTCATGTAGAGTTGAGAGGATTATACATAGTAAATAAATAATAAGATAAATTTTTCCTTCTTCTATTGGCAAATTATCTTTGAACAGCTGATAATTTTCCTAGATTTAGATATTTTAAATTAATCAATTAATTATTCATGTAATTAATTCATGGCTGTATCTAATTGTAAAATAATTATTTGGAAATCTGCAATAATAAGGAATTATAGGGCCATGATTGCACAATATTTCACTTAATTTATTTCTGCTCTAGGTCAACTGTGCAAAATTTCAGCTTCAGTCTCCAAATATTTATGTGTGTGAATTTTAAAATCCTTTTACATTAATACTCGTCAATATTTCCTTGTAAGTTTTATATACCAGTGAACATTTCTATAATAAATCTCTCTACTAAAACTATTCGCAGAAATCAAATAAAATAACAGAAATAAAAAGACTAAGTATTGAAGGAATATTTTCCTGGAGATAGTGTTGAGCTGGACTTTTAGTGACAGTGATTTTTTTAGTAAGTTTTGCTTATTCCTGAGACTCACACAAGCATGCACTCACTAAATGGTATTAACATTTGGCAAGGCAGCAAATGTGCAGATTGTGCTGTGACTCCTGATGGGAAGAGGAGTATTACAGAGCTAAGGGATCAACAGAATGAGGCTTCAATTCATTAGTTCTTCAGCGATCATTTCAGATGCTTAGTACCAGAACTCCCTGATTGACAGTCAACATTCATTGAAAGACAAGCCGAAGTCAGAAAAGGTACAAGAAAAGGCAACAGAAGTGGCTACAGGAATAAAGCCGCTGCCTTGAGAGGAAAAATTAAGTCTTTTGGAGGGAAGGCTAAAAGGAAATACAAATGAGGTTTGTATAATCATAATGATGATGGAGTAAGATCCATGACAATTGTTGTATAGAAAATTCCTAAAATCTGGAATTTCAGAGCTCTGAATCTCATAAAACATCATATAAAACAGATGGAAAAAATTTGATTTTTTTTTTTTGTTGAATAGGCATTGAACTTTTAAAATGTGTTGTCACAGGCAAGCGTGCAGACAGATAATATCAGTGTCTCAAAATAGATCAGACTAAGATACTAGAGAGCATGTGCAAGGATATGTACTGGATATGTACTCTATCCCGTATCCGCATGTATCACATATTCAATGGCTGTGAATTCCAGGAGAGGAAAAAAGGCAGGTGGCCAAATTCACATGTTCTGACTGAATACCATCCCCCAGTGCCAGTGTTAGAGGCAGGGTGTGGTGTAGGAAATTGGCCTCACTGAGTAGCATGTTTATCACAGTCTTGTAGAATCTGGAACTTTTCTAGTATGCACACTTTCTGTTTGTTTATTTCTACTCAAACATTGGTTTCCTATGCACTATCATTTTCTTGCAACCAGATAGCATGAGGCAGAGGTTATAAAAATTTCAGCACCTTCACAGAGTAGGGCAAACCTTTATATCTGTATATGGCCCTTAAAGATCCTGTAGGGATTCACTGGGGCATATTTATTCCACATCTGCCTCCCCATATGAACTCAGTAGAGTTTCAGAGTCTCACAAGACCAGATCTCTAGATGTTAAGCCTGCTGTATATGAAAGATGAAGTGTTAGTTTTGTTCCATGAGCACTTTCTGTCTTAAGGGATTATCTCATCTTTTGCTTTGTTTGCTGGACATTGGAAGTGCACATGGACAAGTCCTAACCAGTGCTAGTGCACTGATGTAGCTCTGTCTGCAGCAGCAATGAATGTATTGAAACGTACCTTAAAAACATGGTCAGCTCACCTGGAAGTTCTTTAGAAAAAAAAAAACAACATGTGGTCAAAAGCAATGGTACAAACATTTTTTTAAGACCAAAAGGGTAAGAGTAAGCTTGCTCTTACATGGGTGTTCAAAGAAAAAAGTCCTTGCAGACTCTATAGCTGACAGTCTCTCCCATGGCTGAAAGAGACAAAAGAGATAGTTTTTCCTTCATGCCCTATACTTTCTTCCTCATGACATAGACAGGAAAAACAGAGAATAATGGACAATTTTCTGCTACCCATTTCTCTTGTGGCAGCAGAGGAAAATAAAAGGGACTCTTAAAGTGCCACCCATTCACAAATCTCTGATTTTACGAAAGCAACACAGACTTCACAAAATCACATACTTCTGAACCAAACAGATACAGCATTTTCCACTTTACGTGACAAATAGGACCTGATTACACTGTTTTATTTGGCTGTAAAAAGTACCAATGACTAAGTATTCAGGCTGCAAGAAAAACTAAGTTCCCTTCCCTCCTTAGCTGTGTATGATACCATCATATCTTTGTTGGCGAAGCCCTGAATGCAAACCTGCAGCAGCAGCACTTCAACACAATTCATGCAGTTACATAAATTCAGTTTCTTGTCAGAGAGATGTTTTCGGTTTAAGGCATGCATTTGGGCTATGAAGCAACTGAGATGATCTCTCCGTGTTTATATTTCTTCAGAGCGATATAACAAACTTTCAATACAGAGGTCAAGCATCAAAGGCAGTTACAGGTTGTTGGCATTCATTTGTCTTCTGGGTACAAAAGAGAACTCTTATTCACTTTGAACACTGAAGAGCTGAAACAAGACTTTAAATCACCGTGTGTTAGAGGCTAGTTCAAAGAGCATGGACTATAACAGAGTACTCCTGGTCTATAAATGGAGGGAAGTACATAGGGACAGAAAAAAGCTTTAATAAAAACCCACAAAAAACCCACACTGTGTGCAGAGCTGCTGTTACAAGCGTGAGAAAAAAATTTTAACAGGATAAGAACTTATACTGAAATTTTAAGTAAACATATAAAGTACAGATTAAGCTGCGACTTTATGTAAAATATTAGCTGATTTACCCCAAATCTTTCTATAATCATGCTAACAGCATGAAGAAGAATGAAGTAATTCTTTGCAATGCCACTTCCTCTCTGAGCGCTTTCCTTACTTGTCACCATCAAGAAGGCTCTGGGCAGAATTAGAGAAACAGGATTGTAGTTATGTGGGAGTAGTAGTGAAATCTGAATGCCTTCTAGAATTTGGGTGATTTTAGGGTTCAGTGAATATAGAAGAGGCTTTTCAGCATGGCTGAACTGAAATTTAGAATTAGAATTCTAAATTCTGATTTAGCTCTTCTCTAATTAAATGCCTAAATTTCATTTTGGGTCTAGGACAGAAAGTTTTCAGATGCTTCCTTTTTTTCTCTAGTGTTCTCTGTTCTTCATAAGCTGGCATACAAAGTAGTTCTAGAACTAGAAGTTATGGGCGGTTTTTGGAGGTAAACAAAGGGCTTGAATCTTTATTTCAATGAAATTTAGATAAATATATTCTTTTGACCTTAAAGTCTAGTACTATCTCTATATTCATGACTCTACTATTGTGCCTGTACATAGCTATTTTTTCAGGCCATAATCAGGTTCTTCTTTCAGAAATATTGCCATTTTCTGCAGAAATATTAAAGTCTGAGCTTTTCCAAGAAAATCTTACTATTAAAAATTCATTCACTAACTCAGAATAAGCCCCACATAAGTTCCTGTGTAGTACCTTCATTTTGATTATACTATTTTGAGAACTAAAGTGTTACTTTGAAGCAATGCATCACGAATATGTGAATATACCCTTTGTGCACGGCCGAATTCACCGTTGAAGAATATGAAAACTTCTGTTATTACACCAAATAGAATCACGGAATATATTGGGTTGGAAGGGACCTCTAAGGTTTGAACTCTCGGTCTCAGACCACTCAGTCAAAGTCTTTGCAATGAGCAGGGACATCTTCAACAAAATGCAAAACTCATTTTTCCTAGTATATTTATACTTATGTTTATTGTTAAAATATATATGCATTGTTAACATATTGCTAACAACATGTATAAATTCAGAGTGCCCTTATGTGGGATTTCCACACAATACAACAGGCATTTTTTGTGTCTGGAAGACAAAAATTGTAATATATGAATGCCCTCTGTTCTTCCTCCTCCTTCCCTTAGCTTCTATATCTGAGCTGATGCCATATGGTATGGAATATCCGTTTGGTTTATTTGGGTCAGCTGGCCTAGCTGTGCCCCCTCCCAGGACCAGCCTTCTGATGGAGGGGGATTGTTGGAGAGCGCTGTGGCTGTGCCAGCCCCGCTCAGCAGCAGCCAAAGCACTGGGGAGTTATCCACACCTTTCCAGTCAGCGATGCGGAGCAGAGCACGGTGAGGGCTGCTGTGGGGGAATGAACTCCAGCTCAGCCTGACCCAATATACCAATGGACCGAGATAGGAAACAAAAGGTGTCCTAGCCAGAAAGTTACCACGAGCTCAAAGGTGAAGGTCTGAAATCACAAAAGCAAAGTCTTTTGCGTAGTTCAGCTCTACAGCTTTTGAAGGTTGGCACCCAGCTCCTGGACAGGAATTTACAAGGCCAAATTCAGTGGTTGAAACTACTAAACATATAAACTAATTAGGCAAAGAGAAGTTAATGATTGGGATTCACAGTAAACAGCATGTTGAGCACAAATGTATTTAAACTACCTAATAAGAAAAAACAAAAGAAGGATTTGTCTAAAACTCAACCTCCTCCATGGAAGCCTATATCACTGATTTGTCACCCAGCCAAGTTTTGCATAGCAGATCACTGAGTCAAGCTCTTGCCTAAGAAATGGAAAACTTCCTCCACCACTGAGAGGTTTTTATGTATTTATCTACATTATTCATGTATATAAGTATAACATCACTAATCTCATTTTATGGATAAAAATTTTTGTATTTAGAGAAATACTCTGCAGTTTTCAATGCAAAATTCATAAAGGAAGAAAAAATGTGAGACAAAACAAGCATGACCTGGCTTAATAAGCAATAAGTTGGTTTTAAAAGCAAATTTTGAAGTTCTATGAGACATATAACAAAATCAATTGCTTGTATTTAGAAATGTTAAGTGCTGAAATGCACTTGTACATTGGTTCACTGGGTTCTGTAGTCATATGTGGTAGGACAGTTCCTTCACAAGGATGCCATCTGCACTCTGCATCAAAACAACTGGAGCACTTCTCAGTGTTGAAGAGGATGGTTCAGCAGTCAACGTAGCAGAAACCACAATATAAACACTAAAAGAAAAGCCCCAAGCAGGAATATATATGCATTTGGAACGAAGAACCTATGGTAGAGAATGTGTTTTCACAAAGACAATATGTAAAGTGTTTGGGTGAATAGAATTGATCGCTGCTTGCCAGGGTGCCAAGGGAAGAATATTAGTTTGTGAAACATCTCAAGTCCTATAGAGTTAGATCATAACAACTGAAGAAGATTTTAATGTCATGCTTCAAGGAATAAAGAAGTTAGACCACTTGTCCCAAGATACAAGCATCTCACAGGAAAAACCATTCCATCCTACGTTAGAGGAGGCAAATCGAGTTTAATAGGCTCACATCTCTGGAAATTATTTCATGAGGAGAGAAACAAAGGGAATAACTATATAACTGGTCACTGTAGGTAAAAAAAACCCAAACACATCTCACATTTATACATAGACCTGAATTAAAGAGAAGAAATGTATGTATTGTTCTAAAGCAGGAAGGGAAATGAAAATCTGGAGAGAAATGGTTGACATCACTTTTCTAAGTTTGAGCAATCAGGGAGGTTCAAGTGGAATGCTTTAAAAATGGGACATCTGTTCAACAGTGCTGTGAAAACCACTATTTCTTTAAATTGACTTATATATAACATCAATGACATTTCACAGGAAAATACAACATTTGCTAATCTAAAACTTATATAAAGGTCTAAAGAAATGACATCTTGATTTGAGAAACATGGTAGAAGGCTGTGACTGGTGGCTTAAGATAGATTTGCAAAGAGCAACAGCAGTCAAGAAGTGTAAGTAATAGAAGTAACATTTCAGAAAGAGAAGTGAATAAACTGTATATGCAGTTAGCAACATAATCTGAGCAAACCCCCAAATCTATCCTCCAGCAATTATGAATGGGTCATGTAGACTCACTGGAATGATGAAATACATAGAAAAATATATGTTTAACCTCTTTGAACCTGCAGCCAGAAAAATACAGTACAATGATGCTGGATAGCTTAAAATTCTTAATGAAGTGTTAAAGGACCTGGAGGGATAATGAAATGCCCTAACATAGAGGTAATATAATAGTAAATGAAAATTGAAACAGCACGTATTTAAGGAGAATAGACACACAGCACAAGCAAGTTTTCACTATCTTACAACATGGTACTGGATCAAAAGAAGAAACCCACAGACCTCTGGACTGGCACAGGACACCTATAGTCCTAATATTTAATTTATTTGTTTAACAGACTGGTTATATATATTCAAAACATTCCAGAACTTTAATATGGCTCGTAAACTGCTGTTATTTTTGTAGTTGATTACTAAGAGAAGACGTGAAAGATTTTAGCAAGAAGTTGGAGCTATTATCTCACGCTGAGACTCCTGCAATATAGCATTGATTGGTTAGAAAAAAGACCCTGTCAGCCTCTTTTGCTAAGAATGATTTCTGAACAGACATAGCTTTCCCATATGAGGCAACAGTTTAAAAATAGGAATATATCTTACCACCTAGAGTTTTCTACAAATGAAATAGTGACATCAAACACAGTAGTTGATGGCTTATTTAAAGTTGACTTCTTAACATGGTATCTCCACTCAGTATGACAGGACAGAGTTAAGAGCTGAGCAGTAAAATTCAAAAATTTGCCATTTATATGGGAAAAAAAAAATAATGGTAGGTTGAATCATTCTCAAAATGAAACTCATAATAATTCTGAGCAAATGACTGCTTTTAACAGTTATTTACTCTATTTTATAGCGCAATGTTAACCTAAGCCATAAAACATAATGACTTGGACTGCAGAAGTGGCAGCACGTTTTAATTTTCATTCCAAAAATACTAATACATACTGTTTGTAACTTTTACTTTAGTGCTTTGTATTTAATGTGTAGGAATTTGTTGTAAATTGCTATAAAAATTGGAATTAATTTCTAAAGCAAAATAAAAGCAAATTATTTCCTTCTGAACCCCTCAACCATCTCCTGGACCCATAAAATAGTTTCTTTTATTGAACTGCTCATGAAAAATGTAATGTTTTTCCAAAGCAAAGTTCTCTGCAGTGATGTGCCAAGTGATCTGATCATAATGAGGGAGCTGGGTAACCATGGAGTTTGTTTTCATCTACTTCATAATTACATTGCTTATAGTTCATGTTTTTAGCCTGCAGCTACCACAAAAACTTTTTCAGCGTGTCTGACAGCCAAATCAGTTTTTCTGTCCTTGGTCTTTACAGCAGCTGGGACTGGTTGTAGCCTTTCTGATGGGTAAGTGGTCTCGGGCATAACACCTTGTGCCTAATTGAAGCTAAAGTACTGTACAAGGTGAAAATCAATGTGTGGAGGGGAGAGAGAGTGATAGAAGCTGTCAAATGCCATTTCTGACAAGCCCTTTGGCTGTAAAGGAGGCACAGGCCTCTCATAAGCTGTAAAATTCTGGTCTCAAGTCTTTGTTTACTAGGTGTTCTCATTCTCAACTCCCTAAGAAAATTATCTAACTGAGCCACTTTGTTTATTTTTAAAAATTAGAAGAATCACATGAAAATTTGAGAATGACAGTAGCCTTTACTCAGAGAACTGCGAGAAAGGGAGAAAGCAAGAACTACATTTCTCAGAGATTTTTGGAATACAAACAGTGAAGAGAACAAGAAGCAGGGAAAGATGACTTTCTAGATTCACTTCTAAAAGGAGACAACTGGGTGAAAATCGGAGGATTAAAGGCAACTCTGATGGACTACCAACAATATGACAACATTCATTACTTAAGACAAAAGAGAGTGAAAACAGAATATTAAGACCAAAAAATGTGTGAAAAGCAGACTCCAATAAACTCAGAGATCTGTAAGTTTACTTTTGTGGAAAATAAACTTGATGAGGTAAAAAAATTGGGTTCTGAAAATTTAGCTGGTGTTTTAAAAATTTTGTCAAGGGCACAAGTGTAAATTACTGTGGCAGATGAAAGAAAGTGAAATTGGTCATAATGAGTTTTTCAATCACTTAAAATTTAAGCACCAAGAATAGAGATGTAGAAATTAGGTAATTTATGAAGGATCTTAAAAGAATAGTTGGAGAATGAGGAAAGGAATAGAAGAGCCAAAGCTCAAAGCAATCACTGCTGGCAAGAGATATGAATAGAAAGAACACCAGCAAAAGGGCTGGCCTTGTCCCAAGGGACCAGGAAGCTATCAACATAATATCAAGAAACTGAAAGTAAATCTAATGTCTTTTTTGCCCAAGTCTTCACTAAAAGGTCAAGTTCAGTCAAACAGGCAATACAGTTAATGCTCATGACAAAAGGATGAGTCAAGCTACAGAAGGAAAAAAACAAGCCTGAGGTTGCTAAAAATATTTACACACTTGTAAGTCAGCTGCACATGCCCATTTCCACTCCAAGGCATGCAAAAAAATAATTTCACTAATGTCAGAGGCATTAGAAGTCCTTCTGGAAAATTTGTGACAATAAGTGAAGATCCAGAAGACTAATATAGAGAAAATAACATCCACTTTTAAACGTGCAGGAGAAAAACAGGAATTGCAAGCAGTTGGCTTAACCTCACTGATACAAATTAATTACAAAATTTGTTGAAAGAGCTAAGATAATATGGACACAAATAAAAGCCAACATAGTAGTCAAACGTTTAATTGTCTTCTACAACATGAGGAGCCTTTGTGTGTGGAAATACAATGTTTTCATGTCAATAAAATGCAAACACTTTTAAGACAACAAACCAGAGGACAGTGTGCTGAAATATTTTGGGCAATTGTACTTTCATTAGTGAATCAGACATTAGACATTGTCAATTTCCAATAGGCAAGCAGCACTCTGGGAGAGATAAATAGGTGTCCTATCCCAGAATATGCAAGACCTCAGCCAGTATGGGTTCATGGGTTTCCAATGAGCGGCATTGACCACACAAGGTTCGTGAGCAGAAGGCAATGAAGATCTGAGAGAGGACACTTACAAAGAACGTTCGAAACATAAGGGTAATCTAGTTTGGAGAAGATATACAGAGTGGTAAGTATCTGATGTACAAATGTGATAAAAAAGAGCAAGTAAGTTGTTCTCCACACTGAGTGTGGGTAGGGAAGAAATGAAGGATTTAAACTGGGAGATGAAATTAAGCTCCAGACTAGGAATAAAACTTCGTAGTGCAAAGACTAGACAAGAGCAGGAATTGATTTCCCAGAGAGACATTAGACATCTTGGTTTTTAAAAGCAGATGGGGCAGACATTTTCAACACTAACCTGAGATCAAGGAAATGGACTGGATTACCTCATTTTTCCTATATATCTACTTGCCTGACTGCTGAGGGAAGGGCAAGAGGGAAAGACAAAACCAGTTCAAGGTGGAAGAACTTACTGAGAGGACTGGATAAAATTCACCACTCTGCAAAACGTGAATACTAGGTCTGTGTAACATGAAGGTTTCCCTAAAGTCCCCCAGATTAAGTGGTGCTTAAGTGCTCTACTGGAATTACACTGTAATCACTGATCTTCTGATCAGAGGAACCTTCCTGTCTCTTCCAAAACAAAGCAAACCAAAACCTCTGAATTGCTCTTGTTATTTCAATTTAATCTTGTTTACTGTATTATTGCCAGGACCTAACCTAAACCAAGGCCCCACTGTGTTAAATATTATATTAGAAGAGAAGAATGAATAGTTGTTGCACCAGAGGGCTCACAGTTCAAAGGTAGATCTAATTTATTCTTTCTGCTTTCTTTTTTTTTATCCTTGAGATCTCTGAAGAAATGTAAATACGTGTTTTCAGTATAGATATATTATATCTGAAATTTCAAGGAAAATTACTTTGTTATCACCCTAATTTCCAGTGCTTACAGTTTCCTACAATAAGCATTCCAAAATTTTAACTGTTTGAGGGCTATTTTAAATAGGTCAGGGATTGAGTGTTTTGAAGTTTGGGGGTATTATTATTTAAAATGTTTGTCTATGTAAGATGTCTTTGTAGTTGGAAAAATATTCTATTTTTCCAGTTTGCAGTTACCAGTACTGAGAACAGAACTAAGTACAACAACTGTATCACACTAGAAACTGTTTGTCATTTCTGAATTACGTAACCTGTATCTTGTCTTTACAGTCTGAATCTGATTTTGTAAACCAACACAGTTTTGATCCGGTCCAAATGTCGTTCATGGCTATTGTCAAACATTCTATATCTTTAATGTGAGCTAAAGAAAACAACCATTCACATGAAGAACATATTGCATGAAATGGCTGCATGGGTTTTGAATCTCTTAAACTTAATTGTTTTATGTCAATGTTTTTCAAAACTGTCCACACACTTTCAAATTATTGGAGCAGTTTTACTATGTGGTTAGCACTTTAAAGTATATTCTTTCAACGCAGTTTTCCTGCAGCGTGGAGTGAATGAAAGCAACATCACAGCATTAGAGAAATGAAGCTCATGGTAGAATGTATTTGCAGTGTGAATGAAACAAATATGCAAATGCTCTGTACCCTTTTCTAAGGAATACATCGTAAAATCATATTATGTACATGACTTTTGTCTCATAATATATGAGAAAATTTCTTTAAAAAATTTAAAAGTAACTATTGCTAAATATGGGATTTCTGTTAACAATGCCATTGTATTAATCCCAAGGGTTTTTTTCAGTGTGTAAATTATCTGTTTGAATAACTATGATGTTATCCTATTTCTTCAAAGAAATAACAATTTATGACATCTAAAGTTGGTGTTGATCTAACCTCCAAACTATAAAGTTTTTTTTTAAATAATTCTTAGCATTTTCCCATTACAGATAGTGATTATCTTAAGCTAATACCAATCAACAAATATGTCTTTTTATTTCACTTACAATTTCATTCTTTCAACAGTGTGTTGAAGATGCATTTATTGTATTTATTGATGTCTGAACTTTATGTTGTTTTTCTCTTATCTTTTTCTCCATCCCCTTTTTAATAAGCAAATTGAATTTCTGCAAAATTCTAAATCGCTGTTTTGTTTTTGTCAAGCTTTGTTTATGACTCTTCTTCTCTTGGTCTTCACGCATTTTTTCAGATCCTTTCTCCTTAAAAAAGGGTTAAATCATCAGTACATTTATTCTGGATACAGTTATTTGGCTTTATGCATATACCTACTTAGTAGACCAGTTAATGAACCTGATTCACTGTGTTTCTTTTCACCTTCTTTGTTGAGTAAGAATGGACTGAAAAATTTGTGTAAAGTTTGGCTGTGTGTTTTCATGATTTTTTTGAAGCAGGGTCTGTGTGCAAATTTAATCAAATGTGTAACTGTTTACAATATAAAAACTTAGTTTTCCATAGTGACATCTATGCAACTAAATCCATGATAACATTAAAACAAAGCTCCACAGTGAGGTATATCCAGATTTATGCAGAGCTTAAGTTAAAATTTAAACTTGAGTTTAAATACATCAGAGCCATGGAATCTTCTCCTTGTCGTGTTTAAAAGTAGTAGTAATAATACATATATAAAACTGTGAAATGCACTTATCATGAATGTTATGTATTTGATAGAATACGAAAATGGGCAGTAACAATAAAAGTATAACCTGAAGAAAAGCTTAGCAATTTTTAAAAAAATATTTCAAGTGGAATTTCAAATGATAATATTTTATTTTTTACTATTTCCACTTTCAGTACTGCAAAACCAGAAAATATTTTAAAAATTTTCATTGCATTTGATTGGTAGCTTAATTTTAAGGACTGTAATTTAATGTGTTCATTACCTTACAATAAACCCATTAATCCATGTAATTCACTTACAAGGCTGAAAATCTGACCAAAGCTTGTTGTAATAAAAATGAGGCAGCAGTTTTCCCTCATTTGACTTAATAATTTTTAATATCTCTAAAAAGACTCCACCTATTTTATATTATATAATAGAATATCTATTTTTATAGTATGCAATAGTTGTAGATTTAAACATTTGATATACGTTTTATTCATTTACAATATTTATGTTTTGTTTTGAAATTTGGGAAATACATTTATGCAATTTTTCCCATTGGCTTAGATATTCTTCAAAGATACTACAGTGAAGTGATATGGCCCAAAATCTGTTTGCACATTATAGCAATTAAAAATGATACAATACTGTTGCTTTCTTTATGCAAATGAGAAATGAAATAGCCTTGAGATGATTTAGACACACCCATAAATCAGACAGCGTATACAAAGTAAGCTTTGCTTTGCACAGATGTGACAGCCAGATGTGGCTCTGCTTTTTATTTCATAGCTGTAATCTGTACTGGATTTAAGTTATTTCCTGAAAAATAAAGCAGGCACTCAAAGCTGAAGCATCACTGGCTGCTTCAGGTCAGTACTTGTTTTCAGCAAGATCATTTCTCTGTTTGGACTCTTCTCTGGGGAAGAAGTGAAACAGGAATTGTTTCAGGGCTTTTTTTTTTAAGAGTTCTTAAGAAAGGCCAGCAGATTTCATGGCATCCAGATAGTGGAATAATTCCTTAGTTTTCTGCTTGTTTAAGAGATTCACTCAAATTATTAAATAGTTTTTGGCAAGGGGTGCAAAATATTTTCACTGTAACAGGTTTGTTTCTATACTACATAAAGTTATTGCTCTTTCAAGCCAAAATTAATATATATCCCAGGATGATCATATTTTAGTGTAGAGAGAGTATATTATTGGCAGGGTCCCTTGGTGAAACAGGAAGCTTTCCTGGGCTTTAGGTTTCACTTTTTTTTTCTCTATGCAATTACTAATGCCTTCTCTAGAATTAAGAGACCAAGGTTTTTCCTTGGCATGTATATTCTTCCAGTTAAAGGTAATGGGTTAGATGTTGTCCTCAGTTATGTGATCATGGTCTCCAAGAACTTTGTGCCAATTTTATTGGAAGTGATGAACAAAAAAATCTAAAATTGCAGCTGTGACTGCGTGTGTGAGAGTCACGAAAAGTGCTATCATATCTCTGTGCATTGTACAGTCCTTATTCCTGTTGCCTTGTAAATGAATACTCCCCATCTAATTCCTTGCTCTAAATTTAACCTCTGCCTGCTCCAAATTAGTCAAAATCACCTAGGTGCTTGATAGTAGGAACCCAAGATACCAATGCTTTCACAGAAAAAAACAGTAGTCAAACACCCTCCACTTGCAAATGGTTGAAGCAGAAAGATTACCTTAATATATACAGTGGGTCAACTTTGTTTAGGCTTTCCTATTCATCTACCTTCTGTGGGCTTTTCCTCTATTCAGACGCTGCTTTTCCTGGATTGTCTGGCAGCTACCAGGCAGACATCAGCTCTGAACCTCACAGCTCTGCCTTGCTGTAAAGCTGAGTGTTCTGAAACAATGGGTAAAGGGATGTATCGACTGGGTTATGCACATCAGGAGTCAGGCACTCTGAAGATCCTCTTTCTCTTCTGAGAGCAGCACAACTGTATCTGTGGAGTTAACTGGAAAACATTTGTTCTAGTCCTTTTTCCCTTAGGTTCTAAACAAAAGGTCTGCTTGGTACATTTTTAGATTTTCAAGGTTTCCTTTAACTGTAGCGAATACAAGTTATATGGGCTTGTAAATTTTGATTCTTTTTAGGGGTTTATGACTCCCAGCAATCTATATGGAAGTAATTTTGTAAGTAGGAATAGGATCAGTTCTCTTTGTCCCTTTATAAAAACCTGTTCTTGAAAGAACACATAGTAATGCTGTCAGCTAGACCAAAGATACAAACACTTGGTTTGATGGCACTCCATTAGAAAGTAACATGGGTATGAAGCATGATCCAGCTGTCTCAAAGTTTTCTGTGCTCAGATTATCTGACTGCTGTTTTAGACATCATCATGGATTAAAAACTGATAGCTATAATTCAGCTTCTTCAGTTGCAGTATTCAGCATCTCAAACTGACTTTAACGGCAGTCTTTCCAAAGAAAACCTCTTTCCTTTTTTTCCTTTTTCTTTTCTTTTTTTTGCATCATTTGATGAACCTCCATGCAGGTCAGCTATTAACCTGGTGTATATTTCATATTTAATTTTTGTTAGGTATTATTATCTTGGATAATGTGGCTAGTTCCTGCTAATGTAGAAAAGAGAATAAAAATAAGCAGAGGTAATTTGCTTATTTGGGCAGACAGGAGGTTAGTGAGTAAAGCAATGTTGTCATGGGAGAGTTCTCAAGTGTAATGACTCAGTATTAATTTAAAAACAGACTTAGAGAGTGGTCAGTTTACAACTTATGATCTCTCTGAATATGTTGGCCTGCAAATCTACACTACTTTTGCTGTGTTTTTCCAAAAAGTGGTTTGTCCTGGAACATAGTAAAAGGGCAGATCCTGGCTGTAGCCCATCTAGAGTGGTTCTCTGGTACACAAGTGCCTGTTATTTTGTCACGACAACAATTACAGGACTATTTTTTTAAGTCTGTTTATTGAATTAATAATATTAGGTTGACTTTTAAAAGTCAATTTAGGTCTCATATAAACAAGGTAGCAGAAACGCAACCCTACTTAGTATTACTGCTTCTTGCTTCAGTCGATCATTTGCATTTATTTCCACCATGATGAACAATTTCCTCTAATTTATCATCTCATAAATCAAAAATTGAAAACATTTTTATGTATTTCAACACCAAAAATTCAGGATAGTTTACAAATCGCAGTCCTGGATGACGCTGAATATTTTGCTCATGGGTTTGTGCTCAAAATACAAAATTTCAAAATCCAGACTTTGGAGAAAGATCTGACTGGCTTGAAAAAGGTGTACTTTAAATAGAAAATGTGGTTGGTTTAAGTCACAGTATTTTTGAGAAAGACTACATGAGCCCTCTGTAGATGTCTTTATAATGAGCTTCCACATTAATTTTAAGAAATCAGTATGATGTGCTGCTTGCAGATTATAATGTAATTCTGTAATACAAATTAGATCAGCTTTGAATGTCTTTGAAATGTAGTGTGTTAAAAATGGTATGTACAGGTTAAAAGATACAGATTCAGAACACCGGGATTTACATGAAATTATCACACATGCTTTGATAGAGTCCTAGACTGATTCAAAAGAGCAAGTTTCATATGAAGCTGTCTCATTTCCTTTGATAGCCACCTTGATCTTTATGCAGTCATCTATTAATTATATTACAGATAAGGTAAATAAAAGTGTTGAAATATTGAGATCACAGCCTCCTTTTTTCTTGTGAAGACTAAAGGTATGCTTCTATGAAGTCAGTGAGCAACAGGGAATGATAAAGGTATTCTTTAGCTGTCAGACAGTATTTATTTTGACACGTGACTGAAAGATCTAGAGTTCAATAGCTAAGAGCATAACTGAAAGGGTGAAACTTATATGTGCTCTAGACCAAAGGCGCTATAAGATGGTCTACGAATTTTCCAGGGTCAATGCACTGGATAAAACTATGAAGGTTTTCCTGATGGAATTATATTTCATTTAGTTCTCACAAGACTATGCTGTAAGCCTCATGCTGCCATGTGCTGATCACGCCATACAACTGTCACTAGCACCACTCTGCATTCCATCTTGTTTACTCTCAGGTTTGGCCTCTCTGATTGCCTCACACAAACAGCTTGAAAGCTTTAACCCTGTTACTTCTAGAGGAGCCCATCATGCTTAGTACAGACTAAACATAGGAAATTTGCTTATTTTATCAGTGTTCAGGATTTAGCAGTGTGGATTTTGAATGTAGAAATTTTCCAACTTTTTTTATTTAAAGGCAGCAACATTTAGTTAATAAGCTATAGTGTCACTGTTACACAGATGTCACTGCAGAATACTCTGTCTCAAGAAATTGGCCTACCTGTTTACTCTTTAATTCAGAATTTTCCAAAAGCAAATTCCTTTGCTTTCAGTAAACTTTGAGAGAAATGTCTAACCTATAAAAGGTATTTATCACTGTAGGGATGGAATACTCAGTGGAAGTAAATGCATTTGATCATTTTAGTATTAAATTCCAGTGTCCTGCCCTCTGTAGATACAGATAACGGAACCTGTCATGAAAAAAAGAAACACAATCAAATCACATGTATCTCTGTTAGAACAATAGCTTGATTTAAACAATCATACAAGTCCCTATACAAAACCTCTGTGAGTGCAATAGGTTTAATTCAATTCTTTGCTTTCATAGACATTGGCATTGTCTGAAGATTACTCAAGATGTCTTCTTTATTTCTTTATTTTTCTTTAGGAGATATTCACATATATTTAAGTTTTAAACTGATATTGCTAGCATTGCATGATATGACTCACTGTGAGACCATCACTGGTTAGTAACTACACCTCTGTCTCCATTGATGTGCTAAAAATGTGAACTAGAAATATGCTCATAAGGCACTCTAGATTGTTGCATTAATTATTGGTGCATTTCTTCTTTAAGGGATTCTTTTCCTAGTTCTGTATCTTTCAGTCATAGTCTTTAAAGGGTTTATTGTCCAAACATGCATATCATTCCTACCTCCATTGACGATATTTATGCTATAAACGTATGAAGAGGGAAAACAGTCCCTATGCTTTTAAAAGTAGTTTATATAAATATTGCAAGAAGAAAACTATTCAGAACCCTGTCCAGTATTTTTCTGTGCTAAAGTTCTTTTGTAAACTCACTTTGTAGTCAAGACAGATGAGTTTTTTTGTAAGTTTATTTTTCTCAAACCAAGGAATGCAATTAGGTGACTTTTATCTAAAACATGAATCTGCTGACTTGCTGCTAAAGTTTTGTAAAACGAGGAGGTAGGCAATGGTTACAGCAAGAATTTCCTAGACTACAATTGTATAGGTGCTTATTCCTAATTTTGTGTTTTGCTCTACAGAGTTATTATGTGGGAAAACTGTGTGAAGCATACAGTGGCTATAGGCAAGCTGAAGAGAGTATGGAGAATGGAAGGAAGAGTGATGGACTCAAATCCTCTGGGGGGAAAAAAAATATAGAGAGCTATAAATACATAATTCTTCTTATAGGATGACCAAGTGGTATCCTCTGCTGGACAGGTTTTCATCAAAGCCAATGTAATGCTACGTATGTTAAGATCACCTGTGGTATAAGACGAGGAGTGGTAACATCTGTGCTTGAAAAAACAGTGATTTAATGTAGCAATGTACTAATGCAGAGAAGAGAGCTTATTAAATAAGTGTGTATGTCTTCCATAAAACAGAGCTGGAGTATTGCCAAGAAATGATGAGAACTTTGGCTATAAGAACATGGCTTCAACAGGTTTCCATGCATAAGCTAAATTTACTGTAAAATAAATTTTCTACTGGGTATGAATGTTCTTTGCTCTTGTGGCCTTTGGGCGATTACTTTATAATTGTCAACACTGAAAAGTGATGTGTGCTCGTAAGTCATGTGCATGCTTGACATTTTTGAAAACTACATCCTGAACTACATATCAGACCACACAAGGTATGCTTTTATGTACAACTTAAAAATATCCAAGACTTTTTTATGCAGATTTACCTTTTTTGGTTGTAGGGTTTTGGTAAACATTCTCAGGAGTGGGGTATTGGGAAGGGGGATTAAAAAAAAAAAAACAATTGTCATAACTCCCATGTCATGCCAGTATAAATGCTTTAATTTTCAGACACCTTACTGTAGAAAAGTAGAAAAGCAGAAAAGTAACACATTAGGTCTTTTTACTGAACGTGTCTATTAAAAAGTCTTTAAATCATTAATTTATTTTCCCCCCTGAATAAACTTGCATATACACTAATTCATGTATACATTTCACCCGTTGTTTGGGTGCTTGGCGGTTTTTTTAATTGTTGTTTTTTTCTGATTTGGTTTTTAATCCTTAAAAAAAATTATCTCTAAGTATTCACTACAGTATCAAATTCAGAAGCAAAGGCTTTCCAGATTATCTCCAGATGGTTCTGGATTGTCTGACATAGACCAGCATCTCACACTACAATGGCCATGATATGGCCAAAGAAAAACAGTGCACAAACTAGCTGGGGACACTGGAGTTGCAGCCAAAATCTCTTTTGCTGTTCTAAACTGATCCTTGTCCTTGCAACTGTGAGAGCTGGCACTGGCATGCTACCTGTTGATGTGCACAGACACGAAACTTGTGATAACACCATGAGAGTCATTACAGAGGGGCTGACATCAGGTGACCTCTTCTAGGTGTCAAAGCAATTTTCAAGTAGAACATCGGCTTTCAAGGGCAGATGAGTAGGACAGGGATTGTTTTTTTCTGGCTCACAGTTTATTTTTTTTTACTTGAGTACCTTTTTTCTACCTTTTACAACCATTTCTTTGATCTCATAAGGCCTATAGGGAATAATAAGAAAATCCAGTGGTTTTGTTTGGATTGACTGTGGCTGAGCCATTTAAAGTAGAATGCTGGATTATTTTTCAGCTTTTATACTGAGGTTTTATCTTTAGTATAGTTTTCTTTCAATATGGATAGTTTCCATGTTAAATGTAGGTATATCACAGATTAATGTATTACAGAAAGTATTTTTAAAGATAAAGCTAACAGTTTTTTTCTGCTTGGCTAAAAACTGTCTGCCTGTGTTTGAAAAAAAAATAGGTGTTTTCTTGCAAGAAAAAGCTATATTCACAAGAGTAAAAGACATAGCGAGGTAGAATATCCTAGATCAGCTGGGGAATTCCGAGACAATATTGCATTGACAAATTATTAGAAGACCTCGATTTATCATACATTTTGAAAGGTCACTCACCCTGTGATAACAAGGTCTGACACTTCAGACCTTGTCTTCCTCTTCCAGATCCTACGTGTCTGAGCAAACTTGGCAGTGCAGCACACCAGTGACCATTCAACAGATGTCTGTGCCCGGTGACCTCAGACCAAGCTTCATCTGCTCCTTTGCACACCCTATTCCAAAGCTACAGTGCATGTAATCATGTATGGTGTGCACCATTACTGAAAATGCTTTTCAGCTCAAAAGTAAGCTTCAAAAGGAATTTTAAACCATCTCACAATGCATATATATCAGTAGTGCACGAATAAGACAGGAAATAGTTGCACCACCTTTTCTGCTAAATCTACAGAACATCCATCTAACACAAAACAAAGAACATTGTTGCAGCAAGTATATGTTCATTCAGAGTTGATTAGAATGTAGAAATTAAATGCAGAGCCATCGATAATAATTATGCCATTTTTACAATAATTCATTTTTGTTCTAACTTTCCTGCAAGCTAGTCATGAGATGCCCCTGTAATTCCCACTGGTATATTGACATAAGAAGTTCTGAAAGTTTGTATTTCTCTAAAAATACACTTGAACTAGCTGAACTTCCTGATCTACTTCTCTCCCCAAAATAAACAATGAGTGTGATCTGTTTGCATTTGAGAAGAAGTTGCTCTGAATATCCTTTAAGTGCTTTTGTAGACGTGCATTTAACTGCACATATTATTCTAATTTTTTTTTATTATGCAATATTCTCAATATAAAAAATCCAAAGGATTTAATTGGAATATAAAAAACCAATATCCTTAATATGATATGTTAAAATTTAGTAATTACATTTAATATTTTAACATTTATGGAAATCCTGAATTACAATAGATTATTTTGGAAAAGATTCCATGTTATTTGTTCCCTAATAGTCCCAGGGACATTTGACTTTTTCCAAAAGAAATATAAATCTTATTAAAAAAACTTTAGAGAGTTGGTGTGTATATGTCTAGAGAGAGGTTACTTTCCTTTTCATCTTTTCTTCATCCAAATTCTGATTTCTTTGCCTTTGTCAGCTTAAATTAGGCTTTTAATGTTATTTTAGCATTTTTTATTTAATATGTACTGAAAATGGTCCGGGCCTAATGTTAGCACAGCTGTGAAATTTGATTTTTATCCTCTTTACTAAAGGACTTGCAGGAGTATAAAGATTTCTGTAACAGTGCCTCCTAAGGAGGTAAAAACAATCAATATACTACCACTCAAAAAAAAAAAAAAAAGTAGGTAATTTGCACAGTACTCTTGACCACTGCAGTGATTAAATAAACACTAAGTAGAGTCACCTACTGCTTGTAACCTGGTATGGATAATTTAGCCATTACCATCCACTCTTGCCTTTTATGTATCCAATTCTGGCACTGTGACAACAGTTCCAATATATTTCATAGAGTCATATGATAATTGAGTAGAAAGAACCTCTGCAGGTGATCTGATCCTTCAAGGCCACATGAAACTGGGCTGCTCAGGGATGTGTCTGGCATAGTTTTGGATGTCTCCATAGAGAATTCAAGAAATTTTTGCATGTGTTTGAAAACCTTTGTGGAGAAAAGATTCTTTATAATATCTAAAAGTTGTACCTTCCATCCGTTGCTTTCTATCCTGTCACCGTGCAGCTCTGCCTAAAGCCTGGATCTGGCTTTTGACGTCCTTCAGGGTGGATGGAGACAGCAGTAAGATCTCCCTCTCACATTCTCTTCTTACTGATGAACAAAGATCTAAACCTCCCTGCAGGTGTTCTGCACCCCAGCCCCTGCTCCACCTGGTGGCCCTCTGATGAGCTCTGTCTGGCAAGTCACTGCCTAACTTAGACTACCAGGAAGCACAAAATGGACACAGTGCTCCAAGTGTCTCTCTTTCTCAAAGCCGAGCAAAGGGGGACAGAGAATTCCTTTGATCTGGACCTCCCCTGGTCAGCTCACCAACATCCTTTGTTGGGAAATTATGTCCAGTTTTCCTTTACAAATATTTTGGTTGCAGTGAAGAGTTGGCCATAGTTGGAAGGATGATGCCTGCTCCTGAGCAGGACAGAAATGACCAAGAGGACGCACACAGGGCCTATGTTATTGTGTGGCTAGGCTGAGTTCTCTCCAGTTTCTCTTTCTCCCATGCTCCTGCCTGCAAAAGTGTGCTTGTTTGGCCCAGCCAAGACAGATACTCTGAGCTCTCATCTTCTCCAAGATAATGACTACCACTTCTTAGCCCCCACTGGCAACATGAGCCTTCAGGTTGGAAATAAGGCACCTTCTATCTCATGGCAGCAACAAAGAACCCCAGAGTGCTAAGGCCTGGTTGCTCCTTGCCATCTGCACTCTTTGCAGCTTTCCATGGTGCACAACCCACTTTCAAAGCACCCTTCTGCCTTTGCCCGTGCTCCCAAAGCTTAAACTTTTACATCCCACTCTTCTTTCTCTGAACGCCTGATCACAGCCTGCTCTCTGGAATCAGCCTCTGGGAGGTCTGGGGAAACATCTGATCCCTATATGTTGCAGCAGTTTTCAGTCAAGTTTGACTGGTATCACTTTATTTTGGTCAGAAGCTCTCCTGGCTCTATCACCCGAAAGAGATGGGGACAAGAACTGAGGGGGCTAGAGACCTACATCTGCTGACATTAAAGTAATTTTGCAACATTGCAAAGAAAGTCAGGTCCTCTCCACCCAGCTTCTTCAATAGTTGATATAGAAGAGATCTGCTTCTTCACTCTATAGAGGAGGGCAGAAGCACTGAAGGTTAAAAAGAACATATTACATGAATGGCATTTTTGCCCAACAGGAGATGATGCCCAGGCTGGCCAGGCTGATGCCTGTGTTCTGCCTTGAGGATAGCTCACTACCCTCCAACCCAGCTAATCACCAGCCCTTATCTAAGCTAACTTTCACTGCCTCAAGACACTGAGCCAAGGCTAGGCAAGGCTGTGGACTACAGATGCTTCCCATATTTGCAGAAAAAAACTTCTGCAGGAAGATTGTTGCTTCTTTCTGGAGGGAATCTCATCCAGAACCATGTAAACAGGCAGCGGCTGCACCTCCTGCTGGTCCGTCACCATCTCCTCTTCAATGCCATCTTAATCTCCAGTGGGTCTGGGTCCCTGCTGACCTCAGAGCAAAACTGTTTTGTCACCTCACGCATTCATTTTTTCTCCTCATGCATTCATTTCTTGCCCTGCCTCTCCATATCCCTCCTCCAAAGCTTTCTCCCTTCAGCTTGTCAAGCCTTGGCAGGCAAAGGAGCTGGAACAACTTATCCAGCAAGGAGAGAATTGTCTACCACAGATTCCCAGGGCTGTGGTTGGTCTGGCCACTTCTCACCAGGCCTTTGTGGAAAGATTAGTTAAGGGGGCAGGCTTGTGACAATCTTTCCCAAGCTGTACTGGGCTCTGGGAAATCCTGTTTCATCAGAAGGTTGATGCAAAGTCCTTCATGCTCCAGTCAGAGCTGTCAACAACTCCCCTTTTCTTCCTTACACTCCTGACTGCTCCAAGGACCCTCAGTGACCACAGATATGACACACTCAGCAGCTTGATGAGGTTGGTTCTGCGAGTGGATTTCTTTTAAGGGCTTTTTAGGTACAACAGGTTACCCAGTACGGTCTGTCAGGTGGCTAGTGACAGCAAGGGGCTATTGAGAGATACGTACCTCTATTTCCTGACTCCAGGATTTGAAGTCTTCCATCAAAGTCACCCACTGAGTGGCTTCTCCAGGAACGTCTAGAAACCTCTCAGTATGTCAAGGAAACTTTCATCCCAGTTCAGTGGGAAAGCTTGCACATACATTTCTCGTCTATCATTCTCTCACATTTGATGAGTTTACAAAGAGAAAACAGAAAATATCAGTAAAGTTAAGTTTCTTAGTAACACTTAGAATTAATCAGTAAGAGCACTTGTTCCATGTATTCCAAGATCTATGTGCAAGGGTGAAAATATAATGTTAAATTAAAATATGTTTTACAATTATATTTTCAATAATTCTACTTTCAACTTTTATCAGTTTTTTGTTTTTACTATCTACATGCTTTTTCTTGATAAGACAAATATTGATCACTCATGATCAAGACTTCTGTCCTTTTTTGAGAGGTAATTTGTAAAACCTTCAACATTACACAAGACTAAAATTATATGCCATTTTTCTTACATTATTATATATTCTATTTAACTAATAGTATTATTAAAATCAATAATTTCCAAAATGTGGTTTGGTATCTAAACTATTTTAGATCAATGGCATTACTTCTTTAAAGTACTGTTGAATAGCTCTTTCATGAAAACTGAATAGTCTGTTTCACATTCAGTTTAAGGTAATAATAGAAGTTAATCCTAATAAATTGCAACAAATGAAAAAAAATTAGATTAATATACCATGCTGTTTACTTAACTACTTAAAACCTGTTATGTACCTAGAGCTGAACTTCAAGAAAGATTCGCAGAATTGTGTTTTAAAGCACGTAAAGGGGTATAACACTGTCATTTCCATTATTGCTAAGAAGCAGAAGATTGAAAAATCACTTTCACATAAACCCACAATGAAACTTTGATGATAAGTTTGTTACACTAGCAATAACAGAACTATAACACCATAGTTACTATAGTTGTACTTTTACTTACAGCCATAGAGGTTAAATACAGGGATTTGGCAAAAGAAACTGTCATTCTATTATCTGACCTTTTAGTTAGTGTAGTCAGATGGTTGTCAGTAGCACTCCATCTTGTGTTTTGACAGAATTAAGGTCTTTTTTTTTAACCCTAAAACCGTCCTGGGTAAGCTTATATTGAGAAGCAGCTTTTCTGTGTTTCTAGAAAAACAAAGGTATTTACTGTCTACATGAAATTAGTTACATGTCAGGTGTTCAACAAGTAACATCATTGAATGTGTTGCAGTGAGAAACAAACATTGTTTAGATGCAATTTTTATATTCACTGGTTTTAGTTCTATAAAAAAAGATCTCTGTATATGTGTGAGTTGTACGTTGGTATGTAAACCAGATTAAAAAAAAAACCTGACAAATCTCTGTACATTTTGTACTTGATGTACTTGAGGGGAAAAATAAAAAAAAATAAAAAGAAAAGCCCACAAAATTTTAAAATGTCTTCGTCCATTTCTCTTAACAAATTTTATCTAAGGCACTAAAAACAGCCTTGACTAGAAGTGTTTATGTTCTATGAGCCATGGATTTTTTTTGTGAGTGTTTGTGCAGATGCATAGCACTGGAGGGACAACATAAGAAATTGCCCAAAAAAGACATGGTAAAAAACTTGACAAGAAGACAAAAATTAATTCAAGAAGCATCAAGGACCCAAGTGCTATGATGTATCTTTTACTCTCTGAGTTTTTGTTCACAGCTCTTTATAATTACTCCAGCTGATACTACAATGATTGTGGAGGTAGACCTACCAAAAGGTGTGTCATTAACAAAACTAAAATATGCAGAGCCTTTGCAGATTATAATCCATTCTTGCTCCTGAGAAGATGTTGACTCATATGCTAGATGACTTCCTTCTCTGAAAAGCAGTACAGTGTTGTTAGATTCCACCTAAGGAACCTGTTACAGGGCCAGACTAGACATATGCTTAATATCACACTGGGATATCTGAAAGAATTTCTTTACTCTATAAAATAAATGATTACTTATTCTTCCACTTCATTAACAGCACTTAGCTGCTTCAGCTTTGAAACGACAATTTGTTACTTTCCAGTCTAAAGATGAGTGCAATATTGACAAGCAAAGAAAAATTCTACGAGCATACGTCTTTGTTTTACGTGCTCAGAAATCTGTGTATAGTCCCACCACCAATTTTAAAACCTTCCTCCTAGATTAGGTAGCTGCTGTAAAGCTTCATTTTTAACAGCTTTTGGAATACAAAATGTCTTTGAAGAGATACTGAGATATACCTGTGGAAACATTTTCTCTTTATTTAAACATCCTGAAGGTAAGAGGAAGAGATCTGTAGTTTATCCTGTCAACAAAAGCAAGAAACCTTTAACATCAGGGACATAGGTAAAAAGTAACAGCAATAAAATACCATATATGTTTATGTGATGTTGCCATCAACATCTATTTAGCCAGATATATGTTGTAAGGATAAAACTTCAGGAAAGGTAAATTCAGGTTTTCATAGACTTGAGAAGTCATGCTTGCGACCCTATGTATTACAAGTGTATGAAGTGTGCCTTACTTCAGTTATACGGAAATGAAACTTCATTGTTTTCTGGCATGAAAGAGTATTTTAGAGATAAATCAGACCTCTGTACTTTCTACAAGTCTAACAAAGTTAAGCAAAATTAAACAAAACGAAACAAAACACACAACAACCTCACCTTCCCTCCTTCTCCCCTTTCCCTTCCAAAAATCTCCTAGGTCCTGTAAAAGCTTTGTAAAAAAATTTAAAATTGACATATATTTCATCTATACACTGATTTTAAGATGTACCTCTTGAAAATATCATGAAAGTGGAAAAGAAATAAAAGTTGTACTTATTTTGTAGTGACCTGAATTTAGCATCAGATGTTAAAATCAAGACATGAAATTTTGGTAGAGAGATAAAAGTCAGAACAGAGACCTGACCACATGCCGGATGATATTAGTGGCAGATGTGATCGTCAGAAGTGTGATGGCATTTCCTCTGAATAAGCGAATGTACTCTTCAAACTTTGATGTTAACATGATTAGCAATGAAAGTATGCTTTGTTCCTTTGCCTTCACATGGTCTCAATATTGGCAGTTATCGTTTACTTGTATTTTTAAATCAAATATTATCCTGCCCTGTATTCATGTGCAGATGCTTTGCACAATGCTGCTTTTTCTGTTGGACCTAAAAGAAAACTGTGAATCACTGTACTGAACAGAAGCTAATTTTCTTCTCTCTTTTACTCAATCCATGTATTTGTATGTCCTAGTTTTATGCTGGAAGCCACGGTACCATGCTTTCCACACAACACCAATATCCCTATTACTTTGTCCATTGCCCCCAGAAAGCCATTAATTGACTGCAAACACAACTTTATTGCAAAATGACTGCAGCTTTATTAAGCAACAGGATTTACAGGCAATAACATAATCAATAGAACATTAATATATCACATAATTAAGCAGTTCTTACAACCTCTGCCTGTACTCTTAAATATACGGAACATCATTGTGACCAGTGATAGCTGTTGTCCAAAAATTATTCAAATCATGATTTCTAGAGTGGGAAAATACATATCCTCCCTCAGTTGTAGGGAAAATGTCCTGTTTATCCCATACAGATCCTCATTAGTCACCTAAAAATTCTCACTTCTCCATCTTAAAAAATAACAGCTGTGTAACATCATTACTATAATGCAAGTTAGAACAGCAAGGTATGCTCCTGAAAACATGCTGGGATCAACTTTTTTATTTGAACTCCTATAAGTACACCTGGAAGTCAGTCATGCTTCCTGTATTTTGCATATTACTTGCATGAGGAAAGACGGCACAGCAAACAAAATGGATAAAATATTAATTCTTGCACATTAGATTACCACTGAATGTCTTTCAGCTGCTGCAATAAATCTGGGTGTACTTATGGGGTTCTGTGAACTTAAAATAGAGTTTACTATTTCCATGAACTCTATTTGTTCATGAACGAATGACACTTGAGATGATGGAATTTGTTCAAACGGTATCTCTCAAGAGCCGAAATGGTCTTGAACACATAACTTTACCAAAACTTGCACGAATAGTTTCTGAGTTCTATGCCCTCTGTTTTAGACAAATTATTAATTATTCATAGTACATGGAGACATGTAAACCTGGAAAGCCATGTCTGCACTGCCCTATTGGAATGTGGTTCTGTTGGCAGCCTCAAGGTCAAATTTCCCGACCAAATTCCCTTACTACTTCCACGTAGTTTTCAAATGTTTTCTGGCGTATGGTCGGCATGTTGTTGCTTGAACAGGGAAATGTGTGGGACAGAACAATGCAAATATCCAACATCTCCAGGATATACCCCGGATATACCCCTGTCGTGGATTTGAAGCTTTTAGCAGCTCCTCACAGTAATATCACTTTCATGGCTGGCTTCTTCCCTCCTCACCAAAAATCAACCATACAAACCCACCACAAGCCCACATACAGCATCAATACAGGTGCTCTGTAGTGCCCCCCCGAAGTACATAAGTCTATCCACTCTCACAAGACTTTGTAGAATTAGATTGTGAGATCTTCATGGCATAATCCTGTTCCTCCTTTCTGCATACAGAATGTCTCTTTTCAAAAAAACATGGCACATATATGCCTCTCATTTCGAAGTATGGCACCCAAGCAAATGACAGTATGCTACCACTGAGAAATCATTAAATCAGGAAAAAATCTGAATTAGAAAACAGAATTAGTTTATTAGGGCATAGTCTGGGAAGGCCAGAATCAGCAGCTCTAATTTTACAGAGCTCACTGACAATTCAGACCACATCAACGTAATGCAAAGAGGAAAGTGTTGACACTTGGAGGAAGAAAAGTTTGTGCAGCCTTACAAGCCAAAGGCAGTAACTGATTGGAAGGAGGCTGTGTATAAGGAGGTCCATCATAAGATTGCTGTGCAGCTTCTTCTATTCTTGGAATAGAAGATGGGAAAACAGATCTCCAAAATAGTAACTCAAAACATAAAGACGAAAAGGATGCCTTTAAAGTATACTTTAAAGGATACTTTAGAAATGTACCCCCAAAGGATATTTTCAGATAGAAAGATATATTAATGCGCCGGCACGCTGGCCGGGCTGGGGGGGGCCGCAGCTTGGTCCAGGTTGTGTCCCACACAAAGGCAGAACACCCCGGGGCACCTCGGTGCCTCACTTGCCAGCCTCCCAGCCCGTGCGGTGGAGAGCACGGAGCCTAGCGTGCCTGGGGCTTGTGGATAGCCCAGGCGCGGCCAGAAATAAATGAGCAGAGGTGGCCCTTCGCCCGTTCTTCCAAGGATTTATTAATTCCTCGAATGGGGCCGGATGCGAAGAGAGCAAGATGAGAGACTGAGGGGCTTTTGAAACAGATACAGGGNGGGGCGGGGTGACACCACAGGGACCCATAGGAAGAGGAGGAAGGCGGGACAGGCCAGGACACCTTCCCTTAGGGGACACAAGGGGTGTCTGTCAACTGTAGACAGAACCACCCCTCAGGAATCCTAGGATTTCAAAGGCAGAAGCCATCTTCACAGAATGGGGTTTTACTCTTTGGTACCAGCCCACCAAACCTCTGTTTCTGGGCTCTGTGGCCCCCTGGTTGGTTCATTCACCACAACAGAAAGACAGCAAAACGTCTGCCATGCACATAAGCCTATGAGTGACGTCTTCGTCCCATTGGCTTTGTAAGGCCTTCCAACCTAGCAAGGCAAACTCTTTAGCTTCTTTGAGATTACTGCCTAGGGGCAGAGAGAGCTATCCCAAAGATGTTCACTGCCCAGCACCATGCTTCCAGGCTGGCAACCTCTTCCATTATGCATCTACAGGTTACTCTTCCGTCACATACGTGTGAGCACTACTCAGAAGCCAGAGACTGGTTATTCTCTCACACTGTGTAGGATATAGTTCTGCTACATCTACAGTCATCTGAAAAACCCATTTGAAAGATATGCAGACTATCATCCCGATGAGGAGGAACAATTGTCTTTTGCTGATTCTCTACTCCACAAGCTCCACAAGCTCCACTTCAGAACTTCCCAAGGAAATTACTCAACATTTCTAGGAAGCAAGATGATCAAATCCTTAAGGGACATTTACGGCAGAAAATATCAAGACAGTGTTCATTCTGTAGAAAAGGAGGCAGAGTGAAGTAGATCACTTTTAAATCAGACTTCACAGAATTTCACCATTGCTCAGAGGGACTCTTGATTTACACACAACACACATACATAACTAGTTCTATCAATGCTGTCTGAACATGAGGATGAACATGGATGTAAGCCCAGAATTCCCTCTGGCAGAGAACTGTGTATTATCAAACACAACAAAAAATAACCAGATCAAAAGCAGTGTCCCAGGAGAATCTCACAATCTTATCCATTCTGGACACTTTCTTATGAATAACTGGGCAAACAGCCCAAAGCCTGATCTGGTTAGAATTGCACATCAGGTTTATACATTTGACAACAATTAAATATTTTTGTACTTTCAAACATGTGTTTGTTCTCTGGACTTAAGGTCCTTTGGGACTGCCCTTAGCTCTACTGCTGTTTTCTTTGTCTTCCCTATGAGATCAGCATGCACATGCTCGGATCCCAGGAGATGGGAGCCCTTGCACATTCAGGTATGGAATAATGGTCTCTTACAGAAGACCCAGGAGTCTCCAATCTCATTCCAAGGAAAGGTTTGAAAAACATGACTGCCAAGTGCAAAAGATATTCTCCCTGGGATCAGGGATATGAGATAATGTGCTGCTTCTGACTAGGAGGTGCGCCGCCAGCATTTTTCTGCCATGCTCTGAAACTAATGTAAGGAACGGCTTCTGTCAGACAAAACAGTAGTATTTTTGGATCAAGACTAGCAGAAGATTGGCCAGGATGACGGACTGTGATGTTTGCGATGATGTCTTGGGAGCAGCATCCCATTGCTCACCTTCTTCCAAAAGTTCAGGAAAATTACATCCATATACCCTAGGTAGTGAGTTCAGGAGTATGTTTTCTGAGGTTGAATAATGATGAAGGCTGGTACTCAGTGTGGAAAGATTTTTTTCCTTGTAGTTTTACAGGAAGCTCAAAAATTTTTTTTCAAGTAATGGGGGAAAATAATGTTTTCAGGTTGAAGAAGGAAGGGAGAAAAGAGTCAGGAAGACATGGAGGTTTGGTCTAGAGAACAGTGAGTCTGCTCACTGACAGCAGCCTGCTCTTACAGGAGCCAAGGGAGAGACTCCTAGCTGCTAAGAGAAAAAAGAGGAGAAACAAAAAGGAGAACAACATTTGAAAGGGAGGACAAAAAAAGAGAGAGAAAAAATAAAAGTCTTGAAGCCAGGAAAAGGCCCTGAGAGTAGATGATGAAGATGGCCAATGAACATTTACACAAATGGCCTTCAGCCATGCCTCTTCCATTCCAGGAATAACTGACTGAAGCTACATCCATGGTCAATGAGCTGAGAGACATAAGTGCTTATTGTCAGGAGAAACTGCACAGATTGTGGCTCCAAAGGTAAGAGCCACTCAAAAGGGATGCATGTGAAAACCCTTTTATATAGGCGATTGTGCTCAGGACTCAAAAAATCTGCACTGTGGGCATGGATATTGTGTATTATCAAAGGGTGCTTTCCACAGAGATGTGACAAACTTGAATCAGTCTCTAAGTGCTTCTAAGAGGCTATAAAACAAATGTAGATAGGCTCAAGTACCATAAGATCAATATTATTCTGGGGGGGAGGAGGAAAAAAGGCAAACCCAACATCCTAGTGAGACCAAGAACATGCACACACCCCTTGTGATCGAAAAGCAATCAAGAGGGACAAGTTTGTTGGGGAGAATAGCGCTTCTGCTATGCTTCTCTGATCCTCCATGTAACTTGCATAAATTGGTAAGGGAGGACCTAGGCAGACTGTAGGATCTGTTTTGCCTAAGAAAGGCATGTGTCTGGAAATTTCAAAGAGCAAACATCTTACAAACTCCTTCTGAGAGCATCCTCATACCCAGTAAGCAGCCACACAAAATTTAGCACAAGATGAGACTTCATTAGCTTCCTGGTGGGTTTATCACAGATTACCAGAAGTATACACATTTCCTGTGTTCACAATATATCATCTCCTCTTACCTGCTGTCCACATGTAGTCACTTAGATTCATAGAGTGGGCCTTATGAGCAAGGCCTTGGGAAGTAATTCTAGCATACATATGCAAACACATATGCAGTAATAGAAGGATATATAATTTTTTTTAAAAGTAGTTGGTGACACAAATTGGTTTCTACTACCTCCTCTGCTTTACTGTTTTCTTTTCTTGTAAAGTTAGTAAGAAGACCACAACAGAGAAAATGTAACTTGAGAAGGAATTTATAAGTTCTTCAAATTATTCTTCTCCAAAGGGAGATGCTGAATTAAAGCATCAAAATCTTCTTAAGGTTCTGGAAAGTAAGCCACAGGAGACACACATGTTGTACACCTCCATATCCCATTCCCCTCAGAAGACTATAATCTCTTTCATTAGCACACTTCTATGTATTTTAATTTCACCAGAGGCACCATCACCACCACTACTCTCTTCAACGTACGAATGACAAATGGCACATTATTTTGTTCTCCTTTGTTCTTAAAATCTCCTTCTAATAAAAACTTCATGCATTGTGATGTTTATCAGTATTTGTTAATTCATATTCTCAAACACATTCTGAACTGCCAAAATTCAGAGAAACAGTGAGGTATTTTTGCTGTATCCATCCTAGGAAGTCTCTTGCTCCCTCACACAACCTAAACCATGCCTGTGTCAGATGAAGAAAGTATTCACTTTACCTTTTCCTTTCTATCTATAGGAGAACTACGTACATGGATGTTTATCAGAATCTCACTTTGTAAAACAGTTTTTGTCAAGGTTTCAAAACTGAATTTCTTTTTTTTTAAAAAATTACCCCATTTTACATATAGTTTTGTAGGTGAAGTTGTAAATTATTTATCCTTTTATAGAAAAAACTTCAGGGATTTGCCTGATGTTTTTAGAAATTTGTTCATAAAACCCCTTGTTTATAAATTTTGCCTAAGATTTCACCATTGTTTTCCCAGATACACAAGATATTAGTAAAACTGAAGAGACCAAGAGTAGGTCCCTCATCAATTCTTAACCACTGAAATATATGAAGCAATTTAAAAATATGTTTTTGAGCTGAAAAACAAACAAACAATGAAAAAGCCCTTGATCTTAAGGCATTTCTTATAACACTTTCTAGGGCAAGCTGCTCTGATGACTCCAGCAAGAATAAGCATAGTCTGTAAACACCAGATTGTTTTCACTACATAACTAAGTATGGATTTCAGTGTTTAAATCCAGACATGACAGCCAGAATGTTTCCAGTGACATCACGGGAGTTGATGACACTGTGGTGAATACATTATGAGTATGTGGATACAGTTTAACTGCACCAGTTCTGGCTCTACCACTCACCTGCTGTCACTCTGAGTCTTTGAAACATCCCGTTACACCTGAGTCTCTGTCAAGTGAAAATCCTAATTCAGAAGCTCAGGTTCTCATTTCTGCCATAAACAAAGCATAACTTGGGGAAACCACTTCTCTACCTCTGCATCGCCATCCTCCGCTGGTCTCACAGAGGCAGTGTTTCTTCATTACATTCTCTGCAGGTCTCACCTACTACAGTTTCACCTGTTCCAGGACAGTGGCTTTCTCCAATGCTGTACAGAGCCATTTGTGAAAGGATTCCAGGTACTGCTATCGCGAAGCACAGAAAAACAATAATCACTTCCCCTGGGATTGTGAGTCTGAGCTGTTTGCTCTTTGATAGCCTAAAAAGAAAAAACGTACAATACATATATTTGAGCAAAATATTATTGCTATCATAGTAGAACCAAAGGCTGATGGATGAGAATGTAAAAAAAAAAAAAAAAAAAATTTAAAAACAAGACTTTGTATAGTCATCTATGCAGTTTATCGTGCCCTTTGCTCTGAAATATCTGTCAAAAGATCCCATGAAGTGCAGTGTGGTAAAACTAACACTGATCTGAACTGTTTACATAACTTACATATTCCCACTGTTGCTTCCAATTAATGCATGGATTTTCTTGAAATCAAGCTCATCAGAGCCTGTATGTAAATTCGGTGGTCCTGGATACAGAAATTTCACTTGCCCATGATTTTTTCAAGTTACTTATATAGGACAAACATTACTACAACAGTTTTATTGTTTCTGCTGCTGTATCATTATCAGATAGGCAAAGTCCTGAATTTTAGTCAAATTATTGGTTTCTTTCTTTTTTTTAATTTTGCAGCACCTAGAATGAATAGATAGGAAAGTTCCCTTCACAATCACATGTGAATAATCCAAACAGCTATTTCTAATACCACAGCTCACACATTATGCTATTCTAAATGGGTCTTCATTCCTGTAACTGTTGTGAGGTGAATTGTTAATATTCGATTATCAATAGGAACGTCACAAGGAGAATACAATTGTACGAGAGGGATCAGCCCAAAGTCAAAACCAAAGTATACAAGGATTGAGATGAAGGAAATCAATATAAATAATGAGAGGGCAGTGTGACAAGGCTCTGAAGAGATGGACTTGCTAACCCTAAACCCTTCCACCTGAATTATAACAAGTAAATCAAAGCACTCGTATATCTGGATTAAGGCACTTTCCAGCTTTGCTTTAGTGACAAGGGAATGGGCATTACCCAGAAGCTGTAGGGTGATGTTCAGAGGCAGCTAACAAACCACCAGCTCAGCTTTTCTTTTCCACAGGGCAAGCACTCTGAATGCTCCTCCTCCCCTTAACTTGCTGAAACTTGCAGTTGTGATTCACAACCTGACCAACACTGATAGATAACAAACCACTGACCTTGAGGGCGGCTTTGTATGTCAGCCTTCTTATTGCGTTGAGTCACCGCACTCCTCGTGTGTGTTATTTTAAGTAGCACATTTATCAGCCAGTACCAAATAGAATACGTGGCCATGTGTATTTTATTAGTGGGTTTTGAGTATTAAAAAAAGAAAAATTGGAAAAAAATACCCACTTTATTTTAGAAAAAAGTCTTGAAGGCTCTGACACACTTTAAAAATCTCCTTGTTTTCAGTTACAACATAAGGAATCTATATGGATGCTAATATGTTTGCATTTGTAGCTTTTCCAGACTTCTTTTCCCCAGCACACCGCAGTATAGCAATGTCAGAAATATACCATTCCCCATAACAGGACACATCTGTGGTGAATCTGCACAGAAGCAATTAATTTCCTTGTGGTATTTTTACACTGGAGTCTTAATGCAAGTCCCCACTATACAAACAAAAAGCTCTAGACAGCTCCTGCTGCCTGATAAAAAAAAAAATCAGATTGAGAAGGGCTGTTTGGCCTAGGACTGCTACAGGCAATGACTTGTAATGAGGCATCCCAACACTAATTATGAAGCTTATTAAAGAGAATTGTTTAAGTTGTACTAGAGTGCATGCTATAATCACGTTAAGGGAGATATGCATATTGAATTGGGATTCTCCAGTTTCTTCCCTTAGAGAAGTGCACCCATTATTTAATGAAGCCAATTTGGGTCTCCATTTATAGCAGCAATATCATTGTGCTTGGCAGACTGGTCAAGATGAATTTGATGGAGAGGCAGGTGAGAACCCCAGCAGCTTGGTGATAATTCACACATCATAGCCTTCACAACTAACTAACATCTGCAGGACAGTGGGCCAAGAAACTGTCAAAAACAAATACTTTCAATCCAGGATTTTATTATTAAACTTCTCCCAATTGTAAGGTTGAAAAAGCAATATTTCAGTGTACTGTTTCAGGAAAGGAAAAAAAAAAAGATTAATAAAGATGTTAGGAGGCTGAACTGCTGTGAGATTTGTTTAATTATTCCCCACAGTACTGCCCCAGCAATCTGCTGACATTTAGCCCCGACCTTGCAAATCCTCAGTAAATATTAATATATCAACTCAAACAGGGACCGTTGTTTTATTGGTTCACGGAGCTCAGAGAGATTCGCCACAGCAGTGAAAAATAATGTGCAGAACTGAGGAAGAACGGCTCCTTTGATATCACCTTCTGCTGCACACATGTGCTGGGAGCATCAACAAAATGGAAATTCTGTTACTTTGCCACAGCTGTAGAGTGACACTTCAGATGCCTTTGCTTCCCTTTGTACAGCCTGCTGGAATAATCCCAAAACCACAGTGGCAAGAGATTAGAAAACACGCACACGCACGCGCACGCTCACATATACACACACACGCGGAGGAAGAGAGAGAGAGATCACATTTTATCACCTGACACAGTGGATATTTTAATAATGGTAGGCTCCCACCTTAAAACCTAATAAGCTTTGCCAAGAACAATGAACGTGCTAAAAAGAGCCAAGGAGAGCTGAGTGCAATCTACTGCAATCTATTTGCTGTGACTTTGCTGTTTGCCTCCGTGAGTGCCACATAAACTTCTTTTTTCTCCAAACAGTTGCCCCTACTGACTGCTTCCTAATGTATTTTATGTGCCTACAGTCCTCACAAATCCTGACAAAGCACCCCAATTTATTTTCTCCCTTTTATTTGCTTGCCTCAAATGTAAATGCACGTTATCAAAATATCTTCCCATAACTATACCTCCTTAACTAATAGACGAGTGTTTGATGTGGGTCAATACTGCATCCAAAATTCTTGGGTTTAGGGGAAAGGGCTGCTGTGCAACATTTGGCATTCAGATGTATTGAGCTGCAGAGTTAATGCGTGATTAATTTTATTCATAAAAATGTTAATCACTTCATTGTGAGATCTCTTTAACATTCTGTGCACCGAACACCTTTTAACTTCTTTTTCACACAAGCTCACAAATGTATTTAATATTTTCAAACATTCTGTTATTACCAATAACACTGGTAATTAAACATACATTTAAAATGCAATAAAAAGCTGGCAAGTAACGGCACGACACCGAACACAAATGGAAGCCCATTGCCCACTGCCTCTCCTGTGCCCCCTCCCCCTTGGCAGCAACTTGACCAGTTTCTTTAATGTGCACTTGTTTGCAGAGTCCCAGAGGCATTTTTTCCCTCAAGCCTACTCCAACCCTCACTGACACGGCTGAATACCACGAAAATAATACAGCCATGTAGCAAACTATAGATGGCTCTAAAAATACTTCTGTTCTCAGGGAGGGAAGAATCACAGTGTTGGGCACATCGTGGCAGGCTGGGGGCTCTGAGGGGGTTGTTTTGGGTTGGGATGGGGTTGGGGTTTTTTTGAGACAAGCACTCAAGGCTCATCTGAGAGTGGTGTCAGGACTGGTGGGTGTGCCGGCTGCACTCACTGACTTCTTGTTTCCAGCTGGGCAAGGCTATTGTGAGTGTATTCAGCCAATGCACTCATGAAACTGGATAAATGGATTAGTGGATCAGAGACACCATCGGCATCTTCAAAAGGAAAACAGCAGCCTGCAAAAAGACTGACATTTGTGTACTGGGGCAGAGGGTGTGTGAATGCTCTGCCTCCTCCAAAGGGACAAGACAGTGATAAACTTTCCACACTGACCACCTCACTTTGTGCTACAATTGACCAACAAAATAAATGGATTGCTTCATTGTTTTTGAACCGTAGGCAGCACAGGGAAAGCGCTCCTTGTGCAGCAACAAAGGACAATATATTGTGTGGGGCCAACAGCTCAAAATAAAACCTTTAATTATCTACGGGTCAGCCATAAATCTGGAATAAAAATAAATGTTACTTTTTAAACTCGCCTTTAATTCTGCACAGAGTTTACGCCGGCACTTTCCATTCTCTCAGGAGAGGCACTACCAGAACTTGGTGTGTGCCCCACATTTGCATTTTTGCATCAGCTTGACTCTCAAGGAACATGTTAGGAAACAAGTTTGGCTATCAGACATGAAGGATGCCTATAATGCTAATTAAAGTCAGCAAAAACAGATAAAAGATGTATTTTTTAAACTTTTTTTTAAAACACCCATACATGTAGTCTCTTCACATACGCAAAAAAGGAAGCCAAAACTAATATTAATAGTGGTGACGGGACTCAAGTAAATTAATTCCTTACAGAAGTACATTGTTTAGTTTTAAGAGCTCATATTTTCGAAGTCTTAAATTTTGAATACCTATTTCTATGGGGTTTTCAGTCTCCTGGTACCCAGCGATTCCTGTCCACATGGCTGGTTTTATGGGCAAGCTATGAATGGCACTGCATGGGGGCACCGCACAATGGGGAACACCAACCTCGCCAGGAGCCGTTTCTGTAACTTTTCACTGGAAAATACGCCACGCAGGCCATGTTTATTACATGTTCCAGCATTTTACTTGATTTGTTAGTCCCAGGTAAGTTTTACTGCTGAAACCCAGCGACTTGAAGACTGGAATCGGGCCCCACGTCTCTCCTCACCACAGCCTCCATAGAGCCAGTGGTGGGCCCAGGGCCTGCTGGCCATCGCCATGGCCCTTCCCAGCAGAGCGGGACCTGTGGTCCTGCATGGAGCAGCTCCACGGCTGCCAGCCACTTCCCACAGGCCAGAAGGGACCTGCCACAGCTTTTTCAGCCATGGTCCCCTGATCCACGGTGGGCAGCGGGGTTTTGGAGCCAGCGGGTGGCTCCCCCCCATCCACCTGCAGGCCTGCATGTGGGGCTTGGGTGCACAGACGTCACCAAGGTGGCAGGGGAGCCTCACCCCGGGACTGAGGCAGCGGTCTGGGGATGGAAGGTGTGTGCTGAAGCCCATGTTTGCCACTCTCTTTCACAGAGCACTTACAACTCACCAGCCCTTTCTCTGTGCTGCTTGTGTCCCTCTGTCAGGCCGGCTACTCTTTACGTCTCGCCTTTTAAGGACATTGGGGAATTAAAAAAAAAATATAAAGACCAAAAAAAAAAAATTAAACATGCCCCAACACCAGTGGAACTAGCCAGGTGATGGAGACTCCCTTTGTCGCCTTCCAACCCCAGCCACAGTGCGGGTGCTCAGCCTCAGGGCGCAACCCGGGGCAGCCTGAGCCCCGTTCCCGCCCCGGGGTGCCCGTCCGTCAGGGCGGGCACCGACAGCCCGCCTCTCCTTCGGGGCCACGGGGCCCAGCGCGGCTCTTCCCGCTGCCTGACGGGCTGATGGGGACGCGGACGAGGCAGGGCCCCGCAGCCCCTTCCCCGGGGCCGGCCGGCCGTGGGCGCGGGCGGGCGGAGCGGGGGACCCGCGTCAGCGGGAGCCCCGCCGGGCAGAACTAATGCCGGGTCCGCATTGTCCCCCGCCAGCCGCCGGGTGGTTTCAATACGAGCCTGTTTAACAGGGGCCGATGGCCGGCCGAGGCGCAGAGCCACGGCTGCTGCCGGCCCCCGCCTCCCCGCCCCCGCCGCTCCGCGCTCTTTGTAATAGTCTCATCTACAAGGACGATTGAAACTTTATAGTGCATGATTCATAGAGCGGGGCTGCGCTCGGAGCCGCGGCGCATATTACATTAATCAGTGTCAGGCCACTAAAACAGAGATATGAATATGAATTCTCCATATTGCAGGGGAGATAAATGTGCTTGTGAATAATTGATCGGCGCCCATGGAAAAAAAAAAGTTAAAAAAAAGAAAAGAAAAAGAAAAGAAAACACAAAACCAAAAAGAGCTGGAGTGGATGAGGGAAAACATGGTCATACCATGAAAGTTAGCGGGAGATCGAATGAGCCTCGCGACCAGGGCTGGTGCAGGGATGCTGGCGGCAGGGGCAGCCTCAGCACGCATCGCGCCCCCGCCCCAGCTCCGCCGGTCCCTGCTGTCGGGACCGCTCCAGTTTCAGAGCGAGAGCATCAAAAACTCAACCAAAGCAGCAAGAAAGGATGACAGGAGTCGGGAACGATAACAATCATAGGAATGAGCCGGTTTGAGCACACATCCTACTAATTTTCTTCTTCCCTTTCTCTTTTTTTTTTTTTTCTCTTGTTTTTTTTTTTACCTAGTTAAAAATAGACCTTTATTTTTTCAGAATTAAACAGAAAAAGAATTTAAAATGAGGCATGCATACCAATCAGCGTGTTTCATAACTACGTCTCTGTGACAAAGCCAGATCTCCGTAAAGCTGCCGTTTGCTTTTAATCTGTTCTGGCAACTGTGAATTTCTGAGTTTGCTGAACTCGAGATTATATCAACTTTTCAGTGTTCTTTCTTCACAGATTTCTGCCATTCTCCTGTTAATGCTAAGCAAATAATAACAAAACCAATATATTTTTACTGGGGGAGGATGGAGGATTATGCAAACGTATTTTAAAAAAGTGTTTTCTGGCAGCATTTTAGGTAGCACGAAAATGTATCTTGGCACTCGGTTGTCGTACTAAAAGAAGTATTACTCCTTGTAGTTCCCATTCGATTCAATGCAAATTTTCTTATTGACTTTATTTATCAGGTTCGGGTACTGTCGTCATCAAAAAAAAAAAAAAAAAAAGGGTAGGAAACTAGTACTTTCCAATTTACTCTTATCAGCTCGAAGCATTCCCAATTACGGTAAATTGTTTAGCTTAAGCTTCTTTATTATTCTCCCTGCACTCTGGTGTTTTCCGGTATACATCTGCTGGGGTGGGTCTCAATGAAAATATGACAGAAAAACTACAAATTATTTTCCTGCCAGGGTGACGTAAACGATCATTCCTAGCACGGTTCACGTGACAAGCAAAACCTCGGGATTATGAAGCCCCCGCTCCTTCCTAAAAGCGGCGCGGGGTCCGCCGGCCACGGCGAGTGGGAGGGGGTGGTGTGGGGGCGTCTCGCCCGGCCCGGGCCCCGCACCGCACCCGGGCAGCCTCCAAGAACTCCGTGCGGTAGCGCAATGACCACTCATACACGTCCTCTCTCTCTGAAACTTCCTGCAGGAGAAATGGCCACCTCGCTGTGGCTCGCCGGGGAGGCAAACGCGATCACCCCGCTCCCCCAGGTGCCGAACAGGCTGAGGCAGCGGCCTTCGGGGAGCGCTGCGCACTGAGGCACGCAGCCACGCCGAAGCTTTTCTGACTTAAACAACGCGGCGTTTCTCAGCTGGCCTTAGGACTTTTCGGTTTTCCCTTTTTTAAGGGGAAGCCACTTGCGCTCCTGTCCAAAAACTTAGGGAGTGGCGCAAGCACGCTCCGTCCGAGCAGACGGACGGCTCCTCCCGCAGTCGGGGTGCAGCTCCCAGGCCGCCCCCGCCTTCGCCAGCCGCAGGGGAGACAGGAGTCGGGTGCTTCATCCCATGCCCGGCAAACGCTCCGAGCGCGGTGGGGAAAGACGGAACGCTGCTGACCCCGCGGGGCTTCATTCATCTTCCCCCGCTCCCAGTAACACCCTCAGATGGTTGGGGAGGGAAGCGTCACAATTGTTAGCGTTACTGGGGGAGAAGGGGTGGGAAATTCAAATAAGTAGATGAGAAAAAAGAAACCCAGTTCTGCAACAGAGTCAGCTCCAGAGATGCTGAGTCTTCCAAAGGAGGAAAACTGCCAACCAGATAGCTACTGGGAATTATCACTCTCCGGAGGGTAATCAAAACTGTAAGCGCACTCCGGAGGATGCTGTTGGCTTTCTGGCCGAATTAAAGGCGGGCAGCCTCCCGCTCTCCGCCCCAGCCGAGCAGAGCCGCGGGCCCGGCGCGGGGACGGCGCCGCCCGCCGCCCACAGAGGGCGCTGCGAGCCTGCCCAAAGCGCGGCCCGCGGCTCCGCTCGGCACGGCTCGGAACCGCCCGGCCCGACGGCGCTCGGGGAGCGGCGTGCCCGCACACAGGCGGACAGGCGAGACGCGCACACTCACCCTCCTCCCCTTCCCACAGTTCAAGTCCCTGCTGACGTTCCTGTGCCACACAGAAATTCCCGCTCCGCTCCCCCCAGGACAGTTCGGCAGCGCCGCGCTCGCTCCGCCTCGCAGAGCATCCCGGCGCGCCTTTTAGGTGCCGTCTCCACCTTGGAGGAGCGCAGCCAGCCCGTGGCAGACAAGCGGTCGGCCCTGGCGGCAGCGGCACCCCGGACGGCCGGGTTGCTCGAGCACGGCCGCGTCTCCCGAGAGGAATTTGGGAACCGGGACAGCCGGTGCGGGACTGAGGCGATTTCATCTGAATTGATATGAAAGAGACAGCAATTGCATCAGGTTTACGGCAGCACTGACCTGACGCACCGTTACGCTTTACATGCTTGAAGACCTTTTTCTTTCTTTTTTTTTTTTTAATTTTTAAATACGTCTTCTCTCCCTCCGAAGGCTCAATTACTCTAGTTTGGTAAAAAGCGCAATGTTCTTTTTTGTTGGAACTGTTACCAAAAATTACCAACGCGAGACTGTCTGTGATTTCAGAAAAGGAAAAAAAAAATACACCGAAACAAATAAAGTCAAAAAACAAAAAAATTGATGGTATACTAGGAACTGTGAGATGTCAAAATGAGTCTCTTTCCAGAGACTCTCCTTCAGATATTCCACACAAAATCTGTTTTGCCTGACCTGTTTCTCTGCTCCATCAGAAAAATGCAAAATGTAGGAGCCCACTGCCTCCACCGCTTTGCCAACAGATCTCTAAGCCATAGTTTACAGAGGCTGCTCTTTGATTGAGATGGTTTTGCAGCTAAATCAAGATCAATATTCTGATCTCTGACAAGAATTTTATTAATATTTTATTTGAAAATCTCATCTTGTTTCCGACAAGTACTGGTCTGAGGTTGGTTTAGTTTGGATAGGGCGTTACCGCATTATTTCTTAATGACTTTCCCAGCTGCTTCTTTCCATTTTCCACCATCAACAACCATCTGGTATCTTATTAGCACCTCAATGTTCATTTAGTTCTCATTTAGGAGGAAAAAAAAAGAAATAAACGCTTAAAATATTACACATTTTAACGGACCGTCTTTGTAAGATTAATGCCTTTATAAAACGATAAATCCTGTCTCTCGGTCTATTTTCAACCAACAGATCGGAATTGCAAAACTTTCTTCTAAGACGTGCAAGAGCTGCTATTTTTTTTTTTTTCCTGCTAAGATTGTGTTTAATCTCACAGGAAAATATCTTTCACTGTCATATTTCTTCTGTGTTTATTCAAAGTGCAAATCACTACAAATAATTCTTTTTCCTAAGCTATGATTTTTTTTTTTCATCTTGGGCCGAAATATATACCAAAGCACTAAAGCTCCTGATCCAATTTAGCAACCAGTTTGGACAGCAAAGTTATACTCTAGGGAACTGTGAGAAAACTTGTCCCTTTCAGTTTTAAGACACTATTTTGTAGTGTAAGTGGAAGTCAGGTCTATTTGTGTCTGGAAAATGGATACTAGAGAACACATATGTTTCACCACAATTGAAAAAAAAGAAACTTTAATATTACTAAGACAAGAGCCAGCTTCACTCAACTTCTTAAATTTGCATGTATGAAAAAGGAAGCTCGCAGCTTGTTTTCAGCAAAATACCTTGGATTTGCTACTTTAAGTTTCAGTTATCCAAAGGAGGAGACTTGACTTTTGAGAAAACAAATTATAAATGTTTGAATAGATTTGTAATATATGTATGAGATCTGCAGCAACAGAATACATACCTGAAGAGAGCTCATAATTTCATTTAGTTTATTAGACAAAAATATATGATTTAGACAAGTTTTGCTGACGTGTTATTTACAATCTGAAATCACTCTATATACAGAAAAAAGAAAACCACAAACACATGGGAAACATTTACCAAACAAATAATCCAAGAATGGTTAGAATAACACGATCTGAAATGGTACAATGAGGAAGGGGATCCATCTACAGATTTGTGTAATGCTTTTATGGATTTGCACCACCTTATTGCAAAAAGAGATTGATGGGAGTCGTTTATACCGTTTCCTTTTTTTCCACTCTCTCTGTCCTTAATACCAGTCTCTGTAATATTTTTTCACCAAATCATTTAATCAAGCGGAAGGGAGAGCTGTTAAAATTCTCGGTGTTCCCTCTTGCTGAGCCAAAGAGCTGCAGGGGGGGGAAGGGAGGAAGAAAAAAAAAAAAAAAAAAGATGTAACATCCTTTCAGAAAAAAAGTATCTTTTTTTTTTTTTAATTGCCTGTCTATTGCTATAGCATCTCAGTAATAGATAATCGCACAAAAGTCATTGTCACTAGTGTAATTAACACAAGATTTTTGAGATCTGTTAAGTTTTAGAGAAGTTACAGTCTGGCTACGTACAATTGCAATTTAGTCTAAGTTTGAAAAGATTAGAGCAACTCCTGTGCTGTTCTCATTGTCTGTATGTATTATTATGGTGATGATTAGGTGTTATGACTAGTCTTTATTATTCAAACACTCTGCTTCACATAAGTAACATTCCTACAGTGAAAACAAACAAACAAACTCACTTGTCACGGACAGGCTGGAAGGGCGATTTTAGCGGCTGGGGTGGGGAGTCAGTTCTTGGTACATTTTCTCTTTCTAAAAGGGAACAGAAAAAAAAGAAACAAAACAGAAATAAAAACAAAAACAAAAATAAAAATTAAAAAAAAGGAAAAAAAATCCAAACAGAACCAAGAGAACCATTTTAGAATAACAACAGAATCTGGACACTGTGCAGAGAACACACTTCCCTCTCACCCTCCTGTTCAGACATGTGTAGATACATGTGGATGTGTGTACAGTGCTGTACACTTCTTTCAGTACTTAAGTAGTCTGCAAGCTTTTTTTGACACATATTTTACTGTCATTGAAATTATTGGGAGATGAGGGTCACGAAGGAGGGAAAGAAAGCTCAAACCTAGACGTTTCACTGCGCTCTTCCTGCATTTTAATCTTACTTGATGGGTGTATAGGGTGAGAATGTAATAAGCCATGTGAAATGTGCTTAATGTATGGGACCAACATGCTGGGTGGGGGGCTGGACATCAACGCTAGAGTAAACTGTAGCTCCATTAAAAGCAATCAGTTACACCAGTGTGACATCATTCCTCAAGGAGAAGTTCACGTGCATGGGTTGGGGGTGGAGGGAGCGGTGGAAGCCTGATGCATCAATTACCTATGTGTTTGGGACTGGTCCTCTCTGAAGGTTTTTCACTGCTTAGAGCTCCCAGGGTTGCTGTTAAAACAGAAGATTGTTGCTGGGCCTGGAGGTGGTGATTGTGATGAGCAGCATGGTGGTGATTTACTCCCAAAAAGGACCTCACATTTAGAAGGGAACTCTGAGTGAGGAAAGCCCCATTTGTCCAGTTGTGAAATTTGCCAATCTGGCATGTGTAGAGTCCATGGCTAGGGAGAAAAGCAGGATGCTGAATCTGAGGAGAAGTGTGGTTAACTTGGGGAGGAGGAGGTGGAGGAGGTGAAGATTTCAGGGCACCATCAGGGCTGGTTGCTGTCTCTGCCAAAGACCAAATCTTGGGTTTGCTGTGAGATGGCATCTGTAAATTGTTCGGTCCCCCAGGACTGATAATTCTCGTGCTGTTGTCAGAGGCCTCCTTCACCATGGCCAGCGCATCTTTGGGTTTCAGCCCTTCAGACCCTGACAGTGCCAAATCCTTCTCCTTTTCCAAGTGCTCCTCTTCGCTGCTTTGTCTCAGGAGCTCAGGCTTCTCCTCCTCTTCCTCGTTGCTCTGTTCCCCATCATTCTCATCGATTTTATCTATATCTATGCTCTCCAGGTCAATTTCCTCATCATCTTCATTCTTCTCGGGGTCTCCCTCATTGTCACTCCCGAACAAGTTTGCATCTTCTTGGTCCTTACTCCTGGAGCCCCAGGTCACCTTGTTCTCCTTCTTGAGCCGCCGGCGGGCGTTGGCGAACCAGGTGGAGACCTGGGTGAGGGTCATCTTGGTGATGATGGCCAGCATGATCTTCTCGCCCTTGGTGGGGTAGGGGTTTTTCCGGTGCTCGTTGAGCCAGGCCTTGAGGGTGCTGGTGCTCTCCCGGGTGGCATTTTTGGGCCGCCCAGGGTCCCCGTATTGGAACTGTCCGTAGGGGTAATAGCCAGGGGCAGTGTGGGCAGCAAAGGTAGCAGGGTGGACACCCGGATTATCTTTCAGCTCGTACTGGGAGCCCTGCAACACATTCAGACAAGCGGAGAGGAAAAAGCACATCAATTATCTCGTTAGCGTCTCTAACAGACCTGAATAGGCTACTCCGGGAGCCGGGAGCCGGAATACGCCTTTCAGCGGTGCAAAGGGTCTTCACAGCCAAATTCGGCCCTGCCCGCTCCAGGCTCTTCACATTTAGGTCAGACAGAGAGATGTTCCCAAATTATTTCCCCTTCTTGCAGGGAAAGGAGAGAGAGGTGCTAAGCAGGGCTGTGATAGACATTATGAGTATTTTCTCCGCAAACCAAACCAAATCAAACGATGGAAATGCAGCAACTTCGCCTTCGCCTCGGCGAGACAATTTACTGTGCCCTTGAAATTATCAGGCACATAGAACAGGTACTGCACGGCAGTTACAAATTAATGCCCGTGCACAGCGCCGCATTTATCTGCAAAGTATCCAGGAGGATGTTAGAAAAAGCATGCAGAGCATTCTTTATTTTTGCTCCTAGTGAGACTCGGGAGATGAATGCACAACTTCAGTACGAAGAGACTTATAATGTGAAAGATTTTCCACACACAAGCCAACACCACCAGCCCCGCTCCCCAAATCATACACCAAGATTCTGAAGTAAAACATTAACTTCTAACTGTTAGAAGAGCCTTTAAACTCTGGAATGAAAACTGATCCACGCATTGTAGAATATGGATATGTAGACACTTTATCTCATAAGTTTTACTTTGATCTGGCCAGAGCAAACACAAGTTGTTTACAAGCATTTAGAGACGGTGATTTATTTGCAATCAATATTTTTTTTATCATCAGTAGTAAAACACAGCAAGTCAAATTATCCCATCAGGTGTTTTGGTAAATAACATTTTATCTTTCTAGCAACCTCATTAGGCCTCATTATTACAGCAAATCATCCAGATATTAACCTAATATTTTAGTTCTTGATTTACAAATGTTCAGAAATTTAGAATTTATTTGAAAATATCGCCATCACTATTAATCACTGTAATAAAATACCAGGATACTTTGAGAGTAGGGACGGGAACTGTTCCAAAATAGCTAGCATTTTAAGCAGTTTTCTTTCTTTATTTCTTCTATTACGATCTCGTCTTTTTTTTTCTTTTTTTTTCTTTTTTTTTTTTTTTTTTTTTTTTTTTGCCTAGTCCAGAAATACATTCCTCATATTACTATGTCATAATTTATGTCAGTCTTAAGAATGGACCTCTTCAATAATATTTGCGAAGAAACTAATTTAACTTTGTCAAACAGTTAAGAAGGATCATGTATTTTAATTTCAGAGACACCGCTTATACACAAAGAGTAGCCCGATGTAATTTTTGTAATGTGTTACAGAGTAGGCTTTCTGCACTCCCTTTATTCTGCTGTCTTTTGTTATTGTTGCTGAAATGATATTTTTTGTGTAAACTCTGTTGGGAATTCTTTTGAAGAAGCCACTTGTAAATCACTCATTGCTTCTGTCTCAACTTTTACTGCATTTCCAAAATCAAGCTTAATTTTTTTTAAAAAAAAGTAGGAAGTGCACTCTGTTAAAAGTGACTTTATAGGAAATGTTTGCAGCACAAACATGATCTGTTTTCAGATGGTGTCCCTTGTTCAACAGCGTATTTTCCTATTTGCCTACATATATGTATGAAAACCCCTAACAAGTTATGCATTGCATGCATTCAGTTATAAATATTCACACTTATATGTGTCAGGGGGAGAGAAAAGAGGGACATTTAGAAAATAAGTGGGACCTATGCGTAGCGCCGCCGAGAATTTCGGTAATACCAGTAACGAAAACGTTTCAATGACACCGGATATAAAAACAGCTAGTTTAAAGAAAAAAAAAAAAGTTTCACTTTCTAACTATTACATTCCTAAGAAAATGTGAAATTAATCCCGAGGACAGTCTGGGTGGCAACAATTTCACTTAGAATTAACGCCGATACGCCTTTCTGCCTCGATACCTATAATGGGATGTAGATGCCCTCTTTCGCTTCATGCAAATCTCATCTATGATACCCGCCATAATCAGAGTATGAAAAGTTCAAGGAACAGAACGGGACATTTTCAAGGCTTAAGGAAAATGCCCTGAAATAAGCGGGCGCCTCAGGTACCGACACTTTGGCCTTTCTGACAGAACCTGTTTATTGCTCAGCGGCAAAGAAAAGTACCAAGCGGAAAGAGAAGCGCACTGGAAAGCCCAGTGAAACAGCAGGACCGACAAAATCACCCGTCAACAACAACACTAATAACAACAGAGAAAGAAAAGAAAACAAAAAAAAGCCGAGTTACTAGGGAAAGCCGACAATACGGAGACAGGAGCCCTGCTTAGCCGTTCCACCGCCAAGAAAAACTCGGAGGACTTTTGCCCGGCTGGAATGAAGAGAAGGATGGGGGGCTTCGCCTGCAGACGGAGCCCGCGACCCCCAGCCCCTCTCTCTCCCGCAGACCCGCCGACAGCCACTCTTCCCTCTCCGCGGCGGACCCCGCGCTGGGAGTGAGCCTCCGCCGCAGCCGTCCCGCCGCCCCCCGCGCTGGTCTCCGCAGCCTTCGCTCGCCCCCGGCTCCCCCGGCCTCCGCGGCCGCGCTCGGCGGGCCCGGGCAAGCGCGGGGGACAGCGCGGTGCTCACTCACCATTTGGGAGAAGAGGCCGAGGTCGGCGGTGTAGGGCAGGAAGGCGCTGTAGTTGGGGGCGCTGTAGGGGCTGGCGTACATGCCCAGCACCGAGGTGACAGCGGCCGAGCCGCTGCCCAGCTCGGCGCCC